>CM033475.1:18744207-19348309 GCA_019447015.1 Hymenochirus boettgeri
ACCAACTTTCTGAAAAGGAACCAACTTTCGAATAAGGAACCAACTTTCCGAAAAAAAACAAGGGGAAAAAAACCAAACTTTCCGTTACAAGGAACAAAACTGTTGAATAAGAAACCAACTTTCCATATAAGGAACAACTTTCCGAATAAAGGAAACACAAACGTTTCGCGAATTAACTGGAATCAACTGTCGAGAGTGAATAAGACAAGACTTTCCGATAAGAAACCTACTTTTCCGAGTAAAAAAAAAACTTTCCGAATAAGTAACAACCAACTTTCGAATTAAAAACCTACTTTCGAATAAGAACTAAGAGTTCCGTATAAGAAACAATATTCCAATAAGAAACCAACTTTCCGAATTAGAAAACAAAACTTCCAATAAGGAACAAATTTCGAATAGAAAGCAAACTCTGCCTAAGAAACCAACTTCGAAGAAAGAAACCATAAGAAACCAAATTTCCGAATAAGAAACAACTTTCCGAATAAGGAACCAACTTTCCGTATAAGAAACCCAAACTTTCCGAATAAGGAAACCAACTTTTCCGAATATAGAACCAACTCCGAATAAGAAACTAAATTTCCAGTATAAGAAACCTAATTCGAATAACAAAACCAACTTTATGAATTAAAAACCTTACTTTACGAAAAGAAACGACTGTTAGTATAAGGAAGAAACCAAACTTTCCAAAAAAGAAACCATTCTTTCCAAATTAGAAAAACCAACTTTCTGAATAAGAAAGAAACCAACTTTTCCGTCATAAGGAACCAACTTTCCGAATAGGAACCCAACTTTCCGATAAGGAACCAAACTTTCCGAATAAGGAATCACTTTCGAATAAGAAATACTGTCCGTAATAAGAAAACTTCTTCCGAATAAGAAAACAACTTTCGGCATAAGAAACATACTTTTGGGAATTAAAAGCCTACTTTCCGAATTATAAGAAAACGTAAAAACTTTCCGTATAAGAAACAAACTTTCCAAAGACGAAACCAACTTCCGAGATTAGAAAGAAACCAAACTCCCAATAAGGAACTAACTTTCCAAATAAGGAAAACCAACTTCCGTATAAGAAACCGACTTTCCGAATAAGGAAACCAACTTTCCGAAATAAAGAACCAACTTCCGAATTATAAGGAATCAACTTTTGAAAAAGGAACAACTTTCAGTAATAAGGAAAGGAACCAACTTTCTGAATAAGAAACCAAATTTCCATCTAGGGAACTAACTTTCCGAATAAAGGAACCAACTTTTCCGAATAAGGAATCAACTTTCCGAATAAGAAACGATATGCCGTATAAGGAAACTTCTTTCCGAATAACAAACCAACTTCCAAATAAGAAAACCAACTTCCGAATTGAAACCACTTTCCAATAAGGAACCAACTTTACGAATAAGGAACCAAACTTCCAAATAAAGGAAACAAACTTCCGTTATAAGAAACAGACTTTCCGAATAGGAACCAAACTTCCCGAATAAGGAAGGAACCAACTTTTCTTCCGAACATAAGAAACCAACTTCCGAATAAGACGGCAACTTTCTGAATAAGAAACCAACTTTCCGTATAAGGCAACAACTTTCCGTTAAGGAACCAACTTTCCGAATTTAAAAACCTACTTTCGATTTAAGAAACCAAATTTCGAAAGAAGAAACCAACTTGCTGAAATAAGGAAGGAAACCAACTTTCCATATAGGAACCAATTTCTGATAAGAAGAAACCAACTTTCTGAAAGGAAATCACTTCCATATAAGGATCCAACTTTCCGATAAGAAACCAACTTTCTGGGCGGAATAAAAAAAACTACTTATCGAAGAAGAAACCAACTTTCCGTTATTATAAGAAACCTACTTTCAAATAAGCAACCTACATTCTGAAATAAGAACCAACTTTCCGATTAGAAACCAAACTTTCAAAAATAAGGAACCAACTTTCCGGATAAAGCAACTACTTTCTGGAATAAGAAACCAACATCTCCGAATAAGAAACCAACTTTCCGTATAAGAAATTCTTTTCGGAATAAGAAACCAACTTCTTATAAAAAGAAACCCAACTCTAGAATTGAAAGCCTCTTCCGAATAAGAAATTAACTTTCCGTATAAGAAACCAACTTCCGAATAAGAACCAACTTTCCGTATAAGGAACCAATCTTCGAATAAGAAAACCTACTTTCCGTATAAGAAAAACGACTTTCCGAATAAGGACCAACTTTCCGAATAAGGAACCAACTTTCCGTATAAGGAACCAACTTTTGAAGTAAGAAACCAAAACTTTCCAAACAGAAACTAACTTCCGTATAAGAAAAACCGACTTTCGAATAAGAAACCAACGTTCTGAATTAAAAACCTACTTTCCGAATAAGAAAACTAACTTTTCGTTATAAGAAACTACTGTCCAAATAAGAAACCAACTTTCGAATAAGAAAACCAACTTCCGTAATAAGGAACCAACTTTCCGAATATTAAGGAACCAACTTCCGAAATAAGGAAACACCAACTTTCCGAAGGAAAACAACTTCCGTACAAGGAAACAAACTTTCTGACATAAGCAAACCAATTTCCATATAAGGAACCAACTTTCCGACTAAGAGGAAACAAACTTCCGAATAAGGATCAACTTTCCGAATAGAAACTGACTTTCCGTTATAGAAACCTATTTCGAATAAAAAAACAACTTTTCCGAAAAATAAGAAACCAACTTTCTGGAATTAAAAACCTACTTTCCGAATAGGAAACTTTAACTTTCTCCGTATAAGAAAACCAAGTTTCCTGAATAAGGAAACCAACTGTCCATATAAAGGAACCAATTTTTATGAATAAGAAAACTTCCGATAAGAAGAAACAAACTTTACAAATACTAAACCAACTTTTCCCGACTTAGAAAAAAACTTTCCCAATAAGGGAAATAACTTTCAAAATAAGAAACCAACTTTCCGTATAAGAAACCGACTTTCCGAATAAGGACCAACTTTCCGAAAAAAGAAACACCAACTTTCCGAATAAGAAATCAACTTTCTGAAAAAGGAAACCAACTTTCCGATAAGGAACCAACTTTCTGAAATAAGAAAACCAAATGTCCATATAAGGGAACTAACTTTCCGAATAAGGAAAACCAAAATTCCGAAATAAGGAATAAAACTTTCCCGAATAAGAAACTATCTTTCCGAAATAAGGAAAATTCTTTCCGAATACAAAACCAACTTTCCAAATAAAGGAAAACCAACTTTCCGAAATTAGAAAAACCAACTTTCCCAATAAGGAACCAACTTTCGAATAAGGAACCAACTTTCCAAAAATAGAAACCAACTTTCCGTATAAGAAACCGACGTCCGACTAAGAAACAAATTTCCGATAAGGGAACAATTTCCGAATAAGAAACCCAACTTTCCGAATAAGAAGACACTTCTGAATAAGAAACCAACTTTCCGTATAAGAACCAACTTCCGTTATGAAGGAACAAACTTTCCGAATTAAAAACTACGTTCGATTAGAAGAAAACTAACGTTCCGAATAAGAAACCAACTTTATGAATAAGAAACCACTTTCCGTATATAAGGAACCAAACTTTCTGAAATAAGAAGAAACAAACTTTCTGAATAGGAAATCAAACCTTTCCAATAAAGGATCAAAACACTGTCCCGAATAACGAGAAAACCAACCTTCTGAATTAAAAAAAACTACCTTCGAATAAGAAACATTCCGTATAAGAAACCTACTTTTCCAAATAAGAACCCTACATTCGAAATGAATAAGAAACCAACTTTCAAATTCAGAAACCAACTTTCAAATACGGAACAACTTTCCGGATAAGCAAACCTACTTTTGGAAATAAGAAACCAACACTCTCCGAATAAGAAAGAAACCAACTTTCCGTATAAGAAACTTCTTTCGAAGTAAGAAAACCACAAACTTTCCTAATAAGAAACAACTCTCGGAATTTTAAAAGCCTACTTTCCGAATAGAGAAACTAACTTTCAGTACATAAGAAACCAACTTTCCGAATAAGGAACCACTTTCGATAGGGCAACCCAAACTTTCCGAATAAGAAGACAGAAACCTTACGTTTCCGTTTATAAAGAAACCGACCTTTACGAAATAAAGGAACCAACTTTCCGAATAAAGGAACCACTTTCCGTATTAAGGAACAAAACTTCCGAATAAGAAACCAAACTTTCCGTATAAGGAACCAACTTCAGATATTAAGACAGAACCCACATTATGAATAAGACAACCACCTTGTCTGTATAGGAAACCAACTTTCTGAATAAGAAACCTAATTTCCGAATAATGAAACCAAACTTTGAATAAGAAAGCAACTTTCCAATAAGGGATCCAACTTCCGATAAGAAACCAAATTTCTGAATAAAAAAACACGACTTTGTTCCGAATAAGAAACCAAACTTTCCGATAAGAGAAACCTACTTCCAAATAAGAACACCACATTCTGAATAAGCAACCAACTTCCGAATTAGAACCAACTTTCCAATAAGAACAAACTTTCCAGATAAGCAACCACTTTGGGATAAGAAACCAAACCTCTCCAAATAAGAAAACCACTGTTTGAATAAAGAAACCAACTTCCGCATAAGAAACCAACTGTACTAAGCAGGCCGGGAGGCAGGTGGGGTGGTACTTACGAGTACGCTTTCGGAGAGGGATCGATAGTTGGTGTATTCCCGACTGATTGGCCAGGACTGCTGGAAAATGAAGGCTGAGGGAATGGCGGTAGGGCTGCTGAAGAGAAGCAGGGGATACTTGAAAACTGGCAAGGAGTTTCAGGACAGGCAAGTAAAACACAGATGCGGTATGGCAAGGCTAGTCTCTGGAGAAGGCTAGGTAAGTAAATGGTGCTGGTTATGGCAAGGGAGGTCAAGTCTTGGACAGGCACGGTTAAGTAGAGTAACTGGTGCTGGTATGGCCAGGAGTTCTGGACAGCAGGTAATCTATGGGCAGGCTAGTAAGTAGTTGGTGCAGGTATGGCAAGGGAGTCTTGGCACAGGCAAGGTAAGTCGTCTCGAGATGGCTAGTTAAGTTAATTGGTGCAGCGTATGGCAAGGTAAAGTTCTGGAGCAGGGTTAGGTAAGTAAACTGTGCGGTGGTGAGAAAAAGGGCCAGGGACAGGGTAAAAGTAGAAAGGAAGCAGGGAGGTAGCTAATGCTACTATTGGAATTCTCTTGCCGCCCCAGTGTGTCGGCGTCTCATGATGTAACGACGCCAACCAACCCGAAGCGCAGAACGGCGGGGGGAGGGACGGAGCAGCAGGTAAGTCGTGACAACAACTTTCTGAATAAGAAAAAACCAAACTATCTGATATTAACCACTTTCATATAAGGAACCAACTTTCCGAATAAGAAACATACTTTCCGTATTAAGAAAAAGATCTTTCCAACTATAAAATAAGGAACCATTCTTTCCGAATAAGGTAAACCAACTTTCCGAATAAGAAACCAACTCTTTCGTTATAAGGAACCGGGACTTCTGAATAAAGAAACCAACTTTCGAATAAGACACCTAATTTCTGAATAAGAAACCAATATGATGAATAATAAACAACCTTTCCGTATTAAGGAAACCAACTTTCCGAATAAGGAACCAACTTTCCGTTTACGGAACAAACTTCTGAATAAGGACAGCAAATTTCTGAAATAAGAAACCAACTTTCGCATAAGGAACAAAACTTCCGAATAAGGAACCAACTTTACGACATAAGGACCAACTTTCCGGATTAAGGAACCAACTTTCCGACATAAGGAACCAACTTCCCGTATAAGGAACCAACTTTTCCGAATATAAGAAACCCAACTGTTCCGTGATGAGAACCAACTTCGAAAAGAAAACAACATCTGAATAAGAAACCAACTTTGGCTAAGGAAACCAACTTTCTGAATATAAGAAGGAACCTAATTTCCGAATAAGAAAACCAACTTTCTGACTAGAAATCAACTTTCCATCTAAGGATCCACACTTTACGATAAGGAAACCAACTTTCTGATAAAAAAAACTACTTCCGAAATAGAAACCAACTTTCCGTATATAAGAAACCTACTTTCCAAATAAGAAACCTACTTCTGAAATAAGGAAAACCAACTTTCCGAATTAGGAAACAAATCTTTCCAAAATAAGGAACCAACTTTTCCAGATACGACCTACTTTTGGAAATAATAACCAAACTCCCAAATAGAAGAAACCAAACTTTCGATATAAGGAACCAACCTTCGAATAAGAAACAACTGTAATAATCAGCCGGGAAAGAACGGGGGGTGGGGGGGGGGTCGGGGGGTACTTCCGAGTACCAACTTTAGGAGGAGGTGCTCGATGGTGGTGGTATTGCCAGAACTGATGCAAGAGACCTGCTGGAAACTGAAGGCTGCAGGAACTGGCGGATAGGTGCTGATGAAGAGAAGGCAGGAAATGCGAAAACCCCGGAACTGGCAAGGAGTTTCAGGACCAGGCAGGTAAAACACAGAGGCTGGTATGGAAAGGTAAGTCTCTGGAGAAAGAAGGCTAGGTAAGTAAATGGTGCTGGTATGGAAGGAAGGTCTCTGGAACAGGCAGGAAGTCTCTGTAGCAGCTGTAGCAGGCTAGGTAAGGTAAGTAGGTTTTGGTGTGCAGGTATGGAAAGGAGTATCTGGCAAAGCGCAATGGGACCGTCTCTGGAGCAGGCTTAGTAAAGTAATTGGTGCAGGTTATGGCAAGTAAGTCTCTGGAGAGGTTATGGGTAAGTACACTGGTGCTGGTTGAGAAGAACAGGAGCCAGGCAGGTAAGTTAGAAGGAGCCGGGGAGGTAGCTAATACTACTATGAATTATCATGCCGCCCAGTTGTGTCGGCTTCATGATGTCTACGAAGCCACCACCAGAGCGCAGCACGGCGGGGGACCGGAGAAGCAGCACGTAAGTTCGTGGACACCAACTTTTGAATGAATTGAACTTTACTTTTCGAATAAGAGAGGAAAACAACACTTTCCGAATAAGAAACCAACTTTCCGTATAAGAAAAAACTTTTCGAATAAGAACCAACCTGCTGAATAAGAAACCAAATTGATGAATAGAAACCAAAGTTCCCAATTAAGAAACCAACTTTCCCAATAGGAACCAACTTCCGTTAAGAAACCAACTTTTGAATATAAGAGAACCAACCTCCCAAATAAGAAACCAACTTGCTGAATATAAGAAACCAACTTCCCAATTAAGAAACAAACTTTTTCAATAGGAACCCAACTTCACCTTCCGAATAAGAAAACCAACTTTCTGAATAACGAACAAACTTTCCAAATCAAAGTAACCAACTTCCAAATAAGAAACTAACTTTCCCAATAGGAACCAACTTTCCGAATAAGAAACCAACTTTCCGAATAAGAAAACCACTTCTGAATAAGAAAACCAACTTTCCAAATAGAAACTAACTTTCCCAATAAGACCAACTTTCCGAATATTAATAGAAACCAACTTTTCCGAATAAGAAACAAATTTCCGAGAATAAGAAACCAACTGTCAAATAAGTAACCAACTTCCAAATAAGAAACTAACTTTCCCAATAGACCAACTTTTCCGAATAAGAAACCAACTTGCCGAAATAAGAAACCAACTTTCCGGTATAAGAAACAACTTCGAATAAGGAAACAACTTTCCGAATAAGAAAGAACGAAACCAACTTTCCAAAATAATAAGGAAACCACTCGAATAAGGAAAAACAAATTTTCCGTTATAGACTATAAGAAACAAACTTCCGAATAAGGGAACACCTACTTTCAGAATAGGAAACCAACTTTCCAAAACATAAGAAACCAAACTTACTGAATAAGAGGAAAAGAAACCAAATTTCTGAATATGATGAAACAATTCTGCTATATAAGGAACCAACTGTCCGAATAGGAACACTTTCAAAAGAAGTAACCACTTTCAGAATAAGAAACCACTTTCGAATAAGAAATCAACTTTCAAACTAAGTACCAAATTTCCAAATAAGAAAATAAAACTTTCCGAATAAGAACCAACTTTCCGAAATAAGAAACCAACTTTCCAAATAGAAACCAACTTCTCTTGAATAAGAAACAAACTTTCTGAATTGAAACCAAAATTTACGAATAAGGATAAGGAAACCAAACTTTCAAAATAAAGAAACCAACTTTCCAAATAAGAAACCACCTTCACTGAATAAGAAACCAACATTCTAAATATGAAACCAACTTTCCGTTATAGGAACAACACTTTCGAATAAGGAACCAACTTTCCAAATAAGTAACCAACTTTCCGAATAAGGAAAACAAACTCTTCGAAATAAGAAATCAACTTTCCAAAAAGTAACAACTTTCCAAATAAGAAAGAAATAAGCTTTCCGAATAAGAAACCAAACTTTCAGAATAAGAAAACAAAATTTCCAAATAAAGCAACCAACTCGCTGAATAAGAAACCAATTTCTGACTATTGAAACCAGACTTTCCGAAAATAAGGAACAACTTTCAAAATAAGAAACCAACTTTCCGACTGAAATCAACTTCCAAATAAGATAACCAACTTTCCAATAAGAAACTAACTTTTCCGAATAAGAGAAACCAACTTTCCGAATAAGGAAAAAACAAACTTTCCAAATAAAATAAGAAACAAACTACTGAATAGAAACCAACTTCCTGATGACATGATAAGGAAAACCCAACTTTCTGAATATGATGAATGAACCAACTTTCCGTATAAAGGAACCAACTCTGAATAGAACCAACTTTGGAATAGAGGAAACCAACTTCCGTTTAATAAGGGAACCAAATTTCCGAAATAAATAAAATAAGAACCAAACTTCCAAATAAGTACCAACTTTTCCGACTAAGAAACAATCTTCCTTCCGAAGATATAATAATAAGGAACCACTATTTGCGTCAGAATAAGCAACCAACTTCCAAATAAGAAACCAACTTCCGATAAGAAACAACTTTCTGAATATGAAACAAACTTTCATATTATATATATATTTGATATAGAACCCATTTTCCGGAATAAGGAACCAACTTTTCCTTCTCAAAAAAATAATAATGGAACCAACTTCGAATTAAGAAGATAAGAAAACTAACTTGTGACCAATAAGGAGACCCAAAACCTTCCGAAATAAGAACTAGAGAATAAGAAACCAACTTTTCTAATAAGAAAACAACTATTCTGTATAAGAAACAAACTTTCCGAATAGAAATACGAAAGCAAACTTTTCTGAATAAGAAACAATAAGAAAACAACTTTCCGTTATAAGAAACAAAAACTTGCCGAAATAAATATAAAATGAACAACTTTCAGAATAAGAAACCAACTTCCGAATAAAGAAACCACTTCCGAATAAGAAAACCACTTTCCGAATAAAAAAAACAACTCGCCTGGCATATAGAAAACACCGAAGAAACCAAACTTCGCGAATTATAGAAGGAAGAAACCAACTTCCTGAATAAGAAACCAAACTGCTCGAATAAGAACCAACTTCCTGAATATAAGAAACCAACTTTCCGAAAAGAAAAAAAACTACTTCCATGAATAAGAAGAATAAGAAACCAAACTGCCTGAGAATAAGAAACCAACTTCCGCAATCAGAAAACCAACTTTTTCGATTAGAATAGAAACCAAATTCGGAAATAGAAACCAACTTGCCGAATGTAAAAACAAAATCCTGAATAATAAGAAACCAACTTCATCTGAAAAAATAAGAAAACCCAAACAACTTTCGGAAAGAAGAAACCAAACGTGCCGTTTATAAGAACAACTTTAGAAACCAACTATCTGAATAATAAACCAACTTTCCGTATAAGGAACCAACTTTCCGAATAAGGAACCAACTTTCCGAATAAGGAACCAACTTTCCGAAAAAGGAACCAACTTTCCGTACAAGGAACAAACTTTCTGAATAAGAAACCAACTTTCCATATAAGGAACCAACTTTCCGAATAAGGAACCAACTTTCCGAATAAGGAATCAACTTTCCGAATAAGAAACTGACTTTCCGTATAAGAAACCTACTTTCCGAATAAAAAAACAACTTTCCGAATAAGAAACCAACTTTCTGAATTAAAAACCTACTTTCCGAATAAGAAACTAACTTTCCGTATAAGAAACCAACTTTCCAAATAAGAAACCAACTTTCCGAATTAGAAACCAACTTTCCCAATAAGGAACCAACTTTCCGAATAAGAAAGCAACTTTCTGAATAAGAAACCAACTTTCCGAATAAGAAACCAACTTTCCGAATAAGAAACCAACTTTCCGAATAAGGAACCAACTTTCCGTATAAGAAACCAACTTTCCGAATAAGAAACTAACTTTCTGTATAAGAAACCAACTTTCCGTATAAGGAACCAACTTTCTGAATAAGAAATACTTTCCGAATAAGAAACTAACTTTTCGTATAAGAAACCAACTTTCCAAATAAGAAACCATCTTTCCAAATTAGAAACCAACTTTCTGAATAAGAAACCAACTTTCCGTATAAGGAACCAAAAAAATACATGTAAAGCTACAGTCCAGAAAGAAAGAAAATTCATTCATGAATGAATGATTGGAGACAACAAGTTTTATGGTATAAATATAAAATTAATGAATATTTAATATGGTCTTGATGGAATTTCATTTCTTTCTGGACTGTAGATCAAAGAATCTGCTTTAGGGGAGGATAGAGAGTGGTATCCAGTGATGGCAATAGGTGAAACCCATAGGTATTTTAAGATCAGTAGGAGGCTTGCAGCATACCAAGAGAATCACAAGTCTTGCTGACAGATGAGACGAACAAGCTCTGTACTTACCTCCCAAAGTTTTGAGTCGCCAGCCGCTGGTCCCGTCATCCTCCTTTCCAGTCTGCGAGCTACCAATCTGGTGAGGAAATGGAGACTGGAACAAATGGGCATACCTCCAATAGGGACAATGTCCAGGGTGGAGCCTATTAATGAACCCATACACACTATTAGCCAGTTTGGAGAATTAGCCAGTTTCCGATTTTGTACAATTGATGTGATTTGGTTTGTATCGGGAGAAAAAAAAAGTTTATTGAACCAATTACGATCTTGTGACTTCCGCATCATACGACAGGATTGTATGTGTATGGCCCTATAAGCTTGTCTGACACTGCTGACCAGACACACCTGCAGATGCCCCTGCGGGACAAAGCTGGGGGTCCGGACCTGCAGTACAAAGCTGGGTTCAGCGATGGGGGGTATGGCTATGCACTCATATATCTGAACACAACTCAGCATGGACTGCACACACAGGTTAAAGGACAATACAATCAAACTCTCTCTCTTCTACCTCTTGCGGATATCACAAAAAGTAGCAAGGCCACAGTGGACCAGAACAAAAGGGAAAGATTCATTAAATAATAACCACTGCATCAGTAAAGTACCCACGGGTGAAGACTCAGTCATTTAGGTCCTCACCTAAATTATTGACAAAATCGCTTTTCTGTTCTCCCAGAAATGTAAATCAGCACACACAGAAAAAAACTAGAGGGAACATTGGTAACACACTGCTGGTGAGCTCACCCTGAAAAAGCTTGCCACATCAGGTTTCCTGCATGTTAACCCATATCCAATTTATCCATTAGAAAGACACAAGTCGCCTCCAACATTTTCTCCATGTATCCTGTACCCTTTCGAAATAAGAAAGCAACTTCGAAGTAAGGAACCAACCTTTCGAAAGCGAATAACATATTCATAATACAGGATTAAATAAGAACCTTCCATATAAGGAACACAAACTTTCTGAATAAGAACCAACTTCATATACAGGAACCTAAAACTTTCCTCTTCTGAAATATTTGAATAAGAAACCAACCTCTTTCGAATTTAAACTGAATTAGAGAAAAAAAAGAAACTAACTTTTCGATATAAAGATAAAGAAACCTAACTTCCATAAAAAGAAACCTAAGAGAGACTTCCAGAAGAAGAAACCAACTTTTAGAAAGTAAATTCTGTATAAGACAAACCATACACCTTTCTTCGAATAAGAACAATTGAATAACGAAAAACTTCTCGTAGTAAGGAAACCAACTTTCTGAAAAGAGAACCAGAAAACTCTAGAAAGAAACCCCAACTTTTCAAATAGAACAACTAAATAAAGAAAAGGAGAACCGAACTCGATAAGAGAATCCCCAACTTTCCGAATAAAGAAACTAATTTTCTGAATCTAAGAAACCTAATCTTTCCGAGAACCAACTAATAAATTAATATAAGATAAGAACCAAACTTCTCGAATTAGAAACATATTATCAATAATAACCAAATTCCGAAAAGGAACCAACTTTCAATAAAAACAACTTTCGTAAGACGTCCGAATAAACTTTCCAATGAAGGAACCAAACTTTAATAAACTTTCCGAAAGAAACCAACTTTAATAACGGAACCAAGCTTTCGTAAACGAAACCGTATAAGGAACAACTAATGCAGAAAAGGAACCTACTTTCCGAATAAGAGAACCAACTTCATATCCAAGTAACATTTAAGGAATAAGAAACAACTTTGTCCGATACTAAGAAATAAACTTTCGTATAGCACTTTCGATAAAGAAAAACTTCGTAAACTATTACAGCTACTTGTATACAGAAACTACGTCCATAAGAAACAACTTCGTAACCCTTCCGCGTAATAAGGAAAAAAAACGCAATAGAATAAATTCGAAAAAGAACAAACTTTCCGACAAGGAAAACAAACTTTCGAAATATAGTAACCAAACTGAAAATTCATAAATAGAGAACAAAACCTTTCCGAAAAATAAGGAACCAACTTTCGAATAGAAGGAATCCAAGGTGGTTCTCGATTCAAGAAGAAACAACTGTCCGGAAGGGGAGAAGAACACTTTGAATAAACCAAAAAATAACGGATCCGTAGTACCAACTCGAATAAAATAGAAGAACCTCTACGGGCGAAAAGAATAACTGTGAAGAGAAACAAATTCCAGAATAAGAACCAATTAATAGAAAGGACGAACTCCAAAAGGCTTCCGAAAAAGAAAGAAACCTTATGAATAGAAAACCAACTTGCCGAAAGTAAGAAAGGAAGCTCCAAAAAAGAGAATAAAGGAAAACTCGAGAAGGAAACCAAAATTCGGGCGGAAAGAAAACTAGAACCAAGGAAACAAACTTTGAAAGAAAAAACCCAACTTGGCCAGTGGGAAGGAAGGGATAAGGAACCAACGGGCTTAGAATGAAGAAACCACTTCGAATGAACCAACCCGAGATCGTTGCGGAATGGAAGAAAGGGAAACTGAGATAAAAACCTACTTTCCGAATTTAAAGAACTACTTCGTTAAGAAACATTCCCAAAAACATCCTTTCCAATTTAAGGAACCAAACTCTTTCTGAATAAGGAAAAACCAAACTTCCTATAGGAACAATTGAAAAGGAGAAACCAACATTCCATAGAATCCGTTTGATAGGTAACGACAACTTTGATTATAAGAAAGCAGACTCTTTCCGAAAATAAATAAGAAGAACAACTCGATAAATATTTTCGATAAAAAAGAAACCTACTTTCTGAATAAAACTACTGCGAAATAGAAACTACTTAACGTGGATAAGAAAAAGACTTCAAAACGAACCACTTCGAATTGGAAACCTAAGTCTTTCTCAATAAGGGCACAAACTTTCAAATAGAAACCAACTATTCCAGAAAAACCGAACTCGAAAGAAACAAATTCCGAATAAGAAACCAACTTTTCCGTTATATAATGTGTACTATTTTGATTATAAGGAAACCAATTTCGACATATAGAGCTAATAACTTTATAAGGAACCAACTTGATTACAGCTAACTTCAAAAAACCCAACTTTCCGAATAAAGGAACAAACTTTCTGAATATAGAAACCAAACTTCCGTATAAGGAAACCAACTTTCCGACATAAGGAAAACCACTTTCGACTAAGGAATCAACTTTCCGAATAAGAACTGATCTTCTCCGTATAGAACTATTCCGAATAAAAAAAAAAGCTTCCAGAATAAGAAACCACTTTCTTGACCAACTTTCAAAACCTACTTTCCGAATAAGACAACAACTTGTCCGTAAAAACCAACTTTTCCTATAAACACCATAAGAAACCAATTCCGAATAGGAAACCAACTTTTCCGAATAAGGAAAACAAATTTCGAATAAAGAAAGCAACTTCTGAATAAGAAACCAACCTTCGCGAATTAAAATAAATAAGGAACCAAACTTTCCGATTACAAGAACCCTAACTTTCCTGACTAAGAAACCATACTTCCGAAAGAAGAACAACTTTCTATAAGAACCAATCTTTCCACTATAAGGAACCAACTTTCTGATAAGAAACCAACTTTAGAATAGAAATCAGAATTTCCCGTATAAAGAACCATACTTCCGAATAAGAAACAAACTTTCTGAATTAAAAAAAACTACGTTCCGAATAGAAGGAACAACTTTCGTTAAGAAGAAACCACATTTCCAAATAAGAAACCTACATTCTGATAAGAATCAAATTCGAATAGAAACCAACTTGCATAATAAGAACCAATTTCCGATAAGCAAACCAACTTCAATAGGAACATTAGAAGAAGAATCAACTTCGGATAAAGAAACCAACTTCCGTTATAAGAAACTTCGTTTCGAATAAGAAAACCAACTTTCCAATAAGAAACAACTTCTGAAATAAAAGCCGTACTTCCGAATAAGAAACTAACTTTCCGTATAAGAAACCAAACTTTCCGGAACAACTTCACGTAAACCAACTTTCCGAATTAGAAAACTTCCGTGAAACGACTTCGCAAAGGAACTAATGTCCAATAAGGAACCAACTTTCCGTATAAGGAACCAACTTCGAATTAAGGAAGGAAACCAACTTGCCGAATATTAAAAACAAACTTTACGTATAAGGAAACACTTTCTGAATCAAGAACAAACTTTCCATATCTGGAACGAACTTTCCGAATAAGGAACCAACTTTCTGAATAAGAAACCAACTTTCCATATAGGGAACTAACTTTCCGAATAAGGAACCAACTTTCCGAATAAGGAATCAACTTTCCGAATAAGAAACTAACTTTCCGTATAAGAAACTTCTTTCCGAATAACAAACCAACTTTCCAAATAAGAAACCAACTTTCCGAATTAGAAACCAACTTTCCCAATAAGGAACCAACTTTCCGAATAAGGAACCAACTTTCCAAATAAGAAACCAACTTTCCGTATAAGAAACCGACTTTCCGAATAAGGAACCAACTTTCCGAATAAGGAACCAACTTTCCGAATAAGAAACCAACTTTCCGAATAAGAAAGCAACTTTCTGAATAAGAAACCAACTTTCCGTATAAGGAACCAACTTTCCGAATTAAAAACCTACTTTCCGATTAAGAAACCAACTTTCCGAATAAGAAACCAACTTTCTGAATAAGAAACCAACTTTCCGTATAAGGAACCAACTTTCTGAATAAGAAACCAACTTTCTGAATAGGAAATCAACTTTCCATATAAGGATCCAACTTTCCGAATAAGAAACCAACTTTCTGAATTAAAAAAAACTACTTTCCGAATAAGAAACCAACTTTCCGTATAAGAAACCTACTTTCCAAATAAGAAACCTACATTCTGAATAAGAAACCAACTTTCCAAATTAGAAACCAACTTTCCAAATACGGAACCAACTTTCCGGATAAGCAACCTACTTTTGGAATAAGAAACCAACTCTCCGAATAAGAAACCAACTTTCCGTATAAGAAACTTCTTTTCGAATAAGAAACCAACTTTCCTAATAAGAAACCAACTCTCTGAATTAAAAGCCTACTTTCCGAATAAGAAACTAACTTTCCGTATAAGAAACCAACTTTCCGAATAAGGAACCAACTTTCCGTATAAGGAACCAACTTTCCGAATAAGAAACCTACTTTCCGTAAAGAAACCGACTTTCCTAATAACGGAAACAACTTTCCGAATAAGAACCAACTTTCCGTATAGAAACCAACTTTCCGAATAAGAAACAACTTCCGTATAAGAAACCTACTTTTCCAATAGAACCAACATTCCAATACGAAACCAACTTTCTCGTATAAGGACCAACCACTTTCCTGACTAAGAAACCTAATTTCCGAATAAGAAACCAACTTTCTGAATAAGAAATCAACTTTCCATATAAGGATCCAACTTTCCGAATAAGAAACCAACTTTCTGAATAAAAAAAAACTACTTTCCGAATAAGAAACCAACTTTCCGTATAAGAAACCTACTTTCCAAATAAGAAACCTACATTCTGAATAAGAAACCAACTTTCCGAATTAGAAACCAACTTTCCAAATAAGGAACCAACTTTCCAGATAAGCAACCTACTTTTGGAATAAGAAACCAACTCTCCAAATAAGAAACCAACTTTTCGAATAAGGAACCAACCTTCCGAATAAGAAACCAACTGTAATAATCAGCCGGGAGCCCGGGGTACTTACGAGTACACTTTAGGAGGAGGTGCTCCGATGGCTGGTGGTATTCCAGAACTGGATGCAAGAGACTGCTGGAAACTGAAGGCTGAGGAATGGCGGCTAGGTGCTGCTGAAGAGAAGGCAGGATACTGGAACTGGCAAGGAGTTTCAGGAACAGGCAAGGTAAAACACAGATGCTGGTATGGCAAGGTAAGTCTCTGGAGAAGGCTAGGTAAGTAACTGGTGCTGGTATGGCAAGGTAAGTCTCTGGAACAGGCTAGGTAAGTAACTGGTGCTGGTATGGCAAGGAGTCTCTGGACTTCTCCATATCTTACCACCTGCCTGTTCACAGAGGCTCCTTCATAATACCAGCACCAGTTACATTACAGTAGGCTTTCCAGAGACTTACGTTCCATCACAGCACCAGTTTTACTTACCTAGCCTTCTCCAGACTTACCTTGCAACTCCAGCATCTGTTTTACCTTGCCTGTTCCTGAAACTTCCTGCCAGTTTCCAGTATCCCCTGCCTTCTCTTCAGCGCACCTAGCCGCCATTCCTCAGCCTTCAGTTTCCAGCATTCTCTTGATCCAGTTCTGGAAACCACCAGCTATCGGAGCACCTCTCCTAAAGCGTACTCGAATTACCCACCCCCGCCCCCGGCTGATTTTAACAGTTGGTTTCTTATTCGGAAGGTTGGTTCCTTATTCGAAAAGTTGGTTTCTTTATTTGGAGAGTTGGTTTCTTATTCCAAAAGTAGGTTGCTTATCTGTGAAAGTTGGTTCCTTATTTGTAAGTTGGTTTCTATTCGGAAAGTTGGTTCTTATTCCAGAATGTAGGTTTCTTATTTGGAAGTAGTTTCTATACGAAGTTGGTTTCTTATTCGAAGTCCGTTTTTTTATTCAGAAATTGTTTCTTATCGGAAAGTTTGGATCCTTTATGAAGTTGATTTCTTAGTCAAAAGTTGGTTTCTTATTCGGAATTCGTTTCTTATTCAAAGTTGGTTCCTTTACAGAAAGTTTGTTTTATTTAGAATGTTGGTTTCTTATTCGGAAAGTGTGGTCCTTATAACGGAAAGTTTGGTTTCTTATTCGGAAATTGGTTCCTTTTACGGAAGTTGTTCCTTATTATTCGGAAAGTTGGTTCTTATTCGGAAAGTTCGTTTTCTATACGAAAGTAGTTTCTTTCTTATTCGAAGTTGGTTCCTTATACGGAAAGTTTTTCCTTATTCGGAAAGTTGGTTCTTATACGGAAGTTAGTTTCTTATTCGAAAGTAGGCTTTTATTCAGAGAGTTGGTTTCTTAGAAAGTGGTTCTTAGTCGTAAAAGAGTTTCTTTCAACGGAAGTTGGTGTTTCTTATTCGTAAGTTGGTTTTCTTATTCCAAAAGTAGGTTGCTTATCCGGAAAGTTGGTTTCCTTATTGAAAGTTGGTTTCTAATTGAAAGTTGGTTTTTATCATGAATGGTAGTTTTCATTATTTGGAAAGTAGTTTCTTATACGGAAAGTTGGTTTCTTATTCGGAAAGTAGTTTTTTTTAAATCACGAAAGTGGTTTCTTATTCGGAAAGTGGATGCCTTATATGGAAAGTTGATTTCCTACTATAAAAGTTGGTTTTCCTTATTCAAATTGGTTCCTTAGTACGGAAAGTTGGTTTCTTCTTTTCAGAAATTGGTTTCTTATTCGGAAAGTTGGTTTCTTCGTCGGAAGGTATGTTTAATTCGGAAAGTTGGTTCCTTATACGTGAATCGTTTGGTTTCTTATTCAGAAAGTTGTCTTTCTTATTCGGAAAGTTGGTTTCTTATTCGGACAAAGTTGGTTTCCTTATTCGGAAAGTGGTTCCTTATTCGAAAGTCGGTTTCTTATACGAAAGTTGGTTTTCTTATTTGGAAAGTTGGTTTCCTTATCGAAAGTTGGTTTCCTTATTGGGAAAGTTGGTTTCTAATTCGGAAAGTTGGTTTCTTATTTGGAAAGTTGGTTTGTTATTCGGAAAAAGTTTCTTGATACGGAAAAGATTCTATTGTGGAAAGTTGATTCCTTATTGCGGAAACTTTGGTTTCCCCTTATGCTTGGAAGTTGGTTCCTTAGACGAAAGTTGGTTTCAATACTTCAGAAAGTTGTTCTATTCAGAGTGGTTTCTTATTCGGAAAGTTGAGATTCCTTATTCGGAAAGTTGGTTCCTTATTCGGAAAGTTGTTCCAGTATGGAAAGTTGTTCTTGTGGAATTACTATTGGAAAGTGGTTTCTTATACGAAGTTTGTTTGTATATTCGGAAGATTTTGGTTTCTTTACGTATTAATTCGAAAGTTGGTTCCTTATATGGAAAAGTTGGTTTTCCTTATTGAATTTTCTGAGGTTCTAAGGAAGTTGGTTTCTATTGAATTTGTCTAACGGAAATGTTAGTTTCTTATCGGAAAGTAAGGCTTTTATATTCAGAAATATGGTTTCTTATTCGGAAAGTTGTTTTCTTTATTCGGAAATAGGTTTCTTATACGGAAAGTCCAGGTTCTTATTTCGTAAGTTGATTCCTGTTTTCGAAAGTTGGTTCCTTATTCGGAAGTTGTTTCCTTATAGGAAACGTTTGGTTCTTATTCAGAAAGTTTGGTCTTTACGAAGTTTTCCTTTGGAATTTATCGGAAAGTTGTCTATCGGAGGTTTTCTTATAATTGGCTATTAAAATTTTTCTTGGAAGTAGGTTCTTCTTATACGAAAGTTAGTTTCTTATTCGGAAAGTAGTGTGTTTTAATTCAGAAAGTTTTTGCTTATTCGGAAAAGTAGGTTTTTTATACGGTAATTTAGTTCTTTCTGAAGTTGGTTTCTTATTCAGAAAGTTGGTTCCTTAATATGGAAAGATTTGGTTTCTTCACCGAAGTTAGGTTCGTTTCTTCGGACAGTTGGTTTCTTATCACGGAAAGTTGGTTCTTATTCGGAAACGTTTGGTTTCCTTATCTGAAAGTTGGTTCTTAATTCGGAAAGTTGGTTTCTTATACTGAAAGTTGCATTTCTATTCGAATTAGGCTTTCCTTAGGTTGGGTTATAAAGTTGTTTCTATCGTAAGTTCTATACGGAACGTTGGTTTCTTATGTCGGAAGAGTGTGGTTCCTTTCGGATTGTTTATATTGCTTATCCGGAAGTTGGTTCCCCTTAATTAGGAAAGTTGGTTTCTATTCGGAATGTCTTATGATGTAGGTTTCTTATTTGAAAGTCGGTTTCTCTATACAGGACGTTTATCGGAGTCGTTTTTTTATGAATTTCTTATTCGGAAAGTTGGATTTTATCCCTATAGTTGAAAGTTTGTTATTCAGCGGGTGTCCTTTATGGAAGATTGGTTTTCTTATTTCAGAAAGTTGTTTCTTTCGGTTGTTTAACGGAAAGTTGGTTTTTAATATATGAAAAGTGTGTCTTCCTTATAAAATTGGTTTTTAACGGAGTTGTTCTTATCAAGTTGCTTTCTTCGAAATTGGTTTCTCTTAGATAGAACCTAGAAAGTAAGTCCATCGAAATATGTGCTATACGGAAAAGTTGGTTTCTTATTCAGCAAGTTTGTTTCTTCTTCTTATTTTGGAAGTAGGGTTTTCCCTTTTCTTATCCGAAAAGGACTTAGGTTTCCACTTATAGTTTCTCCTTCTTCTTCTTCTTATCCTCTTAATATTTATCTTAATTTTCGGAAAGTAGGTTTTTTTTTAAATGAAAATATTTATTCAGCAAGTTGGTTTCTTTTTCTTATTATTATTTTTTCGGAAAGAGGTTGCTGCTCTTATAATAATTTCTTATAAAAAACGGAAAATGTTAGTTTCTCCCTCTTTCCTTGTTTGGAAAGTGGTTGTTTCCCCTTATTCAGAAAGAGTTGGTTCCCTTATAAATGGAAAGGAGTTGGGTGATTCTCTTAAAATTCTTCTTTAAAATCGGAAAGTACGGTTTTTTCCCCTTTCCCCCCTTTTCCCTTCCGCCGCCCGGTTGGTTGCGGGGTTTCCTTCTCTCCCTGGCCCGTTGGTTCCTTTCTCCTCTTCCTTCTCCCACCGGCCCGTTGGGTTTTTTTCTTCTTCTTTTCTTTCTTGGTTCTTTCTTCTTTCCGCCCGATTTTGTGTTTCTTCTCTTTTTCCCTTCTTTCTTTTCTTTTTTCTTCTGGGCTCTCTCCTTTCTTACCTTTCGGCCCGTTGGTTTCCTGGTTTTCTTCTTCTTTCGGGCCCGTTGGTTCGTCGCCTTCTTTTTTTCTTTTCTTCTCTTCTTCTCTTCTTTTCTTTTCGCCCGTTAGGGTTCCTTCTTCTATTTTCGTCCGTCCGATCGGTTTTTGGTTTTTCTTCTCTTCTCCCCCTCTCCGGACCGTTGGTTTCTTCCTTTGGCACGAGAGCCACCACCTTGGGATTCCTTTCCTTATTCGAAGTTGGTTCCTTATTTTATTGGTAAAGAGTTTTTGTTTCCTCCTATTTTTCTTAATTAATTTTCTTTTTCTAATTTCGTAAAGGTTGGTTTCCTTATTGTGGAAAGTTTGTTTCTTTTCTCGCTTAAATTCATTGGTTTCTCTTTTCCTTATTTTCGCGGAAAGAGAAGTTTTTCTTCTTATTTCGTCGTTAATACTGAAAGTTGGAGTTTCTTTATTATAAAGTCTATAATATCCTTATCTTATATCGGACAAAAGGTTTTTTGATTCCTTAAATTATTCGGAAAAGTTGGTTCCTTATTTTTCGGAAAGGTTAGTTCCCTATCTCTCTGGACATTTTGTTTCTTATATTTCGAAAAGCTTGGTTCCGGTTACCTTATTTTTTTTCAGAAAAGTTTGGTTCCTTTATATTCCCCGAAAAGAAGATTGGTTCTTTAATTATATTATTATATAATATTATATTTAATTCGAGAAATTTTTCGTTCCTTATTTATATTAATTTATTATTTTCTGGAAAATTTGGTTTCTTAATTCAAAAATTGTTTCTATCTAATTTGGAGGAAAGTTGGGGGGTTTTTCTTCTTTCTTTCTTCTTCCTCCCTTTTCTTTATTTTATTTTTTATATTTGGAAAGTTGGGGTTTCTTTCTGGTTTTTCTTCTTGGTTTCTTCTTATTTAGAAAGTTGGTTTTTTCTTACTACGAAAGTTTTTCGTTTCTTCTTATTCGAAGGAAAGAGTAGGTAGGTTTTTTAAATTTAACTTCAAAAGTTGGTTTCTTCTTCTGTCCCTTCTTCTTAGGTTTCTTTTCTTATCGGAAGAGTTAGGTTTTCTATATATTCTTTCTTATATATACGAAAAGTTAGTTTTCCTTCTTCTTTCCTTTCTCTTATTCTTATTCTGAAAGTAGGTTTTGGTTTCATTATTAATATTCAGAAGAAAATTGTGTTCCCCTTATATGGAAGTTGGTTCTTATTCAGAAAGTTTGTTTCCTTAATATGGAAGTTATTTAATCCGTATATAATATGTATTCGGAAAGTTGGTCCTTATTCGTAACGTTGCTTTCTTATTCGAAAGGGTAGCAGGAATACATGGAGAGTAAATGGTTGGAGCGACTTGATGTTCTTTCTATGGATAAATTGGATATGGTCATAGCATAGCAGGAACCTGATGTGGCAAGCTTTTTTCAGGGGATGAGCTAACAGCATGTAAAAAGGCATGTTCCATGTTCCGCTCTGTTTTTTTTCTGTGTGTGCTTGATTTATAGTTATCTGGGAGAACAGAAAAGCGATTTTTTCAATAAATTTTAGTGAGACCTAAATGACTGAGTCTTCACCCGGGGTACTTACTATGCAGTGGTTTTATTTAACTGATCTTTCCCTTTTGTTCTGGTCCACGTGCCCTTGCTGACTTTTTGTGATATCCTGCAAAGAGTGAGAAGAGAGAGGCAGTTTGATTTGTATTGTCCTTTAAACCTTGTAGTGCAGTCCATGCTGAGTTGTGTTTCAGATATATGAGTGCATGAGGCCATACCCCCCATCGCTGACACCCTAGCTTTGTACTGCAGGTCCGGACCCCGCCAGCTTTGTCCCCGGGGCATCTGCAGGTGTGTCGGTCGCGAGTGTCAGACAAGCTTATGAGGGCTATACATCATAACAATACCTGTCGTAATGATGGCGAGATCACAAGATCGGTAATTGGTTCATAAACTTTTTTTTTCTCCCGATTCACAAACAAATCATACATATTGTACAACAATCGGAAACGTGGCTAATTTCGCAAATCTGGCTAATAGTGTGTATGGAGTTCTATTAATAAGGCTCTCACGCCTGGACAATTGTCCCTATTGGAGGTATGCCCCATTTTGTTCCAGTCTCCATTTCTCTCACCAGATTGGTAGCATCGCAGACTGGAAAGGAGGATGCAGGGACCAGCGAGCTGGCGATCTAAAACTTTGGGAGGTAGTACAGATCTTTTCTGTCCGGCTCATCTGTCAGCTAGACTTGTGATTCTCTTGTAGATCTGGCAGCCTCCTAACGATGTATCTTAAAAATTACCTATGGGTTTCCAGGCCTATTGCCATCACTGGATAGCCCTCTCTTATCCTCAACTCCTAAAGCAGATTCTTTGATAGCTAATGTCCAGAAAGAAATGAAATTCCATCAAGACCATATTAAATATTCCATTAATTTTATATTTATACCATAAAACTTGTTGTCTCCAATCATTCATGTCATGAATGAATTTCCGCTTTTCTTTCTGGTACTGTAGCTTTAGCATGTATTTTTTTTTCTTCTTTTCCAGAAACGAAACAGGCCACACTTACGCGTTCACTGTCTAGCACAAGATTGTGGTAGAATGGAAATCACGGCGGGAACGTGCCAAAAATTCGGCAGATTGCACATCCGTTTTGTTTTGCATTCACCATTTTTTGAGCAATTGCATGAGTTTCCTAATAGAAAATAGCAAAATTGCATGACGCAAACAAAGCATCCAATCGCCAAGCAATAGTGTGTTCTGGGTGTTGTAGTGGGCTTCAGCCATTTTATTGCATAATTAATCTTCTTACAGTTGTTTAAATAGAAACACTTGCAAACCTAAGTGTCAGAACGCTTAATCCGATTTATAACACTGATGAAGGGGCTTAGGTCAACTAGCACGTTATTCAGCGTTTGTCACTGTGATTGCGACCGCGGTAAATAAATGGAAATACGGGAGATGCAAAAATCCCCGCAAGTTCCGATGCACATGCGATTTGCGCGTCCGTTCGCGTTTGATGATTTAAACAATGCATTCACATTTTTGGTGCTTTAAGGCATGCGTTTCCATAAGGAAAATGTCAAAATCACAAATGCGCAAAATGTACGTGCAAAACGCAAATAGCCACCAGAATTGCGCAGACAATCGCAAGCGATAACGCTGCGTATTGTGGTGCTGGATTTGGTGCGTTTGGTAGCGTGGCCTTGCGCTTCTTAGGTGTTGCTTACTGTATATGTGAATACCAAAAATGCTGAAGGTCGTGGTACCAACATGGAAGATGTAACTGCCAATGACGAATACTATGAACTACAATCCGGCCGAAATCTCATCGGGCTTCAGTTGGGACATGCGTTAGTTGATTGACGTGGCGGATTGACATGGGCGGCACAACTGAAGGTCCATACACGAAAGAATTCACACCAAAACATCCATTGTTACCAATGATCTATAAAGCTCATATAAGGACAGCAAACGATGCCTACCGTATACAAGTCAAGATAACCCATTCTGTACTTTGTCATCTTACTTCCATTTCTAGATAGCTGCTATGTATGTGAAAATCCCAACCCAAGAGATCTCACAGACTATTCCCATAATTGATACATTCGTTAACACTGCAGGTCGGAGTTTGTTAATGATCCCGAATCCACGAAAATGCAGAAAGTTTGAAAGATAAATCGAAGGAGGTGCGTTTGTTCATGACTCAAAACTCTCTCATGTTGGAGTGGTCTATACAGCAGTGGGATCAACATGGTCACGAATGGAACCCTGAGCTAGGATGACGTCATTGGATCTTAAACTTCTGATCCAAACGATTCTTCTTGCAGACAGCTGAAGATATGATGATGAGAATGTCTATTCAGATGAAAGATAAAGAAAATCTCTCCGGGGAAGGTAATGAACAGCACAAACTTTTTATAGATGAGATTATCCACACGTTACTAATATGTTGGACCATTTAGAGCAGGATATACTTAATTTGTTTTTTGATATGAAACACTAGGTGATGGTCCGGTGTGATGGGGATAGATAAGGAATAAAGCCTATTCCAAGAGCAAGACCCCACTAGGGGAGTCCCACCTGGCCCCACATAGGGAAACGGGAGTTTGCAGTTACTCCCATTCTTCAAATACTTTAGAAGGGAGCAGACGGAAAATAAGGAAATTACCTCCCCTGCAACACGATCCACCACGGCTCTCACTGACAGGTCCCGACACTTCAACTTATAGGGCGCAATTAGGCGTGCAGCGCCACATAGTAAACCTGAAAGCCGGATTGCGGTTAGGACCTGTCGTGATTGGATCGGTGCGCCCAGTATATTTTCCTTATTGCCTTCCTGGCTCTTCTAAAATATTGAAGAACAGGAGGTAAAGGCATAGACTCCATTACCTCCCCTTCTTCTATTAATGCAGTAGTAAAGGAATTAGTTTACTTTCTGAGTGAACTATTCCTTTATAACACAATAGATGTAAACACTGACTTCGAAACAAGTAATAGTTTGTGGGGTGGGTGAGCTAGTTATGGTAGAGATGTAATGTGGGTTCAAATTACAACCAGTTTCGAATTGAATCTGAGGGGTGTTCGAAAGTCCAAACGAACTTTCGTTACTCCGGGATTTCATGGAACCCGATTTCGATAGAATGTCGAGCTCAAAGCGACAGCCCGATCGTGGAGGAAAGATAGTTTTATAATAAGTTTTGGTTCTATTTCGGGTTCCAAGACCATTCCCCAGGTCTGTGTCATTACAGTAACTACATATACATTACTACTATCTTACTACTATTACTATATTATAATTATATTACTTACACTTATTACTATTTGTCCTCAAAATGGACAGAAATTTCTCTCAAGACTTCTATGAAGTGTATATTCAACCCCCTGACAACCAGGGACACCCTAAACCCTACTTTTACAAAATACGCCTGGAACTTTAAAGAAAAGGTCAGCCTTAAAGGTACAATGGTCCCGGACTGTTTCCCCAGGACGGCACTAGGCATGATGGTCACGGCCAATGATTAAAACAGCTGCACAAGCTGCCTCCTTTAAGGTGGTCAGCTTGTGACGCCGTGAAAGTTAAGGAGGTTGGCACAGGCATGGCAAGGGACTGACAGGCGCAGTGTTCTTTCAGAACATTGTGGAGCAAGGTAAAGCATTGGCGAAAGTAGGGTTTGGGGAGGGTCTTAGTATTATCTTGGGTTAAAAAGTTTGTTGGGGGTAAGCAATATCCTTAATAATAACGATCCCATTTAACCCTACCAGCCAATGGTAAATATTGCATGGGAGTACGACAGAAAATTATGTTAGTGACTACTGTGCAGTTATTTATGTTGGATCGCAGGCCCAGATTTAGCATTTAGGCACAGTAGGCACAGCCTAGGGGCACTGGGAATGGAGGGGCCACTCTGCTCCCGCCCCCCTAAAAAGTCTAATATTTTCTTCACAACAAAAGGAAAAATGAGTGTGGTTGTTTGAAGTTTGGTCTGTTTTACGGGACGTGCTAAGGGAGCCAGGGCCATTTGTGCCTACAGAATTGTAAATCCGCCCCTGGTGGGCAAACATCACTTAAAGGGTATGTCCATCAAAAAAGGAAGATTGTTTCCACTGATTACTAAGAAACAGGAGGTAAATGCACTGTCTCTTAACCTCCCGTTCTTCAGTAAATCTACAGGAGAGGAGGAGACCTTACCAGCCGGACCCGCTCCAAGCGCCGACTCACTGACGGTCTCATGCGCGCAAGCGCAAAAGGAGCTGGAGACAGTGTCAGAGGCGTCGGGGAATTCGGACGCTGGGAGCGGGTCCGCGGTAGTGGTGTGGTAAGTGTTCTCCTCCTCTCCAGTAAGATTTACTGAAAGAAAGGGATGGGTAAAGAGATTCGGAGGCAGTTACCCTCCTGTTCTTCAGAAATCAGTTAGAAACAAGCGTTCTTCTTTTTTGATGGACATTTAACATTTAACCTTGTAACAGCGTAAAACCAGTACTGTACAGTATTTCTATACGTTGCTGGATATTATTAGGAGGATTCTTTTTATTTTTATTACTTGATAGATGTTTTATTTTCCTTTAGAGGGGACTAAGGACTGACATTCTACAAGGAACCTGGGGGAGAAGGTTTCACCATGTCTGACACTGGTCGGGCAAATATCCCAACATCCAGAGTGTGTTGATAAATGATAAAAAGAAAAAATAAACTAGTCTGACACAGCGGATTTTCTCATAACTCTATATAATGTATTCATGTAATCCTAACTGGTAATTGTGCGTCAAAAATGATTATAACGGTGAGTTAATGTGTGAAAGACCTTTATTAATCCTATAGTGCTTAATCGTAGTACAACTCCCCCCTGTGGTTTTACAATTAGCTGTTTAAATTCATAATAGTCTCTTTATATGGACCACTTAAACCATCTGGAGTCGTATACTGGACACCAATGGCTGGGAAAATCCCACTGATATTGTGTTATGTTAATGTTGTACAATGTATAGTCACTAAACAGTATGTGTGATCCACCGGGGTATGGTTCCCATACTGTACTCCAAACGCTCATCCAAAAACTATATTCCATATCGAATGAAACTACATCGTGTCAAGAATGTTTGCTGTTGCACTGGAGTTGTGACAACGAAACCGATTATACCATGACCTGTGGGATGAATATTACAGATGATACCATGACCTGGATGGATGAAATTAAATACATGAACTGGAGTGATTATTAAGATATACAATGACCTTGGATGAATATGAATATTACAGATTTACATGACTCGGATGAAATGAATATTACAGATATCCATGACCTGGATGGAATTAGCTATACATGACTGTATGGATATTTATACAATGACCTGGATGGATGAATATACAGATAATCCAGACTGGAGAGAATATTACAGATTACCATGACCTGGATGGATGAATATAACAGATTGATATACCATGACCTAGATGAATGATATGTACAGGATATACCATGACCGTGGATGAATGACGATCTATATCAGATATGACCATAACCTGACTTGAAGTGAATATTACAGATACACCATGACCTGGATGAGATGAATATTACAGTATTTATACCATGACCTGAGGAATGAATATACGAGTACACATGACCTGGATGAATGAATATTACAGATATATCCATGACATGATAATAAAGATATTACAGATACCATGACCTGCGATGAATGAATATACTAAGATATACATAACTGGATGAGATGAATATACAGATTATACAGTGCCTGGTGAATGAATATTACAGAAATATATACCATGACCTGGATGATATTATATCTACAGATATATTACCATGACCTGGATGGATGATATATACAGAATATACAATGACCGGGATGGATGACTATACAGAATATACCATGACCTGGATGGTTGAATTTAACAGATATACCATAACCAGGATGGAATTGGAATATGACAGATTATTACCATGACCGTGGATTGAATGAATTATTACAGAATATACCATGGACCTGGAGGATGAATATTACAGATTATACCATGACCGGATGAATGAATTAGTACATGAAGATAACATGACCTGGATGGTATGCCATATTACAGATATACCATGACCTGGATTGAATGAAATTACAGATATACCATGACTGGATGAATGAATATTACAGAGATTATCCAGACCTGGCAATAAATGACTATACACAGATTTACAACCGGATGAGAATGAATATTACGATATACCATGGACCAGGATGATAAATCATACCAGATTATACCATGACCTGGAATGAAATGAATATTACAGATATAACCATGACATGGAATAAATGATATTAACCGATATACCATGACCTGGTTATGGAATGAATATTACAGATATACCATAACCGGAGAATGAGAAGAATGATATTACAAGATATACCTGCTCATGGATGAAGGAATATTACAGATTTTACCATTGACTGGATGAATGACTATTACAGATATATACGCATTATTATACATGACCGTGGATGAATAAAATTTACAGAACTACCATGCACCTGGATGAATGAATATTACAGATAACCAGGACTGAAGAATTTACAGTATACCATGACTGGCGGATTGATAGATGAATATTACAGATATTACCCTGACTGGAATGAATGAATATACGATATACCATGACCTGGATGAATGAATTTACAGATTTACACTGACATGGATGACGAAAATAAGAATTTTTTTTTGGGGGATATTTACAATATACATGACCTGGATGAAGATAATTTTTACAGATATAACATACCGGATGAATGAAAATTAAGATATTCCAGACCTGGATGATGATGAATAATTACAGATTATACCATGACCTGGATGCTAATCTTGATATAAGATATACAGAATTATAATGACTATGTACAGGATATCTACTGGATGGTGAATCAGTATAACCATGACCTTGATAAATGAATATTACAGATTACATGACGGATAAATGAATATTAGATGTATACCATGACCTGGATGAATGAGAACAATATAACCTAGGGAGAGTATTTGTATACCATGACCTGAATGGATGAATATTACAGATTATACCATGACCTGGAGAATGAAATTACGATTTTATACCAGACCTGGATGAATCATTACATATTCGTATTACCACGGGAAATGGAGAGACTATTACAGATATATCCATGAACTGGATGGATGAATATTTACAGATACTCGACCTGCGGTGAAAATATTACAGATATACCAGACTGTATGAATGAATATCAAGATATACCATGGACCTGGAGGCTATGAATATTACAGATATACCATGACCTGGATTGGGAATGATAGATACCTACGATGACTATAAGGAATATACAGATCTCTGACTGGATGCAAGGACTATTACAGATGATACCATGACCGGAATGACATGTGAATATTACAGATATACCATGACTGGAGATTGAATGTGACTATACAAGATTTTATACCATTGAACTGGATTAGAAATGAATTATACAGATTGTACAGACCTGGATAAAATAATATTACAGATTATACCATGATAGGATGAATGGAATATTCACAGATTATACCATGGACCTGAATGGATGAGTATTATTGATTTTATACCATGACCTGGATGAATGAATATTACAGAGATACCATGGACCTGGATGAAATGAAATTACAAGATATACCGTTGACATTGATCAGATATTCAGGAATGGGATGAATCATTACAGATATACCATGACCTGGATGGGATGGAAATTCCAAAGTATGAACCATGACCTGGATGAGAATATTACAGATTATACCATGAACTGGAAATGAATATTACAGATTATACCAATGACCTTGGATGAATGACTAAGATATTCATACCGGAGGATATATTAAATACCATGACTGGATGGCAAATGACTATTAGATTAACCATGGACCTGGAATGTCATAAAATATTACAGTCATTATACCATGACCTGGTGTAAGAATATTCAGAATATGACCATGACCGAGATTGAATGAATATACAGATATACCAGACCTGGGATGGATGACTATTACAAGATATACATGACCTGGATGAATGAATAGTACAATATGCCAGACCTGGATGAATGAATATACAGATTTACCATGACCTGGATGAGAATATGACATTACGATTTCTATAACCATGACCTGGATAGAATGGACTATTACAAGTAAGATACACAGACCTGGATGTAATTGAATATTACAGATGATACCATGACGCCTGGATGATGACTTATTGCATCCTGGTGGTTTACCCATCAGCCTGTTGTGACATTGACTTATGGACCCAATGACTTACAACGGCAAACATTGTTTAAACTGTATTGTTTGTCGTATTTAAATACCCCAAATTGGCCCAATGCCTTATTTCACAAATGTAAACCTTTAACATGATTCACAATTAACAGCACCATTTTGCAGGTTGTGCTCTGGCCCCGAAAGGAAATGAAGAAGAGAGTTGTGTAATGAGGTGAGTGAATATTTGTATTTTATTAACTATTTCAAGTGGATGATTCCCATTAGGCAATCCTGAACATCTTTGTGGGGCGATTTTCCCTCCTTAATGTTCAACGCAACTGATTTGACGCCCAGTTTAGGCAAAACTTAAGGCTTGGTAAGCATCTGGTTATAATCCGGACAGGAGATTGCCAGATCAGTGCGGCGCGGGGGATCTTATTTAGTCTGATCCTAAAGATTGAAACTATATTTTAAGTGGCATCTAAATATCAGGTTCAAAATCACATAGACTTTGAGGCCAGGGAGTTGGGTAGATTTAGTTACTTTCTACCCTCACAATTATTAATTTATATAAAGAAGCATCAGACACAAAGAGAAAACTGCTTCTACAGGCTTTCTAAGTGCTTCAGCGCTATATTTAATACAGGAAGGCCTAAGGCACTAACCTGGCAGATAAAACTGTACGTGCTGTAGCTCCTCAATTAAATAATATTGGGAGGTAGCCACAGGGGTGGATTTATACCTCAGGAGCCTGCCACCTTTAGCCCCCCCCCCTCAGCATAGACCACAACCAAACCACACACATTTTGCTATTTTTGAAGATAGTAGACTATTTATGGGGTGGAGGAGTGGGACAGAGTGACAACCACCCTTAACAAAGGCGCACCTAGGACACATGCCTCTGTGCTCCATGGCTAGATCTGGGCTGGAGGTAAAGAGGAGATAATAAATTACACCTTTTGCCACAGGTATTTTTACATTTTAAGGAAAAAAAATTTTTACAGTGCGTTGTTCATTTTAAAGGCCACAATCTCTACATCAAAAGTATAAATGAAAAAAACCTGAAAGATGCCATATGGCACAAATTCCATTGAGTCAGAGATGCGACGACAATAAATAGAAAGCGTTTACTACCAGTCAAAAGCTTTTCGAATTAAAAAAATGAGAAGGAAACCGGTGTAGTGTTTACAAATCCCGTCTTAGTCTTAGTAAATTCTGAGCTCTATGGGTTTGTTTATTTGTGGGAAGTCGTTTTTAAAAAAGGACAGTTTGGCCAATCACAATATGATGTTAAAAATGTGGGATTCGCTGTCTTTAAAGGATTTGCAAATACTAGGAAGGGCAAATCCATACAGTATGCAAAGCACTGGTGTTATTTTAATTGGCGTGTTACTCTTATAAAATACCCTAATCAGGGATTCTCATAGGGGTCTGCCGAGAGTGAGTACGCGTGTGTTGTGACTCAAAGAAGCCCAGAGCGTGCCTCAGACATTTTGGTAGGGTGTACTATATTTTCAAAGTAGTAGACTTTCGTTTTTGTTATTTGGCACATAAAATATATGTTTAATAACATTTCAACGACATTCACATGTCGTGTAATCATCGAAGTAGGAATACAATAGCTACATGTAAAGTGCATTAAATATTTGGGTAAAATCCCAACATTAAGAACACAAGACGTGCATCGAGAAAAACTGCCTGCCAAGTGTGCCCCCTCGATCTAAAAATGTTTGAGAACCACTATGGCATCAACTGGAATGAACATCTTAACACTTCATCACTGGAATGAACTATATGAACATGCGATCACTGTGACATTACACATCCAGGAATGAACCATCGACACAGTCATACTGGGAATGAACCACTGCCACTGCACCGGAACTGGACCCACCCACTGAGAATGAACCATTGACACATTGCCACCACTGAGGAATGAACCATCTGACACTGCATGCACTGGAATGAAACCATTGACACGGCATATCACTGGGAATGAACCATTGACCACTGCATCACTGGAATGAACACACTGAGACACTGCATCACTGCATGACACGAACAAGCATTCTGAATGACATCTGAACTGAACCATCTGCACTGATCATGATATGAACCATCTGACACTGCACCACTGGAATGAACATTGACACGGATCACTGGCATAAGAAATCTGAACGGCATTCACTCGAATGAACACTGACACGGCATCATGGAATGAACCATCTGAACGGCATCACTGGAATGAACCCATGACACGGCTTCCACTGGAAATGAACCATCGACACGGATCACTGGGAATGAACCATTGACAATCTGCTAAGTTTCATTTTCTATGAATATTTTTTTTAAGAACATACAGTAAGGGGTGTACAAGTTCACAGGTGAAATGAACTGTGCTAAACACTTGCTCACTTAAACATAATCATAGTAAAACTAGAAAATAGCAAGTTCAGTCTCCGTTTCAGATTTTGGAATGAAAACTGCCAAAAATCAGACCATAGATTAAAGAAAAAATAAAAAAAAATTAACGATAGGGAAATGCAATAGTAGGGGGGGTGCTAAGTGACGGCTGAGGTTAGGACGGCATGACTAGAGCTCCAAGCTCAATATATAATCCGGGGGTTAATATCATGTATTTATCTGAAGCGGATATAAATAAACATACAGCAAAACCTAAGCTAAATAACACATGGGAGCGAAATGACAAGGCACGGAAGTAAGGGAACGGGGGTGGGTCAAGGGAAGCAGCGGGAGGAACCTTGACGAATCGCGTGGAGGCCGAACCCAATGAGACACCCCCCCCGACCGATGAACAAACAGGAAACAAACTATCCTGAACAAGAGAACCCCACCATGCCCAACAAACAAAGAAACCTCGGTCACCACTGCGATTAGAACCGGAGGAGACAGCACCCACCAGGAACGAGAAGCAGAGTGACTAGCCAACCATGCGGGCTATACAGGGAACCTAATCAGCGCTCCGTAATCTAGGAGGGGTAAGAAGTTGATATGGTCCTAAGACAGGAATCAATAGAAACTGGTAGCAGGGTGCGGTGGGTGAGAAGGGGCAGAATCTCACAAATAGGGACCACTATAACCCCTGTATACCGGATGAATAACTATCACGACTCAGGGGATGGGAGAGGGCGCACTCATACCAAACTAGAATGATTGATTCGGGATCTACGTCGACAAAATGTCCGCTTTCCCCACCGGGAGGGAACCCAGGCCTCTCATTGTGAGATTTCTTAATCGGTAAGAACGTAATGCACGTTGCAATTGGCCGAAGAATCAATACTGATATTAATGGTGTTCTGCGGACATTTCCTGGAGCTCCGAGGAGGAAAAGAGCAGACTTTATAGCAGGAAAAAAACAAAAAAAAAAACAAGACAGTTAGAACATACTTTTCAATTGGACCTGGAAGGAAATGTGGACACCCTAGAGATCTGCTGGATGCATGAACGGCTACATCAGGGGATGCCTCACTGCTGCTATCTCCACATTACAAATCAAACACAGACAAAAAGAGGAGGCAACTAACACTGACTTACGCCAACAAGAAATCAACACACACTGCAACCACCTACAGAGATCAATGGGGAAGCATGCAGATAGCAACCAGACTGACACACAACATATAACCGAAAAGACGCCAAAACAAAAAACTTCATAACTTTTTTGAGAGGACAATCAATTTCAGCAAGCTACTAGCAACAAACTGACCAAACTAAATCACAACCGGACATATTCTCACTATAAAAGAACCCAATACGGAAATCTTACAGGGACTCAAAACTACCACCACTACACAACACAACAAAGAACTCCGATCACCACAACACAACAAATGAAATCGCCCACACGCACAAAACACAAATTAACCCCAACACGCACAACACAACAAACAACTACCCTGACACGCACAACACAAACAAATAGAACCGCCTGACACGCAAAACACAACAAAAACTCCCGACACTCCAAAACAAACACACAAATACACTCCCCATACACTCACAGACACACAAAGTAACCCCGACACGCACAAACTAGGATGGGCACCACAGTTCGCGGAGATCCAACCCGGATCCACCGTGGATTTCTTGTGATTTTCAAAAATAGGGCGAAAAATAGGAGAAAGGCTGCGTAATTGGCGAAATTCACGGAAAATGACGAGCAACAGGAGGAAATCCACGATTTCTAGAAGATGAGAAGAGGAGAGGCGGGATGGAGAAATTGGACCCGTGATGGGCGAAACAAAAAACGAGAGAAGGTCTGTGGAATTTGGGCGAGGAATCATAGGAATGGGTGCGCTCGAGGATTTTAGGGATTGGGCTGAAGATTTTGGAGAAAATACGCGGGCGCGAGCGACCGGAGGGGATTGGGGCGACAGTGCGGAACAAGCGCGATGCAAACAAGGATGGAACGCCGAACTAACAAGCACAACAAAAAGGAACGGCCTACATCACACACAACAAAGAACGCCCGGACAGCGCAACAACAAACAAAGGAACGCCCGACACGCACAACACTAACCAAGAACGCCCGACACGCACAACACACAAAGGAACGCCGCCACCGCACAGACACAACAAAGGAACGCGCCGACAGCAACAAAACAACAAAGGAACGGCACACACGCACAAACACAACAAAGGAACGCCCGACAGCACAAACACCAACCAAGGAACGCCGCGACAAGCACAACACAAACAAAGGCACGCCAGACACGCACAACACACAAACAGGAACGCCCGACACGACAACAACAGAAAACAAAGGAACGCCGACACGCCAAACCACAAAGGAACGCCGGACACGCACAAACACAACAAAGTGAACCCGACACGCACAACCACACAAAGGACGCTGCTGACACTGCACAACACAAAAACTAACGCACACACCAATTACCCTAATCACAACACAAATTGGAACTCCCGACACCAACACCAAGAAACGCCCGACACGCACAAAAACCCTAAAACGCCCGTACACTCACAAACAGAACAAATGGAAATCCCCGACACGCACAACACACAAAAACTCCACACCACAACACAACAAATAACCCACACAAAGAGGTGGAAGTCACCTCTATAAATATTTAAACCCACTACAAATGCAGGTGGACCATGATAATAAAGGAGCAAGAGCAATTATCTCATTGGATGCCAGGAGGGCAATTCGAAGGTTCTTCGATATATATAAATTTTGGCCCCAATTTTTAAGGGTAATGGTGGGATGGCATCTCTCCTCGTCGTTTCAGCTGGGCCGAGGCCACAAGACAGGATGCCTCCTCTCAATTTTTTACTCTAGCAATAGAGCCTTAGCAGCTTAAAATTGACAATACAGAACATACGTGTCACAGAATATGCAATTGGATGGAAAAAATCAACCTGTAGCAACAATATAATTCTGTACCTAGATACAAACAGGGCAATGCTAAAGCAGTCCATCACACAATTACACAAAACGGACCCTATCAGGTCTATATATGAACTGGGAAAAATCTACATTCAACCCACTTGAGTCCTCAGCAAAAATACCATGGACCACCACCCTCCCGATACCTATTGTGAATTCCTTTCTATCTGGGTATACAGATGACCAAACACCCACGGAATTTTTACACACAAAAATTATTCCATTAATACACCAGATCTGGGTAAAACCCGGCTGGAGGCATTTACTTTTTAATGTACTGGGTCGTATAAAGTCATCAAAATATTTTTTTTGCCTAAAATACATAATTCAGCAAACCCAACATATCTCCCAAATCCCTTTTCAAAAAAATAAAGTCTACTAACACCTTTTATATGGGAAACAGGCAGGCTAGAGTCCGACTGAAATGACTACAAGCTCCTAAAATAGGAGGTGGTTTGGCCCCCTCCAACTTTAGATATTATTACCTAGCAAGTCAATTTAGATACTTGGATAAGTGTTGATAGATGCTGAAACAACAACCCAATACCTCAGACCTTATACGCTGAGATCATATTTAACTACAAATTTATTGCATACTTGAAGCACCCACATTTCATTTAGTGGGGAGAGGCACCCCTATACATACTCAACTTGGGGAAAATATGGAATGAAATTAAAGGTATTGTTGACTAAAGGCATAACAGAAAATATGCCCCTGTGGCTATACTCTAACCTAACAGCATTTGGACAGTCAAAGAAAGAACTGGTTAGATTGGTAAACATACTTCGGCCAACTGGTCCTAATAAAACCTGCAGGAGGAGCATCATTACCTAATACTTACCTACTTCGCTATTAAGATCTTCCTGTATTCATGCTGACTTTCCAATGCAAAGCATTAGTGGAGACCCACTCACTTCTTACAATATTGGGTTCCCACAAAAGTGAAAACTAAAACTATCACAAAACAAATTATACACCTGTCTGTCTCCTCCAACAGCAACAGCTGAAGCTCTAAATCATTGAAAACAAATGGAGGAGATGGATACCCATATGATGCAGATGATCACAAATGGCGTCCTCACACACTCAAGATATCGCCAGCCAGCAAAAAATAAGATGATTCGATATTTGGTGATCACAAGCCTACATAACACCCATAAGTTTAGGATATAATCAGCAATGCAGCTACCTGCCCCAAGCTGCAGAACAGTAGATACTGACTTATGTCACCTTATATGGGAATGCCCATGCATACAAAAATACTGGAATCAGTGTGTGATACTTCACGTGTTTAATGGGTCATCCAACTCCCAGAGACCCATTACAATGTTTATTTGGGATAGACGGGGAAGAGAATTGGGATAAATATGAAAGTGTTTTCTAAATAAAACGTTACTTTATGCCAGAAAGAAATTGTATTTACAATAGATAGCCTCGATTTTTCAGACAAACCAAAATTGAAACGGTTTTAATCATAAAGATTATCTTATATAAAATGCCGTTATATACATAGGAAATGTCCAGGGAAATATGGTAAGGTGTGGGGAAGATGGTACGACTCTTTGATACATTGACCTAGGGTGTTGGTGATGTTGTCTGCTCCCCGGGAAATTAACCTCTCTAGATATACAACGAACCAAAAGTAAAACACTAATTGAAAAAAAGAGCGAGTAAATTATAGAGATACAATACAAGACTATTGTTAACACAATTAATTAAGAGTTACTAAGAATTAGAGATGGATGACTTCATAAAGTTCGGTCCATTTTTGAACTTTCGAACTTGTAAAAGTTTTGAAAGTTTGAATTCGGACCCATAAAGTCAATGGGGAGTAATAGTTTGATTTACAGATAAACTAACAATGGTAATTACTGTAAATGGCTGTGGCACCTGGGAAATGGTCTGGGGAACATGTCACTATCACCAAAACTTGTTTAACACTTCTTAAACACGAGTGGGTAATTGTCGGTTTTTTCCCACAAGCTACATTCGAGGGTTACGAAATCGAACGATACTTTCGAGGGTAAGTGAAAATAGAACCTAAATTCGAGGATTACCGAAAATGAAGGATACATTCGAGGGTTAGCGAAAACGATCTATACGTTCGAGTTTAACAGAAAACAAACAATACTTTTGAGGATTACCGAAATGAACGATACATTCGGGGTTTAATGAAAATGATCATTCAAGGGTTACCGAAAACTAACGATTATTCAAGGGTACCGAAAACTAACGATACTTTTGAGGGTTCCCGAAAATCAAAGGCTACAACTCGAGGGTTAGCGAACGATACATTCTAAGGTTAGCGAAACGATCCGTACATTTGAAAGTTACCGAAAACCAAGATACTTTCAAGGGTTACCGAACGCTACATCTAGGGTTAGCGAAACGTTTGTAAATTTGGATAATTTCGTAAATACAGCCGCAGTCAGCCAAAAACTACTAGTCGAACCCAAACTAGTTGAATAGTCGAGTTCGTCCAAACTCATAAAGTTCGGCTAAACTCTGGTTCAGTTCAGTTTGTGTCCATTCTATTAGGATAAGTTTTTTTTGGTTCATTTTTTTTTCAAGGAATTTTGTTCTATTAGATGTAAAGAAAAGAGACACAAAAATCGATGAGAGGAAAGAATTTTATTCTTTCTTTTTAACAATAAATATCAACACTCTCATTAATAAGAACTGTTCAAATGTATGTATCAAAAACAAATTATAACAACTTAACAACTACAAATGCTAACTTTATATGATAATTCATGACAATTTGTGTCATCAAACTAAACTGAATTTAAAAAAAGAGAAATAGCAATAGTAAGTTAGTGTAAAGGGCACAGGAACCTGGGAACGGTCAGGGGAACACGTACAAATCACCAAAATGTAAATAAAACAAATTTCCTTTACACGTGAGTATTTTCTAAATAATAATACAATCACCCAATGCACCATCTATAATCAAAAACTATCCCAGTAGGATGGTGCTAGGGATAAATATAATACATATTAACCACAATGGGACAAAAGACTTCCCACAACAAACCCCTTAATTAGCACTCACACACTTATTTCATAAATTACTTTGTGTCAATAAATATTTTTGCAATTTGACTTATAAATGTGTGAGTGCTAATTAAGGGGTCTGTGTGTGGGACGTCTTTGCCCCATTGTGGTTAATATGTATTTTCTAATTCTGTTAACCTCAAAAGTAGCCCGTATAATTGGTAACCCTCAAAAGTAGATTCAGTAACCCTTGAAGGTAGATTCCGTAACCCTTGAAAGTAAACAACCCCCTAAAGTAGATTTGGTCCTCAAAAGTAAATTCGGTAACCCACGAAAGCAGTTCCATTTTTCGAGAATATCAAAAATCAGGATGTTCTGAGATACAAAATGGCGGTTCCTGGATCGCATTCCTTCTGTAACCACACTGATTCTACAATTATTTAACGCGTGTTTATTTTTCATGATTAAGGTTCAAATTTCCCTACTCCCCTTGTTATATGTCTGCCATACTGGGGACACCCCCAATGCTGTGCCCCTGGCCCACTGCTGTAGAGCACAAATCTTAAACTCATTAGAGAAAATGATTTAGGGAAACACATGAAGTAATGTGCCCTCTCACAAAAAAAACACCACAAAACACACACACACACTTTTTATATTTGAAAAAATGAACAAACTTCTTAAAAAATGTAAAAATGTTTCTTTGCTTCCTTCTTCATCTTGTGTGTTTATGAATTAGAATAAAAGTTGAGCTGACGTAGAAACACAAATAAGTATGGCTCAATTCATAGAGCCAATTTAGTTTGTCAATGTCATCATGTGAAGAAATTAGCATGATAGAGAAAGAAAGATTAAGTTAAACACCAGTGAGAGCAGAAACCGTCTTGGCTGCCTTGATTGAGCTTTCAGACTGACGTTCCTGAGACCCCCTTCAGAGCTCTGCACATGATGGACATGTGATATAAGGAGAGAGAAGGATTCTCCCAACTAAACATGATGACATCAGGAAAGACAATGAACCATAGGCTGTCTGAACATAAGTATCAGGTTATATTATCCTCATTAATGTTGTATTTTCAATGTTAACAGCTGACACTGAAGAAATATTGTACGAGGGACTCACAAGATACATAAAGATGATAGTGAAACTGCTTATAATAAGATATCCCTAAAAAAGAAATGATCAGATATGGAAGCATGGCAGGAAACCTGATATTCAGCCAAGCGTTGACGGTTGAATGTCCAGCACCAATTTTGATGCAATAGTACAAATACAAAATGTCGACATCACAAGCTGAAGCCAGAAATGAAGCTCCTAAGAGGTCAATACATCTGAAGAGCATGTTCCTGGTTAGAATGTCGACCCAATTGAAGACAGGTCACTGCAGGTTGCTGAGACTCATGGAGCATGAGATGGTTCTGTACGGAATGACAATTCCTGTTCTTGACCATCCAAACCACTAAGAACAAAGATGACGGCATTCCCCAGACCTCGACAATCAAACTGATGGAATCCAGAAGATACATCCCAGGACTTAACATTGTTTTGTGTCCAGAGAGGTTTAGATTTGGGATCAACCAGTGGTTAGACAGAAGCTAAATCTCTTTTCAGTCAACGCTGTGTTTGCTTCTGATTTGTGTACAATCCAATATATTACATCCGTTCTAAACCACTAGTTGATGTGTTTTTTGACATCTGATAGGCTTTAAAATGCAATAAGGCTGACAGATAATTTTAATGTAAAAAGCTATATTAAGGGTGTTGGAAAAGCCTGTGCTAATAATCTGTAGCGACCAATCAGATGTTATCTAATTGCAGTAAACCATTAAAAAGCCAGTCAGTTAGAATAATACCACAGGCAAAGGTTTGCACCTCTCTCCAGCTCCACCCATTAATAGTACCTAGGGTGAGAACCAATAATTATGATCTTATCCTCAGTGTAACAAGCCTTAATACTAATGTTTAATCTTCTGTTCCATATTCTGGAGAAATGGCCCTATTGGAGTTTAAGGCCCAGGCTAACCCATCTGTAAAACTGACCTGACTCTGGGGTTTCGGACCTTTTCCTGCGTGTCTCTGCAGGCCGTTATATAGCCAATTGGAAGGCACGCACTGCAAAAACATGTCTTCCCTTTGGGCAGATCGCGGTCAGTCACTGACCAGAGTAGTGAGGGAAACTTCATTTTAGATAACAGCTGATGAGTAAAGTACACAGGGTGAGGATTTAGGGGATTAGTTAGTCACAGAGGATGCTAAAAAAATAATCGCCTTGAAATGTTTTCCTTCTGTATATAGATACTGTAGCATAGAGTTTAGTAGCAAGACTAAAGATGCAATGTGCACTTTGGTTATATGTTCAGAACAACTAAATAAGGTTAATATTAATAAAGCTCCTGGACCGGATTAAATACATCCTTGGGCCTGGAAGCATGCCTCTGGATTGGAAAAAGCTGATGCTAATAGTATTGGGGAAGATAGAGTATTGAACTGACATTATTAGTAGTTATTATGCATGGATCTAGGAGGAACAGATCTTACCAAATTAACTAAGTCTAGGGGAGTGATAGTTCGAAAAATCCGAGTGATTTACAGCTAAACTAACAATGGTAACTTACTGTAATGGCTTGGCACTGGGAATGGTTTGGGGAAACATGTCACGTCCACCAAAACTTGTTTAAAACACTTCTTACACAAGTGGGCAATTGTCGGGTTTTGCTCAAGCTACATTCGAGGGTTCAGCCAATTCGAGGGTTAGCGAAAACTAATACTTTCGAGGATTCTGGAAAATGAAACGCTACTTTTGAGGGTTAGCGAGCGATACATTCTAGGGTTAGCGAAAACGATCTGTACATTCAAGGGTATTGAAAACGAACAATACTTTTGTTTAGTGTTACCGAACAATACATTCTAGGGTTAGCGAACAGATAATTAGCGAAAATACAGAAAACAAAACTAGTTCGAATAGTTCGAGTTTGTCCGAACGCATAAAGTTCGGCACTAGCTCGCGTTTCGAGTTCGGTTTTGTGTCCATCTCTAATGGGCAAGTTAATTTCTGTTGGAAAATGATCTTTTGGTGGAAACAAACTTAAACGTAGAAAGTTGGTTTCTTATTCGAAAAGTTGGTTCCTTATTCGGAAAGTTGGTTTCTTATTCGAGAAATTGGATTCTCATTCGGAAAGTTGGTTCCTTATTCGGAAAGTTGTTCCTTATTCAAAAAGTTGATTCTTATTCAAAAAGTTGGTTTCTTTCTAAAAACTGGTCTTATCTGAAAGTGGTTTCTTATTCTGAAAGTTGGTTTTTATTCGAAAGTTGGTTTCTTATTCAGAAAGTTGGTTTCTTATTCGGAAAGTTGGTTTCTTATACGGAAAGTTGGTTTCTTATTCGAGAAAGTTGGTTTCTATTCAGGAAGTTGGTTTCTTATTCAGGAAGTTGGTTTCTTATTCAGGAAGTTGGTTTTTATTCGGAAAGTTGGTTTCTTATTCAGAGAAGTGTTTTCTTATTCGAGAAAGTTGGTTCTTATTCAGGAAGTTGGTCTTTTCAGGAAGTTGGTTTCTTATTCAGGAAGTTGGTTTTTTATTCGGAAAGTTGGTTTCTTATTCAGGAAGTTGGTTCTTATTCGGAAGTGGTTTTCTTCAGGAAGTTGGTTTTTATTCAGGAAGGGTTGGTTCTATTCAGGAAGTTGGTTTTATTCGGAAAGTTGGTTTCTTATTCAGGAGTTGGTTTCTATTCATTGGTTTCTATTTCTGAAAGTTGTTCCTTATTCGGAAAGTTTGTTCTTCTACAGGAAAGTTGGTTTCTTATTGGTTTCTTATTCAGAAAGTTTGTTTCTTATTTGGAAAGTTTGTTTCTTATACAGAAAGTTGTTTTTCTATTAGAAAAGTTGGTTTCTTATTTGGAAAGTTGGTTCCTTTTGGGAAAGTGTTTCTTATTCAGAAAGTTGGTTCCTATTTGGAAAGTTGGTCCTTATTCGGAAAGTGTTCCTATACGGAAAGTTGGTTTCATATTCAGAAAGTTGGTTTCTTATTCGGAAGTTGGTTCTTATTTGGAAAGTTGGTTTCTATTCTGAAAGTTGGTTCTTATCGAAGATTGTTCTTATTCGGAAAGTTGGTTACTTATTTGGAAAGTTGGTTCCTTATTCGGAAAGTTGGTTCCTTATACGGAAAGTTGGTTTCATATTCAGAAAGTTGGTTTCTTATTCAGGAAGTTGGTTTCTTATTTGGAAAGTGGTTCTTATCGGAAAGTTGGTTCCTATACGGAAGTTGGTTTCTATTCGAGAAAGTTGGTTTCTTATTCCGGAAGTTGGTTCTTATTCAGGAAGTTGGTTTCTTATTGGAAAGTTTGTTTTCTTATTCGGAAAGGTGGTTTCTTATTCGGAAAGTTTGTTTTTATTTGGAAAGTTGGTTACTTATTTGGAAAGTTGATTTCTTATTCGGAAAGTTGGTTTCTTATTTTGAAAGTTGTTCCTTATTCGGAAAGTTGGTTTCATATTCAGAAAGTTGGTTTCTTATTCAGGAAGTTGGTTCTTATTTGGAAAGTTTGTTTTCTTATTCGGAAAGTTGGTTTCTTATTCGGAAAGTTAGTTTCTTATTTGGAAAGTTGGTTACTTATTTGAAAGTTGATGGAAGTTGTTCTTATTCGGAAAGTTGGTTCTTATTCGGAAAGTTGGTACTATTTGGAAAGTTGGTTCCTTATTCGGAAAGTTGGTTCCTTATACGGAAAGTTGGTTTCATATTTAGAATGTGGTTTCTATTCAGGAAGTTGGTTTCTTATTGGAAAGTTGGTTTCTTATTTTGAAAGTTGGTTCCTTATTCGGAAAGTTGGTTTATTTCAGAAAGTTGGGTCTTATTCAGGAAGTTGGTTTCTTATTGGAAAGTGGGTTTCTTATTCGGAAAGTTGGTTTTATTCGGAAGTTAGTTTCTTATTTGGAAGTTGGTTACTTATTTGGAAAGTGATCTTATTCGGAAGTTGGTTTCTTATTCGGAAAGTTGGGGAAAGTTGGTTACTTATTTGGAAAGTTGGTTCCTTATTCGAAGTTGGTTCTATACGGAAAGTGGTTACTTATTTGGAAAGTTGGTTCCTTATTCGGAAAGTTGGTTCCTATACGGAAAGTTGGTTTCATTCAGAAAGTGGTTTTTATTCAGGAAGTTGGTTTCTATTTGGAAAGTTGGTTTATTATCTGAAAGTTGGTTCCTTATTCGGAAGTTTGTTTTTATACGGAAAGTTGGTTTCTTATTCAGGAAGTTGTTTCTTATTTGGAAAGTTGGTTTCTATTCTGAAAGTTGGTTCCTTATTCGGAAAGTTTGTTTCTTATACGGAAAGTTGGTCTTATTCGGAAAGTTGGTTTCTTATTCGGAAAGTGGTTCCTTATTGGGAAGTTAGTTTCACTTATTTGGAAAGTTGGTACTTATTGGAAAGTTGGTTTCTTATTCGGAAAGTGGTTTATTCGGAAAGTTGGTTCCTTATGGGAAAGTTAGTTTCTTATTTGGAAAGTTGGTTTCTTATTCGGAAAGTTGGTTTCTTATTCGGAAAGTTGGTTTCTTATTCGGAAAGTTGGTTCCTTATTGGGAAAGTTAGTTTCTTATTTGGAAAGTTGGTTACTTATTCGGAAGTGTTTTTTATTCGGAAGTTGGTTCTATTCGGAAAGTTGGTTCCTTATTGGGAAGTTAGTTTTTATTTGGAAAGTTGGTTACTTATTTGGAAAGTTTGTTCGTTATTCAGAAAGTTGGTTTCTTATTCGAAAGTTGGTTCCTTATTGGGAAAGTAGTTTCTATTTGGAAAGTTGGTTACTTATTGGAAGTTGTTCGTTATTCAGAAGTTGGTTTCTTATTCGGAAAGTTGGTTCCTATTCGAAAAGTTTGTTTCTATTGGGAAAGTTGGTTTCTTATTCAGCAAGTTGGTTTCTTATTTGGAAGGTTGGTTTCCTTATTCAAAAAGTTGGTTTCTTATACGAAATGGTTCCTATGGGAAAGTGTTTTTTATTGGGAAAGTTGGTTTTATTCAGCAAGTTGGTTTCTTATTCAGCAGGTTAGGTTGGTTTCTTATTCGAAAGTTGGTTTCTTATACGGAAAGTTGGTTTCTTATTCGGAAAGTTGGTTTCTTATTCGAAAAGTAGGTTTCTAATTCAGAAAGTTGGTGTCACGAACTTACCTGCTGCTCCGGTCCCCCGCCGTGTGCTCTTCGGGTGGGTGGCGTCGTAGTAACATCATGACGCCGAACAACTGGGCGGCATGATGAGAATTCATAGTAGTATTAGCTACCTCCCCGGCTCCTTCTACATACCTGCCCTGGTCCTTGTTTCTCACAGCAACAGTTACTTACCTAACCTGCTCCAGAGACTTACCTTGCCATACCTGCACACATTACTTAACTAGCATGTCCAGAGACTTACCTTGCCTGTGCCGAGACTCCTTGCCATACTGCACCAACTACTTACCTAGCCTGCTACAGAGACTTACCTTGCCTGTTCCAGAGATCCTTGCCATACCAGCACCAGTTACTTACCTAGCCTTCTCCAGAGACTTACCTTGCCATACCAGCATCGTGTTTTACCTTGCCTGTTCCTGAAACTCCTTGCCAGTTCCAGTATCCTGCCTTCTCTTCAGCAGCATAGCCGCCATTCCTCAGCCTACAGTTTCCAGCAGTCTCTTGCATCCAGTTCTGGAATACCACCAGCCATCGGAGCACCTACTCCTAAAGTGTACTCGTAAGTACCCGGGCTCCCGGCTGATTATTACAGTTGGTTCTATTCGCAAGGTTGGTTCCTTATTCGAAAAGTTGTTTATTTGGAGAGTTGGTTTCTTATTCCAAAAGTAGGTTTGCTTATCTGGAAAGTTGGTTCCTTATTTGGAAAGTTGGTTCTAATTCGGAAAGTTGGTTTCTTATTCAGAATGTAGTTTCTTATTTGGAAAGTAGGTTTCTTAACGGAAGTTGGTTTCTTATTCGGAAAGTAGTTTTTTTTTATTCAGAAAGTTGGTTTCTTATTCTGGAAAGTTGGATCCTTAATGGAAAGTTGTTTCTTATTCAGAAAGTTGGTTTCTTATTCGGAAATTAGGTTTCTTATTCAGAAAGTTGGTTCCTTATACGCAAAGTTGGTTTCTTATTCAGAATGTTGGTTTTTATTCGGAAAGTTGGTTCCTTATCCGGAAAGTTGGTTTCTTATTCGGAAGTTGGTTCCTTATACGGAAAGTTGGTTCCTTATCGGAAAGTTGGTTCCTTTACGAAAGTGGTTCCTTATCGGAAAGTTGGTTCCTTATTCGGAAAGTTGGTTCTTATTCGGAAAGGTGGTTCCTTATTCAGAAAGTTGCTTCTATTCAGAAGTTGGTTCCTTAACGGAAAGTGGTTCCTTATTGGAAAGTTGGTTCCTATACGGAAAGTTGGTTTTATTCAGATAGTTGGTTTCTTATTCAGAAATTAGGTTTCTTATTCAGAAAGTTGGTTTCTATTCAGAAAGTGGTTTCTTATTAGAACAGAAATTAGGTTATTATTCAGAAAGTTGGTTCATCAAAGTGGTTCCTATACGCGAAAGTTGTTTCTTATTCGGAAAGGTGGTTCCTATTCGGAAAGTTGGTTCCTTATACGGAAGTTGGTTTATTCAGATAGTTGGTTTCATATTCAGAAAGTTGGTGTCACGAACTTACCTGCTGCTCCGGTCCCCCGCGTGCTGCGCTTCTGGTGGGGTGGGTCGTAGACATCATGACGCCGACACGCTGGGCGGCATGAGAAATTCAATAGTAGCATTAGTACCTCCCTGGCTCCTTCTACTTACCTGCCCGGCTCCTGTTTCTCACCGCACCATTACTTACCTAACCTGCTCCAGAGACTTACTTGCCATAACTGCACCATTACTTAACAGCATGCTCCAGAGACTTACCATGCCGTGCCAGAGACTCCTTGCCATACCTGCACCAACTACTTACCTAGCCTGCTCCAGAGACTACCTTGCCTGTTCAAGAGAGCAGGCTAGGTAAGTAGTTGGTGCAGGTATGGCAAGGAGTCTCTGGCACAGGCAAGGTAAGTCTCTGGAGCATGCTAGTTAAGTAATTGGTGCAGGTATGGCAAGGTAAGTCTCTGGAGCAGGTTAGGTAAGTAACTGGTGCTGGTGAGAAACAGGAGCCAGGGCAGGTAAGTAGAAGGAGCCGGGGAGGTAGCTAATGCTACTATTGAATTCTCATGCCGCCCAGTGTGTCGGCGTCATGATGTCTACGACGCCACCCACCCAGAAGCGCAGCACGGCGGGGGACCGGAGCAGCAGGTAAGTTCGTGACACCAACTTTCTGAATTAGAAACCAATATCTGAATAAGAAACAACTTTCCGATATAGAACCACTTTCTGATGAACCAACTTTCGAATAAGAACCAATTTCTATCTAATAAGAAACCACTTTCCTGAATAACGAATCCAACTTTCTGAATAAGAAACCTAATTTTCTGAATAAGAAACCAACTATCTGAATAAAACCAACTTTCCGTATAGGAACAACTTTCCAATAAGGAACCACTTTCCGTTAAGGAAACCAACTTTCTGAATAGAAGCAACTTTCTGAATAAGGAACCACCTTTCCGAATAAGGAACCAACTTTCCGAATAAGGAACCAACTTTCCGATAAGGAACCAACTTTCCGTATAAGGAACCAACTTTCCGAATAAGGAACCAACTTTCCGTATAAGGAACCAACTTTCCGAATAAGAAACCAACTTTCCGTATAAGGAACCAACTTTCCGAATAAGAAACCAACATTCTGAATAAGAAACCAACTTTCTGTATAAGGAACCAACTTTCTGAATAAGAAACCTAATTTCCGAATAAGAAACCAACTTTCTGAATAAGAAATCAACTTTCCATATAAGGATCCAACTTTCCGAATAAGAAAACCAACTTTCTGAATAAAAAAAACTACTTTCCGAATAAGAAACCAACTTCCGTATAAGAAACCTACTTTCCAAATAAGAAACTACATTCTGAATAAGAAACCAACTTTCCGAATTAGAACCAACTTTCCAAATAAGGAACCAACTTTCCAGATAAGCAAACCTACTTTTGGAATAAGAAACCAACTCTCCAAATAAACCAACTTTTCGAATAAGGAACCAACCTTGCGAATAAGAACCAACTGTAATAATCAGCCGGGAGCCCGGGTACTTACGAGTACACTTTAGGAGTAGGTGCTCCGATGGCTGGTGGTATTCCAGAACTGGATGCAAGAGACTGCTGGAAACTGTAGGCTGAGGAATGGCGGCTAGTGCTGCTGAAGAGAAGGCAGGATACTGGAACTGGCAAGGAGTTTCAGGAACAGGCAAGGTAAAACACGATGCTGGTATGGCAAGGTAAGTCTCTGGAGAAGGCTAGGTAAGTAACTGGTGCTGGTATGGCAAGGATCTCTGGAACAGGCAAGGTAAGTCTCTGTAGCAGGCTAGGTAAGTAGTTGGTGCAGTATGGCAAGGAGTCTCGGCACAGGCAAGGTAAGTCTCTGGAGCATGCTAGTTAAGTAATGTGTGCAGGTATGGCAAGGTAAGTCTCTGGAGCAGGTTAGGTAAGTAACTGGTTGCTGGTGAGAAACAAGGACCAGGGCAGGTATGTAGAAGGAGCCGGGGAGGTAGCTAATACTACTATGAATTCTCATCATGCCGCCCAGTTGTCGGCGTCATGATGTGTACTACGACGCCACCCACCCGAAGAGCACACGGCGGGGGACCGGAGCAGCAGTAAGTTCGTGACACCAACTTTCTGAATTAGAAACCTACTTTTCGAATAAGAAACCAACTTTCCGAATAAGAAACCAACTTTCCGTATAAGAAACCAACTTTTCGAATAAGGAACCAACCTGCTGAATAAGAAACCAACTTGCTGAATAAGAAACCAACTTTCCCAATAAGAAACCAACTTTCCCATAAGGAACCAACTTTCCGTATAAGAAACCAACTTTTGAATAAGGAAACCAACCTTCCAAATAAGAAACCAACTTGCTGAATAAGAAACCAACTTTCCCAATAGAAACAAACTTTTCGAATAAGGAACCAACTTTCCGAATAAGAAACCAACTTTCTGAATACGAACAAACTTCCAATAAGTAACCAACTTTCCAAATAGAAACTAACTTTCCCAATAAGGAACCAACTTTCGAATAAGAAACCAACTTTCTGAATAACGAACAAACTTTCCAAATAAGTAACCAACTTTCCAAATAAAAACTAACTTTCCCAATAAGGAACCAACTTTCCGAATAAGAACCAACTTCCGAATAAAAACACTTCCGAATAAGAAACCAACTTTCCAATAAGAAACTAACTTCCCAATAAGGAACCAACTTTCCGAATAAGAAACCAACTTTCCGAATAAGAAACCAACTTTCCGAATAAGAAACCAACTTCCAAATAAGAAACTAACTTTCCCATAAGGAACCAACTTTCCGAATAAACCACTTTCCGAATAAGAAACCAACTTTCCAATAAGTACCAACTTTCCAAATAAGTGAAACTAACTTCCCAATAAGGAACCAACTTTCCGAATAAGAAACCAACTTTCCGAATAAGAAACCAACTTTCCGTATAAGAAACAAACTTTCCGAATAAGGAACCAACTTTCAGAATAAGAAACCAACTTTCCAAATAAGAAACCAACTTCCTGAATAAGAAACCAACTTTCCGTATAAGAAACAAACTTCCGAATAAGGAACCAACTTTCAGATAAGAAACCAACTTTCCAAATAGAAACCAACTTCTGAATAAGAAACACTTTCTGAATGAAACCAACTTTCCGTATAGGAACCAACTTTCCGAATAAGGAACCAACTTTCCAAATAAGTAACCAACTTTCCGTATAGAACCAACTTCGAATAAGGAACCAACTTTCCAAATAAGTAACCAACTTTCCCCAACTTTCCGAATAAGAAACCAACTTCCGAATAAGATCACTTTCCAAATAAGTAACCAACTTCCAAATAAGAAACTAACTTTCCGAATAAGAACCAACTTTCCGAATAAGAAACCACTTTCCAATAAGAAACCAACTTCCTGAATAAGACCCAACTTTCTGAAATAAACCAACTTTCCGAATAAGGAACCAACTTTCAAAATAAGAAACCAACTTTCCAATAAGAAACCAACTTCCTGAATAGAAACCACATTCTAAATATGAAACCAACTTTCCGTATAAGGAACCAACTTTCCGAATAAGGAACCAACTTTCCAAATAGTAACCAACTTTCGAATAAGAACCAACTTTCCGAATAAGAACAACTTCCATCAACTTTCAAATAAGTAACCAACTTTCCAAATAAGAAACTAACTTTCCGAATAAGAAACCAACTTTCCGAATAAGAAACCAACTTTCCAAATAAGAAACCAACTTCCTGAATAAGAAACCAACTTTCTGAATATGAAACCAACTTTCCGAATAAGGAACCAACTTTCAAAATAAGAAACCAACTTTCCGAATAAGAAATCAACTTTCCAAATAAGTAACCAACTTTCCAAATAAGAAACTAACTTTCCGAATAAGAAACCAACTTTCCGAATAAGAAAACAAACTTTCCAAATAAGAAACCAACTTCCTGAATAAGAAACCAACTTCCTGAATAAGAAACCAACTTTCTGAATATGAAACCAACTTCCGTATAGGAACCAACTTTCCGATAAGGAACCAACTTTCCAAATAAGTAACAACTTCCTGAATAAGAAACCAACTTTCTGAATATGAAACCAACTTTCCGTATAAGGAACCAACTTTCCGAATAAGGAACCAACTTTCCAAATAAGTAACCAACTTTCCGAATAAGAAACAATCTTTCCGAATAAGGAACCAACTTTCAGAATAAGAAACCAACTTTCCAAATAAGAAACCAACTTCCTGAATAAGAAACCAACTTTCTGAATATGAAACCAACTTTCCGTATAAGGAACCAACTTTCCGAATAAGGAACCAACTTTCCAAATAAGGAACCAACTTTCCGAATAAGAAACTAACTTTCCCAATAAGGAACCAACTTTCCGAATAAGAAACCAACTTTTCTAATAAGAAAACAACTTTCTGTATAAGAAACAAACTTTCCGAATAAGAAACAAACTTTCTGAATAAGAAACCAATAAGAAACCAACTTTCCGTGTAGAAGAACAAACTTTCCGAATAAGGAACAACTTTCAGAAAAGAAACCAATGAATAGAAACCAACTTCCTGAATAAGAAACCAACTTTCCGAATAAAACCAACTTCCTGAAAGAACCAACTTCCTGAATAAGAAACCAACTTCCTGAAGAAAACCAACTTCCGAATAAGAAACCAACTTCCTGAATAAGAAACCAACTTTCCGAATAAAAAACCAACTTCCTGAATAAGAAACCAACTTCCTGAATAAGAAACCAACTTCCTGAATAAGAAACCAACTTTCTCGAATAAGAAACCAACTTCTCTGAATAAGAAACCAACTTTCCGAATAAAAACCAACTTCCTGAAAAGAAACCAACTTCCTGAATAAAAAACCAACTTCCTAATAGAAACCAACTTTCTCGAATAAGAAACCAACTTTCCGTATAAGAAACCAACTTTCCGAATAAGAAACCAACTTTCTGAATAAGAAACCAACTTTCGAATAAGAAACCAACTTTCAGAATAAGAAACCACTTTCAGAATAAGGACCAGTTTTTAGAATAAGAAACCAACTTTTTGAATAAGAATCAACTTTTTGAATAAGGAACAACTTTCCGAATAAGGAACCAACTTTCCGAATGAGAATCCAATTTCTCGAATAAGAAACCAACTTTCCGAATAAGGAACCAACTTTTCGAATAAGAAACCAACTTTCTACGTTTAAGTTTGTTATCCACCAAAAGATCATTTTCCAACAGAAATTAACTTGCCCATTAGAGATGGACACAAAACCGAACTCGAACGCGAGCTAGTGCGAACTTTATGCGTTCGGACAAACTCGAAACTATTCGAACTAGTTTTGTTTTCTGTATTTTCGCTAATTATCTGTTCGCTAACCCTAGAATGTATTGTTCGGTAACACTAAACAAAAGTATTGTTCGTTTTCAATACCCTTGAATGTACAATCGTTTTCGCTAACCCTAGAATGTATCGCTCGCTAACCCTCAAAAGTAGCGTTTCATTTTCCAGAATCCTCGAAAGTATTAGTTTTCGCTAACCCTCGAATTGGCTGTAACCCTCGAATGTAGCTTGAGCAAAACCCGACAATTGCCCACTGTGTGTAAGAAGTGTTTTAAACAAGTTTTGGTGGACGTGACATGTTTCCCAAACCATTCCCAGTGCCAAAGCCATTTACAGTAAGTTACCATTGTTAGTTTAGCTGTAAATCACTCGGATTTTTCGAACTATCACTCCCCTAGACTAGTTAATTGGTAAGATCTGTTCCTCCTAGATCCATGCATAATAACTACTATAATGTCAGTTCAATACTCTATCTTCCCCAATACTATTAGCATCAGCTTTTTCCAATCCAGAGGCATGCTTCCAGGCCCAAGGATGTATTTAATCCGGTCCAGGAGCTTTATTAATATTAACCTTATTTAGTTGTTCTGAACATATAACCAAAGTGCACATTGCATCTTTAGTCTTGCTACTAAACTCTATGCTACAGTATCTTTATATACAGAAGGAAAACATTTCAAGGCGATTATTTTTTAGCATCCTCTGTGACTAACTAATCCCCTAAATCCTCACCCTGTGTACTTTACTCATCAGCTGTTATACTAAAATGAAGTTTCCCTCACTATCTGGTCAGTGACTGACCGCGATCTGCCCAATAGGGAAGACATGTTTTTGCAGTGCGTGCCTTCCAATTGGCTATATAACGGCCTGCAGAGACACGCAGGAAAAGGTCCGAAACCCCGAGTCAGGTCAGTTTTACAGATGGGTTAGCCTGGGCCTTAAACCTCCAATAGGGCCATTTCTCCAGAATATGGAACAGAAGATTAAACATTAGTATTAAGGCTTGTTACACTGAGGATAAGATCATAATTATTGGTTCTCACCCTAGGTACTATTAATGGGTGGAGCTGGAGAGAGGTGCAAACCTTTGCCTGTGGTATTATTCTAACTGACTGGCTTTTTAATGGTTTACTGCAATTAGATAACATCTGATTGGTCGCTACAGATTATTAGCACAGGCTTTTCCAAACACCCTTAATATAAGCTTTTTACATTAAAATTATCTGTCAGCCTTATTGCATTTTAAAGCCTATCAGATGTCAAAAAAACACATCAACTAGTGGTTTAGAACGGATGTAATATATTGGATTGTACACAAATCAGAAGCAAACACAGCGTTGACTGAAAAGAGATTTAGCTTCTGTCTAACCACTGGTTGATCCCAAATCTAAACTCTCTTGGACACAAAACAATGTTAAGTCCTTGGATGTATCTTCGGATTCCATCAGTTTGATTGTCGAGGTCTGGGGAATGCCGTCATCTTTGTTCTTAGTGGTTTGGATGGTCAAGAACAGGAATTGTCAGTCCGTACAGAACCATCTCATGCTCCATGAGTCTCAGCAACCTTGCAGTGACCTGTCTTCAATTGGGTCGACATTCTAACCAGGAACATGCTCTTCAGATGTTATTGACCTCTTAGGAGCTTCATTTCTGGCTTCAGCTTGTGGATGTCGACCATTTTGTATTTGTACTATTGCATCAAAATTGGTGCTGGACATTCAACCGTCAACGCTTGGCTGAATATCAGGTTTCCTGCCATGCTTCCATATCTGATCATTTCTTTTTTAGGGATATCTTATTAATAGCAGTTTCACTATCATCTTTATGTATCTTGTGAGTCCCTCGTACAATATTTCTTCAGTGTCAGCTGTTAACATTGAAAATACAACATTAATGAGGATAATATAACCTGATACTTATGTTCAGACAGCCTATGGTTCATTGTCTTTCCTGATGTCATCATGTTTAGTTGGGAGAATCCTTCTCTCTCTTATATCAGCATGTCCATCATGTGCAGAGCTCTGAAGGGGGTCTCAGGAACGTCAGTCTGAAAGCTCAATACAAGGCAGCCAAGACGGTTTCGCTCTCACTGGTGTTTAACTTAATCTTTCTTTCTCTATCATGCTAATTTCTTCACATGATGACATTGACAAACTAAATTGGCTCTATGAATTGAGCCATACTTATTTGTGTTTCTACGTCAGCTCAACTTTTATTCTAATTCATAAACACACAAGATGAAGAAGGAAGCAAAGAAACATTTTTACATTTTTTAAGAAGTTTGTTCATTTTTTCAAATATAAAAAGTGTGTGTGTGTGTTTTGGGTGTTTTTTTTGTGAGAGGGCCACATTACTTCATGTGTTTCCCTTAAATCATTTTCTCTAATGAGTTTAAGAGTTTGTGCTCTACAGCAGTGGCCAGGGGCACAGCATTGGGGGTGGTCCCCAGTATGGCAGACATATACAAGGGGAGTAGGGAAATTTGAACCTTAATCATGAAAAATAAACAGCGTTAGAATAATTGTAGAATCAGTGTGGTTACAGAAGGAATGCGATCCAGGAACCGCCATTTTGTATCTCAGAACATCCTGATTTTTGATATTCTCGAAAAATGGAACTGCTTTCGTGGGTTACCGAATTTACTTTTGAGGACCAAATCTACTTTAGGGGGTTGTTTACTTTCAAGGGTTACGGAATCTACCTTCAAGGGTTACTGAATCTACTTTTGAGGGTTACCAATTATACGGGCTACTTTTGAGGGTTAACAGAATTAGAAAATACATATTAACCACAATGGGGCAAAGACGTCCCACACACAGACCCCTTAATTAGCACTCACACATTTATAAGTCAAATTGCAAAAATATTTATTGACACAAAGTAATTTATGAAATAAGTGTGTGAGTGCTAATTAAGGGGTTTGTTGTGGGAAGTCTTTTGTCCATTGTGGTTAATATGTATTATATTTATCCCTAGCACCATCCTACTGGGATAGTTTTTGATTATAGATGGTGCATTGAGGTGATTGTATTATTATTTAGAAAATACTCACGTGTAAAGGAAATTTGTTTTATTTACATTTTGGTGATTTGTACGTGTTTCCCCTGACCGTTCCCAGGTTCCTGTGCCCTTTACACTAACTTTACTATTGCTATTTCTCTTTTTTAAATTCAGTTTAGTTTTGATGACACAAATTGTCATGACATTATCATATAAAGTTAGCATTTGTAGTTGTTAAGTTGTTATAATTTGTTTTTGATAACATACATTTGAACAGTTCTTATTAATGAGAGTTTGATATTTATTGTTAAAAAGAAAGAATAAAATTCTTTCCTCTCATCGATTTTTTGTGTCTCTTTTCTTTACATCTAAATAGAAACAAAATTCCTTGAAAAAAAATGAACCAAAAAAAACTTATCCTAAGTAGAATGGACACAAAACTGAACTGAACCAGAGTTTAGCCGAACTTTATGAGTTTGGACGAACTCGACTATTCAACTAGTTTGGGTTCGAACTAGTAGTTTTTGGCTGATGCGGCTGTATTTACGATAATTATCCAAATTTACAAACGTTTCGCTAACCCTAGATGTAGCGTTCGGTAACCCTTGAAAGTATCTTTGGTTTTCGGTAACTTTCAAATGTACGGATCGTTTCGCTAACCTTAGAATGTATCGTTCGCTAACCCTCATTGTAGCCTTTGATTTCGGGAACCTCAAAAGTATCGTTAGTTTTCGGTACCCTTGAATAATCGTTAGTTTTCGGTAACCCTTGAATGATCATTTTCATTAAACCCCGAATGTATCGTTCATTTCGGTAATCCTCAAAAGTATTGTTTGTTTTCTGTTAAACTCGAACGTATAGATCGTTTTCGCTAACCCTCGAATGTATCCTTCATTTTCGGTAATCCTCGAATTTATGGTTCTATTTTCACTTACCCTCGAAAGTATCGTTCGATTTCGTAACCCTCGAATGTAGCTTGTGGGAAAAACCGACAATTACCCACTCGTGTTTAAGAAGTGTTAACAAGTTTTGGTGATAGTGACATGTTCCCCAGACCATTTCCCAGGTGCCACAGCCATTTACAGTAATTACCATTGTTAGTTTATCTGTAATCAAACTATTACTCCCCATTGACTTTATGGGTCCGAATTCAAAACTTTCAAAACTTTTACAAGTTCGAAAGTTCAAAAATGGACCGAACTTTATGAAGTCATCCATCTCTAATTCTTAGTAACTCTTAATTAATTGTGTTAACAATAGTCTTGTATATGTATCTCTTAATTTACTCGCTCTTTTTTTCAATTAGTGTTTTACTTTTGGTTCGTTTATATCTAGAGAGGTTAATTTCCCGGGGAGCAGACAACATCACCAAACACCCTAGGTCAATGTATCAAAGAGTCGTACCATCTTCCCCACACTTACCATATTTCCCTGGACATTTCCTATGTATTAACGGCATTTTATATAAGATAATCTTTATTGATTAAAACCGTTTCCAATTTTGGTTTGTCTGAAAAATCGAGGCTATCTATTGTAATACAATTTCTTTTCTGGCATAAAGTAAACTTTTATTTAGAAAACACTTTCATATTTATCCCAATTCTCTCTCCCCGTCTATCCCAAATAAACATTGTAATGGTCTCTGGGAGTTGGATGACCCATTAAACACGTGAAGTATCACACACTGATTTCCAGTATTTTTGTATGCATGGGCAATTCCCATATAAGGTGACATAGTCAGTATCTACTGTTCTGCAGCTTGGGGCAGGTAGCTGCATTGCTGATTATATCCTAAACTTATGGGTGTTATGTAGGCTTGTGATCACAAATTCGAATCATCTTATTTTTTGCTGGCTGGCGATATCTTGAGTGTGTGAGGACGCCATTTGTGATCATCTGCATCCTATGGGTATCCATCTCCTCCATTGTTTTCAACTGATTTTAGAGCTTCAGCTGTTGCTGTTGGAGGAGACAGACAGGTGTATAATTTTTTTGTGATAGTTTTAGTTTTACTTTTGTGGGAACCCAATATTTGTGAAGTGAGTGGGTCTCCACTAATGCTTTGCATTGGAAAGTCAGCATGAATACAGGAAGATCTTAATAGCGAAGTAGGTAAGTATTAGGTAATGATGCCTCCTCTGCAGGTTTTATTAGGTGACCAGTTGGCCGAAGTATGTTTACCAATCTAAGCCAGTTCTTTCTTTGACTGTCCAAATGCTGTTAGGTTAGAGTATAGCCACAGGGCATATTTTCTGTTATGCCTTATAGTCACAATACCTTTAATTTCATTCCATATTTTCCCAAGTTGAGTATGTATAGGGGTGCCTCTCCCCACTAAATGAAATGGGGTGCTTCAAGTATGCAATAAATTTGTAGTTAAATATGATCTCAGCGTATAAGGTCTGAGGTATTGGGTTGTTGTTTCAGCATCTATCAACACTTATCCAAGTATCTAAATTGACTTGCTAGGTAATAATATCTAAAGTTTGGAGGGGGCCAAACCACCTCCTATTTTAGGAGCTTGTAGTCATTTCAGTCGGACTCTAGCCTGCCTGTTTCCCATATAAAAGGTGTTAGAGACTTTATTTTTTTGAAAAGGGATTTGGGAGATATGTTGGGTTTGCTGAATTATGTATTTTAGGCAAAAAAAATATTTTGATGACTTTATACGACCCAGTACATTAAAAAGTAAATGCCTCCAGCCGGGTTTTACCCAGATCTGGTGTATTAATGGAATAATTTTTGTGTGTAAAAATTCCGTGGGTGTTTGGTCATCTGTATACCCAGATAGAAAGAATTCACAATAGGTATCGGGAGGGTGGTGGTCCATGGTATTTTTGCTGAGGACTCAAGTGGGTTGAATGTAGATTTTTCCCAGTTCATATATAGACCTGATAGGGTCCGTTTTGTGTAATTGTGTGATGGACTGCTTTAGCATTGCCCTGTTTGTATCTAGGTACAGAATTATATTGTTGCCTACAGGTTGATTTTTTCCATCCAATTGCCTATTCTGTGACCCGTAGTTCTGTATTGTCTAATTTTAGCTGCTAAGGCTCTATTGCTAGAGTAAAAAATTGAGAGGAGGCATCCATGTCTTGTGGCCTCGGCCCAGCTGAAACGACGAGGAGAGATGCCATCCCACCATTACCCTTAAAAATTGGGGCCAAAATTTTATATATATCGAAGGAACCTTCGAATTGCCCTCCTGGCATCCAATGAGATAATTGCTCTGCTCCTTTATTATCATGGCCACCTGCATTTGTATGGTGGGTTTAATATATTTATAGAGGTGACTTCCACCTCTTTATGTGGGTTATTTGTTGTGTTGTGGTGTGGAGTTTTTGTGTGTTGTGCGTGTCGGGCGATTTCATTTGTTCTATGTTGTGGTGTACGGGAGTTCTTTGGTTTTGGGTGTCGCTTCGGGTGTGTGCAGTGTCGGGGTTCATTTGTGTGTGTTAGGTTTTTGCGTGTGTGCGTTAATTTTTGTGGTTGTGCAGTGTAGCGCATACTTTGTGGTGTTGTGCGTGTCGGGTTACACTTTGTTGTTTTTGTGCGTGTCCGGCGTTCCTTTGTGGTTTGTGCGTGTCGGGCGTTCCTTTGTTCTGTTGTTTCGTGTCGGGCGTTCCTTTGTGTGTTGTGCGTGTCTGGCGTGCCTTTGTTTGTGTTGTGCTGTCGCCGGCGTTCCTTTGTTGGTGTTGTGCCGTGTCGGGCGTTCTTTGTTGTGTTTGTGCGTGTGATGCCGTTCCTTTGTTGTTTTGTGTGTCTTGTCCGGCGCGTTCCTTGTGTTGTGTGTGTGCGGTCGCGGCGTTCCTTTGTGTGTTGTGCGTGTCGGGCGTTCTATTGGTTAGTGTTGTGCGTGTCGGGCGTTCCTTTGTTGTGTGTGCCTGTCCGGGCGTTTTTTGTTGTGTTGTCGTGTCAGGCCGTTCTTGTTTGTTGTGTTGGTTAGTACGGCGTTCTTTGTTCTGCATCGCGCTTGTTCCGCCCTCTCGCCCCAAATCCCTCGGTCGCTCGAGGACCGCGCTTTTTCTCCAATTTCAGCCCCTCCCCCTAATCCTCGCGCGCACCCTTCCCTAAAGATTCCTCGCCCATTCACAGATTCTCGTCGTATTTTTGCATTTACGCCAATCCGGTCATTTCTCCCAAAATCCACGCAGATCCTCCTATTCTGACATTTTGCCACGTGTTTCCCTCTGCTTCCGTTTTTCCGCCTTTCGCCTACGCGCATTTCTCAATTTTTCGCCATTTTTGAAAATCACAAGAATCCACGTGGATCCGGGTTGTCGATTCCGCGAAAACTGTGGCTGCCCATCCTATTGTGCAGTGTGGGCGTTACTTTGTGTGTTGTGCAGTGTCATGGGGGTGTCCATTTGTTGTTGTTTTGCGATGTCGGGAGTTCCGATTTGTTGTGTTGTTGGTGTATGGGGTTCATTTGGTTTGTGTTGTGGTGTTGGTAGTTGCATTTGTTGTGTTGTGCAGTGTCTGGGGTTTTTGTGTTTTGTGCAGTGTGGGCATTTATTGTTTGTGTTGTGCAGTGTCGGAGTTCCATTTGTTGTGTTGTGCTAGTGGTAGGTAGTTTTGAGTCTGTAAGATTTCCTATTGGGTTCTTTTTATAGTGAGAATAGGTCCGGTTGTGATTTAGCTTTGGTCATTTGTTGCTAGTAGCTTTGCTGAAAATTGATTCCTATCTTCAAAAAAGTTATGAAGTTTTTGTTTTGGGCGTCTTTTCGTTATAATGTTGTGTGTCAGTCTGTTGCGTTATCTGCAGCTTCCCCATTGAATCTCTGTAGGGGTTGCAGTGTGTGTTGATTCTTCTTGTTGGCGTAAGTCTAGTGTTAGTTGCTCCTCTTTTTGTCTGTGTTTGTATTTGTAATGTGGAGATAGCAGGCAGTGGAGGCATCCCCGAGTAGCCGTTCTGCATCCAGCCAGATCTCAGGGTGTCCACATTTTCCCTTCCCAGGTCCAATTGGAAAGTATGTTTCTACTGTCTTGTTTTTTTTTTTTGTTTTTCCTGCTATAAAGTCTGCTCTTTTCCTCTTCCCTGGAGCTCCAGAAATTGTCCGAGAACACCATTATATCAGTATTGATTCTTGGCCAATTGCAAAAGGCATTACGTTTCTTAACGGATTAAGAAATCTCATCAATGAGAGGCCTGGGTTCCTCCCGGGTGGTGGAAAGCGGACATTTTGTCGACGAGATCCCGATCAAATCATTCTAGTTTGGTAGATGGTGCGCTCCGCCCCTCCCCTGAGGTCGTGATAGTTAACATCCGGTATACAGGGGTTATAGTGTCCCTATTTGTGAATTCTGCCCTCTTCTCACCACCGCACCCTGCTAACGCAGTTTTCTATTGATCTCCTGTCTTAGGACCATATCAACTTGCTTACCCCTCTCAGATTACTGGTGAGCGCTGATTAGGTTCCTGTATATGCCGCTGGTTGGCTTAGTCAGCTCTGCTCTCGTTCCTGGTGGTGTCCTGTCCCCTCCGGTTCTATCGCAATGCGTGAAGAGGTTTCTTGTTCTGGTGGGCATGGTGGTTTCTCTTGTTCAGATGAGTTTGTTTCCTTTTGTTCATCGGTCGTTGGGGGTGTCTTATTGGGTTCGGCCTCCACGCGATTCGTCAAGGATTCCTTTCCCGCTGCTTGCCCTGACCCCCCCGTTCCCCCCCTTTACTTCCGTGCCTTGTCATTTCGGTCCCATGTGTTATTTAGCTTAGGTTTTCTGTAGATTTTAATTATTATCCGCTTTCAGATAATACATGATATTAACCACCCGAGATTATATTTGAGCTTGGAGCCTCTAGTTGCATGCGTCCTAACCTCCTAGCCGTCACTTAGCACCCCCCCTACTATTGCATTTCCTATCGTTAGATTTTTTTTTATCTTCTTCTTCTATATCTATGTGTCTGATTTTTGGCAGTTTTCATTCCAAAATCTGAAACGGGGAGACTGAACTTGCTATTTTCTATTTACTATAGATTATGTTTAAAGTGACAAGTGTTTTACACAGTTCACTTTCACCTGTGAACTTGTACACACCACTTACTGTATGTTCTTAAAAAAAATTTCATAGAAAATGAAACTTAGCAGATTGTCCATGGTTCATTTCCCAGTTGATCCGTGTCGATGGTCATTCCAGGGATGCCGTGTCCCATGGTTCATTCCAGTGATGCCGTTCAGATGGTTCATTCCAGTGATGCCTGCATATGTTCATTCGCAGTGATGCCGTGTCAGATGTTCCTATCCAGTGGATGCGTGTCAATGGTTCATTCCAGTGGTGCAGTGTCAGATGGTTCATATCATGCAGTGTATGGTCAGTGCAGTGGTTCATTCAGGAATGCGTTCATTTCATGCAGTGATGAGTGTCAAGATTGTTCATTCCAGTGATGCGTGTCATGGTTCATTCCAGTGATTGCCGTGTCATGATGGTTCATTCCAGTGTGCAGTGTCAGATGGTTCAATTCCTCAGTGGTGGCATGTCAATGGTTCATTCTCAGTGGTGAGCCAATGTCCCAGGATCAGGAATGGTTCTTCCCAGTTGTGTGTTCGATGGTTCATTCCTGGATGAATGTGATGGTCATCCAGTGTGAGTTCAATCGGTTCATTCCAGTGATGAAGTGTTTGAATGGTTCATTCCAGTTGATGCCCATGGTTCTCAAACTTTTTAGATCGAGGGTGGCACACTTGGCAGGGCAGTTTTTCTCGAGCACGTCCTGTGTCTTATGTTGGGATTTTACCCAATATTTAATGGCAACTTTACATGTAATTTGTATTCCTACTTCATGTTACACACAGTGAATGTCGTTGACAATGTTATTAAAACATATATTTTATGTCACAAATAACAAAAACGAAAGTCTACTCTTTGAAAATATAGTACACCTAACCAAAATTCTGAGAGGCACGCTCTGGGCTTCTTTGAAGTCACACAACACAGTCGTACTTCACTCCGGCAGACACCTATGATAATCCCTGATTAGGGTATTTTATAAGAGTAACAGTCCAATTAAATAAACCAGTGCTTTGCATACTGTATGGATTGTTGCCCTGCCTAGTATTTGCAATCCTTTAAGAGGCGCAATCACATTTTAAACATCATATTGTGATGGCAAATTGTCCTTTTTTAAAAACGACTCCCACAAATAAACAAAGCCATAGAGCGTCGAATTTATCGAGACTAAGACGGGATTTGTAAACCCACGGTTTCTCTTCTTCATTTATTTTAATTCAAAAGCTTTTGACTGGTAGTAAACCGCTTTCTATTTAATGCGTCCATGCATCTGACTCAATGGAATTTGTGCCCAATATGGCATCTTTCATGGTTTTTTTCAGTTTAACTTTGATGTAGAGGTTGTGGCCTTTAAAATGACAACGCCTGTAAAAATTTTTTTTCCCTTAAAATTAAAAATACCTTGGCCAAGAAGGTGTAAGATTTATTATCCTCCTCCACCTCCAGGCCCAGACTGCCATTGGGCACAGAAGGCATGGTGCCTAGGGCGCCTTTGTTTAAAGGGTGGTGTCACCTGTCCCACTCCCTCCACCCCATAAATAGTCTACATCTTCAAAAATAGCAAAATGGTGTGTGGTTTTGGTTGTGGTCTATGCTGAGGGGGGGGGCTCAAGGTGGGCAGCTCCTGAGGTATAAAATCCACCCCTGTGGCTACCTCCCCTCCAATAATTATTTTAATTGGAGGAGCTACAAGAGCACGTACATTTTTTAAATCTTGCCATGTTAGTGCCTTAGGCCTTCCTGTTTAAATATATGGCTGAAGCACTTAGAAAGCCTGTAGAAGGCATTTTTCTCTTTGTGTCTGATTGCTTCTTATTAAATTATAATTGGGGGTAGAAAGTAACTAAATCTACCCACCTCCCGGCCTCAAGTCTATTGATTTTGACCTGATTTTAGATTGCCTAAAAATAAGTTTAATCTTTAGGACACTAATAGTAAGATCCCCCAAGCCGCACTGATCTGGCAAATCTCTGTCCGGATTAAACCAAGCTTACCAAGCCTTAATTTGCCTAAACTGGGCGTAAAATCAGTTCAGCGTTACATTAAGGAGGGGATTAAATCGCCCCACAAAGATGTTCAGGCATTGCCAAGTGGGAATCATCCAACTTGAAATAGTTAATAAAATAAAAATATTCACTCACCCTCATTACACACTCCTCTCTTCATTTCTTGGGGCCAGATCACAACTCTGCAAAAATGGTGCTGTTAATTTGGAATCATGTTAAACGGTTTACATTTGTGAAATAAGGCATTGGCCAATTTGGGGTAATTTAAATACGACAAACATACAGTTTAACAATGTTTGCCGTTGTAAGTCATTGGTCCTAAGTCATGTCACAACAGAGCTGATGGGTAACACACCAGGATGCAATAAAGTCATCCATCCAGGCTCATGGTATCATCTGTAATATTCATTACATCCAGGTCTGTGTATCTTTCTTGTAATTATCCATTCCATCCAGGTCATGGGTTATAAATCTGTAATCGAGTCATTTTCATCTCAGGTCCATGGTAATATCTGTATAGTTCATTCAATCCAGGTCATGGCATATCTGTACATATTCATTCATCCAGGTCATGTATATCTGTAATAGTCATCCATCCCAGGTCTGGTATATCTGTAATATTCATTCATCCGGTCATGGTACATAATTCTGTATATTCCTTAACCAGGTCATGGTATATGCTGTAATATTTTATGCATCATTCCAGGTCCATGGTATATCTGAATAGTCCCATTGCCATCCAGGTCATGGTATCAATATCATCTCGTCATGGTATATCTGTAGCATTCATCCAAGTCATGTATAATCTGTAATATTCATTTCTTCCAGCATGGTATATCTGTAATATTCATCATCCAGGTCATGGTATCACTATCTTTCAATTTCATCATCCAGGTCATGGTATATCTGTAAGATTCATCCATCCCCCGGCTGTAATCCGTATATTCTCGTCAACGGTATAGTCTTGTAATATTCATTTCATCCAGGTCATGGTATTCTTGTAATATTCATTCATCCAGGTCATGGTATAAATCATAATACTCATCCATTCAGGTCCATGTATAATCTGTAATTTCATTCATCCTGGTCATGGTATAATCTGTAATATTGTATTTTATCCAGTCTGTAAATCTGTATATTCATTTAATCCAGTTCCATGGTATAAATCTTGTATAGTCTTCATTCATTCTCCAGGTCATGGTATATCTGTAATAATTTCATATGTCCATTCCAGGTCATGGTTCATCTGTATAGTCCATCATCCATCATGGAATCTGTATATTTCTATAATTCTCCGTCAGGGATCTTACTATTCTCCAATCCAGGTCATGGTATATCTGTAATATTCATCCTCCAGGTCCAGGTATAATAAACTAGATTATTATTCATCAGTCATGGTATAATCTGTAATATTTTTCACCGCAGGTTCGGTGTATTCTGTAATATTATCCATCCAGTTCAAGGAAATCTGTAATAGTTTCTCCATCACCGTCCGGTAATAATATCGTCAATGATTCATCCAGGTCTGGTATAAAATCGTAATTTCATTCTCCAGGTCATGGTATATCTGAATTCATCATTCAGGTCATGGTATATCATAATCTCTCTTCAGGTGATATTTATCTCATTCATCCAGGTCATGGTATAAATCGTTATATTCATTTACCGGTCATGTAATCTGTAATATTCATTTATCAAGGTCATGGTTATACTGATACACATAGTATATATTCCTACATAGGTTCATGGTATATGTCATGTATATTCATTAATATCAGATTACACCAGGTCATGGTATAATCTGTAATATTCATTCATCCAGGTCTGGAATATCTGTAATTATCATTCATCCGGTATGGTTAATATCTGTAATTGTCATTCATCCGGTATGTTATGTGTAAAATTCCCCCCAAAACAACAAACTGTAATTTTCTCATCCATGTCAGTGTATAAATCTGTAAATTCATTCATCCAGGTCATGGTAATCTGTATATTCATCATTCCAGTCAGGTATATCTGTAATATTCATCTATTCATCCGCGTCATGGTATATCCTTTAATATTCATCTCCATCCTAGGTATATCTGTAATATTCATTCATCCAGGTTCTGGTATATCTGTAAATTTATTCATCACGGTCTGTATAATTTGTCGTTATTATCTGTAATAGTCATTCATCCAGGTCAATGTATAATCTGTAATATTCCTTCATCCAGTGTCATGGTATAACTCTGTAATATCATTCTTTCATCTTCAGGTTATGGTATATCTGTAATATTCATTCCATCCAGGTCATGGTATATCGTGTAATAGTCCATTTATATCCAGGTCATGGTTTAATCTGTAATATTCATTATCATTCCAGGTTCCATGGTAATAATCTGTATCATTATCGATCCTGTCCCATGGTATATCGTATATTCATTCATCCGGTCATGTAAATCTGTTATAGGTCATTTTGCCAGGTCATGGATATCCTGTAATATTCATTCATCCAGGTATGGTATATCTGTAATACTTCATTCAATCCGGTCATGGTATATCTGTAATATGGCATACCATCCAGGTCCATGGTTAATCTAACTGTACTAATTCATTCAGTCCACGGTCATGGTATAAAATCTGTATATTCATCCTCCAGGTCATGGTATATCCTGTAATATTCATTCAATCCGGTCATGGTAAAAATCTGTAATATTCCAATTCCATCCTGGTTATGGTATATCTGTATAAATTAACCATTCCAGGTCAAGGTATAAATTCTGTATAGTCATCCATCCCAGTCATGGTATATCTGTAATATTCATCCAGCCAGGTTCATGGTATATTCTGTAATATAATTCTCCAGTCATGTATATACTGTAATATTCATTCACCAGGTCTGTAATAAATCTGTATATTCATCTCATCCAGTTATGGTATAATCTTATATCATTCATCCAGTCATGGTATAACTGTAATATCATTTATTTCAGTCTGGATATATCTGTAATATTCATTCATCCAGTCTGGTGTACTGTAATATTCATGTCCATCCAGGTCATGTATAAATACTGTAATATTCATTCATCCAGGTCATGGTGTATTCTGTATATTTCCTTCAAGTCAGTTATGGTATATCTGTATACAGTCATTCACCACGGTCATGGTATATCTGTATATTCATTTCATCTAGGTCACTGGTATATAAATCTGTATATTCATCTCATCCGGTCATGGTAATCTGTAATATTCATCCTCCGTCGGATATCTGTCAATATTCATCCATCCAGGTCATGGTATATTAATATTCTAAGTAATGTATACTATATCTTCATCCAGGTCATGGTAATTCTGTATATTCATTTCATCCGTCATGTAAATCTGTAATATTCATATTCATCCAAGTCTTGTTATATCGTACATACAGGCATCCAGTTCATGTATAATATCATCCATCCAGGTCATGGTATAATCTGTAATATTCATCCACAGCAGGTCATGGTATATCGTGTTTCGTTTCACACTCCAGTGCAACCAGCAACATTCTACACAGATGTAGTTTGCATTCGATATGGGAATATAGTTTTGGAGATGCGTGTTGGATACAGTATGGGAACCATACCCGAAGTGGATCACATGCATACTGTTGTGTAATTTACATTTATCACTTACATACACATATCAGTTGGATTTTTCCCAGCCATTGGTGTCCATATACGACTCCAGATGGTTTAGATAGGTCCATATAAAGAGACTAATTATGATTTAAACAGCTAATTGTAAAACCACGGGGGGAGTTGTAACTACGATTAAGTCTATAGGAATTATAAAGGTCTTAGCACACATTAAACTCACCGTATAATCATTTTTTTGACGCACTATTTACCCAGTGTAGGTTACAGAATACATTATATAGAGTTATGAGAAAATCCAGCTGTGTCAAGACTAGTTTATTTTTTTCGTTTTTATATTTATCAACACCTCTGGATGTGGATATTTGCCCGACCAGTGTCCAGAACATGGTGAAACTTCTCCCCAGGTTCCTTGTAGAATGTCAGTCCTTATCCCTCTAAAGGAAAATAAAACATCTATTCAAGTATAAAAATAAAAAGAATCCTCCTAATAATATCCACAAACGTAAAATACTGTACAGTAAGGTTTTACGCTGTTAAAGGTTAAATGTTAAATGTCCATCAAAAAAGGAACGCTTGTTTTCTAACTGATTTACTGAAGAAACAGGAGGTAACTGCTCCGATCTCTTTACCATCCCTTTCTTTCATAAACTTACGGAGAGGAGGAGAACACTTACCCACCACCTATCGCGGAACCCGCTCCCAGCGTCCGAATTCCCCCGACGCCTCTGACACTGTCTCCACCCTTTGCGCTGTGCGCGCATGAGACCGTCAGTGAAGTCGGCGCTGAGCGGGTCCGCTGGTAAGGTCTCCTCCTCTCCTGTAGATTTACTGAAGACGGGAGTTAAGAGACAGTGCATTTACCTCGTCTTCTTACAGAATCATTAGAAACAATCTTCCTTTTTTGATGGACATACCCTTTAAGTTGATGTGTGCCCACCATGGGCGGATTTACAATTCTGTAGGCACAAATGGCCTGGCTCCCTATAGCACGTCCCTAAAACAGACCAAACTTCAAACAAACCACACTCATTTTTCACTTTTTGGTGAAGAAAATATTAGACTTTTTAGGGGGGCGGGAGCAGAGTGGCCCCTCCATTCACAGTGCCCCTAGGCATGTGCCTACTGTGCCTAAATGCTAAATCTGGGCCTGCGATCCAACTAAATAACTGCACAGTAGTCAGCTAACATAATTTCTGTTCGGTACTCCCATGCAATATTCTAACCATTGGGCTGGTAGGGTTAAAGGGATCGTTATTATTAGGATATTCTTACCCCCAACAACTTTTTAACCCAAATAATACTAAGACCCCCCCAAACCCTACTTTCGCCAATGCTTTACCGTTGCTCCACAATGTTTCTGAAAGAACACTGCGCCTGTCAGTCCCTTGCCATGCTGTGCCAACCTTCTTACTTTACACTGCGTCACAAGCTGACCACCTTAAAGGAGTGCAGCTTGTGCAGCTGTTTTAATCATTGCCGTGACCATCATGCCTACTGCCGCCTGGGAAACAGTCCAGGGACCATGTACATTAAGGCTGACCTTTTCTTTAAAGATTCCAGGCGTATTCTGTAAAAGTAGGGTTAGGGTGTCCCTGGTTGTCAGGGGGTTGAATATACACTTCATAGAAGTCTTAGAGAAATTTCTGTCCATTTTGAAGGGACAATAGTAATAGTGATAGTAATAGTAATTCAAGTAATATAGTAAAGTAGTACAGATAGTAGTAATGTAATGTAGTTTACTGTAATGACACAGACCTGGGAATGGTCTTTGGGAAACCCGAAATAGAACAAAACTTATTATAAAACTATCTTTCCTCACGATCTGGGCTGTCGCTTTGACTTCGACATTCACTCGAAATCGGGTTCCATTAAATCCCGGAGTAACGAAAGGTTTCGTTTGGACTTTCGAACCACCCCTCAGATTCAATTCGAAACTGGGTTTATATTTGAACCCACATTACAATCTCTCCATAACTAGCTCACCCACCCCACAACTATTATTGTTTTCGAAGGTCAGTGTTTATCTATTGTGGTTATAAAGGAATAGTTCACTCAGAAAGTAAACTATTCCTTTACTACTGCATTAATAGAAGAATGGGAGGTAATGGAGCTATGCCTTACCTCCTGTTTCTTAATACTTTTAGAAGAGCCAGGAAGGCAAATAAGGAAAATTACCTGGCGCCCGATCCCACACGACGGTCCTAACCGCAATCCGGCTTCAGTGTTTTACTATGTGGCGCTGCACGCTAATAAGCGCCCTATAGTTGAAGTGGTCCGGGACCCTGTCAGTGGAGCCGGGTGGATCGTGTTGCAGGGGAGGTAATTTCCTTATTTTCCGTTCTGGCTCCTTCTAAATTATTGAAGAATGGGATGGTACAAACTCCCTGTTTCCCTATGGGGGCCAGGTGGGACTCCCCTAGTGGGGTCTTGCTCTGGATAGGCTTTATTCCTATCCTTACCCCCATCAACAGGAACCATCACCTATGTTTCAATCAAAAAACAAATTAAGTATATCCTGCTCTAAAGGCAACATATTAGTACGTGTGGATATCTCAGTCTATAGAAAGATTTGTGCTGTCATTACCTTCCCCGGAGAGATTTTCCTTTATCTTTTCATCTGAATAGACATTTCTCATCATCATATCTTCAGCTTCTGCAAGGAAGAATCCGTTTGGATCAGAATTGTAAGATACCATGACGTCATCCTTAGCTCAGGGTTCCATTCGTGACCATGTTGATCCCACCTGTATAGACACTCCAACCATGAGAGAAGTTTTGAGTCATGAAGCAAACGCACTCCTTCGATTTAATCTTTAAATTTCTGCATTTTCGTGGATTCGGGATCATTAACAAACTCCGACCTGCAGTGTTTAACGAATGTATCAATTAGTGGAATGTCTGTGGATCTCTTGGGATGGATTTTCATCATACATAGCAGCTATCTGAATATGGAAGTAAGATGACAAACAGTCAGAATGGGTTATCTTGACCATTGTATACGGTAGGCATCGTTATGCTTCCTTAATATGAGCTTATAGATGATTGGTAACAATGGATGTTTTTGGTGTGAATTCTGTTCGTGTATGGACCTTCAGTTGTGCAGCCCATGTCATCCGCCAACGTCAATCAACTAACGTGCCCAGACTGAAGCCCGATGAGATTTCGGCCGGATGTAGTTCATAGTGATTCGTCCATTGCCAGTTACATCTTCCATGTTGGTACCACGACCTCAGCATTTTTGGTATTCCAGTTATACAGTAGCAACACTAAGAGCCCAAGGCCACGCTACCAAACGCACCAAATCCAGCACACAATCGCAGCGTTATCGCTTGCGATTGTCTGCGCAATTCGTGGTGGCTATTTGCGTTTCGCACGTACATTTTGCGCATTATGTGATGTGACATTTTCCGTTATGGAACCATGCCTTAAAGCACCAAAAATGTGAATGCATTTGTTTAAATCATCAAAACGCGAACGGACGCGCATCGCATGTGCATCGGAACTTGCGGGGATTTTTGCATCCTCCCGTATTTCCATTTATTACCGCGGTCGCATCACACGTGAAAACGCTGAATAACGTGCTAGTTGCCTAGCCGCCTTCACAGTGTTATAAATCGGATAAGGTTCTGACACTTAGGTTTGCAAGTGTTTCTATTTAAACAACTGTAGAGATTAATTATGCAATAAACTGGCTGAAGCCTCACTACAACACCAGAACAACACTATTGCTGTGGCGATTGGATGCTTTGTTTGCGTCATGCAATTTTGCTATTTTCTATTAGGAAACTCATAGCAATTGCCAAAAAATGGTTGAATGCAAAACCAAAACGGATGTGCAATCGCCGAATTTTTTGGCCGTTCCCCCCGTGATTTCCATTCTACCAAAATCCTTGTGCTAGACCAGTGAAACGCGTAAGGTGGCCTGTTTCGTTTCTGGAAAAGAAGAACTAGTCCGTTTAATAAGGACCCAACCGTTCCGAATCAAGAAAACCAACTTTCCGCTATGAGGAACCAACTTTCCGAATAAGAACCATAATCGATTAAGGAACGAACTCGAAAGAAAACCAAATTCTGTATATCATAATAAACCAAACTTTGAGTATAAGGAACCAACTTTCTGAATAAGAAACCTAATTTCCGAATAAGGAAACCAAACTTCGGAATTAAAATCAAACTTCCATTAAGGATCCAACTTTTACGAATAAAGAAAACCACTTTCTGAATAAAAAAAAACTACTTCCGAATGAAGAACCAACCTTTCGTATAAGACAACCTACTTTCCAATAGAAAGAAAACCACATTTGAATAAGAAAAAGGAAACCAACTTTCCACCGAATTAGAAACACACTTTCAAATAAGGAAACCAACTTTCCAGATAAGCAAACCTTACTTTTGGAATTAAAGGAAACCAACCTCCAATAAGGAAACCAAAACTTTCGAATAAGGAAAACCAACCGTCCGGAAAGAACAATGTACTGTAATAATCAGGGAGCCCGAGTCGGAGGGTACTTACGAGTGACCATTTAGGAGAGGGTGCTCCGATGGCTTGGTGGGTATTCCAGAAACTGATTGCAGAGATGCGTGGAAATTGAAGGCTGAGGAATGGCGGCTAGGTGCTGCTGAGAGAGAAGGAGGCTGATACTGGACACTGGCAAAGGCGTTCAGGAACATGGCAAGGTTAAAATCACAGATCGTGTTTATGGACACGGTTACAGTCTCTGGAGAGGGCTAGGAGTTAAACATGGTTGCTGGTATGGACAAGGAAGTCTCTGGAAACAAGGACAAGGGGAAGTCTCTGTTAGCAGGCCTAGGTAAGTAGTTGGTGCAGGTATTGGCAAGAGTCTCTGGCACAGGCAAGGTAAGTCTGGGAGCATGCTAGTTAAGTAATGGTGCAGGTTATGGAAGATGAGGTAAGTCTACTGGAGCAGGTTAGGTAAGAACTGTGGGCGTGAGAAGAAAACAGGAGCCAGGGCAGGTGGTTAAGTGGTAAGGAAGGAGCCGGGGGGGGGGAGGGAGTAGCTAATATTACTATTGAATTTCTCATGCGCGCCCAGTTGGTGTGCCGTCATCATGATGTATACGCCCCACAGACCGCAGCGGGGCGCACCCAGCAGAGAAAGCGCACGAAGAGCCAGCACGGCGGGACAGGACCGGGCAGCCAGGAGCAGCAGGTAAGTTCGTGACACCAACTTTCTGAATTAGAAACCTACTTTTCGAATAAGAGAAACCAACTTTCCGAATAAGAAACCAACTTTCGTATAAGAAACCAACTTTTCGTTAATAAGGAAACCAACCGTGAATAAGAAGAACCAACACTGCTGAATAAGAAAACAACTTTCCCAATAAGAAACCAACTTTCCCAAGGAAAGGGGGGGGGGGAAACCAACTTTCCGAAAGAATTATAAAGAAACCAACCAACTTTTGAATAAGGAACCAACCTTCCAAATAAGAAACCAACTTCGCTTTGAAGAAGAAACAAACTTTCCCAATAAGAAATCAAACTTTCGAATAAGGAAACCAACTCCGTTAAGAAAAAACTTTCGGAATAACGAACAAACTTTCCAAATAAGTAACAATTTCCAAAAGTAAGAAATCACTAACTTTCCCAATAAGGAACCAACTTTCCGAATAAGAAACCAACTCTTTCCGAAAAGAAACCAAACTTTCCGAATAAGAATATAAAAACCAACTTTCCCAAATAGAAGAAACTAACTTTCCAATAAGGAAACCAACTTTCCGAATATTAAGAAACCAACCTTTTCCGAAATAAGAAACCACTTACGAATAAAAAGAAACCAACTTTCCAAATAAGTAACACAAAAATTTCCAAATAAGAAAACAACTTGTCCAATAAGGAACCAACTTTCGAATAAAAACGGAACTCAAGATTCCGAATAGAAACCAACTTCCGGAATAAGAAACCAAACTTCCGAATAAGGACAACCAACTTTCCAGAATAAGAAACCACAACTTTCCATATAGAAACCAACTATCCTGAATAAGAACCAACTTTCCGTATAAGAAACAAACTTTCCGAATAAGGAACCAAACTTTTCAGAATAAGAAACCAACTTTCCAATAAGAAACCAATCTTCCCTGAATATAAGAACTCAAGAACTGTTCCATGGAACCATTTCCAAATAAGAACCAACTTTCCGTATAAGGAACCAACTTTCCGAATAAGGAACCAACTTTCCAAATAAGTAACCAACTTTCCGAATAAGAAACCAACTTTCCGAATAAGAAATCAACTTTCCAAATAAGTAACCAACTTTCCAAATAAGAAACTAACTTCCGAATAAGAAACCAAACTTTCCGAAATAAGAAACCAACTTTCCAAAATAAGAAACCAACTTCTGAATAGAAACCAACTTTCTGAATATGAAACAACTTTCCGAATAAGGAACCAACTTTCAAAATAAGAAACCCAACTTTCCAAATAAGAAACCAACTTCCTGAATAAGACCAACCATTCTAAATATGAAACAATTTCCGTTATAAGGAACCAACTTTCCGAATAAGGAACCAACTTTCAAATAAGGTAAACCAACTTTCCGAAATAAGAAACCAACTTTCCGAATAAGAAATCAACTTCCAAATAGTAACACTTTCCAAATAAGATAACCAACTTTCCGATAACTCGAAACCAACTTCGAATAAGAAAACAAACTTCCAAATAAGAAACCAACTTCCGAATAAGAAACCACCACTTTCTGAATATGAAACCAACTTTCCGAATAAGGAACCCAACTTCCAAAATAAGAAACCAAACTTTCGAATAAGAATCAACTTCCAAAATAAGTAGAACCAACTTCCAAATAAGAAATCCCCCCAACTTTCCAGAAATAAGAAACCAACTTTCCGAATAAGAAAACAAACTTTCCAAATAAGAAAACCAACTTACCTGAATAGAAACCCAACTTATATAAGGCAAACACAACTTTCTGATATGAAAACCAACTTCCGTATAAGGAACCAACTTTCCTAAATAAGTAAGCAAACCGTAAAAACTTTCTGAATATGAAACACAACTTCCGTATAAGGAACCAACTTTCCGAAATAAGGAACCAACTTTCCAATAAGTAACCAACTTTTCGAAAAGAAACATCTTTCGAATAAGGAACCAACTTCAGAATAAGAAACAACTTTCAAAAAAGAACCAACTTCACTGATTAAGAAAACACTTCTGATATGAAACCAAACTTTCTCGATATAAGGAACCAACTTTCCGAATATAAGGAACCAACTTTCCAAATAAGGAACCAACTTATGCAATAAGAAAACAACTTCCAATAAGGCAACCCAACTTTCCAAATAAGAAACCAACTTTCTAATAAGAAAACAACTTCTGTATAAAGAAACAACAACTTTCCGAATAAGAAAAACTTCTGAATAGAAACCAATAGAGAAACCACTTTCCGTATAAGAAACAAACTTTCCGAATAAGGAACCCCAAACTTTTCAGAATAGAAACCAACTTCCGATAAGAAACCAACTTCCTGAATAAAAACAACTTTCCGAACTAAAAAAAAACTTCCTGAATAAGAAACCAACTTCCTGAATAAGGAAACCAACTTCCGAATAAGAAACCAACTTTCTGAATAAGAAACCAACTTCCGAATAAGAAACCAACTCCGAATAAAAAAAAACTTCGAATAAGAAACCATTCCTGAATAGAGAAACCAACTTCCTCTAATAAGAAACCAACTTCTCGAATAAGAAACCAACTTCCTGAATAAGAAACCAACTTGTCCGAATAAAAACCAATTCCTGAATAAGAAACCAACTTCCTTGAATAAGAAACCAACTTTATCGACTAGAACACTCCGTTAGAGAAACACAAAACTTTCCGTGAATAAGAAAACAACTTTCTGAATAAGAAACCAACTTTCCGAATAAGAAACCAACTTTCAGAATAAGAAACCAACTTTCAGAATAAGGAACCAGTTTTTTAGAATAAGAAACCAACTTTTTGAATAAGAAATCAACTTTTTGAATAAGGAATCAACTTTCCGAATAAGGAACCAACTTTCCGAATGAGAATCCAAATTTCTCGAATAAGAAACCAACTTTCCGAATAAGGAACCAACTTTTTCGAATAAGAAACCAACTTTCTACGTTTAAGTTTGTTATCCACCAAAAGATCATTTTCCAACAGAAATTAACTTGCCCATTAGAGATGGACACAAAACCGAACTCGAACGCGAGCTAGTGCCGAACTTTATGCGTTCGGACAAACTCGAACTATTCGAACTAGTTTGTTTTTCTGTATTTTCGCTAATTATCTGTTCGCTAACCCTAGAATGTATTGTTCGGTAACACTCAAAAGTATTGTTCGTTTTCAATAACCCTTGAATGTACGAATCGTTTTCGCTAACCCTAGAATGTATCGCTCGCTAACCCTCAAAAGTAGCGTTCATTTTCCAGAATCCTCGAAAGTATTAGTTTTCGCTAACCCTCGAATTGGCTGTAACCCTCAAATGTAGCTTGAGCAAAACCCGACAATTGCCCACTTGTGTTTAAGAAGTGTTTTAACAAGTTTTGGTGACAGTGACATGTTTCCCAAACCATTTCCCAGGTGCCAAAGCCATTTACAGTAAGTTACCATTGTTAGTTTAGCTGTAAATCACTCGGATTTTTCGAACTATCACTCCCCATAGACTTAGTTAATTTGGTAAGATCTGTTCCTCCTAGATCCATGCATAATAACTACTTATAATGTCAGTTCAATACTCTATCTTCCCCAATACTATTAGCATCAGCTTTTTTCCAATCCAGAGGCATGCTTCCAGGCCCAAGGATGTATTTAATCCGGTCCAGGAGCTTTATTAATATTAACCTTATTTAGTTGTTTCTGAAACATATAACCAAAGTGCAATTGCATCTTTTAGTCTTGCTACTAAACTCTATGCTACAGTATCTTTATATACAGAAGGAAAACATTTTCAAGGCGATTATTTTATTAGCATCCTCTGTGACTAACTAATCCCCTAAATCCTCACCCCTGTGTACTTTACTCATCAGCTGTTATACTAAAATGAAGTTTCCCTCACTACTCTGGTCAGTGACTGACCGCGATCTGCCCAATGGGAAGACATGTTTTTGCAGTGCGTGCCTTCCAATTGGCTATATAACGGCCTGCAGAGACACGCAGGAAAAGGTCCGAAACCCCAGAGTCAGGTCAGTTTTACAGATGGGTTAGCCTGGGCCTTAAACCTCCAATAGGGCCATTTCTCCAGAATATGGAACAGAAGATTCAAACATTAGTATTAAGGCTTGTTTACACTGAGGATAAGATCATAATTATTGGTTCTCACCCTAGGTACTATTAATGGGTGGAGCTGGAGAGAGGTGCAAACCTTTGCCTGTGGTATTATTCTACTGACTGGCTTTTTAATGGTTTACTGCAATTAGATAACATCTGATTGGTCGCTACAGATTATTAGCACAGGCTTTTCCAAACACCCTTAATATAAGCTTTTTACATTAAAATTATCTGTCAGCCTTATTTGCATTTTAAAGCCTATCAGATGTCAAAAAAACACATCAACTAGTGGTTTAGAACGGATGTAAATATATTGGATTTGTACACAAATCAGAAGCAAACACAGCGTTGACTGAAAAGAGATTTAGCTTCTGTCTAACCACTGGTTGATCCCAAATCTAAACTCTCTTGGACACAAAACAATGTTAAGTCCTTTGGATGTATCTTCTGATTCCATCAGTTTGATTGTCGGAGGTCTGGGGAATGCCGTCATCTTTGTTCTTAGTGGTTTGGAATGGTCAAGAACAGGAATTGTCAGTCCGTACAGAACCATCTCATGCTCCATGAGTCTCAGCAACCTTGCAGTGACCTGTCTTCAATTGGGTCAAGACATTCTAACCAGGAACATGCTCTTCAGATGTATTGACCTCTTAGGAGCTTCATTTCTGTGCTTCAGCTTGTGGATGTCGACCATTTTGTATTTGTACTATTGCATCAAAATTGGTGCTGGACATTCAACCGTCAACGCTTGGCTGAATATCAGGTTTCCTGCCATGCTTCCATATCTGATCATTTCTTTTTTAGGGATATCTTTATTAAGCAGTTTCACTATCATCTTTATGTATCTTGTGAGTCCCTCGTACAATATTTCTTCAGTGTCAGCTGTTAACATTGAAAATACAACATTAAATGAGGATAATATAAACCTGATAACTTATGTTCAGACAGCCTATGGTTCATTGTCTTTCCTGATGTCATCATGTTTAGTTGGGAGAATCCTTCTCTCCTTATATCAGCATGTCCATCATGTGCAGAGCTCTGAAGGGGGTCTCAGGAACGTCAGTCTGAAAGCTCAATACAAGGCAGCCAAGACGGTTTCTGCTCTCCTGGTGTTTAACTTAATCTTTCTTTTCTCTATCATTGCTAATTTCTTCACTGATGACATTGACAAACTAAATTGGCTCTATGAATTGAGCAGCATACTTATTTGTGTTTCTACGTCAGCTCAACCTTTTATTCTAATTCTAGGAAACACAAAGATGAAGAAAGAAGCAAAAGAAACATTTTTACATTTTTTAAGGAAGTTTGTTCATTTTTTTCAAATATAAAAAAAGTGTGTGTGTGTTTTGGGTGTTTTTTTTGTGAGAGGGCACATTACTTCATGTGTTTCCCTTAAATCATTTTCTCTAATGAGTTTAAGAGTTTGTGCTCTACAGCAGTGGGCCAGGGGCACAGCACTGGGGGTGGTCCCCAGTATTGGCAGACATATAACAAGGGGAGTAGGGAAATTTGAACCTTAATCATGAAAAATAAACAGCGTTAGAATAAATTGTAGAATCAGTGTGGTTACTAGAAGGAATGCGATCCAGGAACCGCCATTTTGTATCTCAGAACATCCTGATTTTTGATAATTCTCGAAAAAATGGAACTGCTTTCGTGGGTTACCGAATTTACTTTTGAGGAACCAAATCTACTTTAGGGGGTTGTTTACTTTCAAGGGTTACGGAATCTACCTTCAAGGGTTACTGAATCTACTTTTGAGGGTTACCAATTATACGGGGCTACTTTTGAGGGTTAACAGAATTAGAAAATACATATTAACCACAATGGGGCAAAAGACGTCCCACAACAGACCCCTTAATTAGCACTCACACATTTATAAGTCAAATTGCAAAAATATTTATTGACACAAAGTAATTTATGAAATAAGTGTGTGAGTGCTAATTAAGGGGTTTGTTGTGGGAAGTCTTTTGTCCCATTGTGGTTAATATGTATTATATTTATCCCTAGCACCATCCTACTGGGATAGTTTTGATTATAGATGGTGCATTGAGTGATTGTATTATTATTTAGAAAATAGCTCACGTGTAAAGGAAATTTGTTTTTATTTACATTTTGGTGATTTGTACGTGTTCCCCTGACCGGTTCCCAGGTTCCTGTGCCCTTTACACTAACTTACTATTGCTATTTCTCTTTTTTTAAATTCAGTTTAGTTTGATGACACAAATTGTCAATGACAATTATCAATATAAAGTTAGCATTTGTAGTTGTTAAAGTTGTTATAATTTTGTTTTGATAACATACATTTGAACAGTTCTTATTAATGAGAGTGTTGATATTTATTTGTTAAAAAGAAAGAAATAAAATTCTTTCCTCTCTATCGATTTTTTGTGTCTCTTTTCTTTACATACTAAATAGAACAAAATTCCTTGAAAAAAAATGAACCATAAAAGAAAACTTATCCTAAGTAGAGATGGACACAAAACTGAACTCGAACCAGAGTTTGAGCCGAACTTTATGAGTTTGGACGAACTCGAACTATTCAAACTAGTTTGGGTTCGAACTAGTTAGTTTTTCGGACTTGCGGCTGTATTTACGATAATTATCAAATTTACAAAACGTTCACTAACCCTAGAATGTAGCGTTCAGTAACCCTTGAAAGTATCTTTGGTTTTCGGTAACTTTCAAATGTACGGATCGTTTTCGCTAACCTTAGAATGTATCGTTCGCTAACCCTCGAGTGTAGCCTTTGATTTTCGGGAACCCTCAAAAGTATCGTTAGTTTTCGGTAACCCTTGAATAATCGTTAGTTTTCGGTAACCCTTGAATGATCATTTTCATTAACCCTCGAATGTATCGTTCATTTTCGGTAATCCTCAAAAGTATTGTTTGTTTTCTGTTAAACTCGAACGTATAGATCGTTTTCGCTAACCCTCGAATGTATCCTTCATTTTCGGTAATCCTCGAATTTATGGTTCTATTTTCACTTACCCTCGAAAGTATCGTTCGATTTCAGTAACCCTCGAATGTAGCTTGTGGAAAACCCGACAATTACCCACTCGTGTTTAAGAAGTGTTTTAACAAGTTTTGGTGATAGTGACATGTTCCCCAGACCATTTCCCAGGTGCCACAGCCATTTACAGTAAGTTACCATTGTTAGTTTATCTGTAAATCAAACTATTACTCCCCATTGACTTTAATGGGTCCGAATTCAAACTTTCAAACTTTTACTTAAGTTCGAAAGTTCAAAAATGGACCGAACTTTATGAAGTTCATCCATCTCTAATTCTAAGTAGTAACTCTTAATTAATTGTGTTAACTAATAGTCTTGTATATGTATCTCTATAATTTACTCAGCTCTTTTTTTCAATTAGTGTTTTACTTTTGGTTCGTTTATATCTAGAGAGGTTAATTTCCCGGGGAGCAGACAACATCACCAAACACCCTAGGTCAATGTATCAATAGAGTCGTACCATCTTCCCCACACCTTACCATATTTCCCTGGACATTTCCTATGTATATACAGGCATTTTATATAAGATAAATCTTTATTGATTAACCGTTTCCAATTTTGGTTTGTCTGAAAAATCGAGGCTATCTATTGTAATACAATTTCTTTTCTGGCATAAAGTAACGTTTTATTTAGAAAACACTGTTCATATTTATCCCAATTCTCTTCCCCGTCTATCCCAAATAAACATTGTAATGGGTCTCTGGGAGTTGGATGACCCATTAAACACGTGAAGGTATCACACACTGATTTCCAGTATTTTTGTATGCATGGGCATTCCCATATAAGGTGACATAAGTCAGTATCTACTGTTCTGCACTTGGGGCAGGTAGCTGCATTGCTGATATATATCCTAAACTTATGGGTGTTATGTAGGCTTGGTGGATCACAAAATATCGAATCATCTTATTATTTGCTGCTGGCGATATCTTGAGTGTGTGAGGACGCCATTTGTGATCATCTGCATCCATATGGGTATCCATCTCCTCCATTTGTTTTCAACTGATTTTAGAGCTTCAGCTGTTGCTGTTTGGAGGAGACAGACAGGTGTATAAGTTTGTGATTAGTTTTAGTTTTCTCTTTTGTGGGAACCCAATATTGTAAGAAGTGAGTGGGTCTCCACTGGAATGCTTTGCATTGGAAAGTCAGCATGAATACAGGAACGGAGCTGTAGATAGCGAAGTAGGTAAGTATTAGGTAAGTGATGCTCCTCCTGCAGGTTTTATTATGTACCAGTTGGCCGAAGTATGTTATACCATATCTAAGCCAGTTCTTTGACTGTCCAAATGCTTTTAGGTTAGAGTATAGCCCACAGGGGCATATTTTCTGTTATGCCTTGATAGTCAACAATACCTTTAATTTCATTCCATATTTTCCCAAGGTTGATTTAATCTGGAGGTAACAGGGGGTGCCTCTCCCCACTAAATGAAATTGGGGTGCTTCCAAGTATGCAATAAATTCTGTAGTTAAATATGATCTCAGTATAAGGTCTGAGGTATTGGGTTGTGTTTCAGCATCTATCCAACACTTATCCAAGTATCTAAATTGACTTGCTAGGTAATAATATCTAAAGTTAGGAGGGGCCAAACCACCTCCTATTTTAGGAGCTTGTAGTCATTTCAGTCGGACTCTAGCCTGCCTGTTTCCCCATATAAAAGGTGTTAGTAGACTATTAATTTTTTTGAAAAGGGATTTGGGGAGATATGTTGGGTTATGCTGAATTATGTATTTTAGGCAAAAAAAATATTTTGATGACATTTATACGACCCAGTACATTAAAAGATAAATGCCTCCAAGCCCGGGTTTTATCCCAGATCTGGTGTATTAATGGAATAATATTTTGTGTGTAAAAATTCCGTGGGTGTTTGGTCATCTGTATACCAAGATACGAAAGGAATTCACAATAGGTATCGGGAGGGGTGGGTCCATGGGTATTTTTGCTGAGGACTCAAGTGGGTTGAATGTAGATTTTTCCCAGTTCATATATAGACCTGATAGGGGTCCGTTTTGTGTAATTGTGTGATGGACTGCATTTAGGCATTGCCCTGTTGTATCTAGGTACAGAATTATATTGTTTGCCTACAGGTGATTTTTTCCATCCAATTGCCTATTCTGTGACCCTGTATGTTCTGTTTATGTCTAATTTTAGCTGCTAAAGGCTCTATTGCTAGAGTAAAAAGATATGGGGAGAGGAGGCATCCATGTCTTGTGCCTCGGCCCAGCTGGAACGACGAGGAGAGGATGCCATCCACCATTACCCTTTAAAAAATTGGGGCCAAATTTATATATATATCGAAGGAACCTTCGAATGCCCTCCTGGCATCCAATGAGATAATTGCTCTTGCTCCTTTATTATCATGGTCCACCTGCATTTGTATGTGGGTTTTAAATATATTTATAGAGGTGGACTTCCACCTCTATAAATGTGTAGGGAGTTAATTTGTTGTGTTGTGAGTGTAGGGAGTTAATTTGTGTGTTGTGTCCCCGGATTTTGTCCCACCGATTTCTAGCTTTGGCATCCCTTACAATTCTTTTTTCCCGGCCCTTCACTGCCCCCTCCCCAGCCATTTGTAGTCGCTCTTTCCCACCCTCTGTTCCTTGATCCCTTCCATCCGTTCCTTTCGTACTTGGGCTACCCCCCGTGCACCTGGATGCTCAGTTCCCAATCCCCAATTCAGTACCCCACGATTCTGCTTTAAATATAATTGGGGCCAAATTTTAGAGATATAGCGAAGGGACCACGGAACCCTTTCCTCCGAATGCCCCTCCTCCTTTCATGGCACTTCCATGCTCCCGATTAATTGCTCCTCCTGCTCGCTCCCCTTTATTATCATCCCGTGGCCACCCCAGCATCTTTGTGTTTTTCTTTACGGGGCTTTGCTAAACATCCAGTTTAACATAGTATGTGGCGGACTTCCCACCTATATAAATGGACTTTTGCCTATGCTCCGTTTTCTCCCGACCCGCTCCCCAATTCTTGTGTTTTCCCCCTCGACTCTCTTGCTTCCCGTTCCTACGTGCCACCCCCCGCTCCCCCTTTTTTTGTTCTGTAGCGCGCCACGCCTGACACACTGTTCCCGCGCTCACCGCTTTCCGTTGAGCCCACCCCCCCACTTTTTTTGCCTCAGGCCCGCCTTTTTTGCTTTTGTCTTCTCACTTCATCGGTAGTTGGCCCCCACCTTTGTTGAATTTGTATCGTATGTGCAGTCTTCTGTCCCCCCTGCTAGGGAGTTATCCCTATTCTACCTGTGGCAGCTGTAGCGGTCGCAGTTTTCCTACCATTTTGCTCCGCGTCATGTGATGGCTTCGTGACCGGCCAGCCAGGCGACCTTCTTCGTTTTAAGTCCTGGCCGTCTGTCGTTGTTGGACGACGCTTGTCAGCCGGACCCCCGTATCTTCTTGTTTGCGACTTGTTGACGTGATGTAGGCGACCGATCTCAGATTCTGGTGTCCTGACGGTGAGCCGCCGACCCCGTTTGTCACTTGCTGTTTTCTTTCCTTTTCTCCTCGTTGTGAGTGTGCGCGTCCCCGTGAGTAGTGCAGTTATCTGTCGTGTCTTTTTCCCCTGGTGAGCGATCAGTGTGTACCCTGTAATTCTTCACATGTCACGCTGGGTAGTGTAGGCCCGCCAACCTTCCTTGCGTGCGCGGGCCCTAGTGCTCCAGGATCTGCATCCCATTTCTGTTTTCTCGCCTCTCGTGACCCCGTGCCAGGTACTTGTTTCAATTCACAGGCTTGTTCCTGTTGTGAGACGCCTAAGCGGAGTTAATTTACACTGCATGTTTGACTGCTTGCCCCTTTCGTGTAGGAAGTTAATTTGTGTGTTGTTCTTGAGTTCGTAGTGTATGTATATTTTGTCTTCTGGTTTGTGAGTGTAGGGATGTTTTAACTTGGTTCGCGCTGTGAGCTGTAGCCGGTATCGTTTGTAATTTGTGTGTGTGAGTGTAGGGAGTTGTAAGTTGTTTTTTTGGTTGTGGTGTGAGTGTCCGTCCAGGGGAGTGTCCACATTGCTGCTGTTCTGAGGTGTAGGACACGCTAAAGTCGACCCACAGTATCGTGAGCTGTCACATTGTGCACGTACACATGTCGGCTTCTATGCAGTAGCACGCTGTCTCTCTCTTCCCCCCCCTCCCTCATCCCCCCGCCGACATTCTTATTCCTGCAGAAAACCCGGCAGTTCTCCGCCTGTCCCTTGCGGATACAACGTTCCGATACCCCCCCAAGTTTTTTGTCCCAAAACCCCCCACCTTCAGCACAAATAACATGAACAATCCCGCGCACGCAGGGACCCATTAAAATGAAAAAATATCCTCCCCGAATTACGAGGGATTTCTGCTATTTTTGAAAATTTACGAAAATACGTAATTTCTAAAATACGAGAAATCCTCCTAATTCTGAAAATTTTAGAAAATACGTGGATTTCTCGTATTTTCGGAAATTTTCGAAATTACGAGATTTCTCATATTTTCGAAAATTTTTGAAAATACAAGAAATCCGCGGTTCGGAAGTTCGAAAGGCGGAAAATCAGTACTCGCCGATCGCGAATGCATTAAGCCACGTAGGTGATGGTAGGATCGAACCGCCAATCTGGTTGTGAGTGTGGATAGATTAATTTTTGTTTGTAGGAGTGATATTTGTGGGTGATGTTAGGGAGTTATTTGTTGTGTTGTGAGTGTGAGGGAGTAGAACTTTGTTGTGTTGTGAGTGTAGGGAGTTTGATGTTACGTCCTGTCTTGTATGTGTTGTGAGTGTACGGGCGTATTCTTGTTGTGTATTGATGTTTGTCGTGTAGGGAGTTAAGTTTGGGTGGGTTGTGAGTGTAGGGAGTTAATTTGTTGTGTTGTGAGTGTAGGGAGTGTTGAGTCTGTAAGATTTCCCAGTATTGGGTCTTTTATAGTGAGAATATGTCCGGTATGTGATTTAGATTTGGTCATTTGTGCTAGTAGCTTTGCTGATTGATTTCCTATCTCAAAAAAGGTTTATGAAAGAGTTGTTTGTTTTGCGTCTTTTCTGTTATATGTTGTGTGTACAGTCTGTTGCGTATCTGCCATGCTTTCCCATTGATCTCTGTAGGGGTTGCAGTGTGTGTTGATTCTTTGTGGCGTAAGTCAAGTGTTAGTTGCTCCTCTTTTTGTCTGTGTTGTATTTTATGTTGGAGATAGCAGAGTGGAGGCATCCCCTTATGTAGCCTTCAGTGCATCCCAGCAGATCTCAGGTGCCACATTTCCCAGGTCCAATTGTAAGTATGTTTCTAACTGTCTTGTTTTTGCTGCTATAAAGTCTGCTCTTTTCCTCTGGAGCTCCAGAGAAATGTCCGGGAACACCATTATATCAGTATTGATTCTGGCCAATTGCAAAAGTGCATCACGTTCTTAACAATTAAGAAATCTCACAATGAGAGGCCTGGGTTCCTGGTGGGGAAAGCGGACATTTTGTCGACGAGATCCAGATCATCAATTCTAGTTTGGTAGGTGCGCACCTCTCCCCTGAGTCGTGATAGTTCATCCGGTATAGGGGTTATAGTGTCCTCTATTTGTGAGATTCTGCCCTCTATCTCACCCACCCTGCTACGCAGTTTCTATTGATCCTGTCTTAGGACCATATCAACTCTTACCTCCTCTAGGATTACTGTGAGCGCTGATTTAGGTTCCTGTATAGGCCTGCATGGTTGGCTGAGTCAGCTCTGCTTCTCGTTCCTGGTGTGCTGTCTCTGGTTCTGTCGCAAGTGCGTGAGAGGTTTCTGGTTGGTGCATGGTGGGTTCGTCTTGTTCAGGAATAGTTGTTTCCTTTTGTTCAGTCGGTGGGGTCGTCATTGGGTTCGGCCTCCACGCGATTCGTCCAAGGATTCCCGCTGCTCCTTGACCCCCCTTACTTCCGTGCCTTGTCATTTCGTCCCATGTAGTTATTTAGCTTAGGTTTGCTGTTTATCCGCTTCAGATATACATGATATTAACCCCGGATTATTATATTGAGCTTGGAGCTCTAGGTGCATGCGTCCTACTCAGCCGTCATCTTAGCACCGCCCCCTACTATTGCTATTTCTATCTTAATTTTTTTTTCTTCTATTGAATCTATGGGTCTGATTTTTGGCATTTTCATTCCAAAATCTGAAAACGGAACTGAACTTGCTAGTTTTCTAGTTACTAGATATTTTGTAAAGTGTAGCAGTTATTTCACCTGTGAACTTGTACACCACTTACTGTATGTGCTTAAAAAAATATTCAATAGAAAAATGAAACTTAGCAGATTGTCAAATGGTTCATTCCAGTGATGCCGTGTCAGATGGTTCATTCCAGTGATGCCGTGTCAGATGGTTCATTCCAGTGGTGCAGTGTCAGATGGTTCATTCCAGTGATGCAGTGTCAGATGGTTCATTCCAGTGATGCAGTGTCAGATGGTTCATTGCAGTGATGCAGTGTCAGATGGTTCATTCCAGTGATGCAGTGTCAGATGGTTCATTCCAGTGAGCCGTGTCAGATGGTCTTCCAGGAGCCGTGTCGGTCATTCCAGTGGTGCAGTGTCAGATGGTTCATTCCAGGGTGCAGTGTCAGATGGTTCATTCAGTGATGCTAGTGTTCATTGGTATCAGATTGGTTCATCCAGTGATGAAGTGTGTAGATGGTTCATTCCAGTGACGCAGATAGTGTCAGATGGTTCATTCCAGTGATGAAGTGTTAGATGGTTCATTCCAGTGATGCAGTGGTTCTCAAACATTTTTAGATCGAGGGCACACTTGGCAGTGCAAGTTTTTCTCGAGGCACGTCTGTGTTCTTAATGTTGGATTTTACCCATATTTTATGCACTTTACAATGTATATTGTATTCTAATTAATGATGTTACACTACATTGAATGCGTTGAAATGTTATTAAAACATATATTTTATGTGCAAAATAACAAAAAAGTAAGTATACTTTTGAAAAATATAGTACACTACCAAAATTCTGAGGCACAGCTCTGGGTCTTTGAAGTCACACCAGCGTACTCCGGCACACCCTATGAGAATCCCTGGATTAGGGTATTGATAAGAGTAACAAGCCAATTAAATAAAACCAGTGCTTTGCATACTGTATGGATTTTGCCTGCCTATATTTGCATTCTTTAAGCCGATCACATTTTACATCATATTGTGATGCAAATGTCCTTTTTTAAGACTCTACAAATAAACAAGCCATAGAGCGTTAGAATTTAGCGAGACTAAGACAGGGATTTGTAAACACTCAGGTTTCCTTCTCAATTATTTTTAATTAAAGACTTTTGACTGGTAGTAAAGCTTTCTATTGCGTCATGCATCTGACTCAATGGGAATTTGTGCCCAATATGGCATCTTCAGGGTTTGCAGTTTTACTTTTGATGTAGGATGTGCCTTTAAATGACAACTGCACTGTAAAAAATTTTTTTCTAAAATTAAAAATACCTGTGGCAAGAAGGTAGGATTTATTATTCCTACCTCCAGGCCCAGATCTACCATTGGGCACAGAAGGCATGTGCCTAGGGGCGCCTTTGGTTTAAGGGGTGGTTGTCACTCTGTCCCACTCCTCCACCCCATAAATAGTCTACTATCTTCAAAATAGCAAAATGTGTTTGTGGTTGGTGTGGTCTATGCTGAGGGGGGGGTGGGGCTAAAGGTGGCAGGCTCCTGAGTATAAACCACCCCGTGGCTACCTCCCAATATTATTTAATTTGAGGAGCTACGACACGTACATTTTATCTGCCCAGGTTAGTGCCTTGCGACTTCCGTATAAAATAGCGCTGAAGCACTTAGAAAGCCTGGTAGAAGCAGTTTTCTTTGTGCTGATGCTTCTTATATAAATTATAATGGGAGGTAGAAAGTACTAAATCTACCTCCCTGCCTCAAGTTCTATTGATTTGACCTGATTTAGATGCACTATAGTTATCTTTAGACTCTAATAGTAAGATTCACCCAGAGCCGCAACTGATCTGGGCAAATCTCCTGTACGGGATTAACCAGAGGCTTACCAGAGCCTTAATGTTGCGCTAACTGGGCGTAAATCAGTTAGCGTGACATTAAGGAGGGGTAAATCGCCCCACAAAGATGTTAGGTTGCCTAATGGGAATATCCAATTGAAATATTGAATAAAATAAAAATATTCACTCATTTACAAAACTCTCTTCATTTCCTGGGGCCAGAGCAGCAACATGCAAAATGTGCTGTTAATGTGAATCATTTAAAGGTTACATTTGTGAAATAGGCATTGGCCAATTTGGGGTATTTTAAAGACAAAACAATTACAGTTTAAATGTTGCCGTTGTAAGTCATTGGTCATAAAGTCATGTCACAACAGAGACTGATGGGTAACACCAGGATGCAATAAAGTCATCCATCCAGGTCATGGTATATCTGTATATTCATTCATCCAGGTCATGGTAACTTGTAACTATCATTCATCCAGAGCTCATGGTATATCTGTAATAGTCATTTCTCCAGGTCAAGTATATCTGTAATATTCATTCATCCAGGCCATGGATTCTGTAATATCATCATCAGGTCATGGTATATCTGTATATATCATCAGGTCATGGTATATCTGTATATTATTATCGGGTCATGGATATCGTAATTTATTCATCCAGGTCATGGTTATTCTGTAAGTATTCATCAGGTCATGGTATATCGTAATGTCATCCATCCAGTCATGGTAATCTGAATTCATCATCCAGGTTGGTATTATTGTTAATAGTCATTCATCAGGTCATGGTATATCTGTAATAATTCATTATCCAGGTCATGGTATATCTGTAATATTTCATCATCCAGGTCATGGTATATCTGTAATATTCATCATCCAAGGTCATGGTATATCTGTAATATTCATCATCATCAGGTCAGGTATATCGTAATATTCATTCATCCAGGTCATGGTATATCTGTAATATTCATTATCCAGTTCATGGTTATCAATATACTCATCATCAGGTCATGGTATATCTGAATATTCATTCATCCAGGTCATGGTATATCTGGTAATATTATTTATCCAGGTCATGGTATACTCTGTAATATTCATTATCAAGGTCATGGTATATCTGTAATATTCATTCATCCAGGTTGGTATATCTGTAATATTCATTCATCAGGTCTGGTATATCTGAATATTCATTATCCAGGTCATGGTATATCTGTAATTATTCATTCTAGGTCATGGTATATCTGTAATATTCATCCATCCAGGTCAGGGTATAATCTTTAATATTCAGGCATCCAGGTAATGGTATTCGATTATTCCAGGTTGGTATTATCCGGTAATAGCAAGCCATTCCAGGTCATGGAATATCTGTAATATATCATCATCCAGGTCACGGTATATCTTGATACTAGGTCATTCATCCAGTGTCATGGTATATCTGTAATATTCATCCGGTCATGGTAATCTGCTAATATTCATTCATCCAGGTCATGCGTATAATGCAATAATAACTCATCCATTCAGGTCATGGTATATCTGATAAATTCATTCCATCCAGGTCATGGTATATCTGTAATATCATTATCCAGGTCGGTATATCGTAATATCATTAGTCAGGTCATGGTATCTGTAATATTCACCCCAGGTCATGGTGATATCTGTAATATTCATTCATCCAGGTCATGGTATATTGTAATATTCATTCATCCAGGTCATGGTATATCGTGTAATTCATTCATCCAGGTTATGTTATATCTGTAATAGTATATCATCCAGGTTATGGTATATCTGTAATAATTCATTCATCAGGTCATGGTATATCTGTAATATTATTCATCCAGGTCATGGTATATCTGTGAAATTCATTTCATCCAGGTATGGTATATCTGTAATATTCATTCATCCAGGTCATGGTATATCTGTAATATTCATCTCCTCAGGTTTCATTTGGTATATCTGTAATATTCATTCATCCAGGTCATGGTATATCTGTAAGATTCATTCATCCAGGTCATGGATATCTGAATTTCATTATCCAGGTTATGGTATATCTGTAATAGTCATTCATCAGGTATATTGTATATCTGGTAATATTCATTCAACCAGGTCATGGTATATCTGTAATATTCTTCTCCAGGTATGGTATATCTGTAATATCATCATCCCGGTATGGTATATCGTAATAGTCATTATCCAGTTCATGGATCTGTATATCATTCATCCAGGTCATGGATATCCTGGAATATTCATTTCCTGTATGGTATATATCTGTAATATTCATTCATCCAGGTCATGGTTATCTGTAATAGTCATTTATCCAGGTCATGGTATATCTGTAATTATTCATTCATCCAGGTCCATGGTATATCTGTAATATCATTCATCCAGGTCATGGTATATCTGTAATATCATCTCATATCAGGTCATGTATATCTGTATATTTCATTCATCCAGGTCATGGTAGATCGTAATATTCATCCATCCAGGTCATGGTAATCTGTAATATTCATTCTACCAGGTCACTGGTATATCTGTAATATTCCTTCATCCTGGTTATGTATATCTGTAATAGTCATATCCATCTCAGGTCTGGTATATCTGTTCATAGCATCCATCCAGGTCATGGTATATCTGTAATATCCATTCATAGGTTCTTGTGGGTATATGCTGTAAATTAATCATCCAGGTCATGGTATATCGTAATATTCATTCATCCAGGTCATGGTATATCTGTAATATTCATCATCCAGGTCATGGTATATCTGTAATATTCATTCATCCAGGTCATGGTATATCTGTAATAGCATTCATCCAGGTCATGGTATATCGTGTATATATTCATTCATCCAGGTCATGGTGTATATGTAATATTCATTCATCCAGGTCATGGGTATATTGTAATATTCATTCATCCAGGTCATGGTTGTATCTGTAATATTCATCATGCAGGTATGTTATCGTAATAGTCATTCATCAAGGTCATTGGAATCTGTAATATTCTTCATGCCAGGTTCATGGTATTCTGTAATAATTTCATCCATCCAGGTCATTTGTAGTTTATTATATTTCTTATTTTCCATCCAGGTCATGGTATATCTGTAATAATTATCCATCCAGGTCATGGTATATCTGTAATATTCATCCATCAGGTCATGGTTATATCGTAATATTCATCATCCGGTCATGGTATATCTGTAATATTCATCAATCAGGTCATGGTTATATCTGTCATTATGCATCATCCAGTTCATGGTATATCTGTATATTATCCATACAGGTCATTGGCTAATTGTAATATTCATCCATCCAGGGTCATGGTATATCGGTTTTCGTTGTCACACCAGTGCCACCACAAACATTCTGACACAGATGTGTAGATTTCATTCGATATGGGTATATTAGTTTTGGATTGATGCGGTTGGAGTACAGTATGGGACACCATACCAGGTGACACAGCATACGGTCTAATTGATTATTACACCAATAGCAGTGGGATTTCCAAGCCATGGTGTCATATACGACTCCAGATGGTTTAGGCCATTATAAAGAGACTATTTATTAAATTTAAACAGCTAATTGTAAAACCAAGGGGGGAGTTTTGTAACTAAGATTAGGCCATATAGATATGAAAGGTCTTAGCACCACATTAAACTCACGTATAATCATTTTTGACTGCCACATATTTACCAGGGTAGGTTACATGAAACATTATATAGAGTTATGAGAAAATCCAGCTGGTAAAGACGTGTGATAGTTATTTTTTCTTTTTATCATTTATCAACACAACTTGGATGTGGATATTTGCCGACGTGTCAGACATGGTGAAACTTCTTTCCAGGTTCCTTGTAGATGTCCAGTCCTTAGTCTCTAAAGGAAAATAAAAAAATCTATTCAAGTAATAAAATAAAAAGAATCCCTCCTAATAATATCCAGCAACTGTTAGAAATACTGTACATGGTTTTACGCTGTTAAAGGGTTTAAATGTTAAATGTCCATCAAAAAAAAGGAAGCTTGTTTCTAAATGATTACTGAAGAACAGGAGGTTAAATGCTCCTGATCTCTTACCTACCCTTTCTCTCAGTAAACTCTTACAGGAGAGGAGGAGACACTTACCGCGGACCCGCTCCAGCGCCGAATTCCCCGACGCCTCTCTGACACTTCGTCACAGTCCTTTGCGTGTGCGCGCATGGAGACCGTCATGTGAAGTCGGGCGCGGAGCGGGTCCGCTGGTAAGTGTCTCCTCCTCTCCTGTAAGATTTACTGAAGAAGGGAGGTAAGAGACAGTGGCATTACCTCTGTTCTTCAGTAAACAGTTAGAAACAATCTTACTTTTTGATGGACATACCCTTTAAGTGATGTGCCAACCAGGGGCGGATTTACAATCTGTAGGCACAAATGGCCTGGCTCTTAGCCACGTCCCGTTAAAACAGACCAAACTTTCAAACAACCAACTCATTTTCACTTTTTTTGGAAGAAAATAATTTAGACTTTTTTGTAGGGGGCGGGCAGCAGAGTGGACCCTCCATTCACAGGTGCCCCCTAGGCATGTGCTACTGTGCCTAATGCTAAATCTGGGCCTGCGATCCAACATTAAATACCGGCACAGTAGTCAGCCTACATAATCTTTGGCTGTAACCCCTCAGCAATATTACCATTGGCTTGGTAGGGTTAAATGGGATCGTTATTATTAAGGATATGCTTACCCCAACAAACTTTTACCCAATAACTAAGACCCCCCAAAACCCTACTTTCCCAATGGCTTACCTTGCTCCACAATGTCTCTGAAAGAACACTGCGCCTGTCAGTCCTTGCCATGCTTGTGCCAACCTTCTTACGGCTTCACAACGCTTGACCACCCTTAAAGGAGGCAGCTTGTGCACTGTTTTAAGTCATTGTTGCAGTGACCACTGCCTAGCGCTGGGAAAACAGTCAGGGACCAGGAACTTTAAGGCTGACCTTTTTTTAAAGATCCAGCAGGTAAGTATTGTAAAAGTAGGTTAGGGTATCCGGTTGTCCAGGGGTGAGTTTAACACTTCATAGAAGTTATGATGAGAAATTCTGTCATTTTGAGGGACAAATAGTAATAGTAGCTAAGTATGTATTTTAGTCATTAGTTTTAGTTAATAGATTCTTTTTTGAAATTTAGTAGTTTAGTTTTTGTTATATTAGTAATTTAGTTTATTAGTAGATAGTAATTTAGTAATATATAGTAGTGTTACTGTATCTAAATAAATGACACAGACCTGGGGAATGGTCTGGGGGGGAAAACCCGGAAATAGAACCAAAAAACGTATTATAAAAAACTATTTTCCTCACGATCGGGCTGCTTTTGATTCGACATTCTCATTCGTAATCGAAAATCCGGGTTCCATGAAATCCGGGAAGTAACGAAGAAAGTTTCGTTTGGACTCTTCGAAACCCTCAGATTAATTCGAAAGGGTTTTATTTGAACCCACATTACATCTCTACCCATAACTAGCTTCCACCCACCCAAAATATGTAATTGTTTCGAAGGTCAGTGTTACATCTATTGTGGGTTAATAAAGGAATAGTTCACTCAGAAGTAAACTATTTCCTTTACTGCATTAATAGAAGAATGGGAGGTAATGGAGCTATGCCTTACCCCTTCTTCAATTAATTTAGAAGGAGCCAGGAAGGCAAATAAGGAAAATATACCTGTGCGCACGATCCACTACACTGACAGGTCCTAACCGCATCGGCGTCAGTTTTACTAGAGTGGCATGCACGCTAATGCGCCCTATAGTTGAAGTGGTCGGGGACCTGTCAGTGGAGCCGGGGGGTGGATCGTGTGCAAGGCAATTCCTATTTTCGTTCCTGGCTCCTTCTAAATAATTGAAGAATGGGAGGTAAGGCCAAACTCCTGTTCCCTGTAGGGGGGCCTAGGTGGGACTCCCTAGTGGGGTGGTCTGCTCTTGGATAGGCTTTATTCCTCCCCATCAAACAGGAACCATCACAATAGTGTTCTATCAAAAACACAATTAAGGTATATCCTGCTCTAAATGTCAAATATAAGGTAAGTGGATAATCTCATTATCAGAAAAGATTGGTGCGCTTCCTTACCTTCCCGGAGAGATTTCTTTATCTTTCATCTGAATAGACATTCATCATCATCATATTCTTCAGCTGTCTGCAAGAGATCGTTTGGATCAGAATTTAAGATACCCAAGGACGTCATCCTTGCTCAGGGTTCCATTGGGACCATGTTGATCCCAATGTATGGACACTCCAACCATGGAGAGCAGTTTTTGCGCGATGGAACAAAACGCACTCCTTCGATTATCTTTGAAAACTTCTGCATTTTCTGGATTCGGGATCATTACAAACTCGACTGCAGTGTTTAACGAATGTTATCAATTAGGGGGAATATCTGTGAGATCTCTTGGGATGGATTTTCACATACATAGCAGCTATCTAAGAAATGGAAGTAAGGAGACCACCGTACAGAATGGGGTTATCTTGACCATTGTATACGGTAGGCACTGTTTATGTCCTTACTATGAGCTTTTATTGATTGGTAACAATGGATGTTTTGGGTCTGGAATTTGTCGTGTATGTGACCTTCAGTTGGTGCGCCATTGTCAATCCGCGACGTCAGATCACAACGATGCCAGACTGAACGCCATAGAGATTTCGGCCGGAGTGTAGTTCATAGTGTATTCGGTCATTGCAGTTACATCTTCAGTTGGTACCTACCTTCATGCATTGTATGGTTATTACAGTATACGTACAGCAACACAACTAAGGCCAAGGCCACTAGCACAACGCACCAAATCGCACAACCAACGCGAGCGTTACGCGATGTTTATTTCCTTCGATTGTCTGCGCATTCTTGTGCTATTTGCGTTTGCCACGTACATTTTGCGCATGTGATTTTGACATTTTCCGTTTATGGAAACGCATGCCTTAAAGCACCAAAAATGGTGAATGATGCATGTGTTATCAAAACGCGAACGGTACGGCGCAATCGCAGGTGCCATCGGAAATTGCGGGGATTTTTGCAATTCCCGTGATTCCATTTTACCGCGGTCGCAATCACAAGGGAAAACGCGTGCATAACGTGCTATGTGTGACCTAGCCCTTCATCAGTGTTATAATCGGGATTAAGCGTTCTGACACTAGGTTGCAGTGTTCTATTTAACAACTGTAGAAGATTATTATGCAATAAAACTGGCTGAAGCCACACTACACAACACCAGGAACACCACTATTGCTTGTGCGATTGGATGCTTTGTTTCTGCGCATGCAATTTTGCTATTTTCTATTATGGAAACGCATGCAATTGCGCAAAAAAATGGTGAATGCAAAACCAAAACGGATGTGCAATCGGCCGAAATTTTGCCGTTTCCGTGATTTCCATTTCTAACCAAAATCTTGTGCGTAGACAAGTGAAACGCGTTAAGGGTGGCCTGGTTTCGTTCTGGAAAAAATAAAGTTGATCAACCAGTTGGGAACCAACAAAAAGTTTTCCATTCTTTTAATCTGCCAACAACCAATAGGAAGTAGAGTTCTGTATTTTTAGGTGGGTTCGGGTTACCCGATTTGCAGGTCAGGTTCTCGGGTAAAGAGAACCGCGGGTCGGGTAGAAAAAATTCCAGTCTTATAAAAAAAAAAAAAAATTCCTGTCTATTGGAGAGTGATGTCTTGTAATAACTGAAATTTGACCCAAATATTTATATTGAGTCGTTTTATCAAAGACTCTAAATTACCATATATATATCCAGAACACAAACCATGGTTTCAGGAACTTTATAAAACTAGCTTCCCAACAAACCAACCTATACTAGTATCATCCACTTACCTCTCAGTACTCCGGCAGGCCACTCGCTCTGCCATTCTCTGCTGTGCCGGTTGACGCACTACTCGTGCTCTCAACTCACGGGTGCTTTGAGTAGTGACATAGTAGAGACCATGGTGGGTCCTTTCTTCTCCATGTCTAAGTCAAAATGAATAGTTTTAATCATTTGTTCCGGGCCTTGCGCCCAGGCATGTATAACACTTCTAAACTATGTGCCCCCCGGCCACATTTTCCGTTTTTTCCCCTTTCCCCTAGTGCACGTTACACATAACAAGCCTCCCTTCTTTCTCCTCCTAACCCTGGCCCTGCACAATTTTCTCTTATTCTCTGAATTAGACATGGGAATAACCCAGGAGTCTCCATTCCTCTTTAGATTATTTGACACATTCAAGATCAATAATGATCTAAAGTTTGGCACCAGTTCCATTTTTAGAACTCCATTAAGCGCAAATTTTATACCCATTATGCTTGTGAAGGTTCTCATCCATTCAGGTCATGGTATATCTGTAATATTCATTCATCCAGGTCATGGTATATCTGTAATATTATCCATCCAGGTCATGGTATATCTGTAATATTCATCATCCAGGTCATGGTATATCTGTAATATTCATTCATCCTGGTTATGGTGATATCTGTAATATTCAACCATCCAGGTCATGGTATATCTGTAATAGTCATCCATCCAGGTCATGGTATATCTGTAATATTCATCCATCCAGGTCATGGTATATCGTTAATATAATTCATCCAGGTCATGGTATATCTGTAATATTCATTCATCCAGGTCATGGTATATCTGTAATATTCATTCATCCAGGTTATGGTATATCTGAATATCATTCATCCAGGTCATGGTATATCGTAATAGTCATTTATCCAGGTCATGGTATATCTGTAATATTCATTCATCCAGGTCATGGGGTATATGTAATATTCATTCATCCAGGTCATGGTATATCTGTAATATTCATTCATCCAGGTCATGGTGTATCTGTAATATTCATTCATGCCAGGTTATGGTATATCTGTAATAGTCATTCATCCAGGTCATGGTATATCTGTAATATTCATTATCAGGTCATGGTATATCTGTAATTATCATCCATCCAGGTCATGGTATATCTGTAATATTCATCCATCCAGGTCATGGTATATCTGTAATAGTCATCCATCCAGGTCATGGTATATCGTAATATTCATCCATCAGGTCATGCGGTATTCTGTAATATTCATTCATCCAGGTTATGGTATATCTGTAATATTCATTCATCCAGGTCATGGTATATCTGTAATATTCATCCATCCAGGTCATGGTATATCTGTAATATTCATCCATCCAGGTCATGGTATATCGGTTTCGTTGTCACATCCAGTGCACCACAAACATTCTGACACAGATGTAGTATTTCATTCGATATGGGAATATAGTTTTGGATGATGCGGTTGGAGTACAGTATGGGACCATACCAGGTGATCACAGCATACTGTGTCTAATTGATATTTTACACCAATATCAGTGGGATTTTCCAAGCCATGGTGTCATATACGACTCCAGATGGTTTAGGCCATATAAAGAGACTATTTATTAAATTTAAACAGCTAATTGTAAAACCAAGGGGGGAGTTGTAACTAAGATTAGGCCATATAGGAATTATAAAGGTCTTAGCACCACATTAAACTCACCGTATAATCATTTTTTGACTGCACATATTTACCAGGGTAGGTTACATGAATACATTATATAGAGTTATGAGAAAATCCAGCTGTGTAAAGACGTAGTTTATTTTTTCTTTTTATCATTTATCAACACAACTCTGGATGTGGATATTTTGCCGACGTGTCAGACATGGTGAAACTTCTCCCCAGGTTCCTTGTAGATGTCAGTCCTTAGTCTCTAAAGGAAAATAAAAAATCTATTCAAGTAATAAAAATAAAAAGAATCCCTCCTAATAATATCCAGCAACGTTAGAAATACTGTACATGGTTTTACGCTGTTAAAGGGTTAAATGTTAAATGTCCATCAAAAAAAGGAAGCTTGTTTCTAACTGATTTACTGAAGAACAGGAGGTAAATGCTCCTGATCTCTTACCTCCCTTTCTTCAGTAAATCTTACAGGAGAGGAGGAGACACTTACCCGCGGACCCGCTCCAGCGCCGAATTCCCCGACGCCTCTGACACTTCTCCAGTCCTTTGCGCTGTGCGCGCATGGAGACCGTCAGTGAAGTCGGCGCTGGAGCGGGTCCGCTGGTAAGTGTCTCCTCCTCTCCTGTAAGATTTACTGAAGAACGGGAGGTAAGAGACAGTGCATTTACCTCCTGTTCTTCAGTAAATCAGTTAGAAACAATCTTCCTTTTTTGATGGACATACCCTTTAAGTGATGTGGTCCAACCAGGGGCGGATTTACAATTCTGTAGGCACAAATGGCCTGGCTCCCTTAGCCACGTCCCTTAAAACAGACCAAACTTCAAACAAACCACACTCATTTTCACTTTTTTGTGAAGAAAATAATTAGACTTTTTAGGGGGCGGGAGCAGAGTGGCCCCTCCATTCACAGGTGCCCCTAGGCATGTGCCTACTGTGCCTAATGCTAAATCTGGGCCTGCGATCCAACATTAAATACTGCACAGTAGTCAGCTACATAATTCTGTGCTGTAACTCCCATGCAATATTAACCATTGGCTGGTAGGGTTAAATGGGATCGTTATTATTAAGGATATGCTTACCCCAACAAACTTTTTACCCAATAACTAAGACCCCCCAAAACCCTACTTTCCCAATGCTTACCTTGCTCCACAATGTTCCTGAAAGAACACTGCGCCTGTCAGTCCCTTGCCATGCTGTGCCAACCTTCTTTACGGCTTCACAAGCTTGACCACCCTTAAAGGAGGCAGCTTGTGCAGCTGTTTTAAGTCATTGGCCGTGACCATCATGCCTAGCGCCTGGGAAAACAGTCAGGGACCAGTGAACTTTAAGGCTGACCTTTTCTTTAAAGAATTCCAGGCAGGTAAGTATTGTAAAAGTAGGGTTTAGGGTATCCTGGTTGTCAGGGGGTTGAATATACACTTCATAGAAGTCTATGAGAGAAATTTCTGTCCATTTTGAGGGACAAATAGTAATAGTAGTAATAGTAATAGTAGTAATAGTAATAGTAGTAATAGTAATAGTAGGTTACTGTAAATGACACAGACCTGGGGAATGGTCTGGGGAACCCGGAAATAGAACCAAAACTTATTATAAAACTATCTTTCCTCACGATCGGGCTGCTTTTGAGCTTCGACATTCTAATCGAAAATCCGGGTTCCATGAAATCCCGGAGTAACGAAAGTTTCGTTTGGACTTCGAAACCCTCAGATTCAATTCGAAACTGGGTTTTATTTGAACCCACATTACATCTCTACCCATAACTAGCTCACCCACCCAAAACTATGTAATTGTTTCGAAGGTCAGTGTTACATCTATTGTGGTTATAAAGGAATAGTTCACTCAGAAAGTAAACTATTCCTTTACTGCATTAATAGAAGAATGGGAGGTAATGGAGCTATGCCTTACCTCCTGTTCTTCAATTAATTTAGAAGGAGCCAGGAAGGCAAATAAGGAAATATACCTGGCGCACGATCCACTACACTGACAGGTCCTAACCGCATCCGGCTTCAGTTTTACTATAGTGCGCATGCACGCTAATGCGCCCTATAGTTGAAGTGGTCGGGACCTGTCAGTGGAGCCGGGGGTGGATCGTGTGCAAGGTAAATTTCCTTATTTTCGTTCCTGGCTCCTTCTAAATTAATTGAAGAATGGGAGGTAAGGCAAACCTCCTGTTCCCTAGTGGGGCCTAGGTGGGACTCCCTAGTGGGGTCTTGCTCTTGGATAGGCTTTATTCCTCCCCATCAAACAGGAACCATCACAATAGTGTTCTATCAAAAACAAATTAAGGTATATCCTGCTCTAAATGTCAACATATTAGTAACGTGTGGATAATCTCATTATCAGAAAAGATTTGTGCTGTTCCTTACCTTCCCCGGAGAGATTTTCTTTATCTTCATCTGAATAGACATTCTCATCATCATATTCTTCAGCTGTCTGCAAGAGATCGTTTGGATCAGAATTTAAGATACCAATGACGTCATCCTTGCTCAGGGTTCCATTGGTGACCATGTTGATCCCACTCTGTATAGACACTCCAACCATGAGAGCAGTTTTTGAGTCGATGGAACAAACGCACTCCTTCGATTTATCTTTGAAACTTTCTGCATTTTTCGTGGATTCGGGATCATTAACAAACTCGACTGCAGTGTTAACGAATGTATCAATTAGTGGGAATATCTGTGAGATCTCTTGGGATGGATTTTCACATACATAGCAGCTATCTAAGAAATGGAAGTAAGGAGACACAGTACAGAATGGGGTTATCTTGACCATTGTATACGGTAGGCATCGTTATGCTGTCCTTACTATGAGCTTTATAGATGATTGGTAACAATGGATGTTTTGGGTGTGAATTTGTTCGTGTATGGACCTTCAGTTGTGCGCCATTGTCAATCCGCCGCGTCAGATCACTAACGATGCCAGACTGAACGCCCATAGAGATTTCGGCCGGAGTGTAGTTCATAGTGTATTCGGTCATTGCAGTTACATCTTCATGTTGGTACCTACCTTCAGCATTTTATGGTATTACAGTATACAGTAAGCAACAACTAAGGCCAAGGCCACGCTACAACGCACCAAATCGCACACACAATCGCGAGCGTTATCGCTTGCGATTGTCTGCGCAATTCTTGTGCTATTTGCGTTTGCACGTACATTTTGCGCATGTGATTTTGACATTTTCCGTTATGGAAACGCATGCCTTAAAGCACCAAAAATGGTGAATGCATGTGTTATCAAAACGCGAACGGACGCGCAATCGCATGTGCATCGGAAATTGCGGGGATTTTTGCATTCCCGTGATTTCCATTTTACCGCGGTCGCAATCACAAGTGAAAACGCGTGAATAACGTGCTAGTGTGACCTAGCCCTTCATCAGTGTTATAAATCGGGATTAAGCGTTCTGACACTAGGTTGCAGTGTTCTATTTAACAACTGTAGAAGATTATTATGCAATAAACTGGCTGAAGCCACACTACAACACACCAGGAACACACTATTGCTTGTGCGATTTGGATGCTTTGTTTGCGCATGCAATTTTGCTATTTTCTATTATGGAAACGCATGCAATTGCGCAAAAAAATGGTGAATGCAAAACCAAAACGGATGTGCAATCGCCGAAATTTTGCCGTTCCCGTGATTTCCATTCTAACCAAAATCTTGTGCGTAGACAAGTGAAACGCGTAAGTGTGGCCTGGTTTCGTTCTGGAAAATAAAGTTGATCAACCAGTTGGGAACCAACAAAAAGTTTTGCCATTCTTTTAATCTGCAACAACCAATAGGAAGTAGAGTTCTGTATTAGGTCGGGTCGGGTTACCCGATTTGCAGGTCAGGTTCGGGTAAAGAGAACCGCGGGTCGGGTAGAAAAATTCCAGTCTTTAAAAAAAAAAAAAAAATTCCTGTCTATGAAGAGTGATCTGTCTGTAATAACTGAAATTGACAATAATATATTGAGTCATCAATAGCTCTAATGTACCATATATACTCCAGAACAAACCATGGTTTTCAGGCTTTAAAAATAGCCCAAAAACCAAACCTATACTCGGGTCATCCACTTACCTTCTCAGTACTCCGGCAGGCCACTCGCTCTGCATTCTCTGCTGTGCCGGCTGACGTCACTACTCGCTGCCTCTCACTTCACGGTGCTGAGTAGTGACATCAGAGACCAGGGGTGCCCCTACCATGAAGCAAACTGAAACATTTGTTCAGGGCGCGCCCCTGCAGAACACTTAAAAGGCGGCAGTTAATAAAGTCCTCCTTACTGCAATACCAGCACCAGTCCACCATTCAGTGTTTAGTCAGCCCTCCAGTTCACCAGTCAGTGTAAGTCAGCCCACTATACCCACCTCCATAAGCCACACCTATGTTCCCCCGATGAAGCAATGCCCACTTCACGTGTCGCCCTCCCCCCCATCTGCCGACAGGCAGCATTTAAAAGTTGTTTCAGGTGTCAAAAACTCTAGGAACACCCCAGCAGACGGCAAAGCAGAGAATGCGGAGCGAGAGGCCGCCTGATTACTGACAAGGGAGGAGATGTTAACACTGGGGGGGCTCGGTGGAGGGAGGGACAGTAATCCCTGCAGTAATCTCTGCAGTGGCAAGGAACTAAAGCATGCTGGGAGTTGTAGTTTCCAAACATCTGGAGTGCCAAGGAATGGGGGTTACTGTGTGGGATTGCTGTCCATTTAAAGGGCAACTAATGCCTCGAAACAATACAGAATCAAGAGGATGGTACCTATTGTTAAAAAGATTGCCTTCTGTTTCTGTATTGTTTTGAGGGTTTAGTTGCCCTTTAAATGGACAGCAGAATTCCTATACAGTAGTCCCATACAGTAATAGTCATACTGGATTTGGTTATTACTGTATGGGACTACTGTATGGGAATTCTGCTGTCCATTTAAAGGGCAACTAAAGCCTCAAAACAATACAGAATCAGAAGGCAGTAGTGGTCATAATGTCTTGGTTTATACACAAGTCAATGACTTTTACTCCTTTTTTAAGGTAAAAGGTGTATACTCAAGTATATATATGGTACTTAGAATGTTTTACAGGATGCCATTGTGGATAGAAAAACAGACTCTTGTAGTGCCTGAGTAGGTTTTGCAGAGATCACTGGGTAAATAAAACAGTTAATGCTGGAGTGACTGGAACGGCAGGGGTTAAAGGTAACCAGTAGATCTCCATATGTATGAAAACTATAACCACCAGCATTCCTTGGTTATAGAGTGAATGCTGGGAGTTGTAGTTTTTAAACCATCTAGATAACTACTGGTTGCCTATCCCTGTCACAGATCAAAAAGAAAATAGTTGTTGATAAAGATTTAAAATGAGCTGAGGCCCATGGGTAGGTAGAATTAGGGGACAGTAGACGCCTATGGGTAGGTAGTTGGGGACAGTAGAGGCCCATGGGTAGGTAGTTGAGGACAGTAGAGGCCCATTGGTAGGTAGTTGGGGACAGTAGAGGCCCATGGGTAGGTAGTTGAGGACAGTAGAGGCCCATTGGTAGGTAGTTGGGGACAGTAGAGGCCCATGGGTAGTTAGAAGTTGGGGACAGTAGAGGCCCATGGGTAGGTAGTTGAGGACAGTAGAGGCCCCTTGGTAGGTAGTTGGGGACAGTAGAGGCCCAGGGGTAGTTAGAAGTTGGGGACAGTAGAGGCCCATGGGTAGGTAGTAGGGGACAGTAGAGGCCCATTGGTAGGTAGTTAGGGACAGTAGAGGCCCATGGATACGTAGTAGGGGACAGTAGAGGCCCATGGGTAGGTAGTTGAGGACAGTAGAGGCCCATGGGTAAGTGGTAGGGGACAGTAGAGGCCCATAGGTAGGTAGTTGTGAACAGTAGAGGCCCATGGGCAGTGGCGGCGCTACACTAGGGCACAATGTGGCATGTGCCCCAGTTGACAGATGCAGTGCCCCCCTCCCAAGTTCCAAAACGTACCGGCTTTCTATTGTGTTGATGCTCAAAACCATTTTACCAGTTTTGGGTGCTTTTCCCCTACTGTGTTCCGGCATTGTCCCTGTATATAACGTCCGGGCAGTGTAAGGGCTAGGCCACACTAGCACGTTTTACGCGCGTTCGCGTTTTGCGTTCGCGTCCGCGCTTGCGATATTCGCTAATATGGAAATCACGGGAACGTGAATGTTCCTGCGATTTCTGATGCGCATGCGATTGCGCGTCCGTTCATGTTTTGCAGCGAGCATTTTTTTGCTTGCGTTTTCGCTTTAAAGATAGCGAAGGCACGAGCGCAAACGTGAAAATAACACACACTAATGTTTTATGGGTGAACTTTGTTTTAAGGGTTAACAGCTATACATGCAGAGAAGAAGGATGGAGATGCTTCATGGAAGTGTCTCACAGTTGAAAAAGGACAATTGCATGTCCGAAACATGTTCTGTGTTATAAGCCACTTTTGCAATTACCTTCGGTGTTGCAGTCTAAGTCCTTCCATGAAGCATCTGCATCCTAACATCTGCATCCTTCTTCTCTTCATGTATTCTGTTGCCTGGACAGGGCAGTGTGACTAGAGGCAATTTACAGCCAGTTAGCATGGGCCTTCTTGGGGTTGGAAGGACCATGGCAGGGCTGGACAGCTCCTAGATAGACCCTGCCCACATCTCGGATGTCTGCTTCTCACAGTTACAACTTTTACTCTTTTGGGTCACACCATTTATCCAGTTACTGTGGGCAAACAATCATACCAGTTACTTTGGGCAAACTTGATTATACGAGTGGGCAAAATTGATTATAACTGTGGGCAAACTTAATTATACCAGTCACTGTGGGCAAACTTGATAATACCAGCACAGTGTTATTAAGAAGAGCCGGGGACCACTGGGGTGGGTTAAAGTGCGGGAGTGCTAATTTAGAGGTCTGTATAGGGATGTCTTTTGTCCTATTGTGGTTTTTTAGGATTATTTATTTCCCCCTAGCACCGTGTTATCCCAGTGAGATAACATGAGTCTTTTATTGTATATATTGTCACTGGGGTGGGTTGTTGGTGCTGTCCACAGGCTGTTTTTTTTTAATTCCTTATCTTACCTTAGGCCCTGTGGTGGGCTGTTGTTGCTGCTGCCTGACTATCTATCTATCTATCTGTCTGTCTGTCTGCTTGTCTGTCTGTCTGTCTGTCGCTGTTTGTCTCTGTCTGTCTGTCTGTCTGTCTATCTCCATATCTATCTATCTATCTATCTATCTATCTATCTATCTATCTATCTATCTATCTATCTATCTATCTATCTATCTATCTATCTATCTGTCTGTCTGTCTGTCTGTCTGTCTGTCTGTCTGTCTGTCTGTCTGTCTGTCTGTCTGTCTCCATATCTATCTATCTATCTATCTACCATCTCTATATCTATTTATCTACCATCTCCATATCTATCTATCTATCTATCTATCTATCTATCTATCTATCTATCTATCTATCTATCTAATCTATCTATCTCTCTCTCTCTCTCTCTCACTGTAAGGTGTGTAATAGCTGTTTTGTACACCTTACATTATACAGACATAGATCATTGGTGTTTTTTAAATGTGCCCCATTTGTTAGCATTTGTGCCCAAGTTGTGCCCCTGGAAAATTCTGGAGCTGGAGCCGCCACTGCCCATGGGTAGGTAGTAGGGGACAGTAGAGGCCCATGGGTAGGTAGTAGGGACAGTAGAGGCCCATGGGTAGGTAGTAGGGGACAGTAGAGGCCCATGGGTAGGTAGTAGGTGACAGTAGAGGCCCATGGGTAGGGTAGTAGGGGGCAGTAGAGGCCCATGGGTAGGTAGTAGGGGACAGAGGCCCATGGGTAGGTAGTAGGGGACAGTAGAGGCCCATGGGTAGGTAGTAGGGGACAGTAGAGGCCCATGGGTAGGTAGTAGGGGACAGTAGAAGCCCATGGGTAGGTAGTAGTATGGTAGTAGGGGATAGTAGAGGCCCAGGGGAGGTAGTAGGGGAGAGGGGACAGTAGAGGCCCATGGGTAGGAGTAGGGGACAGTAGAGGCCCATGGGTAGGTAGTAGGGGATAGTAGAGGCCATGGGTAGGTAGCTGGGAACAGTAGAGGCCCATGGTTATATAGTTGGGGACAGTAGAGGCCCGTGGGTAGGTAGTTGGGGACAGTAGAGGCCCATGGGTAGGTAGTTGGGACAGTAGAGGCCCATGGGTAGGTAGCTGGGAACAGTAGAGGTCCATGGTTATATAGTTGGGGACAGTAGATGCCCGTGGGTAGGTAGTTGAGGACAGTAGAGGCCCATGGTTAGGTAGTTGGGACAATAAGGATATATTAAATATAGTGTACATTGTACACTATACCAGGGATCTCCTACTTGTGGGCCTACATTTGTTTGAAAAATATAACTCCCAGCATTTACTACAACACTTACAATACAGAAGGCATTCAGGGAATGCTGGGAGTTGGTAGTTTTCAGACATTGGGTGCCTGCAAGTGAAGACGCTTGCTATATATCTCATTAGTATGGTAGGTTTGCTTCTATAACATTTTTGGTTGGAATAAAACATTTATTTTAATTTTAGCCTTTTTTTAACTTCCCTCTAATTTAAGGAAGAAAGATTAAAAAGTGGGTCAAGTTTGTCGGGTCCAAAGCTTGCTGGTCGGGTTTCGGTTATAAAGCGGATAGAAAAGTGGATTGCGATTCGAGTGCAGGGATGATTTTTCAGGTCAGGTTGGGTGTGGGTGTGGAAAATTAGACCCACACAGGACTCTAATCGGAGAAGTAAGCTAACTGCAGTAAAAAGCATCTGATTGGTCGATGCAAATTAATGACACTGGTAAATATCATCCCCTGCATGTCTGCAAGTAGTTCCTGTAAATGTATTCCTTTAAAGGGAATGTCACTCCCAAAATAAACTTTGGGGTACGGTAGGTAACCCCTACCCACCCCAACCACCACAATATTTCGTTAAAACAATCTCAAGATTTCTACTTACAGAGTCTTCTCTCCCACAGCGATCTGATCAGGCAGGAAGTTTGAATCAGGGCCAGACCGCCAGCCGCGTCTGTGATTAGCTGAGTGGCAGCCAATCACAGACGCGGCTGACGTCACTGGAAACGCCGCGGAGAGAAGGCTCTGTAAGTACAGATCTGGGGATTTTTTTAAAGAAATATTGCGGTGTGTTGGGGGTGGGCAGGGGTTACCTATCGTACCCCCAAAGGATTTCACACTAGGTGCAAAGTGGCTGAGGATGTGATTCGTGAGTGGTTGGGAGCGGAGTCATTGGTGTTTTTTAAATGTGCCCCATTTGTTAGCATTTGTGCCCATGTTGTGCCCCTGGAAAATTCTGGAGCTGGAGCCGCCACTGCCCATGGGTAGGTAGTAGGGGACAGTAGAGGCCCATGGGTAGTATAGGGATATTAGAGGCCCCTGTAGGTGTAGTAGGGGATAGTAGAGGCCCATGGGTAGGTAGTAGGGGACAGTAGAGGCCCATGGGTAGGTAGTAGGGGATAGTAGAGCCCATGGGTAGGTAGTAGGGGATAGTAGAGGCCCATGGGTAGGTAGTTAGGGATAGTAGAGGCCCATGGGTAGGTAGTAGGGGATAGTAGAGGCCCATGGGTAGGTGTAGTCGGGAGTAGGACGTAGAGGCCCAGTGGTGTAGTAGTAGGGGACAGTAGAGGCCCATGGGTAGGTAGTAGGGGATAGTAGAGGCCCAGGGGTAGGTAGCTGGGAACAGTAGAGGCCCATGGTTATATAGTTGGGGACAGTAGAGGCCCGTGGGTAGGTAGTTGGGGACAGTAGAGGCCCATGGGTAGGTAGTTGGGACAGTAGAGGCCCATGGGTAGGTAGCTGGGAACAGTAGAGGTCCATGGTTATATAGTTGGGGACAGTAGATGCCCGTGGGTAGGTAGTTGAGGACAGTAGAGGCCCATGGTTAGGTAGTTGGGACAATAAGGATATATTAAATATAGTGTACATTGTACACTATACCAGGGATCTCCTACTTGTGGGCCTACATTTGTTTGAAAAATATAACTCCCAGCATTTTACTACAACACTTACAATATCAGAAGGCATTCAGGGAATGCTGGGAGTTGTAGTTTTCAGACATTTGGGTGCCTGCAAGTTGAAGACGCTTGCTATATATCTCATTAGTATGGTAGGTTTGCTTCTATGAACATTTTTGGTTGTGAATAAAACATTTATTTTAACTTTTAGCCTTTTTTTAACTTCCCTCTAATTTAAGGAAGAAAGATTAAAAGTGGGTCAAGTTTTCGGGTCCAAAGCTTGCTGGTCGGGTTTCGGGTATAAAGCGGATAGAAAAGTGGATTGCGATTCGAGTGCAGGTATGGATTTTTCAGGTCAGGTTGGGTGTGGGTGTGGAAAATTAGACCCACACAGGACTCTAATCGGAAGTAAGCTAACTGCAGTAAAAAGCATCTGATTGGTCGATGCAAATTAATGACACTGGTAAATATCATCCCCTGCATGTCTGCAAGTAGTTCCTGTAAATGTATTCCTTTAAAGGGAATGTCCATCCCCAAAATAAACTTTGGGGGTACGGTAGGTAACCCCTACCCACCCCCAACCACCACAATATTTCGTTAAAACAATCTCAAGATTTCTACTTACAGAGTCTTCTCTCCCACAGCGATCTGATCAGGCAGGAAGTTTGAATCAGGGGCCAGACCGCCAGCCGCGTCTGTGATTAGCTGAGTGGCAGCCAATCACAGACGCGGCTGACGTCACTGGAAACGCCGCGGGAGAGAAGGCTCTGTAAGTACAGATCTGGGGATTTTTTTAAAGAAATATTGCGGTAGTTGGGGGTGGGCAGGGGTTACCTATCGTACCCCCAAAGGATTTCACACTAGGTGCAACAGTGGCTGAGGATGGATCCGGATGGTGGGAGGGGAGGGGGGGGGGAACTGCACATGTCACAGCCCTTGTTGAGGACTAGAAAGCAGCAAGGAACAGATGCTTCACTGGCAGCTTGGATTCTTTAATTTCCTGGACTCTGAGAAGACATAGCAGGAGAACCATAAGGAGCAGAGATGTAAGGTACGGATTATTTTAAACTACAGAGTGGGGCCAGTATGGAGTTAAATCTTAGTTTTGGAGGTTGACATGCCCTTTAAGGCTGGTATATACAGGCCAACCCTGGTCAGCTATTCCCACCCAAGGGATTAATTTATCGGTTGGATTAGGAATTAAAGTGGTAATGAACTAATGAAGACCATGGTCATCTCATTCTCTTCAGACTAGAATGACTGGTCGCGCTGTAAAATTGAGCCAGCATTCCGTGCAGTGTGCTACTAGAAGTTCACCCATAAAAAACTAATGTGTCAAAACCTGGTTTTACTGGTCCAAATTACAGTCGAAACTCAGTCAATAGTTTTGACCAATGAAGTTTCAAACCTGGAACAGGCTCCTCCCTACAGACGGAGAAACCGTCTATTTACTGTGAATACACAGAGCAGGGTCTCTAGCTTGGCCTTGAGAGGTGGGACCACATTGGAAATATGTTTGACAGCCTTATTAGATTTTTTGTCACATCTCATTTTTTAATGATTAAAAAAAAATTACTTTTACAAAACGTTAAAAATGACTTAACAAAGCACCTTAGCAAATCCTACGGCCTTACCTTTCTGTACCAAACACGAGACCACAAGAGTGAAGAAAAAAATCCGGCAAACTCCGGCCATTTTTACTCTCTCCGTTTTAGATGCAAATGATCTCCAAACAGTTATTGGTTCGTTTTTATAGAAGAAGTAAAATTCAATGGAATGGCCAAACACAATTATGGAATTATCCAAAGTAGAAGACAACAATAGTCTTAAATCCGCTCAGGTCCTGTGATTGCAGTTAAAGTAATCTATAATTAAAAGGGACATGTGCTGTGTAAATATCAGGCCTGTGTTCTGTTTTTACAATATTTTAGGATAAAAATAATCCCGGATCCGTCCCTTCACTGAAAGGAGTAATTACACAGTTGAAAAAGAAAACAAAATAAATGATTATATGAAAAAGAAAAAAATCTTTGTTCTTTGGCAGGTGAGCAGGATCTGGTCTATTCAGAAGATGAAAATCTCACCCAAATTAAAGAAAAGTAATTGCCCAGATTCAAACAGCGATTGACTCTCAAAAGCCAAACGGGGCATCCATTACAAGATTCAATCAGCAACCTTTAGCTTGGACCTCTTGCTTTAATATGTGGATATTACTGTTATTATGTGCCAGTCTGTGTACAATGTTCTCCTACATCTACCATTAGGCAGAGTGAGACATTTGTCTCGGGTGGCTCCCCTACACTGAAGAAGAAAGGCGGCAGACAGGCAGTGGTTTGAAAAAAAAAAAATTCAATTGACCGGTCATGAAAAAAAAGAATTTTCCATAGTAACAGTAACATAATATAAAAAAATTATTTTATATAGTTAAGTTAGTTTTAGTAAGTTTATTAGGCTAGGTTAGACTAGTTTGGGCCCTGCTGAAAGAGTCGACATTGACGTGGTGGCAGGCTTTTAAATCTCTTGGCTAAAATCTTTTATACTACAGAAAGTTTGTCATTTCTAATTTATTGTAACTGTTGTACCAACATGTATAGCACAGGCTATAAAAGAAGATATTTTGATTTGAGCAACAAAACCCTGAAAGGAGTGATATGGTAGTGGCAACACAAGCTGTTTGAGAAAGAGATGTAATATCTGTTTCTAGTCATTTACATTATTGCTAATTGACTGTCTGCGGAACTGTTTAAATACATATGTGATAGAAAGTTCAAAATTGTCAAATTGTAGCCATGCCCAGCAAAAAAACTATACCCACTGACAAAGCCATACCCATTTTAACAAGCCGGTGGCGCGCTTCGGGCCACGCCTGAAAATAATCAAGGGCGACATTCAAAAGTTTGGCTCAGTCAGCAAAAACCCTAGAAGTTCCCATGTACTCTCTCCCATCTTTATTAATAGTCCTTGTTTTACCATTACCATCGATTTACATTATATCTAGTGTGATGCTTACTAACAAATTACTGTCCAATACATTTCACATATATTATGTATGTACATATCTACATACACTGATTATATGATATATATGTACATGTCTACATACACTGATTATATGATATATATGTACATATCTACATACACTGATTATATGATATATATGTACATTCACAATACACTGATTATATGATATATATGTACATATCTACATACACTGATTATATGATATATATGTACATGTCTACATACACTGATTATATGATATAAATGTACATGTCTACATACACTGATTATATGATATATATGTACATGTCTACATACACTGATTATATGATATATATGTACATGTCTACATACACTGATTATATGATATATATGTCCATGTCTACATACACTGATTATATGATATATATGTACATGTCTACATACACTGATTATATGATATATATGTACATGTCTACATACACTGATTATATGATATATATGTACATTGTCACATACACTGATTATATATATATTGTACAATGTCTACATACACTGATTATATGATATATATGTTACATGTCACATACCTGATTTAATGATATATATGTACATATCTACACTCGCAGACTGATTTCTGATTATGTACATATCTACATAACAACGGATTAAATTGATATATATGTACATGTCTACATACACTGATTATATGATATATATGTACATATCTACATACACTGATTATATGATATATGTACATATCTACATACAATGATTATTTGATTTTTATGTACATATTTACATACACTGATTATATGATATATGTACATATCTACATACACTGATTATATGATATATGTACATATCTACATACACTGATTATATGATATATATGTACATGTCTACATACACTGATTATATGATATATATGTACATGTCTACATACACTGATTATATGATATATATGTACATGTCTACATACACTGATTAATGTATATATGTACATGTACACATACACTGATTATATGATATATATGTACATGTTCACATACACTGATTATATGATATATTGTACATGTCTACATACACTGATTATATGATATATATGTACATGTCACATACCTGATTAATGATATATATGTACATATCTACATCCAACTGATTTTATATATGTACATATCTACATACACTGATTAATTGATATATATGTACATGTCTACATACACATATATATATATATATGTACATGTCACATCACCTGATATATGATATATAGTACATGTCTACATACACTGATTATATGAATATTATGTACATATCTACATCACTGATTATATGATATATGTACATATCTACATACAATGTTTATTTTGATTTTATGTACATATTTACATACACTGATTTATGATATATGTTACAAATCTACTACATCACTGATTATTTGTTTTATGTACATATTTACATACACTGATTATATGATATATGTACATATCTACATACACTGATTATATGATATATGTACATATCTACATACACTGATTATTTGATTTTTATGTACATATTTACATACACTGATTATATGATATATATTTTTATATTTACACTGATAATATGAGTAAGTGAGCATTTTGTCTGTGAAGTGTTGGAAGCAGAAAAATGGGTTAGTGCGAAGATCCAGTAACTTTGACAGAATTTGTACTATATGCACATGTGTATATACACTGCGCATGTGCATACAGTACAAATTCTGGCGCGACCTGTAAGAAGAACAGCAGAGGAGCACGAGACCCGGTAAGTTCCCAAGTTTGTTCCTGGCTCCTTTACCTCCCATTCTTCAATAAAACTGAAATCATCAAACTTCATTTAGTCAGTGGAGATACCCTTTAACAGTGTAGTGTGTGTGCTATTGGAAACATTTTTCAAAACCCCTGTCCTAATAATAATAGATTCATTTGAATTTCATTCAAAACAGAAAAATTAATTTCCTAGCTAGCATGGAGGCAGAAAGAAATTTTTTTATACTGTAAGTTGGGGGGGGGGGAGATTAATTTCCTAGCTAGCATGGAGGCAGAAAGAAAAAAAAATTATACTGTAAGTTGGGGGGGATTCATTTCCTAGCCAGCATGGAGGCAGAAAGAAATTTTTTTTTATACTGTAAGTTGGGGGATTTAAACCTGTCACCTCATGACAGCTCATGACATGTACCTTTCTAAAAGTAGAACATCAGTCTACTAACCCACAAGAGCTAACACATAGAAAATAGATATATTTAACAACTTTTGTGTAGGTCTTACCTGACCTGTTGCTTTAAACGCAGGATTTTGATCAGGTAAGACATACACTTTTTTCATTACATCGGCCCATACGCCTCCACAGGCGTTAAGTTTTGTGTTGCTTATCTTACCGTACTGTATATACTTGAGTATAAGTGGAGGTTTTCAGGCTATAAAAATAGGCTTAAAATCGAACCTCGACTTATACTCGGGTCACTCACCTGTGTAATCCAGTAATTGCTTCCGCATCCACTTTTCTGGCGGCTGACATCACTACTCGGCATCATTCTCACTTCCAGGCTCCGAGAACAGGCACCAGAACAGTGGATGCGGAGCCGTATTGCTGGATTGCACAGTGATGCAGCCGGAGTGCTGAATTCACACACAGGCAAGTCCTCTCCTCCACTGAACTGGGGGGCTCTGGGGGGATGCAGATATACTGCAGATATTTGGAAACTACAACTCCCAGCAACTTAAGCATACTGGGAGTTGTAGTTTCCAAACATCTGGAGTGGCAAGGAATTGGGGGTTACTGTGTGGGATTACTCTTTATTTAAAGGGCAACTAATGCTTTAAAAAATACAGAATCAGGATGATGGTATCTGTTGTTTAAGATTGCCTTCTGATTCTGTATTGTTCTGAGGCTTTAGTTGCCCTTTAAATGGACAGCAGAATTCCCATACAGTAGTCCCATACAGTAATAACCATACTGGATTAAAACAATACAGAATCAGAAGGCATAATTTCTACCCTCGACTCAAATCAAATGGGTAATTTGACTTATACTCGGATCAACTTATATTCTAGTAAATACGGTATATTGAATAGGCTACAAAGCCCTATTTCCAAAATGGCAAGGCCAGCTCAGAATTAGTGAAAAAAACACGCTAACCCAAAAGTATATCTGGTAGCATGCCCATTTATATTTTATTAGGAACAGAATGAAAGCCAAAAAAACAGTAAAAGTAGCTGGCATTGTTCATGGTAAGCTGTTCTTTCTGTCTTTGTGCCAGTCATGCTGTCTGGAAAATAAACTGCAAGGTAACAGCTTTCCAAAGTCTTATCACAGGCTTCTATATTCTATACCTCTTTGAATAGAGGTAGTAAATAGTGAATCAGGGGGTGTGGCAATAGCTACACATGCTCACAAGGCTGTTTGAAGTCTGCATTGGCAAAGACATAGTGTTGGCAACATAGAAGCTTTTTTAGTTAGAGGAATCTATATATGTACAGAAAAGAAACTTACTTTAGTAGTATCTTGCAATTTATTGTTGATCAGGGGAGCAAAGCTTTTTTATTAGGAGTTATTGTTGATCAGGGGAGCAAAGCTTTTTTATTAGGAGTAAAAAAAAAAAGAAATAGTTCTCCTTTAAGCCATCTGATTGTTAGTTCAGATAGCTCAAGTTGTGCATACATTAACCACCAATCAGATAGCTTAAATGGCTCTAATAAAGTCTCTAGTAAAGAGTCTCTAATAAACACCAGCTAAGATGGTCTGTGGTGCAGCCGCATTATGTAGAAATCAAAAGCATAGATTTTCAAAAAACAAATCTTTTATTTTAACTCATTTTACGGTACATAATTATTACTGTGTGCATGGGGGCGATTTAATGGATTAGCCGTTGAAAAGTAATTTGGGATCTTCAGGAAGGATGTCTTTTCTACCATTCAAACCTGGAAAAAAGAAAGGGTTATATGGTTATATGTGGTTATAGCCAAAATAATGCAAGGTATGGGTGTCAACGGGCGTACCCGATCTCAGCCAACCATCCATGTAATGGGCCTAATCCCTACTGCAAGGATCACATGTCCATTCATCTATATTATTAAAGGTGGTGAAAACCCTAAACCTAACTTAGATTGGGCTGTTATCTTCCACCTTGGACTGCTGCCTTAAATGTTCCAACATTTTACCCACAATTTTGTTGTTTACCCACTACTTCTGTTCGTAGATTTTGATTGGTTTCAGAGGTTTTCTCACCTTTAGCTTTTTTGTTACTTTTCTTCTCATTTTTCTTTTGAGGTTTAGCTAGAAAGGCATCTAGGTTTTTCATTGGGTCCTGATCCAGAAAACCAATAATAGATTTTTTCTTCACCGTGCCTGCATTCATCTTGTTGTTCAGTTCACTCAGTTTATCGTAGAGTGAGTTGGCGCTGTCAGAGTCTGGTTGCGTGGTACAGATACTGCCTTGGATCTTGTTTTTATATTCCTCAATATAGTTCTTATACTTATCATCCTGAACAATGTCGCTTGCTTGTCTTGCCATGATATCAGTAAGGGACAGGATCTTTACTTGTATTTCGGTTAGGTTTGAGGTGTGTTTACACGAATGACAGCTGACTGTAAAATTAACAGTAAGATGTAAATGGGTGCAAAGTTGCAGTCACACAACTACTTGAAATCAACCAATGAGAGACAGCCCTTGATTTTAACAATGGTGACCCTTCTGTTCACTTTATTTAACGGACATGTCCACCCTAAAATTAAGCAAGGTTTAAGAGTAGAGGAGCACATTACTTGGGTGATGAATTCTTTATTTAGTGCAAAAACATAGCACACAACGTTTCGGGACTCACAGGTTCCTTCCTTATGTATAGGAAATGTTGTATGCTATGTTTTAGCACTAAATGAAGAATTCATCACCCAAGTAGTGTGCTCCTCTACTCTTAAACCTTGCTTGGGTTGTGTTGTGAAGCCCTGGAAGTAGAGGGCTGAGAGGATCTGCAGGAACTAAAACTAAAACTTTCCCTATTGCTGGCCCCACTGTGTAGTGTTAAAAAATCCTTAAAGGGCATGTCCACCCCCAAAACTATAATCCCCCCAACTACTGGCCCCACCATGTAGTGTAGTTTAATCCTTACCTCACATCCCAGCTCCATAGGGTTCTCCTGTAGTCCCCCCATAGTCCCAAAAACTGCCCACCAGGAGGCTAGCAGAGTCCATATAGGACTCTGCCTCCTACCTGGCCTCCGGGAGAAGTTTGGCATGCGTACTGCAGCCCTTCTCCCCCTCCCTCCCCCTCCCTCTCCCTCCCTCTCAGGATTCCCTCCCCCTAGCATAAATCCCTTTAGATATAGTATTCCCCCTGTCCCCCCAGCCCCAACCGCTACATTTTTATTTTTAGAAAGTGCCCCGAACATTACTTACCTCCCCTCTTTCCTCCGCTGCACTGGATGGCCGTCAGCGGCGTCCGTGATTGGCTGCCGCTCAGCCAATCACAGATGCGACTGCCGGTCCCGCCCCTCTGCTTGCATTTTCTCGCAAGCAGAGGGCCGGCAGCGCGGCGGGGGAAAGAGGGGAGGTAAGTAGAGTTTGGGGCACTTTCTAAGAATAAAAACATAGCAGTTGGGGCTGGGGGGACAGGGGGAATACTATATTAAAAAAATTTTTTAAGGGTGGACATACCCTTTAACCCCTCTGCTCCATATGGTTGCCCTGCAGTAAAAAGGTTTCTGACCCTTCCCTGTCCTCTGAGAGGTTTCTGGCATGTGCAGTGGAGCCCTCCCTCCCTCTGGATCCCTCTTTGCTGCCTGGTTCACTATCTTAAAATCCTTTTTCCATCGAGTAGGAGACCCTAGTCCACCCCAACCACAGTGTTCCTTTGCTTAAAAAATAATCAGGAATGTACTTCCATCGCTTCATTTCTCTGGCGTTCTGCACTGCCTCTCATCCAATCACAGACATGGCTGCCATTCTGGCCCGCAAGCAGAGGGCTGGGTCAGAATGCAGAGGGAACAATGCTCTGCAAGTACATTACTAATGATTTTTTTTAGAAAACAAGCATGGTGGTTGGGGGTGGGCTAGGGTCCCCAACACTACAGAAAAACTTTATTTTAAAGGTAGAGATACCCTTTAAAATCTACCGTTAGTCTTTAATTGATTTGTAGTTCATTATAAAGAGAGAAAAAAAAAACATTTGCACTACACTATATTTGAGCAGAAACTGACTGCTCTCTGGCTCCTCCCCCAGTCAGAGTCACTGACATAAATGAGAAGGGAAGAGAAGGGTGTCAGAGAGCTGTCAGTTACTGCACAGTATAGCATGCTTTAATTGCTTGTAGAATGCAGACAATGTATCTGATTGTAATATCATTAGTGCTGCTTTTGATGCATTCATTGCATTTAACATAGTTATGCAACAGCTGGTGTCAGGAGTAAAACTGGGTACAAACAGGAGAGATTTATGACAGATGATCTGCAAGATCCTGCCTGTCATTTTTTACAGATCAGGATACACACAGTCCCGAACGTTCTCCCTTTGCACAGCATATTCACCTTATACACACATCACATACGCAGCATACGGAGAAAGCTTGGAACTGTGTGTTTCCCTCGATCGCGGACAACTCCCCTATAGGGGGAACAAACAAGCATTTCGACTGACCAGAATGTTTGGTGGCCGTGCACTCGTTCAGGAAAGTGGCCACACACAATGCCGATAAAGCCCCGATACCAACGGATCCGACAGTATGGGGCTTTATCGGTACTGTGTGTACCTAACTGTACACTCCTGCATTAGACTTCCTTACACTATTGGGTGAGACCAAGCAGCATCCCCATTAGATAGCACCACATTACAATTCCCAGTGATGTATCATTAACTTACCTTCCTGGACAAACAACAGCAAAAGTGTGAACATTGCCGCATGACACACCATGGTTACTTTCACAGCAATGAATGTGTTGTAATGTGCAACACAACTATTTATTGTGACAGACCTGGACAGGAGAAGGCAACACGCAGCTACAATTACAGTCTTTAGATAAAATGAAACCTTACCCATGGTATGATAATAGCCGCACAGAATGAATGGCTTGGTGTCTGTTTTTGCCATGGGACATGGGGTAAAGGATTAAAGAAAGGTCATGTTTATATTTCTAACCGCTCTTATCAGGTCAGATTTCATTGTGTTACATGAACTGCAGGGCAAGATCTTGGGATTTCTTAAAGGAGACCTAAAGGCAGATTACATGGAAAGCAATAGCCCGGGCCGCTTCTAGGCATAGTTATGTCTTATGTGACCTATATCCCAGGATGCTTTAAACTCTCTCGCCCGACTTACTGCCTCACGGGATCCCAGTCAGATAGGACGTAACTTTTTTTGGTTCTACACTAGATTAGTGCAAATTTGTTGTGCAAATTGTAACATATCCTTTACTACATAGAGAGAGAGTCTAGCGGACTTGGAGCTCTGCCCAGGAACTCCGGGGACCGTGTGTGTACGTTATTTTAGGATTAGGGGCCCCTGGTTGTACAGTATGTGTCAAATTTATAGTGGGGGCGGACATGCCCTTTAAATCTCCTGAAGGGGATTTGTATCTGGAGTGCTGCGATATTCCTAAACACATCTAGAAATGGTGCCGTTCCCTAAAATAAGTGTCCAACTTGCGCTAACCCGATCGATATTACATGGGACTGCATTGGATTTGTAATGATTTTTTGCAGGATTGAATCTCCCCCTAAATGTGGACAAACGGGCTGATGCATCTTATCGAATTTTTCCAAGTCTCTTGCGAGAATTACTGCGTCACGGGATCCCGGTCAAGTAAGACACAACTATTTTCTTCTGCATCGGGTCTGTACAACAGAGTGGTAATGGCGTTAAGATTATCGCTATCTCCAAAAAAAAATCAAATTGGGCCGGTCTTCGACTAATTACGGGCAAAAACTATATAGGCTATATAGAACCAGCCCCTAAATGTGCTTGGTTTGTGGGCCGATTCAAGGTCTAGTTGTTTCTATGAAACGTATTTTAGGGATTCTGATAATGAATGAGAATGAATGGTGGAATAGAAAGATAGAAAACCGTATATAATATTATTTACAGCCTAATACTGTATGTCAGGCTAAATATAACCAGCTCTTTGTCACAGCCTGAGTGTTATATCCTGTATAGATAATTCTTAATTAACGTGTTTTCTGAGTTTAAACTTCCAGTTATAATAATGGTTTTTATTACAAAATATGTGATACTTGAAATGAAATGAATGGGAGCACCCACAACTCACCCTCACGCTGAAAGCACGGAGCACCAACCCCAAACAGCCCTCAGCCACAGGCCGTGTAAACAGTCCAAAATCCAACTATGAATGGAAGGGTGAGCTACAACGTACCCACAGACGATATAATAGGATCCAACACAAGAGAGAGTATCGTGCTCGTGAGGCACCGCCTTACGCGTTTCGTGACCGTAAGTACATACGGTCACGAAAAGCGTAAGGCAATGCCTCACGAGCACGATACTCCTCTCTTGTGGTTCAGCATTGTGCTGAACTAATCTATAATAATCTAAATAATATCAGAATAGCTCTCAGCCACATGAACTTGAATGAACTGATCATTCGGCAGCTGCGTGCTTATTAGGAAAAGTAAGGTACACACAGTACCGATAAATCCCCGATACAGTTGGATCCAACGGTATCGGGATTAACGGTACTGTGTGTACCCAGCTTTGGACTTTGTGGTTAAAGGGCAACGGTGCATGAAAGGAATGAAAGGAATAGTTCACTTTGGTATTGAACTATTCCTTTAACTTTTTAAAAATGCTAAGTGCCTGGGGCAGGGGGGTAGGATTGGTTATTACTACCTCCCAATATTGTTTTGTTAAGTTACAGTGGATACATGTTACAGCGGATACATGTTTTATCTGCCAGGATAATGCCCTTGGCCTTCTTGCATTAAAGTCTGGTAGAAGCACTTTTCTTTGTGCTGCCGTTCCTTATAGAAATGATATTGGGAGGTAGAAAGTACCAATCCTACCTCCCTGCCCCAGGTACTTTTCATTTTAACTTATTTTGAAAAAACTTTATACTCACAATAGTTTTTATTTTAATTTCTACCTGCAATTTATAATTCCTTGCCTGTGCGTAAGATTGTTTGTGAGGAGCCAAAAGCTGCTGTCAACTGTACTGTTAGCTTTGTCCCTAAGCTAAGCTTACAAGTAAGAATAGGGGGTTGGAGTATTCCTAACCTTTCTACTAAGGAATTAAAATAAAAGCAGGTTGCAAGTTCAGTGTTTTATAATTTGGGGTGGCCATACTATAATACTATGAGAGGCTGTTTATGGGAACCAGTAGGACAGAATCATAAACCAAAATACCAATCCCGTAATGAGTGAAGGATTCTGGGAATTGTAGGTCCCCAATAAATGGACAGAGCATGTCTGTCTCACTGGGAAAATGGAACAGGAGTAAGGGGCGAAATCTTTGATTTATATATATATCAAGGCTCCAAGTAATCTGGTATTGCCTCGATTTTAGGGTTCTGCCCCACCACATCTGCCTTCTGAGTTTTCTGCCCTGTTCTTTCTCTCATACCAATTTAAATCAATAAATAACAGCTCTTTCCATAAAAGCCAATGGTAGTAGTAATGAAGTTGTATCCCATGGGCTATGGCTAGGGACACATGAGCAGATATTTCTGTATTTTGGTCGGTCTTTCCAAAATATCTGGATTATTTTTTGGCCCTGGTTGGCCGATGTCCTCCGTCCGATCTTAATAATAGTTAAATCACGGCCGATCGTGTGTTCTCCTATGATCCTTTACGATCCAGGTCATGAATCCTAGACAGCCCATACAGTTCAAATGCCATATTTTGCTACAGCATGGTATTGTGCGAACGAACGTTTGTATACTTATGAGTGTTTGACATAAATGTATAATTGCCATATTTAGAAATATATGATAGGATCCGGTCGTCATTGTACACCATGGCAGTTAAATAAAGACATGGTTGTAAAATACTACATTGCAGCGGCATTTCATGACTGCATTAAAGGGCATGTCCACCCCCAAACTATAATTTAATCCACTACTGGCCCCACTATGTGGTGTGTAAAAATACTTACCTTACATCCCCGCTAATATGGTTCTCCTGTAATCCCCCCCAAAGTCTCAAAAACTGGCCAGCAGGAGGTTAGTAGAGTCCATATAGGACTCTGCCTCCTGTCTCCCCTCCAGGAGAAGTTTGGCATGCGCACTGCAGCCCTCCTCCCCCCCCCCTCTACCTCCTTCCCTCTCCCTCCCTCTTTCTCTCCTTCCCCCTACCATAAAACCCTTTTTATATTATGTACTGGTCCCAACCCCAACCGCATTACTATTATTCATAAAGTGCCCGATCTTTACTTACCATGCCTCTCTCCTTCACCGGTCCGAACTCTCGGCAGCCGCGTCCGTGATTGGCTGCCTCTCAGCTAATCATGGACGTGGCTGCCGGTCCCGCCCCTGCTAGCATTTCCGTGCAAGCAGAGGGCCGAGGCAGTGTGGCAAAGGACAGAGGCATGGTAAGTAAAGATCGGGGTCCTTTCTGTGAATAATAGTAATGCGGTTGGGGCTGGGGGAAGGAGCAGTACATTATATTAAAACGTTTATTACAAGGGTGGACATGCCCTTTAAAGGCGAGGTATCACAAAATAGCCTTTAACGCAGTCATGAAATATTTCTGGGCCTTTTTTACAGCCACGTCTGTATTTTACAATCATGGTGTACGATAACAAATGCATCATAAAATGCCGATGTCGCGTTATATTGAAATACCGCCCAGTATATCCCATCCATTACGTTAACGAATTGATTGTACAGAATTGTAAATAGCCTTAAATAAATGTCCAGCAGTAAAGTACCGATTACCATCACGTCATTACTACGTCATTACCATCTATGGCTGAACATAGTGTTACCATGGGAGATTCTTGTTCCCAGTGGCGTAACTAGGAATCACTGGGGCCCCCAGCAAAACTATGATGGGGCCCCTCGCCCTGCTTCATCTACGGGGATTTTCTGGGAGGAGGCTATCTCTGTCATAGGAAAATTAAGATGGGCCTCCCCTGCGGTTGCTCCCCTGGTAGTTACGCCCCTGCTTGTTCCTGTTCTTTAGGAATTTTACACTAAAAAATGGCTTTGCCTCATTTCAATCAATAAATGAATACATGTAAGAAGCACTAACTCTGATATGTTTGTGTTGCTGCATGACTTCAATCCAGTACTTGATTTTTTCAGTTCCTTAGTCCCCCAGCCCCCTGACACACTATCTAACACTCTGTGAGGGGAAGCATGCTCAGTAATCCCTATGAGGCAGCATTGGGAGAGGGGATTTCCCATCATGCAATTCACATACCAACTGTCACCATTCCAGCTACAGCAAAAGTGCATACTATATATATCAGAAGAATTTATGATTATAAGGCACTTGATTGACAACTGAAATGTAAGATGTTTTAGACTGGATATCTAAAGAAATGGGGGACAGATCAACAAAAAAATGGAACAGTGACAGTCGGGAAGAATTATTGTTTCCAGTAATGGGCAATTTAAAAAACATTTTTTTCAGTGGTTATATCCTTTAAGCCAAATTCTAACTAAAGATATACCTTTGTCAAGTGAGTAAAATCATTTCTTTTTGAAGTTGATTTACCATGACATCATCATATAAAGGGCCCTATTGTTAATTTACTATGACATCATCATATAAAGGGCCCAATTTAAAAAACGTCGGTATCGCAAATTTGGTTTGTCGTAGAAGTACGGAAGCATGTCCATACAATACCAAGTGTTAGTAGACTACTGCTATAGCATAGTATGGGTGATGGTACAATTATTATGCCTTTAAATAGGGCCCAAAATAACAACTTTATTTATATTATCTCCAGATATTCTGGTCTATGTCTCAGCCTAATCGCCCCTTCCTTCCCCCTGTATACTATAATGAAAGGAACTCAGATAAACTGGGGTGATTTAAAGGGTAAGTTAACAAAAAATACAACTTCCAAGTACAGCTCAAAGCTTTTATTTTTATCACTTGGTCAGATTTATATTTAAAGGAAAAGCGGCAATGCAATGCAGACTGTAATGTAAATGGAACGTGGTGTATAATAATTCAGCTGTAGTTGTTTAGATTGTAAAGGAATCATCACTGAGCAGAAAGCAGGTCCTAATACGGATTAATCTGTGACAAATTGACATCTTCATTACAAACGTTCTTCATATTCAGTCCTGCAATGCAATAAACACACATAAATACAGTAAGAGCCATGAATGTTCTGTTAATTATATCCTTATAAATGTGGTGCTATGTCATCAGCATTTCATGGATGTCATCCATCATTTTGTTTTCTACTGTTGCAGTGCAATTACCCCTCAAACTGATTTTCCTTGGTGATCTTGAGCTCAGAAATCTTACCGTGGACTTCTCTGGTCCCTTGTCGCTGTGCCATAGGGCAGAGATCAGGAAGGGACCAAAGGTAAGATATTTGGTCTTAGGAGCGCAAGGGGAAAAGTTAAGTATTGCAAAAAAGGGTTTGTTCGTGTGTGTGTGTGGGGGGGGAATAGTAACAAAGTAGTGAAGGTTGAATACAGACATTTGCACTTACTCAACCTTCTTTCTGTAATCTGGTATCTTTTTAAATTCTGGTTTCACTGTGTGCTTTTGTTTTAAGGTGACCATAGACGCAACAATCCCTAATCGTATAATCATACGATTGATCTTGGCCAATTAAAAGTATCCCGTCTGATAGGTGGGAAAATGGCCCAAACAGTGTAAGATCTTCGACGATTGTACAATATCAGAATATCCCAATATCATATGATCGGAATTGTCAATGGCCACCATTAATTGTAATATCTTGATACAGTATCTGTTTTTACTTACCATATTATTGAATTTCCCTGCATTGCATCAACTACTGTGACATTAATCTGATATGTCATATATTTCAACCATTTTACCCATGATGCCTGCCTAACAGTTGATCTAGAAGCAAAAAAAAAAAAAAAAACTAAAAAAGTTGAAGGGAATAATAGTCCTACCTGACTTTCAATTGAATTTCAATTCCACCATCCCTGGATCAACAAGAACTGCGTTATACCAGTTTATATTTATACAAACTCATCTAGTCCTCTATTAAATCTATCCAAAAACTGACTCCAGTCAGAGACACTGACTCTCCCTTCCTCTGACATTGGCAATAAAGGGAGGTAAACTGGGGGAGGAGCCATAGATCTGCCAATGGCTATACATTCCAAAGTATTGACAACAAAATACACATTATTGTTATGTCAATGCTCTGTTCCTCTTAATTTTTGCAGGGATCTTGAAAGGTGTCAGAATAGACATGGAATGGGGCCTCAAATTCTATTTATAAAATGAAAAAACAAGCAAGCAGGGCAGGAACTTACTGGAATATGAACTAAAAACAGGAGAGAACAACCCAGGGGAAACCAGATCTATCCCACAACCTATGGTAAACAATAAATAAAAAAATAGGAGGCTTAATCACTGCAGCCTAAAAAGCATAATGCAGGCTATAGCAGTGCCAAAACTGGGCCATTACTGGGCCAGGTGCCTATCTGTGTTAAGACGGGAAATGTGTTGGACTGGTCCGAGCTCTGCTATAGCCTGTTTTCTTATGCTTTGTGCACAGTAAAAGGTTTAATACTTAAAAGGTATCTCTACTCACAAAAGTGCCTCAGATTTTTTTCAGTTTAATTGAAGAACGGGAGGTAAATAAGCTATGTCTTACCTCCCTTTTTTTAATTAAACCAGGAGTAGGCAGGGAAGTTAAAATACTTTCTTGTGATTGGCACTGGAGCATGATCGTGGGTAAGTTCTCTCTGTTATTTGCATGCTCCTGACTGTTGTACCTCCCGTTCTTCAATTAAACTGAAAAATCTAAGGCACATTTTTGAGTGGAAATACCCTTTAATACTTTGTATTGGTGCTCAGCCCTGGCAAGATAGAATTAGTGATTTCATGGACCACTCCAGGAGATTGGTTGTTTCATTGTTCTTATTGTGGATAGTTGGATAGAATCCCCACAATGAGAAACTAATAAACATTCCATCAGCTAGATTCATTTAGAGCAAATGGACTTCTTTATGATAGGTGTGAATAGCAGTTAAGCCAGGTACACACACTGCTGATTAAGCCCTAATACCGTCGTATCCTGCAGTATCAGAGCTTTATCGGCAATGCGTGCAGAGACTTTCCTGAACAAGTGTGCAGACTCCGAATGTTCCCAGCCTCGCGGTTGTTTAGGAAAGACTGAAAATTTTGCGTTCGAGGGTAACACAGTCCTGAGCGTTCTCCCTATGCTGGGTATATGCTGTGTATAGGGAGAATGCTCGGGACTGTGTGTATCCTGATCTTTGAAAAATTACCGACACGATGTTGCAGATCATCTGTCATCTCTCAAAGGTCTGCCATGTGTGTACCCAGCCCTACCAGTACCCTGATGTTATATTTATAGGAAGGGAATTTGATTAGGATGTGAATCTATAAAAGATGACGGCCACTCGGCCAGGATAAACAAGTCCCATGGGATGTTCTTACCTTTTTCTGGTTGTTTTCTTGGTTTCCTTCTGTTTCCTTCTTAAAAAAGCTTCCTGTAAATTGGCTGGCTTGGTTCATTGCATCGCCATTCAGAAAATTGGTAATATTTTCCAAGGTCACCTTGCCATTTTTCACACCATTGTGGAATCTTTCTATCTTTCCTTTGACCGCTTTAATCGCTTCTTTATCAAATGTGGTGTTGCAGATCTTTTCCTCGAACTTCTTTTCTACATCATTTAGATTGTCCTTTAGTTTGTCATCGGGAAGAAGTTCTTTTATGTCCTCGGCTACCTCTTTAACCAAATCCAGGAGTTCCTGTTTCTTTTTGCAAATCTTTTTATCTCCACATGGAGAGTCGCTGCCTGTTTGGGGTGGCAATTCATTAGCAAGTTATTTCACCGGAGGATGAATATTATATATAGTAGGTTTGTGTTAAAGGACAATTATACTCACCTCCCCCTTGTTCCTTTCCCCCCACTCCTGCAAAGTACCAAGGATGAGGACCTAAAACGCTAAGTCCTCACCTCTGGGTACTTTGCTCCGGACCGATCCTTCCCACTGGCACTTTGAGTGAGGCAGGCAATGGGAAGGCGCGCTCTGCAAGGAGGCGTGTCTTCCCATTGGCTGCCTCCTGGACTGTCACTGACAGTGCCAATGGGGAGGATCCAACCGGAGCGACGAGGGAGATTACAAGTAAGTAGTGCAGGACTTTAGCGTTTTCTTTAATAATCTAACAATTGTGTTATGGATAGTCCCTTAACACATGGGGATTGGAAGTACCTTTACTTGAGATGTGTGTCAATACATTTTTATCAGTTTTTGATAAAACATATTTGCTTTGAAACACACCATTACAGAAATTAAAGTTAAAATTAAAATAACATTGAGATTTGAACATTCATTCAAATATATTTCAATGTTGTAAGAATAAAAATGAAATCTGAAAATAAAAAAAATGTCAATTTAAAAAAAACCTGTCACTTGAGTTATTGGCAGGATATTGTAATACTTACCGTATATTTTCTATGTAGTGCTAAGGCGTTAATTTAAAAGTTTCACCTCTTCAGTATGAGGAGTACCAAGCTTTCTTGTAGGAAGGGTTATATGTTGACACACATTAGGTTCAAGGGGAAGTTATATAAATATATTTAAACTGCAAAGGAGCTTGCTAACCATGCCCCCAAAAGGAGCTACGGGAGCCCTTAAGCCCCAAAAGGAACATGTCAGTACTGCAAAGGCACTTATATGTGCCAGGGAAATGGGGACCTGGTTTTGAGCTGCAGGACCCCTTAAGCCCTAAAAACCATTTGTCAGTGCCACAAGGGCATTCTAAGTGACGGGAGGGAATCCCAGTATAAGCTGCGGGTCACCTAAACCCCAAAAGGACCTTGTTAGTGCCCCTGGTGGGGTGCAGGGTCCCTGTCTATCGAGGTGCCCCCCCTGCCAGCAAGTCAGAAGGGAATTTCCCCCCCTTTTTAGCTGGGTTTTAATACTTTGGCATCACTTGATGGGAAAATTCATTAATAGAAGGCTGCCAAGAAATACCAAATTGTGCCCAACTGTACTTACCTTTCTGCGCCAAACACAGCCCCAGAAGAGTGAGGAAAGCCACACGGTACATCATGGTTGGCAGCTTTGGTCAACAGCAAAAGACACTGTTAGAGCTTCCGATTTCCACCCAACCGTATATTGTTCCTCAGCAGATGGTTAATGACCTTTAACAGGACACACAACTACAATTAAGGGTTTACTCAGTTTGATGTCCTATAGTTATAAAGGTCAATATATCTAACCTTATGCCTATCTATAATCACACAGAACATTCCATATATAAGAAAAGCTCTGTGGCATTTTTCAATAGCATAACTGACCAATCAGAGGGTGGCACGGATTCCATGGGAAGTACTAACAGGGATATTCAAAATAAGGTCTTATCGTTTAAAATGGTGCTAATTTTTCCCCAACCAATCAGATGTTAGCTTTCAAATGTTAAATAAGATCTGATTGGTTGGGGCAAAATCAGCACCATTTTAAACGATAAGAACTTTTATTGAATCTCCCTGTAAGTTTACAGCCTCTGTTCGCTCTAAGATACGAGGTTGTGTACACACAGGTTTTAAGATTCTGTGGGAAAAAAATGTCAGGCTAGTAGCCAGCCACAATCAAAAAATAAACAGACCACACAGGGAACATTGTGGTAACTTTGAAAGGTAAAAACCATTATGGTTTAAAGGGCATGTCCATCACCAAAATGATAATAGCTACACACTCAGCTCTCTGAGCTTACACGTCGATTGGGGGAACTTTGGTTATACTGAAACTTCCGGCAGGTTTTTCAGGAAACAGGCATTTTTGAAATGTGTAACTACAACGGTCTTGTGGTTTTGTGGGGTGGTATAGATTAACACAAATTATCATTTCCACAATGGAAATGCCCTTTAAGAATATCTTCAGACATACTTTAAAGGGCAAGTCCAGCCCTCAAATGAAAACTTACATACAGGTAAATCACCCCCCAAAACCCTAAACAGTAATAGTTTGAAATGTGAAATATATAAGTCTAACCTGAAATCCTGCACAATGTCCTGTTTCCCCTGTTTCTGCTTCCTGGTTCTTCCAGTTAGTAACTGTCAGTTATGGATTTGACAGTTGACATCACAGCCAATGACTGAATGTTAATCCCCTAGCTGCCTCCTATGAGCATGCTCAGGCTCAGTACAGGCTCAGTACAGGTCACTAAATTGCTGTTACCATGAGGCATCCAGAAGCATAGCAGACATACAGTAATGAATTCATAGGATATATCAGCATATTTTAAAGAGGGCATTCTTTCTAAAAGATGTTCTTATGAGGATGGAGTTGTCCTTTAACATTTAGACATCTTCTTCCTGGTTTTTCTGGGTAGGTGCTGTCAGTTGAGTTGGTGCTGAACTTAAATGTTGCTTCTTTAAAGGACAAGTGAACTTGTCCTTTAAAGAAGTTACATTATTATTATTATTATTATTATATAACTAGATCATGCTCTATAATTGGCAATAAATTGTGCTCAAACCAGGAGGCAACATAAAACTCATGGGACTATAGTTATAAACGCGTGGTATCGCAAGTTAGTTAGTTTGAGCACAATTTTTTGCTAATTATAGAGTATGATAACGAACGTATGACAGTAGAATACTATGCGTTAGTAAACTACCGCAATAATATTCTATGGGGATCGTAGATTCACGATTGTTATCTGTAATTTACAATTGTTAACGATAACCGATCATTAAAGGGGCATTAAAGGGGCTAAAAAGTGATACCGCACCTTTAAAATTATGGCCCATGGTTTCATCTACCTGATGCCCACTAGTTTCACTTACAGTATTTTCCCTACTAAAGATAGGGAAAATGTTCCACCTCCATCCCTTAATACAGAAGTCAGAAAATACTGGTTTTTGTAATAGTTCTCACTTCCGGTAACTTTTGCTTTTTCAAAACTATAATTTTTCAGCTGTCAGCTTGGTGTCTTATTATTATAATCTCTTCTGTTGTGTTGTTTTGCTGTAACTGGAATCACTTGGTATGTGTGAATTGCATGGTGGGAAATTCTCCCGCCCAATGTGTGCCGATAGTTATTACTGAGCATGCTTGACTTCACAAAAAGTCATGTCAGAAGGAAGGAGGAGTGGGAGGGGGATACTGAGCATGAACAAAAAAAAAAGACATAAAGCTACACAAATGTTTGTAGTTAGTATGTATATATGTTTGTGGTATGTTTGTATGTCGTATGTCTATATTAGTGGGAATTCCTCTATTCTACCCTTTGTATGTTTCCATATGTTGCACCCAACATAAACACTACACTAATCTAAGCAAAGGTTTACTAGATATTGTCAAGTGTGAACGGAATGAAAGTCCCACGATTTTTATTTCCTTCTTTTCCCCCTGTGAATCACTTGTGAACACACTCACGTATCCCCTACACTATTAAAACCGTATTGTAGACAAACACAGATACTTTTATTAGACATTGGATTAGGGATGGGTTTCGGGTTCATTGGGAACCTGGTTCTGGTTTTAAACTACCGTTTCTGAAGTTATGCAAACGTTCGGGAACTTTTCGAAACCAAAACTTTTACCAAACCTTTCGAATATTCAATTCAGATTCGTACATCTCTATAAGACTTACCAAAATACCAAAAAGTAGTGACATTGGTGGAATTCAAACACATTACACATTTTCACCAGAGATTGTTTATTTATTAGATCCATAAAGAGGACACCATATATACTTATATAATCCACCCCCTCCTACGGTATAATCGTTGTGTGCCAATTATAACCTGGAACTACCGTCTGCTGTACAGCAGTATTGGGGGTATTGAAAGATAAAAGAGGACACGGGATGGGGTTTGTACTGCTGTATCTGATCCCAGTAATGTTACAGGGTGCAGTTCACTGTGTTCACATTATGGTCTGGATAGTGGGGAAAGCAGCCTCAATGTACTGTGCTGTGATTCTCACTCCCTAACGGATCACAAGTGCATGTGAAATCAAACCCTTAAAGAGGGGAAATGGGGGTTGGATCATAATGCATAATGCACCCCCTACAGTGAATGAATCGGATCTTAGAGGTCACCTTGTGCTCTTCAGTGGCACAACTAGGGGCGCCCAGAGAAAATCACATGCGGTCTTTATGGTAGCAGTCTACCGTGATCAAGAGCACGCCACCAGGGAGACGTAGTGTACAGAGATGCCGCCATGAGTAGGATTTTTGTGTAGGGAAACAAAACCTGAAATTGCAGGAGGCTATAGGCAGGCCCAGAGCTACAGTATATTTTCTGCCTTTAGACCATCGCATGGTTAAATAGATTACAATTAGGCACATTACGTCCGGTTCATCGGCTTAAACAAAAGCCTCATCAGAGGGCGTTTAAGTTTCGCATTTCCTGATATTAAAACAAATGCGCTCATGGTCGGGAACATAGAGATAATGGTCAAGCACACTGAAAACTGAGGTGTCCCATAGGAGACTAACTGTGTTAATGTGAGAAACTGGCATAGGAAGAAAGAGAGACACGTTAGCAGGATTAATATGATTGTCCTTGCAGCCGGGAGCAATTTAGATGTCTTGGGATTCCTGAAAATATTGGCCAACTTGTCCATTTTTCTCACATGTTTCAGGAGCGAGTGCAGAATAATCACTGTTGCCACAACCAATAGGCCAAATGCCACAGAAGCAATTATAGTGTAAATCCACAAGGTACACAAACACCTGCTATTAAACGAATACACAGTCCAGCTCCTATTGCTTCCATGAGACATATACGTGATATTGCTTTGGACAAGATAAATATCGTTTATTCCCAGGATGCTTTGCAAAGCTGACAGAAGAACGGATCCAATAAGTGCACAGGGGACCAATATGGGGGTTAGTTGCTTGATCTTTATGATAAACTTGTGTTGGCTGACAGTGATTTTTAGGCTGCAGTAGATACTCATCCAGGTTGAGGTTAACAAGCTGGAGAGAGACAGAAACATTGTCGTCAGGAAGAAGGTTTTCATGGGGGTTTCACTATTGTAGAACATTGGCCAGAACATTGAACAAACACTGTTGGACGTGAGAGTCAATTGTAGGGCCACATTTAAAGAACCGAGGCAAAGGAGGAGAATGTTCTGTGGAGAGCCCTTCTTGTTCCTCACAAATATCTTAGAAATGATTCCCAATATGTATCCATTGCCAAATAAACCCAACGATGCCAAGACCACTGGAAATAGAATCTCTGCCATATCCAAGAACCTCAGACTACTGCTTCTGTCTCCTGTCTGTATTCTGTACAGCCGGGCAGTGTTAGCAGAGGCAATGTCAGAGCTGGTAACACTACACAAATTATGCACATTAGGCAAATACAAGGCAGTTTCCATGTAATATACACAGTCCAACCTTTTTAACCTACTCATGATCCCTACCTAACAGTTGATCCAGAAGGAGGTAAAACGCTAAGTAAGCTAATCAATGAACTTGCCATTACCACATCTGCTGGAAGTCAGTTCCACAGTTTCACCGTTCTGGCTCAAACTAGTTTGTTTTTCCAGACTCGCGGCTGTATTTTCGATAATTATCTAATCTACGGACCGTTCGCTAACCCTCGAAAGTATCGCTCGTTTTCGCTAACCCTAGAATGTATCGTTTGCCAACCCTTGAATGTAGCCTTCGATTTTCGGTAACCCTCGAAAGTATCAGTCGTTTTTGGTAACTCTCGAATGTATGGATCATTTTCACTAACCCTCGAATGTACTGTTCGCTAACCCTCGAATGTATAACCTCGAATTGGCCGTAACCCTCGAATGTAACTTGCGCAAAACCCGACAATTACCCGCTCGTGTTTTAGAAGTGTTTTGGTGATAGTGACATGTTCCCCAGACCATTTCCCAGGTGCCACAGCCATTTACAGTAAGTTACCATTGTTAGTTTAGCTGTAAATCATTTTGAACTATCACTCCCCCATTGACTTTAATGGGTCCCAATTCGAAATTTATGAAGTTCAACCATCTCTAGTCCTAACCAGTTGGGATTTGATCCTGCCAGGGGGTTCCCAAAATACCAGTAAATCTCAATGCCAGAGTTTCACCAAATTCAAGATTTAAAGGTTTTGGTATTTACTAGATTGCACGTTGATGTGTTTTGGACAGACAGAATGGGCTCCTGGTTCTTGTGAATTACAAGGTGGATATGCCCTTTAATGTTCATTAAGTACAGCACTTGTGGAGGCTGCAGTTCCCCATTAAATATTATCTTTTTGTTTATTAACAAGTAAATGTATTATTTGCTGTAATTCATTTTTATATAAAAAGGTGAACTCATTCTCCACCCACGTTTGCCCAGGAGAGGACAATCTGGGCCAGTAGAAGGAGGGGCCAATTCCCCCCGAGCTACTCTTTGCTACACGTATTGGGCCATAGCTGTTGGTGTGATGTCATGTCACATGACCTGCTAATGGCCCCATCAATGTCAAAACTTTCTGAATGTTCCTTTGCAGTGAGATACCCACATTCTAATTATGGCTGCTTACTGGATGGGCTGATGCTATTGTTATTTTTTAATTTGCATGCAATAAAGGCTGTATGCTCCGCCTACTGTGAAAGTGCCCCTTTAACATGTTGGCCCCCAGTCTTCTCCCTGAGTTTGCCTCAAATAAAAGGGTCCCAGAGGTTTCAAACATATTTGGTCACACTACTGGAGAGGGGCCGAGCACTGGTGTGGGTGACATGGTGGCACCACAAGCAATGAAGTAGAAGCTTTTTGGCACTGTAACTTGGCTAAAATGTATGTGATCCAGAGCTTCTTTAAAAAGTAGGAGAGAGAATTTGAGGCAAATGTATAGGGAAACCTTGGTTCAAAAACAACACAGTGAACACGAGGTAATCTCACTTTAATGAGCAGATAGGACACACATTTATATTTTTGGTTAAGCCACTAGAGGTCACATTAATACCGTTTGTTCCATATGTAGTACTGTCAGTCCTAGGATCATACTGTATGAGGGCACGTGGGTTAGTGTGGGTTTAGACAACGTCTGATCCAGCCAAAGTCATAACCACTGTTCAACCTTCTTGCAAAGTGGTTAGTTTTGCTTTTCCAAATGGTACCATTCTGAATCTGTATTTTATTAATGAACATGAGAGGTTCATGTAGTTATTACACATTATTACACACGTTATTGCACATGTAGGGGATGATGTCCTTGGATCCCATTTATTATGAAATTATCCCTTCGAAAACCTTTACTTTTGACTTCTACCTGTAGTGCTCCATAGTACCTGTAGTGCTCCATATTACCTGTAGTGCTCCATAGTACCTGTAGTGCTCCATAGTACCTGTAGTGCTTCATAGTACCTGTAGTGCTCCTTAGTACCTGTAATGCTCCATAGTGCCTGTAGTGCTCCATAGTACCTGTAATGCTCCATAGTGCCTGTAATGCTCCATGTACCTGTAGTGCTCCATAGTATCTGTAGTTGGTCCTTGGTACCTGTAGTGCTCCTTAGCACCTGTAATGCTCCATAGTACTTGTAGTCTCCATATTACCTGCAGTGCTCCATATTACCTGCAGTGCTCCATAGTACCTGTAGTGTCCCATAATGCTTGTACTTTGAACAAGTAAGAAGTAGATTCTATAACCAAGAAGGCCTCCATGTTGTTACCGGTACAACTCACAGCCTATGTAGTTAAGAGCCATGTGAGCATGCACACCTATTGCAACTTCCTCTGGTCCTAGTATTCATTGTCTCTATGCACAGAGACACGTATTCTCCACACCAATATGGAAGCCCCTGATACGCTTGCTACCTTAGAATTTATTTTCCAGCTTTCATTCTTTTCCTAGCAAAAGGGAACGTCTCTAAAGGCATCTGTTTTCTTTGTGTTAGCTTTGGTGACTTAACAGTCTAATTAATTTTTTTTTTTTGTTATATTTCTTCCTCATTGTTTGCTTTGAACTGCAGGATCTGCTGAACCATTATCTGTGACTAACAGAGGTGGGTCTCTGTGCTGCAATTTGATTGGCTGTCAGCTTTTTCCACCCTTGAGTTCGATTCCACCCTTGGACACATCTGCAAGGAGTTTGTATGTTCTCCCCGTGCTTGCGTGGGTTTCCTCCGGGCACTCCGGTTTTCCCCACAATCATAAAGACATACTGATAGGTCGTGTCAAATAAATGTGCTTAGATTGTAAGCTCTTCGGGTCAGGGCCCTTATGGAATAATTGGCGCTATATAAATCCACAATAATGATAATAATAATTTAACAAGATCAGGTCATAACCAAGGGACGTATTCGCTTTTTCCAAAGTTCACCTAAGTCCATGTTTGTTTAAGCTAAAGTACAGTCAAATGAAAGTAAAAGGCAGTAGGTATTTGCATAATTAGCAGTCCACTCCAGTAACTTGTCTACAAGAAGAGCTGCACTGAAATCACTAGGGGGGCTGGGGACAAGGAGAAATGCAGTGCATTAGGTCTATGGGGGGTGGGGGGGGATCATCGATCTTTAGTTATGCCCCTGGTCCACACAATGAGCAAGATGCTCAGACAGCAACATCATAATATCTTACATGTGTATTATCTCTATAATTACCAATGTCCTCATACGTTTATGTTTACGTTACGTTTACGTTTATCTAACCTCCATTTAGATGATCCATTAAAGAGAATGAAATCCAAAGGCAGCTCCAGGGATCTTATAATTGTCGCCATTTGTCTCTCACTTCTAAATTCATATTTATTATTAACCCGCCGTATCGAAAAGTTCCTATACCACGGGTTAGCAAAAAAGTGCGGTTGTGTATTTACATAGTAGACTTCCGCAATGGTATTGTATGGCTTATTGTACAATTACGTTCGCAATCATAAATGTACAACTGCAATCGGAATTTTACAACAGCAATCTTAATTGTAAGATCGTGGTTGTAAAAATAGTGGCCGTTAAAGGCCCAAAATGGCGGGTGCATATCAAACAAACAGACATTATTCGGACACTGGGGGTAAAGGGGAGGAGCTCTACTGGGATAGGATACTGCTCTTTGATTGGCATAGTCAGAACATTAAAAGGGGAAGTTCTCCCCAAGCTAAAAACATTCCAGCACATTTATCGGGTCAATACATCTATATCTAAACATGACATTCAAGCTTATTTTATTGTGAGGGCCCACGGGTATTTGTATACCACATTTATCTACAAATATGGTATTCTAAACGCTCTGGAATCCCGAGTATCCCTTCGGCACAGATACCCCAATTTATCACCACTTCCTTGGCCAATAGACAAGCCCCCGTTTGTTGGGAGGCTATTATCATCTCACGGACACGGTTTGCCCCCATTATTCCCGCCATTTCGCAAAAAATTGCATTTTCCGCGATGTATAAATGGGCGGAAAATGGTATAATATATAAATAACGCTATAATATATAAATAGAAGCGGCGGTAACTGTTCAGATAAGCGCGAAAAGTTAACGATATGTTAACTTTTCTCGGCTATCTGAACAGTCACCGCCGCTTCTATTTATAAAGCGGCGGTAACTGTTACGCATCGCTAATCTTGGCCGTATTACTTCGCCACCTTGAAGGATCGCGGCGGGTGGTCACACCCGCCCCGGGAGGCACGCCCACCTCACCATGGGTGGTCGCCGCTGCACCCCGCCCTCGCCCCCCCCATGTGGCGACCACCCACCGCCACCCTTCCCAGCAGCCCCTCCCAACCCCATCCCTGCTCGCGGTGAACATATGGAACAAGAGGCTAGGAGGGGCTGCTGGGAAGGGGTCGCAGCAGGTGGTTGTGACCACCTGCCGCGCATCCCCTCCCCAGCAACCCCTCCAAGCCCCCTGCCCCGAAGGGCCCGCTGGGAGGGGTGGAGGCACCCTCCAGCGGGGGCTCTGAGTGGTGCCTTTTGGGGCTTAAGGGGTTCCGCAGCTCGAACCAGGCCCTATGCCCACTCCCCGGCTCTATCAGGGCCTTTGCGGCACTTACAAGTGCCCTTTGGGGCTTAGGGGTCCTGCAGCTCCAACCAAGCCCCCCTTCCCCTGCCCTATCAGGGCCTTTGCGGCACTTACAAGTGCCCTTGCGGCCCTAAGAAGGGCCTTTGGGGCTTAAGGAGTTTGGGGCTTAAGCTCGAACCGGGACCCCCCTCCCTGGCCCTTGCGGCACTGAGAAGTGCCTTTGCAGCCCGAACTGGGACCCCCAGTGAGCGGCTCTTAAAAGAGCCCTTTCTTCCAGCCGCGGCGACACCAGCTCCGCTGAGGCCGGCGACCCTCAAGAGGTTCCCCCGGTGGGCGCAGGCGGCCTCAACGAGGCCGATGTTGCCGGCATCTTGATCCGTCGTAACATCTTCGGGCTGGTGACACCAACCCCACTGAGGTCGCCAATGCCTGGCAGGATCACCGTGGCCATCAGTGAACCAGCTGGCACCGCCGGCCTCAGCGGAGCCGATGTTGCCAGCCGCTTCTTTCTTCAGCCATCTACTGCGATGGCATCTGAGGTCCGCGACGGAGTGCACCTCCTTATATAGGTTTTCAGAAAACCCTAATCCGTTTTTGATTGGTCAATTTTTTAATGCTTGGTTTACATGCTTTACATTAACCAATCAGATTTCGCCTCCGCCGCGGACCTCAGATACCATCACAGTAGATGTCTGAAGAAAGAAGATGGAGAGGGTGCCTCCACCCCTCCCAGCTGGCCCTTCCCTTCCTCTCTCAACCAGCGGAGGGGCAGGGGGTTTGGAGGGGCTGCTGGGGAGGGGGTGCACAGTGGGTGGTCGCGACCACCTGCTGCGGCCCCTTCCCAGCAGCCCCTCCTAGCCTCCTGTTCCATATGTTCGCCGCAAGCAGGGTTGGGGGTTAGGAGGGGCTGCTGGGAAGCGGCGGTGGCGAGTAGTCGCCGCAGGGGTCGAGGGCGGGGTGGGCTTATTCGCGGCAATATGGTACTTGCAGTACCGCCGGGAAGGGACTTAAAATTACCGCCAGACATCGCGACAATAGCGCTGGCCGTTATAAATACAGCGATAGAGCTATTTTCGCCGTCGCAATGTCAACCAATTTTTAACATTCCGTTTTACTGTTTAACTGAAGAACAGGAGGTTAATTAGATACGTCTTACCTCCTGTTCTTCAGTAAAACGTGCAGGAGAGATGACAGAACTTACCGTGGATCACTCCAGAGCTGGTTTCTCACTGACAGTCTCCGATGCATCCACGATCCCTTTCAGTGTCAGTGGCTTTGTAGACTGTCAGTGGCGCTGGACTGATTCAGGAGCAGAGACACAGTCAGTACACGGATAATCAATCAACATAACACAAGATGAAGCCAATTTGGGGCACAGTCCAGGATCAGGGTAGGCAGCAACAGTCAGAAACAAGGATCAAGTGATCGTACTTTATGGCCGCAATTGTACTTTTACGATAACCCGCGGTATCTCGCAGGATTTTAAATAAGCTCCTAATTTACGAATCCACTGAGCTTCCTTCCTTAGAAATGTTTTTGCTTTAACCATCTCACATGGAACTTTACACACACTCTGCTCCCATGAGATTCTGACATGTTTAGCTATGGTGGAATGCGTGTGTGTTCCCTTTATTCACTACAGGTGTATGTTCCTAAAACATTAAAACATTAACTGTTAGGGGGGACTGATTAAGAGTATCAGAAATATTTTTAATACCTGTCACAGACTTGTAAGTCAAAGTTGTGTCTCAGCGCCACCCCATGTCACAGGCCAAACCCAACACACGTTAAGCCTTACTTTAGATGTCTGTATGTGCTGTTCCGTGCATTATTATGCGTTACGTAACGACATACACACGATATACACTGTACAAGCACAGGCTGCAGATACTGAAAGGCCGTAGGATTGGGGAGCCAATTTGCAGCAACGTAATGTGTGAGCCCAGATTCAAGACTGTGATTTATTTTCTGTATTTGTTCTTTTCAACACGGAAATGGGAGGGGGGAACAGGAAACAAATCTATTATATACTAAGGCCAGTCCTGAGTGTGGCCTGTCACATCGCAATTCACAGGCATGCGATTCTCACACAGTAACGGAAAATAAAAGGTGTGAGAGTCTTGCCAGCTTGGTCTAGTCCTTATCCTTTCTAAAAAGCTGCTCTATACCAAAGCACGACTGGTGAATGCAGTACACTGAACGGGTTAAGGCCTAACAGGGCCATAGGCACAGGTTAACCTTGGGGCGTCTCCCCACCAAACTTTCCATTACACAAATATCACCAATGTTACTCTCATTTATTCCTAAACTAATACTAATTGTGTTTATAAATAATTGGGTAATATTGCTCTATAATCTAACAGGAGAACTTAATCCCCTTTAGTGCTATGTGCGACCAATTGGAGGGCACACTACTATGTTTTACTGGGACTCCGTGTCTGGGAGCATTATAGTAAACTAAATGTCCCTCCCATATTTAAATCATACCTCCCAAGTGGTTCTCCTTGGCTGACAGAGCAAGCTCGACTCTTGACCAAGTCCAACTCTATCTAGTCTAGTCCGATTCCCCCTAGGATCCATCTAAGTCCCAACAAACCCACCCAAGCAGCCCCCATTCTAACCACCTCACCTCAGAATTAAAGGGAAATTCCAGACCTCACCTTTAAATTGCCATATACCAGAAAGACCCCCCAAAGACCATGATACTAATTTCAGTGTTAACTTTGGGATATTGTGTTCTATGGTGACATAACTTTCATATTGACTCATCTAAATGGTGTCCTAGTTATTAAATCACCATAGAAATAACTAGTGTTACATCAATAGTCTGGGATAATGACCCATTGTCACAGTGAAACACAATCTCTGCTACCGGTCTGATTTATTGTTATCCCTCAGTATGGGTGTCATGAAACCTAAACACCCAGCACCCACACCCAGCCTGACCACAGAGAATTTTGCAGGGAGGAAGGGTGTGTGTTTGGGGGGGGGGTAGTTTAAACAGAGCCCAATCTTTAAGGCCTAAGGATTCCCAACCGGCATCCCTTCAGGGGATGAATGTAGAGGGTCACCAGGGAATGCTGGGTGTTGTAGTTTACAGACATTTAGCATCCCTGGCTCAATGAGATATGTGCTTCTTTTCTTCTATTGTTTCCAGGATGATATAAAATTGTTGGGCTACAAGATTCCCTGCAGGACTTAAATCAGGTTCTTAATGGGTCCAATTGGAAGATACAATCCTTGCAGAGCACCTCTTCTCATTGGCCTTGTCGCCAACTGATTGAGGGAGATGGAGACCATCAGAGCAGGGAAGGACATTTTAGGTAATGTGAATTAAGTAAGAAGAACAGGGTACAAGGAATTGAAAGGACAAGGATAACTATGTATTCCTACCTCCACCCTGTTCCACCAGACCCAGCAGTCAGTAATATCCAGGGTGAGAACCTAAACCACCAGGTCCTCACCGCTGGGTTTGCCTTCTGTCTTCTGCAATACTTAAAGTTTCCTTCATTGCTCCAACTCCACTTCCGCCATCCGGCTTCTACAAATCATGTCTTCTCATGGTCCAGAGTTGCCAACTGGATGGAGGACGGAACCAATATACTGATTGAAGTTCGGGAGGTTAAGGAGCTATGCCTTACCTCCCGATCTTTAATCAGTATTGCATGGCCCGAGAACGAAGATGGGAGCTAACTTACCTACACAATCCACCTCGGCCAAGCTGGAATCTCCGACGCGTAATGTGTGCTATGGCTGTACAGGAGATTTAAGCGGTCGGAGATTCCAGCTTGGCTGCAGTGGATCACGTAAAAGGTAAGTTAGCTCCCATCTTCGTTCTCGGGCCCTGCAATACTGATTGAAGATCGGGAGTTAAGGCACTGCTCCTTTACCTACCGATCTTCAATCAGTATATTAAAGGAATAGTTCAATTCGAGAGTGAACCATCCTTTAAAGTGCTAATTAGTGGCAGTGAGATTAAAAAGACGTAAATTACATCAGTTTAGGGATCGCTTTAATTAAACATTTCTAAGCTATTTACAATGATAAGAAACACAAACACTGCATTAATCAGTAGGCAGAATAATATTTATTGATATATAGTTATTTTGTGTTGAAAAAAATGATCAAGATCAGCCCCTATATGCAAAAAAAGAATCCTCAGCTCAACAAAACAAGTACAGCTTCCTCCACCCACCCAGTCCGTCCCCCCAGTAGCCCAACCTGAAAAAGGACACAACCAATCAAATACGCAATATGCAGCCACCAGCTGCACCGCTGGATATATTGACTGGTCAAGACGACATCTATCGATTTTATTTCATCTAGAATGGGCTGGGATAGGAAAAATATTTTTGAAAGGGAAATTCTCTTGTAGGTCAGTAACTTCATTGGTCTAGGAGGAAAAACAAAAGAAATAGAATATACATACAGAATACTATACACCGTATAAATGGGCCCTTCCTATACCATATAAATGGGCCCTTCCTATACCATATAAACGGGCCCTTCCTATACCATATAATTGGGCCCTTCCTATACCGTATAAATGGGCCCTTCCTATCCCATATAAGTAGGCCCTTCCTATACCATATAAGTGGGCCCTTCCTATACCATGTAAATGGGCCCTTCCTATACCATATAATTGGGCCCTTCCTATACCATATAAATGGGCCCTTCCTATCCCATATAAGTGGGACCATCCTATACCATATAAATGGGCCCTTCCTATCCCATATAAGTGGGCCCTTCCTATACCATATAAATGGCCCTTCCTATCCCATATAAGTGGGCCCTTCCTATACCATATAAGTGGGCCCTTCCTATACCATGTAAATGGGCCCTTCCTATACCATATAATTGGGCCCTTCCTATACCATATAAATGGGCCCTTCCTATCCCATATAAGTGGGAGCATCCTATACCATATAAATGGGCCCTTCCTATCCCATATTAGTGGGCCCTTCCTATACCATATAAATGGCCCTTCCTATCCCATATAAGTGGGCCCTTCCTATACCATATAAATGGGCCCTTCCTACACCATATAAATGGCCCTTCCTATCCCATATAAGTGGGCCCTTCCTATACCATGTAAATGGGCCCTTCCTACACCATATAAATGGCCCTTCCTATCCCATATAAGTGGGCCCTTCCTATACCATATAAATGGGCCCTTCCTATACCATATAAATGGGCCCTTCCTATACCATGTAAATGGGCCCTTCCTATACCATACAAATGGGCCCTTCCTATACCATATAAACGGGCCCTTCCTATACCATATAATTGGGACCATCCTATACCATATAAATGGGCCCTTCCTATACCATATAAGTGGGACCATCCTATACCATATAAATGGGCCCTTCCTATACCATGTAAATGGGCCCTTCCTATACCATATAAATGGGCCCTTCCTATACTATATAAATGGGCCCTTCCTATACCATGTAAATGGGCCCTTCCTATACCATGTAAATGGGCCCTTCCTATACCATATAAATGGGCCCTTCCTATCCCATATAAGTGGGCCCTTCCTATACCATATAAATGGCCCTTCCTATCCCATATAAGAGGGCCCTTCCTATACCATATAAATGGGCCCTTCCTATCCCATATAAGTGGGCCCTTCCTATACCATATAAATGGCCCTTCCTCCTATCCCATATAATGGGCCCTTCCTATCCATATAAGTGGGCCCTCCTATACATATAAATGGCCCTTCCTATCCATATAATGGGCCCTTTCCTATCCATATAAGTGGGCCCTTCCTATACCATGTAAATGGGCCCTTCCTATACCATATAAATGGCCCTTCCTATCCTCATAAATGGCCCTTCCTATCCATTAAAGGGGCCTTCCTATACCATATAAATGGGCCCTTCTCTATACCATTGTAATGGCCCTTCCTAACCATAAAAATGGGCCCTTCCTATACCATATAAACGGGCCCTTCCTATACCATATAATGGGCCTCCTATACCATAAAATGGGCCCTTCCTATACCATATAATGGGACCATCCTATACCATATAAATGGGCCCTTCCTATACCATGTAAATGGGCCCTTCCTATACCATATAAATGCCCCTTCCTATACTATTAAATGGGCCCTTCCTATACCATGTAAATGGGCCCTTCCATACCATTAATGGGCCCTTCCTATACCATATAATGGCCCTTCCTATCCCTAAGTGGGCCCTTCCTATACCATATAAATGGCCCTTCCTACTCCCATATAAGAGGGCCCTTCCTATACCATATAAATGGCCCTTCCATCCATCTATATGGGCCCTTCCTATACCATATAAATGGCCCTTCCTATCCCTATAAATGGCCCTTCCTATCCCATATAAGTGGGCCCTTCCTATATCCATATAAATGGGCCCTTCCTATACCATATAAATGGGCCCTTCCTATACCATAAATGCCCTTTCCTACACATATAAATGGGCCCTTCCTATACCATGAAATGGGCCCTTCCTATACCATATAAATGGGCCCTTCTTAACCTCATATAAGTGGGCCTTCCTATACCATATAATGGGCCCTTCCTATAACCATGATAACGGGCCCTTCCTATACCATATAAAATGGGCCCTTCCTATATCCCATATAAGTGGGCCCTTCCTATACCATGTAAATGGGCCCTTCCTATACCATATAAATGGGCCCTTCCTATACCATATAAATGGGCCCTTCCTATCCCATATAAGTGGGCCCTTCCTATACCATGTAAATGGGCCCTTCCTATACAATGTAAATGGGCCCTTCCTATACCATATAAATGGGCCCTTCCTATCCCATGTAAGTGGGCCCTTCCTATACCATATAAATGGGCCCTTCCTATACCATATAAATGGGCCCTTCCGATACCATGTAAATGGGCCCTCCTATCCATACAAATGGGCCCTTCCTATACCATTATAACGGGCCCTTCCTATACCCATATCAATTGGGACCATCCTATACCATATAAATGGCCCTTCCTATACCATATAAGTGGGACCATCCTATAACATATAAATGGGCCCTTCCTATACCATGTAATGGGCCCTTCCTATACCATATAATGGGCCCTTCCTATACTATATAAATGGCCCTTCCTATACCATGTAAATGGGCCCTTCCTATACCATGTAATGGGCCCTTCCTTACCATATAAATGGGCCCTTCCTATCCCATATAAGTGGGCCCTTCCTATACCATATAATGGCCCTTCCTATCCCTATCATATAAGAGGGCCCTTCCATACCATATAAATGGGCCCTTCCTATCCCATATAAGTGGGCCCTTCCTATAACCATATAAATGGCCCTTCCTATCCATATAATGGGCCCTTCCTATCCCATAAAGTGGGCCCTTCCTATATCAATTAAATGGGCCCTTCCTATACCATATAAATGGAAATGGCCCTTCCTATACATATAAATGGCCCTTCCTCAACATTAAATGGGCCCTTCCTATACCATGCAAATGGGCCCTTCCTATACCATATAAATGGGCCCTTCTTAACTCATATAAGTGGGCCCTTCCTATACCATATAAATGGGCCCTTCCTATACCATATAAACGGGCCCTTCCTATACCATATAAATGGGCCCTTCCTATCCCATATAAGTGGGCCCTTCCTATACCATGTAAATGGGCCCTTCCTATACCATATAAATGGGCCCTTCCTATACCATAAAATGGGCCCTTCCTATCCCATATAAGTGGGCCCTTCCTATACCATTAAATGGCCCTTCCTTACAATGTAAATGGGCCCTCCTATACCATATAAATGGGCCCTCCTATCCATTAAGGGGGCCCTTCCTATACCATATAATGGGCCCTTCCTATACCATAATGGGCCCTTCCTATACCATATAAACGGGCCCTTCCTATACCATATAAATGGGCCCTTCCTATCCCATATAAGTGGGTCCTTCCTATACCATGTAAATGGGCCCTTCCTTTACCATATAAATGGGCCCTTCCTAACCCATATAAGTGGGCCCTTCCTATACCATATAAGTGGGCCCTTCCTATACCATATAAATGGGCCCTTCCTATACCATATAAACGGGCCCTTCCTATACCATATAAATGGGCCCTTCCTATACCATATAAGTGGGCCCTTCCTATACCATGTAAATGGGCCCTTCCTATACCATATAAATGGGCCCTTCCTATACCATATAAATGGGCCCTTCCTATCCCATATAAGTGGGCCCTTCCTATCCTATATAAGTGGCCCCTTCCTTTACTATATAAATGGGCCCTTCTTATACCATATAAATGGGCCCTTCCTGGGTTTTACACAATCAGAGGGGGAATGTCCTGTGACATTTACAGATTACTATTACTGTACACTATGTTACAATCAGACAATGCCCCTTGTAGGTTACAGTAGGTTAAATGTCTCCATGACCTGTTGACTATTCTACATCCTCTGCCCTGAATTCTGTCTGCCAGGTTGGTCTGTAAGATGCACAATAACTGGATTCCCATAGGATGCTGCAGGTATCGTCCATGTGTCAGCAGATAGATCAGCTGATACCATATCTAGTTATCAGCAGACTGGGAACAAATATTTGGCCATAGTACAGAAAATGATCGTAGTGCAGTATTAGTCCAATATATAGACATTAGGAAATTAGAGTGCTGTGATACTTTTTCTATGGACTAGTTTATTTAGTTGACATGCTTTCGAGGGCTACACCCTTTTCATCAGGTCAGAGCAGTAGAAATTCGAGTGCCACCTTGTGGTGTTCATGCCAGCTACATTTTATCAACAAAACATCATGCCAATGTGTGTGTGTAAACAATTGCATATATTTGGTAAATGATCCCCGGTGTTCCATTACAGTCTGTATAAAATAAGGTATCACTGTTCCTTTTATGACATATGATATATTATATATCCTGTCACATTGTACCTTTTCTTAAGGTTGGTTTGTTGTAGTTGGCCCTTGTGCAGAGTCTCCGCTCCCAGACGTTCCACTGCCCTGACCAGAGCTGTCACCGGAACCGGATCCAGATCCGGAATTGGTATCTGCTTTGATCTATGTAGTTAACATAATGAATTAAATGATAATTATTATTATTGTGGATTTATATAGGGCCAACATCTTCCGTAGCGCTTTACAATTAGCAACGTAGCGCTTTACGGCAACAATAAATATTAAGTAGATAATGTATCCCCTTTTGTAAATTATATGGATATTATAAGGCACAAGGAATTCCGCATGCATCCTCGTGCTTTTATAAAGGTCACGTAACTCTGAACTCTAGTCCACAGAAAACAGCTTTGGTCCTTAATAAAGCAGCATAGTTTTTCTTGTACTTACCAGAGGGGCGGTATTGTCACTAACACAAACTCCGGCAAGACATACAAGTGCCTCTGGACAGTCATTTATTACAGTACATGGTGTTTCTGTTAAATAAAATGGTGATTTTTACTGTACAATAATTATTTTCCAACATAGCAAGTATATGTATTTAGTTCTAAATAAGGACTAAAAGTGAAATATAAAACTAAAAGAGAAAATAGGCCAAAATTCACCATAAATATAGGCTTACTCTGAGGTGTGTGTGTTGCTGCATGTTTTTAGTCCAGTGCTTGTTTAACTCAGGCAAAGTATCCACCTACTTCCTGACTATCTGACTATCTGTGAGGGCAAGCATGCTCAGTAATCAAAATGAGCCAGCACTGAGGGAATTTACTACCAATAAAATCACAAATTTTTAAACAGCTGATAGTGCGTATGAAAGAAACATAGGCATGATCAGCTGTTTAAAAGACTGTACCCGAACTTCTGGCTTGTTTCCAGAAGTTTGGATGCGGTCTTTCAAGCAACTGATCGCACGTATATTTTCTTCATACTCACAACCAGCTATAAAAAAAATAGCTGATCGTGGAGGTTGTGAGGGGCCCTCCTACCGTCCGGGTCCACCTGCTGTTGGCGGGGGCAGTAATTACATCACTGACTGGACCCAACCTGACCCAAACCCCCTTTCACGCTCCACTGCCAATCTATTTACAGCCTACCAATTCCTTATGTCTCACCCCCATTTTCTCTAGACTGTAAGCTCTTTGGGCAGGGTCCTCTCTCCTATTGGATCACGGTATTGCTGTAAGAAACTCATCACTCTATTTACTTATATTATGTATTACCTGAGTATGTAATATGTATGACTTTATATAACATGTATTACCCTTTATGTAACGTATGACTATGTAATTGTAAAGCGCCACGATGGCGCTATATAAATCCATAATAATAACAATTTGTGTGTTATGTATCTATGGCCGCCATTATACTATAAATAATTTCATGAGTAAGAGCTTAAAAGGCACCTAAAGGTTTAGAAAACCAGAAGGCAGAACACATTGATTTTAAAGCAGTAATTTTTGTCTCCCCTTTCATTTTGGTGCTGAGAAATGATCGATTTTATTTCCCAGCATTCCCATATCACACAGTGGTCTATGACTTTCTCTGCATGTGCCCAGTCCTAAGACACTGCACTAACATGTGACAGCTGGTACCGCCCACTAGCAGTCTGTACAGTGCAGATTAGTCAATATCGGTCAGTCATATAGTTACCAGTGTTCCCTCTAATCTGCTGGAAAATAAGTGCTGCGGTATGTAGCGCACACAACTTTATTTTGTATGTGCACAGAAAATTTATATCTGCGCACACAGACAATTTCCAATCAGAGGGAACATTGACAGTTATATAGTCCAGTTATAGTCCAGTTATTCAGGGGATTATATTTACTTTAATCCTATTTAATGGGTTGGGATTTTATTGGTTTTCTGGGGGGTTATGGAAAACGGAAAGTTTCATACGGTATTTTTATAACTTACTGAATGTAGGAACAGAACATTCCTTCCCGCATTGGGTTGGGCAGCATTTAAGACATCCAAGACAGTCATTGTCGTCAGTGCAGTTTGGATCTGGGCAATTTCCTGGATCTGGGTTTAAGATTGACGTAGTATCTGATTTGGTTGGACAATCTCCGCGTTTGGCTGCGATGAATTAAAAGGAAGAATGTGAGTCATTTCCTAAAGAAATGTATTGGTTAAGATAAATTTAGACACATTTCCATTTTGTACAGTTACATTGGGGGGCCCAATCACTGGAACTACAATGGCTGCGTAAGTGGTATACTGTCACAAACACCATTAATCTACCATAAACTCACCCATGCATGACTCTACCCATTATTGCTCCAAACCCACCCATGCTTGCACCTATTTGATGTTATCTAATGGCAGTAACCCAGTTAAAAGCTAACATCTGATTGGTTGATGTAAATTAATATCCCAGGCAAACTTTTGCTCCTCTTATTGCACTAGCCCCCATAAGTTTTATAGTCTCCAACTGTAGATCACATGTTAAGTATCGGTGCACGCCAAATATTGTACATACACACGCATAGATTAAAATATCACAAAGTGATATCCAAAAAAAAAGTAAAGCAAGTGTTGGCAAACAAGTACGATTCATATTCAAGCCCCTTTACACATTGTTTCCAAAACGCTGCCTTAAAGGGGAAATTCAGCACAAATCAATATGCTTTCAAGACATCTCAAGAGTATTTTTTCAATTTAATTTGAGCATAACCTGCCCATCCTGCAGTTTCTCTGTATAAATAAATGCTTCCTGTTTGCAGGACCCCTAGTAGAGACCGTTATGGTCTTGTCCTTGACCCAGCGCCTGGGTTGATTCAGTTGCTCAGTAGAGATCTAAGCATGTTTGACCCATCCCACAGCCAATCAGTAGAAATGACTGTTAGGAACATTCCAAGGAAGTGGTGCATCCTGGGAAGAAGAAGGATGTTAAAGGCCACAGCTAAGAGTATGAAATCAATTATTATGTTTGAGCCACAATTGAACAAGTTAATAAAAACAGGATGGCCATGTACAAAACTATTGATCTGTGCTGTATTTGTACTTCAATATCTTATCTTCTTTCCTCCGACAACCAGATCATGGTACTTACAGTTATATGGTTCAGACAAATCATGGCAGGAAGTCCGAGAAATTCCACTGAGAGCAACCACAAGTAGAAACGTTTTGGTTAGAGCCATTAGATTCAATAGGAAGATCTCCAATGAAAGTGGACGGTCCTTCTCAGCCACGAAACAGAAAGGTAGATCAGGGAATCCTCCTGCCTGCCAACATAAAGACAGAATGTGTTATTTCCTCTGAATTCCCTGGTGTATATTGGTGACAGGGGTTGAAAGTCATTGCGTAAATAAACTTTTGGTAATATGATCTCTCTTTCAGACAGGGACTTCTTCTTTGTGTCGTCAGGTATCTTTTTCTCTGGATGGAGGTGGAATTGTAAAGATGAACTATTTTACAGAATTCACAGAAGAATAATGATATCCTACACCAGTGGTAAAATAGCAACGCAGACAATATACTGTATGTACACTACAGGGACCACTGGGGAACATTTCTTATTTACTGTCATACTGGAATTCTCGTTTGCAGCAGTAGTTTGGGTATAAAAGGGTAACTCCAGCCTAAAAACACATTTCCCCTCTGACTGAAACAGCAAATCAAATTGATGTTAATCAGTAATTATCATATCACAACACCTCATGTCTGTCCTAGAACTGCTCACTGCAAAATAAAAGGAGACTTGGAGCCGCAGGCAGATATATTGAAAAGCCACATAGTTGATTGTAGCAGAAAATTTAACCTAGGCTGTATTGCATCTATGTGCCGCACTTTGTCTACATAGTATTACATGGTAATTGCGGTTAAATAAAGACATATGTCCATTTAGTCTAACCTTTACACCCTACTCTTTAACCCTACGTAACAGTTGATTACCCAACAGGGATTCCATCCTGACTCCAAATGGAAGTTGGAAAGGATCATTGGATCAACCAGAACTACAGTATATGTATTAATACCAGTAATTCTCAATATAATATAGTATCCCTGTACCAACCAGAACTTCAGTATATATATTAATACCAGTAATTCTCAATATTATATAGTATACCCGTACCAACCAGAACTACAGTATATGTATTAATACTAGTAATTCTCAATATTATATAGTATCCCTGTACCAACCAAAACTACAGTATATGTACTAATACCAGTAATTCTCAATATTATATAGTATCCCTGGATCAACCAGAACTACAGTATATGTATTAATACCAGTAATTCTCAATATTATATAGTATCCCTGTACCAGCCAGAACTACAGTATATGTATTAATACCAGTAATTCTCAATATAATATAGTATCCCTGTACAAACTAGAACTACAATATAAGTATTAATACCAGTAATTCTCAATATTATATAGTAGCCCTGGATCAACAAGAACTACAGTATATGTATTAATACCAGTAATTCTCAATATTATATAGTATCCCTGGATCAACCAGAACTACAGTATATGTATAATACCAGTAATTCTCATATTATTAATAGTATCCCTGTCCAACCAGAACTACAGTATATGTATTAATACCAGTAATTCTCATTATTATATAGTATCCCTGTACCAACAGAACTATAGTATATGTATTAATACCAGTAATTCTCAATAGTATACAATATCCCTGTACCAACCAGAACTACAGTATATGTATTAATACCAGTAATTCTCAATATTATACAATATCCCTGTACCTACCAGAACTACAGTATATGTATTAATACCAATAATTGTCAATATACAGTATCCCTGTGCCAACCAGAACTACAGTATATGTATTAATACCAGTAATTATCAATATTATATAGTATCCCTGTACCACCCAAACTAAAGTATATGTATTAATACCAGTAATTCTTAATATTATATAGTATCCCTGTACCACCAGAACAACAGTAATATATAATACAGTAATTCTCAATATTATATAGTATACCTGGATCAACCAGAACTACAGTATATGTATTAATACTAGTAATTCTCAATATTATATAGTATCCCTGGATCAACCAGAACTACAGTACATGTATTAATACCAGCAATTCTCAATATTATATAGTATCCCTGGATCAACCAGAACTACAGTATATGTATTAATACTAGTAATTCTCAATATTATATAGTATCCCTGGATCAACCAGAACTACAGTATAATGTATTAATACAATAATTGTCAATATACAGTATCCCTGTGCAACCAGAACTACAGTATAGTGTATTAATACCAGTAATTATCAATATTATATATAGTATCCCTGTACCACCCAAACTAAAGTATATGTATTAATACCAGTAATTCTTAATATTATATAGTATCCCTGTACCAACCAGAACAACAGTATATATATCAATACCAGTAATTCTCAATATTAATAGTATACCTGGATCAACCAGAACTACAGTATATGTATTAATACTAGTAATTCTCAATATTATATAGTATCCCTGGATCAACCAGAACTACAGTACATGTATTAATACCAGCATTCATTCTAATATTATAGTATCCCTGGATCAACCAGAACTACAGTATATGTATTAATACTAGTAATTCTCAATATTATATAGTATCCCTGGATCAACCAGAACTACAGTACATGTATTAATACCAGTAATTCTCAATATTATATAGTATCCCTGTACCAACCAGAACTACAGTATATGTATTAATACCAGTAATTGTCAATATATAGTATCCCTGTGCCAACCAGAACTAGAGTATATGTATTAATACCAGTAATTCTCAATATTATATAGTATACCTGTACCAACTGGAACTTAATTATATGCATTAATGCCAGTAATTCTCAATATTATATAGTATCCCTGTACCAACCAGAACTACAGTATATGTATCAATACCAGTAATTCTCAATATTATATAGTATACCTGGATCAACCAGAACTACAGTACATGTATTAATACCAGTAATTCTCAATATTATATGGTATCCCTGTACCAACCAGAACTACAGTATAGGTATTAATACTAGTAATTCTCAATATTATATAGTATCCCTGTACCAACCAGAACTACAGTATATGTATTAATACCAGTAATTCTAATTATTATATAGTATCCCTGTACCAACCAGAACTACAGTATATGTATTAATACCAGTAATTCTCAATATTATATAATATCCCTGTACCTACCAGAACTACAGTTTATGTATTAATACCAGTAATTCTCAATATTATATAGTATCCCTGTACCAACCAGAACTACAGTATATGTATTAATACCAGTATTTCTCAATATTTTATGGTATCCCTGTACCAACCAGAACTACAGTATAGGTATTAATACCAGTAATTCTCAATATTATACAATATCATAACAAGCGTGCCATTCTATTGGCCTCGTCACCGGAGGGGAGGAGGGGGCGGAGCCTACCAGAGCAGCGTTGCTCTTAGACAGTGCTTTAAGTTACGCGAACCCAGGGGTGAGGACCTATCGGTTCAGGTCCTCACCCTGGATAAAAGCTAATGAACAAAGAATAGGAGCGGAGGGAAGGTGAGTATAATTGGCCTTTAAAATGAACTTGCAATTACCACAAGACAATTCCACAATTTCCCCGTCTAAAAAAGTTTAGGAAGCCATGCAGTTCCCAGTAAGTCAGTGTAAACCCCTTGTATCTCCATAATACAACAGGCAATGTGAAGTTTAAACTGATTAGACCATGCACTTGGCAAAACGTGAGCAGAAGTGCATTAGAAATGCAGCAGTGTGGCCTAGTACCATATTAAACATTCTCAGTCATCCTCCAGCTTTTTCTCATAGATCAGTATCATATTACAGGTAAGACACCAATCGATATATTAGAACATTATAATAAGAAATCTCTCATTTACAGAAACGTCATTGTTTTTTGAATGAGGTTTATTGTTCCTTGTAACCTTGGCTGCTTCTTGCCTAAAGTCAAGATTGTCATTCCTAGCAGAAGACGTGATAGTTTAACAACAGATCTCAGATAATTATCCTGAAGGTAAATGGAGAACCAATATTATCACTTTTCTTGGTAACTCTAGAAAGCCAAAAGCGGTAACAGCTACTTAAGATGGAGAGATTGCAAGGTTTCCCCTTCCAAGTAGACTGGAACCGAGGCTGTGCGTGTACGGAATGCGGTTATAAAACCCAGGTACTGACTGTGGGAAGGGTAAAGAGAGTATCCAAATACATTAGAATTTAAAACTGTGACTTCTCCCAAACCATGCATTGACTCATTTTCAATGAATGTGCTTTGAAGTGCATAGTGGGTTATAGTATTTCAGTGCAATCAGCCATGTATTCTGGGTTGTGATTTCAGAAATTGCCAATAGTTTTGAATGATTTTTTTGGGCAAAATCAGCTGGTCAAAAGATTGGACATGTCAGAAAATCAAGGGAGATTGAAATTCAATAGTCCGCACGATTGGTTAGCCCAAAACATAGGCGTTTGCAACTTTCATTTTGTCAGGCTACCAATTAGTAAAAAGATTGGCCGCAGCCATAACTATCATCCGGTAAACAAAGAAAAAGGTCATCAATGGGCATTACTGGGTGTCATTTAATATCATAATATCTGTGCTAGTGCAAATAGTAAAACATGGGGGTTTGAGCTACAATTTAATGCATAAAAGGCAAAAGCCTTCCAACCACATCATGGTAACCCCAGTATGGAAGGTCCTAACTAATTACCTTGGGTCATTTATCTGGGCAGACACCCCCTGCTTTGGGTTGCATTTTCTTGGGAAGGTTGTCTCCCTGACCTTGCACTGGATTAGTATTAAAGGAAACCACTTCCCCCCGCCTACTGGATTTTAACAAGGAGGTAAGTGGCCTTTCATCCAATGCTTAGTTTACAAGGTATAAAATCTCCAATTAAAGGGACATGTTGGGGTGCTACTACCACATGGAAACTCTGCCACACTAGATATACAAAGCAGGGTCTGTGGGAGCACTCCTTAGTAGAGATGGACTAGAACTCGAACTGAACAAGTCTGAACGGACTGGGACTTCTCGAACCATCCCGGACCCGGATTTCTCTGACTTTCGGACTCGAGGCTGTATTTTCGATAATTAGCGAATTTACGGGCCGTTTGCTAACCTTAGAATGTATCGTTGGCTAACCCTTGAATGTATCGTTCATTTTCAGTAACTCTAATGTACGGCTTGTTTTCGCTAACCCTCGAATGTAGCCTTCGGTAATCCCTGAAAGTATTGTTCGATTTCGGTAACCCTGGAATTTATGGGTCTATTTTCTCTTACCCTCAAAAGTATCATTCGGTAACCCTCGAATTGGCAGTAACCCTTGAATGTAACTTGTGAAAAACCCGACAATTGCCCGCTCATGTTTAAGAAGTGTTGTTTTGGTGATAGTGACATGTTCCCCAGACCATTTTCCAGGTGCCACAGCCATTTACAGTAAGTTACCATTGTTAGTTTAGCTGTAAATCATCCAAACTTTTCGAACTATCACTCCCCATTGACTTTAATGGGTTCGAATTCGAACTTTCAAACTTTTACTGAAGTTCGAAAGTTTGAAAACGAACCGAACTCTATAAAGTTCATCCATTTCTACTCCTTAGGTGAACTTTCTATAACATAATGTATAGTAGAAGTGCCATGGATCTGACCAAAACATTAAAACAAAAACAAAAAAGACTATTAATGCGCATTCCTGGGCCCCATATAGTATCATAACTATCACCTGGTATCCACTTTTCGCCTGCAGTGACCATTTACGCTGAAAAGCAATATTGATAGCAGAAAAACAACTGATACTGGCAGCAGTTTTTCTAATCATAATAAAGATTCGTTATTGGACTTTACTGATAACGAATCTTTTTAAATCCAGCAACTCACCGTGGAACAGGTTTGTTAAATGCATTTCTCAATAGTCTCTCTTTAAAGGGAATGTTGAAGGGTAGGGGTTAATTCTAACAGGTAAGTCCTTAATTGATAAATTTCAATTACTTCCCTTTAAATCCAAGCAAACCTGTTACTTAGCAGGTGTATTTAACTGTCCATATAAACTGGGTGTCAGACTCAGTTGTACTTTGGGAGAATCAGAATGTTGAGAGACATGTGGCTTATACTATTGTTGGTTTCTCTTGTCTTGACTTCTTCTAGAGCTAATGGTGAGTAACATTGTGATCTTATCTACCCATGTGTGATATGGGATCAGACCTGGTTTATACTCCATTTATACTGCTGATAAGATTAGGAATTTACAAATTGGAATCTATTATTTGTTCTGTAATAACCAATTCTCTGTAATTTCTTTTACAATGAACACCTCTTCCTATTATAACCAAACACACCTGCAAGCTTACCCATCCACATTCCCCTTTAAAAAGGTACATTGAGAAATACATTGCACAGAGCTGTGCTAAGATCAGGTTCACTTAATTATCCTTCCCCTGCAGCTCTGTGCTGTTTCTATAAGTGTAACTATTAAAGAGGGAATGATTAAGGTGTGTACTTAGAACTATATGTAGGGTGTTCTTATACTTCCTTCTCCGATCTTTTAATACATTTGCATAGTTCAGCTGTGTCAATGCAGTTTAAGGCAGAGACCCCACTGCAATGCATGAAAAAGCGTTGTGTGCTTTTGCGTCAGCTTGTATTCGTTTTTATATGCGCTAGTTATTCCCAAGGAATGATGTGTAAAGAGATAAACCGTGTGTTTACCGCGGGTCCTATTGACTTTACCAATTCGATAGATTGGTATTAGGTGTGATTTTGACCAGAAATGGTGGTTGCATGAACGGATCGCAAAATTGTGGCAGTGGGGCCTAGTCCTAATCCAATCAGTGCAGCCCTACTAAATACACTTTAGGCCTACTCCATTGAGAGTTGTCCCCTTTTCCCTTTAAAACCAAACACATGTGGAATTAGAGGGGTCTAACCTGTGCCCCACCCATACAGTGTCAGGCTGGGGCACAGGGGAATCTCCTGGTAAACCCACAGCTCATTAACTTAAGAATCTGGTAACATTTTAAATACAGAACAAAGGACAGTAAGAAATGCATCTTAATAAACCGTAGGTGTATGATTGATATGAAATGTTAGGTGGGCCCTTGGTCTCCGATTTCCTGGTGGACCAACACTGCTCCCATATTTGAAAACTACAACTCCCAGCATTCCTTGTCTACCCTCTGCTGTTGCAGAGGCCTTGTGGTTTTCAAATATCTGTAGGGACATGGGTTACCTGAATTGCGGGTTGGGTTAAACAATATAAGAGGAGCACCCAAATTTATTACAAATTACCACTTTGTTGCTCCTCTTATCCTTTTATATTGTTGATGATATCCACGCCAGGGTAAGGAGCTTTTATAGGATTGCACCTACATACTACTGGCAATTGCCAAAGACAGGTGTGCTAGTGACTTCCTGCACTGACAAGGGTTGTGTGGTCATGGAATCCACCAGCAAAGTGGGTCAGGTGGAGGTTTTGTGGTTCTGAAAAAAAATTAGACCAACGCAGGACTCTAATCTCTGTAGTAGATGATCCATGCAGACCATATAAGAGGATTTGTCTGGCAATATCCCATACAGTATCCCACCCCTCCCACATCTCGCGGGAGTCTCCCTCATTCTGGGGTGGTCACCTGTGAGACCACCCCAGACTCGGGAGGAGTCTATATTACAATCACTCGGTGACGTCACTGAGTGACTTCCTGTATTCTACAGAACCTCCCACTGTCTTCCCCCTCCCTGTATTATTCATTTATATAGGAATCCCTGTTTATTCTTGACAGACAATGTTCGGCCCTTCGGTCTTTTTTCAATAGTAATTATTTATGCATTAAACATGGATTCCTATCAAAATGACTAATACAGGAAGAGGAAGACAGTGGTAGTTGGCAGGTTATTTTTTCTGGCTGGCCTTATGTATTATAAGAAATAATACGCTACCTACAGTGTAATATATGGATTTGCTTCACCTCTGAGTTCCGTTACCTGCGGCCTTGTGCTTCTGTATGGTCATGAAACTCTTCTGTGGCATAATATCCTTTTATTATACTCTAGGTAGCGTATTATCCCTTATATAATACATAAGGCTTCTATACTCTCAATGGGGAGGTGCAGTGGCGAGAATCCTTGTTAGTCACTCAGGTGTCACGGAGTTCTCGCCACTGCACCTCTCCCCCTCCCTCTATACTCCATTTACAAAGGAAACTGTTTTCCGGAATATAAAGGGTTAACCATGTCGTTTTGTATTTAAATATAAAAAGTACTGACCAGCCTTACACTCCTGTCCTCTCCCCCTCCCATCCGGATGAGTGGTAGAGATGTCTACAACTGCACAAGAGGTTATTTGACAGCTGGTATTCGCTCCTGGGGAAATGTAGTTTTACAACTGGAAACATAAGTGAAATGCGGACATAATCAATATGAAGGGCTAGGCCACACTGCTGCCCTTTTTTTTTTTTTTTTTTTTTCCCATATCATTGAAAACGTGGCAACGCACCAAAAGTGCGCCTTTTCGTGTGCATTACGATTTGCGTTCCGCATTTAAATCACATACGTTTTTCAATACTGAAAAAACACATGCACAAATGCAACAAAATCGTTTGCGTTGCAGTGTGGCCGTGCAATTTTCTTTTTACCCATAGTCCCCTGGGAAATGCAAACGCGCGTAAAAAGGATACAAGGGCATGGCAAAAGCTCACACTCATCACTTTTTGGTGCATTGCGATTCGGCCTCTGTGTACAATATATACGGGTATAACATATATATACAGGTCAGGGAACTGCACAATCGTTCTCTACCCATATGTTATTCTATAGGGGTGCAGTATCTACAGGCATGGCTAAAAGTTTTAGCACAAATGTTGTGCTTGGCAAAAATTTGTGGCTTTATTAGCATGAAAAGTTACTTCACAAAAAAACGTTCAATTAATTTTGGCCCTCGGGCAGTTCTAAAACGTTTGGCACCTGAGCCCCCTGTATCTTCCTGTGGTGTGCGAAGCTGCAAAAAAGTAGGTTTTAGCTTGTGGAGCTGGGCAAGGCTGGACTAACAGCAGCTGCTGAATCCTCCAGTTCACCAGCCACTGTTAGGTCTGCCCTCCAGTTCACCAGCCGTTTAGTTAGCATTGGCTAGGGAACAGGAGTGCTGACATATATTTGCTACATGTATTGTGGCAAAATTGGGCTAAAACAAAAAATTGGAGGGATAGCCTGCCCACAATGGTGGGAATGGATTGTGGGGTGTTGGGCTACATACCAGTGGTTGGTAAACGGAAGGCGACTGATGTGAATGAATCTTCAGCCACTGTTAGGTCTGCCCTCCAGTTCACCAGCTACTGTTTACTTAGCATTGGTTGGGGTTACAGGAGGGCTGGCATATATGTATGGTGGTAATATATGGGCCAGATTGCCCCGAAAAGGGAGCTGAATAACTGTATTGACTAAGATGACAATCATAACAAACTGCACATTTTTCTCTGCAGTGTTAAAGGGCATGTCCACCCCCAAAACTATAACCCCCCCCCCAAACTACTGGCCCCATCATGTAGTGTAGTTTAATCCTTACCTCACATCCCAGCTCCATATGGTTCTCCTGTAGTCGTCCACCCCCCCCCCCCCAAGTCCCAAACTGCCCACCAGGAGGATAGCAGGACTCTGCCTCCGGGAGAAGTTTGGCATGCGTACTGCAGCCCTTCTCCCCCTCCCTCTCCCTCCCTCCCAGGATTCCCTCCCTTTAGATATAGTATTGCCCCAACCGCTACATTTTTTATTTTTAGAAAGTGCCCCGAACATTACTTACCTCCCCTCTTTCCTCTGCTGCACTGAATGACCGGCAGCCACGACCGTGATTGGCTGCCGCTCAGCCAATCACAGACGCGACTGCCGGTCCCCCCCTCTGCTTGCATTTTCTCGCAAGCAGAGGGCCGGCAGCGCCGCGGGGTAAAGAGGGGAGATAAGTAGTTTGGGGCACTTTCTAAGAATAAAAACATAGCGGTTGGGGGGACAGGGGGAATACTATATTAAAAAAAAATTTAATGGTGGACATACCCTTTAATAATTTCCATCCTCTCCCTCCGTACTTTAACACGTCTTTATTTCTGCTCCGATATAGTTGATGGAATCCTGAGTAAAATCGAGAAGGTTGGAGAAGTGGCCAGAGACATGTCTGACCCGATTACACGTCACCACGTTCTACAGATCCAAGAGAAGGTTAAGCAGAAGATTACTGGGGCTCGGTTGAATCGCAGTCAGATTGCAGCAGCTAACGGTCTTCTGGCCTTCATCTTAAGGAAAATAAAGAATGGAAAAATCACTTCATCTCAGATCAAACATTTTATAAGCTTTGCCCAAAGTAATAGATTAGATGCTCTACTGGCTACATGGGACAAGGAGCTCTTGAAGAGGAAACCCTGAACCCCATTGGATTCTTCCCACTTCTTTTATTAGAGAAACATCCACAATATGGACTCTTTGCAGACTGATTTGTATGTTTTAATTGGTAGTCATGGGCTATAAATTCCTTTTCATTTTATTAAAGAATTAATCTTTTATGTAAGTGGAAAGTTTGCCTTGGTAAAAATGAAAAATTTTGGAATTTAGCATAAATTTGACCATTGTGTGGTAAACTGTGACATCTTGTAACTAATGGTCGAACTGAGTTTGTACGAACCCGAACTACAACTATTCTGGGTTTTTCTAATTTGTGGACTAATTTGATAATTAGCCAATTTTCAAATCGATAACCCTCGAATGTAGCATAGTCTGGGGCATTGTTCACCAATAGAACATGTCAGAGGACATGTGGACATCCCTTAAGACTTGAAGAAAAAAGGATTAGGCTTCAAGTTGGGAAAGGGTTTTTCACTGTGAGAACGGTAAAGCTATGGAACTGTCTTCCAGTGGACGTTGTTATGGCAGGTTCATGGTCAGTTTAATAAAAAGCTGGATGAGTTTCTACAAACAAGGAATGTTACAAGTTACTGGTATTGATACATAAAGTAGAGTTGGGAAAGGGTTTTTCACTGTGAGAACGGTAAAGCTATGGAACTGTCTTCCAGTGGACGTTGTTATGGCAGGTTCATTGGTCAGTTTCAAAAAAAAGCTGGATGAGTTTCTGCAAACAAGGAATGTTGCAAGTTACTGGTATTGATACATAAAGTAGAGTTGATCCAGGGAAATTTCCGATTGCCACTTGGAGTCAGGAAGGAATTTTTTCCCCCTTCATAAATTTGGTGGGGGTTTTTGCCTTCCTCTGGATCAGCAGTTAGGCAGGAAATGAGGATATTGCTAGATGGGTTGAACTGGATGGACGTATCTTTATTCAACCTCAAATACTATACTAAGACATTCCAGCTTATTTTTATTAGTCTCCACTATTAGACAGTATTTTACAGGAAACATGAAAAAGTATAGTCTTCATTCAGACCTTTTGGGACTCTACTCCCTAGTCTGACAATCCAGTACATCCCCCTTTGTAGGAGTTGTTGTTCCAGATTGCCCCCTCTAATTCCCATTAGAGATGTAATGTGGGTTCGAATCCTGAGGGTTTTGAAGACCCAATGACACTTTCGGAATTCCATGGTACCCGGATTTTTCGAAAATCGAAAGTAGACGATTCTCAAAAATCTAATCTAGTTTCTCCTGTGTCCTGATGTTCGAGCCATATATTCTTGGCCACACTATTTCTTGGGTCTTTCTTACTGCTCTCAGATGTTCCTGGAATCTGACAACTAAGCGGCGTTTAGTTTGACCCGCATGTAGTTTGGAACACACACTTTACACTATAAATGACCTGAGTTGTCTAACAATCAATACATTTTTTTTATTTTTTCGAGATGCACAAATTTTCTTGTATTTCTTTACTACACATAACATATTTACATATATTGCAGTGACCAGTTATACATTCCTACATGTCGTCCTCCCAACACTTCAGGAAGTCTGGTTCTTTTCCTCATATAGTGACTTCTGACCGGAAGATGGACTCTCCTTGCCACCCTGCCCACTTTATTATCTAGTTCTCCATCCAATTCAGGATCATTTTTTAGGAGGAACCACCATTTGTTAATAATTTTCCACTGTTGATTATAAGTAGACACAAATCTAACAGTCCTCTCTTTTCTTTTTGTTAAATATATCTAATAAATGAAACCGTGCGATGAATAAATCTCCACCAATGAATATTATATAATATTATTATATAAATGATTAAAGGGCAAGCTCACCCATTAAACAACATTTTAACCCTTTTTAACACCATTTGAAAGCAAATATTTTACCATAACACAAAATGATGAATGAGATTTTTGGGGTTAATAAGGCTACTTTCAGACAAAGGGCAGGTTGCTGTTCACAGAAGGTTTTCTAAATGGTTCTCCAATGGTCGCCGCTAGAGGAACTCTACATGGTGATTCCATTCTGTCTAGGTGTTTTTGTGCCGCCCCTAACAACTCAGTCACCCTTAGCCGTGGCCTAGTGGGGAAATCTGGCCCTGTGAACCGTACATATTGAATCTTCGGGATAGTTAATATTACAAGACAATGGGGCACATTTATAAACGGCCATTAACTTTTCGTGACTGAGTTTCCCGGCCCTATCAAGGCCCTTGCGGCACTGAGAAGTGCCCTTGTTGGGGTCCCGCAGCTTGAACCGGGACCCCGCTGGCTCTCAAAAGAGCCCTTGGGCGGCGTCTTCCGTCTAGTGCCAGTGAGCCCGCTGGCACCACCGGCTTCAACAGAGCCGATGTTGCTGACCTCTTCCTTTCTTCTGCCATCTACTGCGATGACTTCTGAGCTCTGCAGCTCTTTATATAGTTTTGCATAAAGTCCCAATCCAATTGGTCAATCTTTCAATGCTTGGTATCACATGGTTATACAGTACCTAATCATATTTCAGAAATATGATTGGGTACTGTATACCAAGCATTGAAAAATTGACCAATCAGGATATAAAGAGCTGCAAACCTCTGCAGAGCTCAGAAGTCATTGCAGTAGCTGGCAGAAGAAAGAAGAGGTCCGCAATCGTCTCCATTGAAGCTGGCAGTGGTAGCGGGCTCACTGATGGCCGCAGTGAGCCTGCCTGACATCAGCGACTTCAGCAGTGAGGGTGTGAAAAACAAAGACAGTGGATCAAGACGCCGGTAACATCGGCCTTGTTGAGGCCACCAGGGCCAAAAGGGCTCTTGTCAGAGCTGCAGGGGCCCTGATAGGGCCTGGGAGGGGGGGTCTCGGTTCAAGCTGCGGGACCCCCTAAGCCCCAAAAGGCACTTGTCAGTGCCCCCACTGGAGGGTCCCTCCACCCCTCCCAGTGGGTCCCTTCCTTCCCCTTCCCATGAGAGTACGGGGCAGGGGTCTGGGCTGCTGGGAAGGGTCGCGCAGCAGGTGGTCTCCGCGGCAGGGTGGGCCCCTGCCCTTGTCACAGGGGGTGTGTGTGCGTGTACACCCGACCGCCCCTGTAACGGCGGATGCGACCACCCGCGGAGCAATCCTTTCCCAGCATCCCCTCCCAGTCCCCTGCTCCGTACGGCGGGATTTAAACTCCCTTTGCGGCGGTACTGTACTAAGTATAGTATCACCCTGAAGGGAGTTCAAATTACCGCCACAAATCGCTGCAGTAATGCTTTTCGGGGCAATGTAGCTTGCCTTTATAAATATAGCGAAAACGTTATTTTCATCATTGCGATGTGCGGCGGTAATTTTTGGCCATTATTAACGTTTATAAATATGCCCCAATGTGTAGTGTCCATTTCAACATACACTAAATCCCACTATGGCAGACAAATTACAATGTTATCTAGATTCAAAATCTATTCAAACTGCAGCTCCCAGCTACTTACTGCGCTGTTTGCTATAATGTCCTTGACCTATCACAGTTTTCATGGGTTATGTCAAACTAAATTACAATTTAGTTTCTATTTACTTTGACCCTATTGGAAATCTCCCACCTCCCTGTGAATGGGAATCAGTCTTTCTTTTATTCAAAGGTTTAACAGAGGGTAGATTCACTTACATGCATTTCTTGTGTTGACAAATCAACAAATCTAAGATATAGACCCCATTTGTCAAATTACTATTATCCGTATCTGTCCATAATATGTTCCTTATATCCGTTTGATCTTGTTCCAAGCTTTATGAGCTTGCAACAAGCTTGGGCATGTGCACAAATGGTGGCTTCAAAGTACCGTTTCCCTCTCCACGGTGACGCAATTTACAATGTAAAGAAAAGGGACAATCTAAGCATGCACAATATTTGATTGACAGTTCTCACTTAAAGGGCACGTCCACCCTCAGTTAAACCTTTTTAGGGAAAGGTAGTACTCCCTATCCCACCCCCAAACGCTATATTTATTTGTAAAAAAACGATCCTGACGATACTTACTTTGCTTCATTCCCCCGGCACTGTAATCTCAGACCCCTGCTTGCTGGAACTGCAACCTGGGGGCTGGACCTGCAGCAGCGTCTGTGATTGGCTGAGAGGCGACGATCATGGACACAGCTGCAGGCATTACAGAACGCCAGGGGAATGAAGGAATGTACGGCAAGTAATGTTTTGATCTTTTTTTTTACAAATAAACATAGCGGTTGGGGGTGGGATAGGGAGCATTACTACAGAAAAGGGGTTTCGAGTTAGGGGAAAGGAGAGGGAGGGGAGGTTGAGGGCTTCACTGAGCATGTCAGAAACCTCCCAGAGGAGAGGCAAGAGGCAGAAACATTATGGGACACAGCCAAGCTCCTGCTCTTCACTTTTTGGGACTTTGGAGGGACATTGCAGGGCAGCCATTTGGAGCAGGGATGTAAGGTAAGGATTTTTCAAGACTACACAGTGGGGCCAGTAGTGGGTTAAAGTATAGTTTTGGGGGTGGACATATCCTTTAAGTACGGAGGTGAACCCATATCTATTTATGTATTGTAAAATGATTAAAGGCGAAATGTGATTTTCGCTTTTATGAAGGCTCTAGTGTTCATATCGGGTAAGTTCCGAAATAACCCACAAACTATCATTCCAATTGAAGCAGTGACGTATATATAACAAATGATGGTAATGTAATCTGAGAATGACACAATGTAACTAAAATGATCATTACATATAATCCAAGAGAATGTTCATGTTCTTATGAAATATATATTTCCCTGATAATGAACCAACTAGGGTGTGTCCTGAAAAATGATACAATGATCATTGAAACCCTAAGGGAAACAGTTCATCTTTAAAAAAATTCTCATCCAGTTTGTTTCTTTATTGTTGTAAGTACCAAGGTATCTTCACAGGATCCGTGTCTAAGCCTAGAGACAGGAAGCAATATTTTATTGGTCAGTTGAATCATCGGTGGTTTTTTTTCAGTTATGACAGTCGTGTGGTCTTCTATGGATGGCTGCTCTAAAATATTGACCAGCCTAAGAGAGAATAAGGGGTTGTACCAAGTTAGTAATTGGAGATGGCCGAACTTCATAAAGTTCAGTTAGTTTTCGAATTTTCGAACTTCAGTTAAAGTTCAATGGTTCAAAAATGGACCCATTAAAGTCAATGGGACAAATAGTTCAAAACGTTCTTATAAAATACAGGTAAAATAGCAATGGTAACTTACTGTACTTGGCTCTGGGACTGGGAAATGGTCTGTGGACCATGTACATATTACCAAAACTTGTTTTACACTCAAGAGTTAACACTGCATTCAAAGTTTATGGCTGAATTCGAGGATAAGCGAACGCTACATACGAGTGTTATTGCTGAATTTAAGTAAGTTCGAAAAGTCTGAAAGTTCGTAGTTCAAAGAGTCCGAAAAAGTCTGAGTTCGTACAAACTCACAAAATCCGGCTTATACTTGGGTTCGAGTTTGAGTTCTAGTCCATCCCTATTAGTAATAAAACAAAACATTAAAGGTTCCATTTTAAATAAGATTTACAAATATGTCCCATTGCTTATATACCCAGGAACTGATCATTAAACAACATATCACATTTGTTTAAAAGTCATTCCTACAGACCCTTCACTGACTGTGATAGCTACTAAGAAATCTGTTACCGGGAATCTGGTATCACTGTCTTATGGAAATATTGGCAACTGTGAAAACCTGTGGTTTAAATATGGTTCCTAGATCCACAACAGCACAGGAATTTGTTTACATGCCAGAAGCTGGCTGCCCAAATCATCCGTATTGCCACAAACCATCCATACTGCCAAAACTACCCCTGTTGCCATAAAACCATCCATACTGCCAAAACTACCCCTGTTGCCATAAAACCACCCATACTGCCCAAAACTATCCCTATTGCCAGAAACTATCCATACTGCCTAAAACTATCCCTATTGCCAGAAACCATCCATACTGCCTAAAACTATCCCTATTGCACAAACCCTCCATACTGCCTAAAACTATCCCTATTGCCAGAAACCATCCATACTGCCTAAAACTATCCCTATTGCCACAAACCATCCATACTGCTAAATGATCTATGCCACAAACCATCCATACTGCCTAAACTATCCCTATTGCCGAAACCATCCCTACTGCCTAAAACTTCCCTATTGCCACAACCACCATACTGCCTAAACTATCCCTATTGCCACAAACCACCCATACTGCCTAAAACTATCCCTATTGCCACAAACCTCCACTCTGGCCTAAAACTATCCCTATTGCCACAAACCATCCATACTGCCTAAAACTATCCCAATTGCCACAAACCTTCCATACTGCCCAAAACTATCCCTATTGCCACAAACCATCTATACTGCCCAAAACTATCCCTATTGCCACAAACCATCCAAACTGCCTAAAACTATCCCTATTGCCACAAACCATCCATACTGCCTAAAACTATCCCTAATGCCACAAACCATCCATACTGCCTAAAACTATCCCTATTGCCACAAACCATCCAAACTGCCCAAAACTATCCCTATTGCCAGACACCATCCATACGCCCAAACTATCCCTTTTGCCACAAACCATCCATACTGACCAAAACTATCCCTATTGCCACAAACCATCCATACTGCCCAAAACTATCCCTTTTGCCACAAACCATCCATACTGCCTAAAACTATTCCTATTGCCACAAACCATCCATACTGCCCAAAACTACCCTATTGCCAAAAACCATCCATACTGACCCAAACTATCCCCATTTGCCACAAACCATCATACTGCCCAAAACTATCCCTATTGCCACAAACCATCCATACTGTCTAAAACTATCCCTATTGCCACAAACCTTCCATAATGCCCAAAACTATCCCTATTGCCACAAACCATCCATACTGCCCAAAACTATCCCAATTGTCACAAGCCTTCCATACTGCCCAAAACTATCCCTATTGCACAACCCTCCATACTGCCCAAACTATCATTGCCACAACCATCCATACTGCCCAAACTATCCTATTGCCACAAACCATCCATACTGCCCAAACTATCCTTTGCCACAAACCATCCATACTGCCCAAAACTATCCCTATTGCCACAACACCATACTTTCCAAAACTATCCCAATTGTCACAAGCCTTCCATACTGCCCAAAACTATCCCTATTGCAACAAACCATCCATACTGCCCAAACTATCGCAATTGCCACAAACCATCCATACTGCCCCAAACTATCCCTATTGCCACAAACCATCCATACTGCCCCAAACTATCCCTATTGCCACAAACCATCTATACTCTGCCCAAACTATCCCTATTGCCACAAACCATCCATACTGCCTAAAACTATCCCTATTGCCACAAACCATCCATACTGCCCCAAACTATCCCTATTGCCACAAACCATCCATACTGCCCCAAACTATCCCTATTGCCACAAAACCATCTATACTGCCCAAACTATCCCTATTGCCACAACCATCCATACTGCCAAAACTATCCCTATTGCCACAAACCATCCATACTGCCCAAACTATCCCTATTGCCACAAACCTTCCATAATGCCCAAAACTAACGCAATTGCCACAAACCATCCATACTGCCCCAAACTATCCCTATTGCCCAAACCATCCATACTGCCCCAAACTATCCCTATTCCACAAACCATCTATACTGCCCAAAACTATCCCTATTGCCACAAACCATCCATACTGCCCCCAAACTATCCCTATATCCACAAACCATCTATACTGCCCAAAACTATCCCTATTGCCACAAACCATCCATACTGCCCAAAACTATCCCAATTGTCACAAACCATCCATACTGCCTAAAACTATCCCTATTGCCACAAACCATCCATACTGCCTAAAACTATCCGTATTGCCACAAACCATCCATAATGTCCAAACTCCCTATTGCCACAAACCATCCATACTGCCCAAAACTATCCCAATTGTCACAAAGCCATCCATCCTGCCCAAAACTATCCCTATTGCCACAAACCATCCATACGGCCCAAAACTATCCCTATTGCCAAACACCATCCATACTGCCCCAAACTATCCCAATTGTCACAAGCCATCCATACTGCCCAAAACTATCCCTATTGCACAAACCATCCATACTGACCCAAACTATCCCTATTGCAACAAACCATCCATACTGCCCCAAAACTATCCTATTGCCACAAACTATCCATACTGCCCAAAACTATCCCTATTGCCACAAACCATCCATACTGCCCAAACTATCCCTATTGCCACAAACCATCCATACTGCCCAAACTATCCCTATTGCCACAAACCATCCATACTGCCCTAAACTATCCCTATTGCCACAAACCATCCATACTGCCCTAAAACTATCCCTATTGCCACAAACCTTCCATAATGCCCAAAACTATCCCTATTGCCACAAACCATCCATACTGCCTAAAACTATCCCTATTGCCAAAACCATCCATACTGCCCCAAACTATCCCAATTGTCACAAGCCATCCATACTGCCCAAAACTATCCCTATTGTCACAAACCATCCATACTGACCCAAACTATCCCTATTGCAACAAACCATCCATACTGCCCCAAACTATCCTATTGCCACAAACCATCCATACTGCCCAAAACTATCCCTATTGCCCAAACCATCCATACTGCCCCAAACTATCCCTATTGCCACAACCCATCCATACTGCCCAAAACTATCCCTATTGCCACAAACCATCCATACTGCCCTAAACTATCCCTATTGCCACAAACCATCCATACTGCCTAAAACTATCCATTGCCACAAACCTCCATAATGCCCAAAACTATCCCTATTGCCACAAACCATCCATACTGCCCAAAACTATCCTATTGCCCACAACCATCCATACTGCCTAAAACTATCCCTATTGTCACAACGCTTCCATACTGCCCAAAACTATCCCTATTGCCACAAACCATCCATACTGCCCAAAACTATCCCAATTGCCACAAACCATCCATACTGCCCAAAACTATCCCTATTTCCACAAACCATCCATACTGCCTAAAACTATCCCTATTTCCACAAACCATCCATACTGCCTAAAACTATCCCTATTTCCACAAACCATCCATACTGCCCCAAAACTATCCCTATTGCCACCAACCATCCAAAACTGCTAAAACTATCCCTATTGCCACAAACCATCCATACTGCCTAAAACTATCCCTAATGCCACAAACCATCCATACTGCCTAAACTATCCTATTGCCACAAACCATCCAACTGCCCAAAACTATCCCTATTGCCAGACACCATCCATACTGCCCAAAACTATCCCTTTGCCACAAACCATCCATACTGCCAAAACTATCCCTATTGCCACAAACCATCCATACTGCCCAAAACTATCCCTTATTGCCACAAACCATCCATACTGCCTAAAACTATTCCTATTGCCAAAACCATCCATACTGCCCAAAACTATCCCTATTGCCACAAACCATCCATACTGACCCAAACTATCCCATTGCAACAAACCATCCATACTGCCCAAACTATCTCTATGCCACAAACCATCCATACGTCGCTAAAACTATCCTATTGCCACAAACCATCCATAATGCCCAAAACTATCCCTATTGCCACAACCATCCATACGCCCAAAACATCCCATTGACAAAGCCTTCCATACTGCCCAAAACTATCCCTATTGCCAACAAACCATCCATATGCCCCAAAACTATCGCAATTGCCAAAACCATCCTACTGCCCCAAAACTATCCCTATTGCACAAACCATCCATACTGCCCAAACTATCCCTATTGCCACAAACCAATCTACTGCCCAAAACTATCCCTATTGCCACAAACCATCCATACTTCCCAAAACTATCCCAATTGTCACAACTCCATACTGCCCAAAACTATCCCTATTGCCACAAACCATCCATACTGCCCAAAACTATCCCTATTGCCACAAACCATCCATACTGCCCCAAACTATCCCTATTGCCACAAACCATCCATACTGCCCCAAACTATCCCTATTGCCACAAACTATCCATACTGCCCAAAACTATCCCTATTGCCACAAACCATCCATACTGCCAAACTCAAACTATCCCTACCACCAATCCATACTGCCCCAAACATCCATTGCACAAACCATCATACTGCCCCAAACTATCCCTATTGCCACAAACCATCTCATACTGCCAAAACTATCCCTATTGCCACAAACCACCATACTGCAAAACTATCCCTATTGCCACAAACCATCATACTGCCCAAAACATCCATTGCCACAACCTCCATATCCCAAAACTACCATTGCCACAAACCATCCATACTGCCAAAACTATCCCTATTGCCACAAACCATCCATACTGCCCCAAACTATCCCTATTGCCAAAACCATCCTACTGCCCAAAAATACCCTATTGCAACAAAACCATCCATACTGCCCCAAACTTTCCCTATTGCCACAAACCATCTATACTGCCCAAAACTATCCCTATTGCCACAAACCATCCATACTGCCCAAAACTATCCCAATTGCACAAAACCATCCAATGCCAAAACTATCCCTATTGCCAAAACCATCCATACTGCAAAACTACCTATTGCCACAAACCATCCATAATGTCCAAAACTCTCCCTATTGCCACAAACCATCCATACTGCCCAAAACTATCCCAATTGTCACAAGCCATCCATACTGCCCCAAACTATCATTGCCACAAACCATCCATACTGCCCAAAACTATCCCTATTGCCAAACACCATATATCTGCCCCAAACTATCCCATTGTCACAAGCCATCCATACTGCCCAAAACTATCCCTATTGTCACAAACCATCCATACTGACCCAAACTATCCCTATTGCAACAAACATCCATAACGCCCCAAACATACCTATTGCCACAAACATCCATACTGCCCAAAACTATCCCTATTGCCACAAACCATCCATACTGCCCAAACATCCCATTGCCACAAACCATCCAATGCCCAAAACTATCCCTATGCCACAAACCATCCATAGCCCTCAAACTATCCCTATTGCCACAAACCATCCATATCCTCTAAAACTATCCCTATTGCCACAACTTCCATAATGCCAAAATATACCTATGCCACAAACCATCCATACGCCTAAAACATCCTATTGCCAAACACCATCCATACTGCCCCAAACTATCCCAATTGTCACAACACTCCATACTGCCCAAAACTATCCCTATTGTCACAAACCATCCATACTGACCCAAACTATCCCTATTGCAACAAACCATCCATACTGCCCCAAACATACCTATTGCCACAAACTATCCATACTGCCCAAACTATCCCTATTGCCACAAACCATCCATACTGCCCCAAACTATCCCTATTGCCAAAACCATCCATACTGCCCAAAACTATCCCTATTGCCACAAACCATACTACTGCCCTAAACTATCCCTATTGCCACAAACCATCCATACTGCCTAAAACTATCCCTATTGCCACAAACCTTCCATAATGCCCAAAACTATCCCTATTGCCACAAACCATCCATACTGCCCAAAACTATCCCTATTGCCACAAAACCATCCATACTGCCTAAAACTATCCCTATTGTCCAAGCCTTCCATACTGCCCAAAACTATTCCCTATTGCCACAAACCTCCATACTGCCCAAAACTATCCCTATTGCCACAAACCATCCATACTGCCCAAAACTATCCCTATTGCCACAAACCATCCATACTGCCTAAAACTATCCCTATTGCCACAAACCATCCATACTGCCCAAAACTATCCCTATTGCCACAAACCATCCATAATGCCCAAAACTATCCCTATTGCCACAAACCATCCATACTGCCCAAAACTATCCCTATTGCCACAAACCCTCCATACTGCCTAAAACTATCCCTATTGCCACAAACCTTCCAACTGCCCAAAACTATCCCCATTGCCACAAACCATCCATAACTGCCCAAAACTATCCCATTTCCACAAACCATCCATACTGCCCCAAACTATCCCTATTGCCACAAAACATCCATACTGCCCAAAACTATCCCTATTGCCACAAACCATCCATACTGCCCAAAACATCCCATTTGCCCAAAACCTCCATACTGCCTAAAACTATCCATTGCCACAAACCTTCCATAATGCCCAAAACTATCCCTATTGCCACAAACCATCCATACTGCCCAAAACTCCCATTGTCACAAACTCCAACTGCCAAAACTATCCCTATTGTCACAAACATCCATATGCCCAAAACTATCCCCATTTCCACAAACCATCCTACTGTACCCAAACTATCCCTATTGCCACAAAATTATCCATACTGCCCAAAACTATCCCATTGCCACAAACCATCCATACTGGCCCAAAAATATCCTATTGCCACAAACCATCCATACTGCCTAAACATCCCTATTGCCACCAAACCTTCCATACTGCCAAAACTATCCCATTGCCACAAACCTCCATACGCCCAAAACTATCCCAATTGTCACAAACCTCCATAATGCCCCAAACTATCCCTTTGCACCAAACCATCCTACTGCCCCAAACATCCCTATTGCCACAAACCATCCATATGCCAAAACATCCCATTGCCACAAATCACATACTGCCCAAAACTATCCCTATCCACAAACCATCCATACTGCCCAAACTATCCCTATTGCCAAACACCACTCCATACTGCCCCAAACTATCCCATTGCACAAACATCCTACTGCCCAAAACCATCCCTATTGCCACAAACCATCCATACGCCCAAAACTATCCTATTGCCAAAAACATCCAATCTGACCCAAACTATCCCTATTGCACAAAAACATCCATACTGCCCCAAAACTATACCATTGCACCAAACTATCCATACTGCCCAAAACTATCCCTATTGCCACAAAACCATCCATACTGCCCCAAACTACCCTATTGCCACAAACCATCCATACTGCCCAAAACTATCCCTATTGCCAAAACCATCCATACTGCCCAAAACTATCCCTATTGCCACAAACCATCCATAAGCCTACAAATATCCTATTGCCACAACCTTCCAATGCCCAAAACTATCCCTATTGCCACAAACCCATCCATACTGCACCAAAAACTATCCCTATGCACAAACAATCCATAATGCCAAAACTATCCCTATTGCCACAAGCCTTATACTGCCCAAAACTATCCCTATGCCACAAACCATCCATAATGCCCAAACTATCCCTATGCCACAAACCATCCATACTGCCCAAAACTATCCCTATTGCCAAAACAAACACCATAATGCCCAAAACTATCCCTATTGCCACAAACCATCCATACTGCCTAAAAAACTATCCACTTGCCACAAACCTTCCATATGCCCAAAACTATCCCTATTGCCACAAACCATCCATAGTCCCAAAACTATCCCTATTGCCACAAACCTCCATACTGCTAAAACACTATCCCTATTGCCACAAACCTTCCATAATGCCCAAAACTCCCTATTGCCAAAACCATCCATATGCCCAAAACTATCCCTACTTGCCACAAACCATCCATAATGCCTGCCTAAAACTATCCCTATTGCCACAAACCCTTCATAATGCCCAAAACTATCCCTATTCCACAAAACCATCCATACTGCCCAAAACTATCCCAATTGCCACAAAACCATCCTATATGCCCAAAACTATCCCTATTGCCACAAACATCCATACTGCCCAAAATTATCCCTATTTCCACAAACCATCCATACTGCCCAAAACTATCCCAATTGCACCAAACTTCCATACTGCCAAAACTATCCCTATTGCCCAAAACATCCCATACTGCCCAAAACTATCCCTATTGCCACAAACCCTCCATACTGCCTAAAACTATCCCTATTGCCACAAACCTTCCATAATGCCCAAAACTATCCCTATTGCCAGAAACCATCCATACTGCCCAAACTATCCCTATTGCCACAAACCATCCATACTGCCTAAAACTATCCCTAGCCACAAAACCTTATAATGCCCAAAAAAAACTATCCCATTTCCACAAACCATCCATACTGCCCAAAAACTATTCCCCATTTCCACAAAAACTATACTGCCCAAACTATCCTATTGCACAAACATCCATACTGCCCAAAATTATCCCTATTGCCACAAACCCTCCATTACTGCCCAAAACTATCCCTATTGCCACAAAACCATCCATTACTGCCTAAAAACTATCCCTATTGCCACAAACCTTCCATAAGCCAAAACTATCCCTATTGCCACAAACCATCATGCCCAATCACATGTCCAAACATTATGCCCCAAAACTATCCCCATTTCACAAACCATCCATACCGCCCCAAACTATCCCTATTGCCACCAACCTATCCCTAGCCCCAAAATTTATTATCCATATGCCAAAACCAAATCATACTGCCAAAACTATCCGTATGCAACAAACCATCCATACTGCCTAAAACTATCCCTTTTGCCACAAACCTATCTCATGATCGCCCAAAACTATCCCTATTGCCCAAAAATCTCCATACTGCCCAAACACTATCCCAATTGTCACAAACCTTCCATACTGCCCCAAACTATCCCTGTTGCCACAAACCATCCATACTGCCCCAAACTATCCCTATTGCCACAAACCATCCATACTGCCAAAATCCAATGCCCAAACCTTCCATAATGCCCAAACCTATCCCTATTGCCACAAACCATCCATACTGCACACAAAACTATCCCATTGCCACTAATGACCATCCATACTGCCCAAAACTATCCCTATTGCCACAAATATTAATCCAAACTGCCCAAAACATCCTATTGCCACAAACCATCGAATACTGGTTTGCCCAAAACTATCCCAATTGTCACAACCTTCCATACTGCCCCAAACTATCCCTGTTGCCACAAACCATCCATACTGCCCCAAACTATCCCTATTGCCACAAACCATCCATACTGCCCAAAACTATCCCAATTGTCACAAGCCATCCATACTGCCCCAAACTATCCCTGTTGCCACAAACCATCCATACTGCCCAAACTATCCCTATTGCCACAAAACCCATCATACTGCCCAAAATACCTCCCTATTGCCACAAACCATCCATACTGCCCCAAACTATCCCTATTGCCACAAACCATCCATACTGCCTAAAACTATCCCTGTTGCCACAAACCATCCATACTGCCCCAACATCCCTATTGCCACAAAACCATCCATACTGCCCAAAACTATCCCAATGTCACAAACCTTCCATACTGCCCAAAACTATCCCTATTGCCACAAACCATCCATACTGCCCAAAACTATCCCTATTGCCACAAACCATCTATACTGCCCAAAACTATCCCTATTGCCACAAACCATCCATACTGCCCAAAAACTACCTATTGCCACAAACATCCATACTGCCAAAACTATCCCTGTTGCCACCAAACATCCATACTGCCACAAACATCCCTATTGCCACAAACCATCCATACTGCCTAAAAACTATCCTATTGTCACAAACTCATACTGCCCCAAAACTATCCCATATTGCCAAAACATCATATACTGCCAAAACTATCCCTATTGCCACAAACCATCCATACTGCCCAAAACTATCCCTATTGCCACAAACCATCCATACTGCCCAAAACTATCCCAATTGTCACAAACCATCCATACTGCCCAAAACTATCCCATTTCACAAACCATCCAACTGCCCAAAACTATCCCCAATTGTCACAAACCATCCATACTGCCCAAAACTATCCCATTGCCACAAACCATCCATTACTGCCCAAAACTATCCCATTGTCACAAACCATCCATATGCCCAAAACTATCCCTATTGCCACAAACCATCCTATGCCAAAAACTATCCCTATTGCCACCAAACATCCATACTTCCAAAAACTATCCCTATTGCCACAAACACCATCCATACTGCCCAAAACTATCCCAATGTCACAAAACCAGCAATACTGCCCAAAAACTACCCTATTTCACAAACCATCCATACTGCCCAAAAACTATCCAATTGTCACAAACCATCCATACTGCCCAAAAACTATCCCTATTTCCACAAAACCCTCATATGCCCAAAACTATCCCAACTGCTAGATACCATCCATATTGGCAGAAACTATCCCAGGAACCATCCCAAAAAGACTAAATGAAGTCTACAGTTTACAGAAATCCCCATGACAAAACTTCCTGCTCATTTTCCTTATTTGTTGCCCTTTAATTATCTCAGAACCGTCTGGTTCTGACGCAGAGAAATTTCCAGTGACGGCAAACGACATTACAAAACAAATTTAATTGCAAAAAAAATAAATTAGAATGGTAAATACTAAAATAGTATTATTTAAAATGTTAATCCTTTGATGGTACAAATTGCCACTTTAAATGGCATGAAAAAAATCATTTCAATGGACATATTAGACATCCGCTTTCCAAGTAAATTAAAGGGCAAGTCCAGTCTGAAAATGAAAACTTACATACAGGTAAATCACCCCCCAAAACCCTACCAAATATGCCCAGTGCCACAAACCATCCTTACTGCCCAAAACTATCCCTATTGTCACAAACCTTCCATATGCCCAAAAAAATATCCTATTGTCACAAAACCATCCATACTGCCCAAAACTATCCCCATTTCCACAAAACCATCCATACTGCCCCAACTATCCCTATTGCCACAAATTATCCATACTGCCCAAACTATCCCTCTTGCACAAAACCATCCATACTGCCCAAAAATATCCGTATGCACAAACCATCATAGCGCCTAAACCTATCCCTATTGCCACAAACCTTCCAACTGACCAAAAACTATCCCTATTGCCACAAACCTCCTACTGCCCAAAAAACTATCCCAATGTCACAAACCTTCCATACTGCCCCAAACATATCCTGTTGCCACAAAACCATCATACTGCCCCAAACTAATCCCTATTGCACAAACACACAATCCATACTGCCCAAAACTATCCCAATTGCCACAACATCTCATACTGCCAAAACTCTCCCTATTGCCACCAAAACCATCCATACTGCCCAAAACTATCCCTATTGGCCAAACCATCCTATCTGCCCAAATACCAAGTCACAACCATCCATACCCAAATTAACATATTGCCAAAACCATCCCATAATGCCCAAACTATCCTATTGCCACAAACCATCACATACTGACCCAAACTATCCCTATTGCCAACAAAACCATCCATACTGCCCAAAACTATCCTATTGCCACAAAACTATCCATACTGCCCAAAACTATCCCTATGCCACAAACATCCATACTGCCCCCAAACTATCCTATTGCCACAAACCATCCATATGCCCAAAAATCCCTATGCCACAAACATCCATACTGCCCAAAACTATCCCATTGCCACAAACCATCCTAGATTGCCTAAAACTATCCCTATTGCCACAACCTTCCATATGCCAAAACTATCCTATGCACACAAACCATCCATACTGCCCAAAAACTATCCCTATTGCCACAAACCCTCCATACTGCCTAAAACTATCCTATTGTCACAAGCCTTCATACTGCCCAAAACTATCCCTTGCCCACAAACCATCCATAATGCCCAAACTATCCCTACTGCCACAAACCATCCATACTGCCCAACAAACTATCCCTACTTGGCCACAAACCATCCATACGTAAAACTATCCCTATTGCACAAAACCATCCATACTGCCCATAACATAAATCCCTATTGCACACAACCTCTCATATGCCCCAAAACTATCCTATTGCCACCAACATCCATACTGCCCAAAAACTATCCCTATTGCCACAAACCCTCCATACTGCCTAAAATATCCCTATCCAAAAACCTCCATAATGCCCAAAACGATCCCTATTGCACAGAAACTCCATACTGCCCAAAACTATCCCTATTGCCACAAACCATCATACTGCCTAAAAAACTATCCCTATTGCCACAAACCTTTCATAATGCCCAAAACTATCCCATTCCACAAACCATCCATATGCCCAAAAAACTATCCACATTGTCCACCAAACCATCTATACATGCCCAAAACTATCCCTATGTGCCACAAAATCCATTAATGCCCAAAATATCCCTATTGCCACAAACCATCCATACTGCCAAAACTATCCCAATTGCAAAACCTTCCATACTGCCCAAAACTATCCCTATTGCCACAAACATTCCATACTGTCAAAACTATCCCTATGCCACAAACCTCCATACTGCCTAAACTATCCATATTGCCACCAAACCTTCCATAATGCCAAAAAAACCTATCCCAATTGTCACAGAAACCATCATACACTGCCCAAAATAATCCACCTATATTGCCACAAACATCATACTGCATAAAACATACCTATTGCCAAAAAACCTTTCTTACTGCCCACCCAAAACTATCCCTATTGCCAAAACCATCCATACCTCTCAAAACTATCCCTATGCCAAAACCTTCCATAATGCCAAAACTATCCCTATTGCCACAAACCATCCATACTGCCCAAAAACATCCCAATTGTCACAACCTCCATATGCCCAAACTTCCCTATTGCCACAAACCATCCATATGCCCAAAACTATCTTCCATGCCAACAAACCATCCATACTGCCCCAACTACCCTATTGCCCACAACCATCCATACTGCCCCAAACTCCCTATTGCCACAAACCATCTATACTGCCCAAAACTATCCCTATTGCCACAAACCATCCATACTTCCCAAAACTATCCCAATTGTCACAAGCCTTCCATACTGCCCAAAACTATCCCTATTGCCACAAACCATCCATACCTGCCCAAAACTATCGCAATTGCCACAAACCATCCATACTGCCCCAAACTATCCCTATTGCCACACCATCCATACTTCCCCAAACTATCCCTATTGCCACAAACCATCCATACTGCCCAAAACTATCCCTATTGCCACAAACCATCCATACTGCCTAAAAAATATCCCTATTGCCCACAAACCATCCATACTGCCCCAAATATCCCTATTGCACAACCATCATACTGCCCACAAACATCCCTATGCACAAAACAACTATACTGCCCCAAAAACTATCCCTATTGCCACAAACCATCCATATGCCCTAAAACTTCACCTCATTGCCACAAACCATCCATACTGCCCAAAACTATCCCTATTGCCAAACCCATAATACCCAAAACTACGCAATTGCCACAAAACCATCCTACTGCCCAAAAAAATATCCCTATTGCCACAAACCATCCATACTGACCCAAAACTATCCCTATTGCCACAAAACCATCATACTGCCCAAACATATCCCTATTGCCCACAAACATCCATACTGCCCAAACTATCCCTATATCCACAAACTCATCTATACTGCCCAAAACATCCCTATTGCACAAAACCACCATACTGCCCAAACTATACCAATTGCACAAACCATCCATACTGCCCAAAACTATCCCTATTGCCACAAACCATCCATACTGCCTAAAACTATCCGTATTGCCACAAACCATCCATAATGTCCAAAACTCTCCCTATTGCCACAAACCATCCATACTGCCCCCAAAACTATCCCAATTGTAACAACGCCATCCATACTAGCCCAAAACTATCCCTATTGCCACAAACACCCTAATGCCCAAAATATCCCTATTGACCAACAACATCCATATGCCCAAACTATCCCATTGCACAACCATCCATACTGCCCAAAACTATCCCTATTGTCCACAAACCATCCATACTGACCAAACTATCCCTATTGCCAAACAACCATCCATACTGCCCCAAACTATACCTATTGCCACAAAACTTCCATACTCGCCCCAAAACTTATCACTATTGCACAAAACATCCATACTCCCCAAACTATCCCTTTCACAAACCATCAAAATGCCCAAAACTATCTTTGCCACAAAACCATCCATACTGCCCAAAACTATCCCTATTGCCACAAACCATCCATACTGCCCAAAACTATCCCTATTGCCACAAACCTTCCATAATGCCCAAAACTATCCCTATTGCCACAAACCATCCATACTGCCTAAAACTATCCCTATTTGCCAAACACCATCCATACTGCCCCAAACTATCCCAATTGTCACAAGCCATCCATACTGCCCAAAACTATCCCTATTGTCACAAACCATCCATACTGACCCAACTATCCCTATTGCAACAAACCTCCAATAGCCCCCAAACTATACCTATTGCCACAAACATCCATACTGCCCAAAACATCCCTATTGCCACAAACCATCATACTGCCCCAAAATATCCCTCATTGCCACAAACCAGCCATATGCCCCAAACGTACCCTATTGACACAAAACCATCCATACTCCATAACATCCCTATTGCCACAAACCATCCATACTGCCTAAAACTATCCCTATTGCCACAAACCTTCCATAATGCCCAAAACTATCCCTTTGCCACAAACCATCCATACTGCCTAAAACTATCCCTATTGCCACAAACCCATCCATACTGCCTAAAACTATCCCTATGATCCACAAGCCTTCCATACCAAGACCAACTATCCCTATTGCCACAAACCTCCATAATGCCCAAAACTATCCCTATTGCCACAAACCATCTACTGCCCCAAACTATCCCTATTGCCACAAACCATCCATACTGACTATAAACTATCCCTATTGCCACAAACATCCATACTGCCTAAAAAGACTATCCTATTGCCACAAACCTTCCATAATGCCCAAAACTATCCCTATTGCCACAAACCATCCATTTACTGCCCAAAACTATCCTATTGCCACAAACCTCCATATGCCTAAAACTATCCCTATTGCAACAAACTTCCATAATGCCCAAAACTATCCCCATTTCACAAACATCCATACTGCCCCAAAACTATCCCCATTCCACAAACCATCAGTACTGCCCCAAAACTATCCCTATTGAACACCAATCATCCATACTGCCCAAAACTATCCCTATGCCACAAACCATCCATAATGCCCAAACTATCCTTGCCACAAACCATCCATACTGCCTAAAATATCCCTATTGCCACAACCTCCATAATGCCAAAATATCCCATTGCACCAAACCATCCATGCCAAAACTATCCCTATTGTCACAAACCTTCCATACTGCCCAAAACTATCCCTATTTCACAACCATCCAACTGCCCAAAACTATGCCCATTTCCACAAACCATCCATTACTGCCCCAAACTATCCCTATTGCCACAAATATCCATACATGCCCCAAACTATCCTATTGACACAACCATCCATACTGCCCAAAAACTATCCGTATTGCCACAAACCATCCATACTGCCTAAAACTATCCCTATTGCCACAAACCTTCCATACTGACCAAAACTATCCCTATTGCCACAAACCTTCCATACTGCCCAAAACTATCCCAATTGTCACAAACCTTCCATACTGCCCCAAACTATCCCTGTTGCCACAAACCATCCATACTAGCCCCAAACTACCCTATTGCCACAAACCATCCAGTACTGCCCCAAAACTATCCCAATTGCACAAACCTTCCATACTGCCCAAAAACTACCCTATTGCCACAAACCATCCATAATGCCCAAAACTATCCCTATTGCCAACACCATCTAATCCCCAAACATCCCAATTGTACAACCATCATATGCCCAAAACTATCCCATGCCACAAACCATCCATACTGCCAAAACTATCCCTATTGCACAAACCATCCATACTGCCCAAAAATATCCCTATTGCACAAACCATCCCTACTGCCCCAAACATATACCTATTGCCACAAACTATCCATATCGCCCAAAACTATCCTATTGCCCACAAACAATCCATACTGGCCCCAAACTATCCCTATGCCACAAACCACCATACTGCCAAACTATCCCTATTGCCACAAACCATCCATACTGCACCAAAACATATCCCTATTGCCACAAACCATCCATACATGCCTAAACATATCCCTATTGCACAAACTCCATTAGCCCAAAACTATCCTATTGCCACAAACCATCCATACTGCCCAAAACTACATCCTATTGCCACAAACCTACCATACTGCCCAAAATATCCTATTGTCACAAACCTCCATACTGCCCAAAAACTATCCTATTGCCACAAAACCATCCATAATGCCCAAACTATCCTACTGCCAAAACACATCAATACTGCCCAAAAACTATCCACTATGCCACAAACATCAATACTGCAAAACTATCCCTAATTGCCACAAACCATCCATACTGCCTAAAACTATCCCTATTGCACAAACCTTCAATAGCCCAAAAATATCCCATTGCCCCAAACCATCCATACTGTCCCAAAACTATCCCTATTGCCACAAACCCCCATACTGCCAAAACTATCCCTATTGCCACAAACCTTCCATACATGCCCAAAAATCCATTGCAGAAACATCCATATGCCCAAAACTATCCCTATTGCCACAAACCATCATACATGCCCTAAAAAACTATCCCATTGCCACAAACCTTTCATAATGCCCAAACTATCCCCATTCCACAAAACCATCCATACTGCCCAAAAACTATCCCAATTTCACACAACCAATTATACTGCCCAAAACTATCCCATTGCCAACAAACTATCCATACTGCCCAAAATTATCCCTATTGCCACAAACCATCCATACTGCCCAAAAACTATCCCAATTGCAAAACCTTCCATACTGCCCAAAAACTATCCCTATTGCCACAAACCATCCATACTGTCCAAAACTATCCCTATTGCCACAAACCCTCCATACTGTCGCTAAAACTTATTCCTATTGCCACAAACCTTCCATAATGCCCAAAAACTATTCCCTATTGCCAGAAACCATCCATACTGCCCAAAACTATCCCTATTGCCACAAACCATCCATACTGCTAAAAAAACTATCCTATTGCCACAAACCTTTCATAATGCCCAAAAATATGCCCATTTCCACAAACCATCCATACTGCCCAAAAACTATCCCCATTTCCACAAACCATCTATACTGCCCCAAACTATCCCTATTGCCACAAACCATCCATACTGCCCAAAATTATCCCTATTGCCACAAACCATCCATTATGCCCAAAACTATCCCTATTGCCACAAACCATCCATACTGCCTAAAAACTATCCCTATTGCCACAAACCTTCCATAATGCCAAAAACTATCCCTATTGCCACAAACCCTCCCATACTGCCCAAAAATTATCCCCTATTGTCCACAAACCATCCATTATGCCCAAAACTATCCCCATTTCACAAACCATCCATACTGCCCCAAAACTATCCCTATTGCCACAAATTATCTCCATAAGCCCCACAAAACTATCCCGATGCCACCAAACCATCCATACTGCCCCAAAAACTATCCGTATGCAAACAAAAAACATCCATACTGCCTAAAAACTACCTTTTGCCACAAACCTTCCATACGACCAAAATATCCCTATGTGCCACAAACTTCCATACTGCCCAAAACTATCCCAATTGTCACAAAACCTCATACTGCCCCAAACTATCCCTGTTGCCACAAACCATCCATATGCCCCAAACTATCCTATTGCCACAAACATCCCATACTGCCCAAAACATCCCAATTGCCACAAACCTTCATACTGCCAAAAAACTATCCCTATTGCCACAAAACCATCCATACTGCCCCAAACTATCCCTATTGCCACAAACCATCCATATACTGCCAAATATCCCTATTGCCACAAACCATCCAAACTGCCCAAAACTATCCCTATTGCCACAAACCTTCCATACTGCCCAAAACTATCCCAATTGTCACAAACCTTCCATACTGCCCCAAACTATCCCTGTTGCCACAAACCATCCATACTGCCCCAAACTATCCCTATTGCCACAAACCATCCATACTGCCCAAAACTATCCCAATTGTCACAAAACCATCCCATACTGCCCCCAAAACTATCCCTGTTGCCACCAAACCATCCATACTGCCCCAAACTTCCCATTGGCCAAAACCATCTATACTGCCCAAAAACTATCCCTATTGCCACAAACAATCCATACTGCCCAAACTATCCCTATTGCCACCAAAACATCCATACTGCCTAAAACTATCCTGTTGCCACAAACCATCCATATGCCCCAAACATCCCTATTGCCACAAAACATCCATACTGCCCAAAAACTATCCCAATTGTCACAAACCTTCCATACTGCCCAAAACTATCCTATTGCCACAAACCATCCATACTGCCCAAAAACTATCCTATTGCACAAACATCTATACTGCCCAAAACTATCCCTATTGCCACAAACCATCCATACTGCCCAAACTATCCCTATTGCCACCAAACCATCCATATGCTAAAAACACCCTGTTGCCACAACCATCCAACTGCCCCAAAACCCTATTGCCACAAAACCATCATACTGCCTAAAAACTATCCCTATTGTCACCAAACTTCCATCTGCCAAAACTATCCCTATTGCCAACAAACCATCTATACTGCCCAAAAACTATCCCTATGTGCCACAAAACCATCCATATGCCTAAAAACTATCCCTATGCCCACAAACATCCAATGCCCAAAACTATCCCAATTGTCAAAACCATCCCTACTGCCAAAACTATCCCTATTTCACAAAACCATCCATACTGCCCAAAACTATCCCAATTGTCACAAACCATCCAATACTGCCCAAAACTATCCCGATTGCCACAAACCATCCATTACTGCCCAAAACATCCCAATTGTCACAAACATCCCATTATGCCCAAACTATCCCTATTGCCACAAAACCATCCTATGGTCCAAAAACTATCCCTATTGCCACCAAAACATCCATACTGTCCAAAAACTATCCCTATTGCCACAAACCCATCCATACTGCCCAAAACTATCCCAATTGCACAAAACCACATACGTGCCCAAAAACTATCCCTATTCCACAAAACATCCATACTGCCCAAAAAACACCCAATTGTCACAAACCATCCATACTGCCCAAAAACTATCCCTATTTCCACAAAACCATCATACTGCCCAAAACTATCCAACTGCTAGATACCATCCATATGGCAGAAACTATCCCAGGAACCATCCACAAAAGACTAAAATGAAGTCTACAGTTTACAGAAATCCCCATGACAAAACTTCCTGCTCATTGTCCTATTGTTTGCCCTTTAATTCATCTCAGAACCGTCTGGTTCTGACGCAGAGAAATTTCCAGTGACGGCAAACGACATTACAAACAAAATTTAATTGCAAAAAAAAATAAATTAGAATGGTAAATACTAAATATATTATTTAAAATGTTAATCCTTTGATGGTACAAATTGCACTTTAAATGGCATGAAAAAAATCATTTCAATGGGACATATTAGACATCCGTTCCAAGTAAATAAAGGGCAAGTCCAGCTGAAAATGAAAACTTACATACAGGTAAATCACCCCCCAAAACCTATAACAGTAATAGTTTGAATGTGGAATATAGAAATCTAACTGAAATCCTGCCACAATGTCCTGTTTCCCTGTTTCTGTTCCTGGTTCTTCCAGTTAGTAAACTGTCAGTTATGGATTTGACCGTTGAAATCACAGCCATGACTGAATGTTAATCCCTATCTTCCTCTTTGAGCATGCTCAGGCCAGTACAGGCTCAGTACAGGTTTCTAAATTGCTCAGTTCCATGAGGCATCCAGAAGCATCGCAGGCATCAGTAAGGAATCAAAGGACAAAACTATGATATATCAACATATTTCAGAGGCCATTCTTTCTAAAAGATGTTCTTATTGGGGTGGAGTTGTCCTTTAAACAATAGAAATGACACAAACAGTGAGTAACGTATTAATGTAAGGATTGGATTTACAAGATTAGCTTCTTAATGCACATTAACCCATTGGGTTTAGAATAATCCCCCCTTAACAATGTAATATTATGGCCAGAAAAATAGCTGGTGTAAAAGTCAAGCATTGGGTCATTTTTATACCATAATTCCCTGCATGATAATTACTTGCTGGAGAGCAGGGCAAAACAACCAATCAAAGCTATTTTATTGTGAAAAGTGGTTTAAGTAGCCACCCATTGGTCAGTGTGTTAGAGTGGGTTCCCTCCAATTCGGACCTAATTAATAAAGCTTTGCAGTAACACTACAGACATAAAATACTTGTATTTTACAACCGCATCATAAAATTATGGCTGTGGCAGTCAATTGGCCGATACTGGGTAATATTTTTCCACGTTGCGGTCTAATGTCCACCTCAATAGAAATAATACCCCTACTAGAGTACCAGGGTTAATATTGATCATATATATAAATATACACAGTATATGAAAACCAGAACAAACATTGAAAACCAGAACATTTATCATAATCTCTTATTGAACCATTTTTCAACCCCCTCAATCTTACCCACACCTAAGAGATTAATGAAACCGGCAAGGTCTTCAGAATTTATTGAAATCTTATTTAAACCCCAATGTAGCAGAATTTTTCTAATTTTTTACCACAATTTTTGAATTTTCCATCTTGATTTTTGAATTCCGACTTTCGAAATTCCAAAAATTTCACAGCCGTTAATTTTTGGCAGTTCTGAAATGAAACCTCATCTCATCTCCACCCAAACCTTGATTATCTTCACTAGTTCTCTTAAAAAAAACAATTTCTTAAAAAACAAAATTCTCAGGATCTCCAGGTGCCAGCTGCCCATTAATGAGGTCCAACCATGTTATTTTTTACTCACCTCAAAACCCAATACATTCAGTTATTAATAGTCTACAGCTCGGAGCAATTGTCTGAAAATGAGAAATAGCTCAAGATTCAAAATTAGGGTAAAAAAGAGAATCTTTCATATTTGGTTTATTTAAAGGATAAGCTATCTGACCTGACTTTTTCCCCACAAACCAACTGTCAAGCCTGCACACAGCATACAGCATTCCAACTGTCAAATCTCTGTCACCATTCCAGCTACAGTAAAACTATTCACAGAAGAATCGTTTTTGAGAGCAAGGAACTTGATTGACAGCTGGAATATAAGAAGTTTTAGATTGGATATCTAAAGAAATAGGGGCAGATCAACAAAAAAATGATACAGTGGTGGTTAAGAAGAGTTATAGTTTCCAGTTATGGTCAATTTAAAATAAGCCATTTTTCAGTTTAGATGCCCTTTAAAGGACAATTATACTCACCTTCCCTTCGCTCCACATCTTCGTGCAGTAGCTTTTACCCAGGGTGAGGACCTGAACCGCTAGGTCCTCACCCCGGGATTCACGAAACCTACATCAGCTTGTTGCAGCAACGCTGCTTTGGTAGGCCCCGCCCCCTCTTCCCCGTCGGCGACGAGGCCAATAGGAAGGCACGCTCTGCAACAAGCTGATGTAGGTTTCGTGAGTCCCGGGGTGAGGACCTAGCGGTTAAGGTCCTCACCCTGGGTAAAAGCTACTGCACAAAGATGTGGAGCGGAGGGAAGGTGAGTATAATTGTCCTTTAAGGATAATTATTGTCCCCATTCTGGCAGAGTAAACTGGTCCCTCCCTCCATGCCGTCAATTAAGACTAATGACAGCTGTTTTACCTGCTGCCTCCTCTGCACATGCTCAAGCTTATAAAAAGCTCATTGAGCAGAAGGAGGAGGCAGATACCTTTGCCAGAAAGGAACGTATCATTAAAACCTCAACCTTGCAAGGTTTATAAAACCCAAAGATGCTTCTAAAAGTACTTACCTAGCCTTCTTTCCCACGGCGCACTTCGGCTTGCTTCCGTGCCTTTTCCATGCACGCAAGCAAGTAAAAAGAGCTGGACTGGTAGCGTCTCCTGTGATTGGCTGAGACATCATGTAACCACAGTAGAGGTGCAATAATTGATGCACAATTAGATTATAGATGCACAGCATTATTAGAAAAATATGCATATTTTTACATGTTCTGACTCAACATCCAACACACACACATTAATCATCACAGGGGCTTGGACGGTAAGAGGGCCTGACACAACCTCCGCGAACAGCTGTTTTTAGACAGCTGATCGCGCATATGAAGGAAACATAAGCATGATCAGCTGTTTAAAGGACCCCCCATACAATACAGCCCCTCCATACATCTCTGATCTGATAAACAGATACTATCCAAGGCGTAACCTCCTGATTTTTGGGATTTTCCCGAGATCCGGGAATCCGAAAATGGAACGAAACTAGTGAGCTTCGGCAATCTATGTTCACCTTATGTCTCATCCATTTCTCCTCTAGACTGTAAGCTCTTTTGGGCAGGGCCCTCCTTCCTATTGTACCACAGTAATGCTGTAACTTACCACACTGAATAATGCTGGACCAGCACTTGAATTATTTGCACTTTGTATTACTTGCACTACCCTTGTATGTAACATGTATGTTTTCCTTATGTATATGGACCTATATAAATCTACAACAATAATAATAATCATGTCCAGGAGAAAATCGAGTTGCCTTCTAGTAATTAAGGTATACATTAATAACACCGTGGGCAGCACCGTGGCTCAGTGGTTGGGCAGCACGGTGGCTCAGTGGTTAGTACTGATACCTTGGAGTGCTGAAGTCCTGAGTTCGATTCCACCCTTGGACACATCTGCAAGGAGTTTGTATGTTCTCCCCGTGCTTGCTTGTGTTTCCTCTGGGCACTCCGGTTTTCCCCACAATTATAAAGACATAATGATAGGGTGTATGTGTCAAATCAATGTGTTTAGATTGTAAGCTCTTGGGGGCAGGGCCTGATGTGAATGTATCCATGCAGGAGAATAATGACAGGGGCTGGGCCCTCCCGCAGGCTTATAGGCCAGGCCCCTGACACATTCCTGATCTGGCTTAATCAGCTGTTTAAAAGACCAGTATCGGTTTTAAAGGAATAGTTGACACAAAAAGTGAACTATTCCTTTAAAGCAGTGATTGAAGACCGGGATGTAAAGGACCTATTCCTTACCTTCCGTTCTTCAATCACTTCACCAGGATCCAGGACCAAAGGTGAGTTTAATTACCTCGCACATGATCCACCGCAGCTCCATTGACAACTGCCGACTGCTTCCTGGTTTAGTTGCACTATAGCGCGCATGCGCTATTCCTTTAAAACAGCTGATCGTGGGCCCCCTCGGTCCCCGGGCCCCACTACGCTACGCTACTGTATCCCCACCACAATAATAACAGAGATGGTAAAAATTATAAGAGGTTTTATTAATGAAAATATACTCTAGAAATGTTTATATATATCCAAGCTCTGAGGTTCAAATAGATCAATACGTTTATATATATCTACCATGTATGAGAACCACGTGACAATGTAAATATTTAATGATGATAAATTAATTCTATGAAACTTAAAATCTATGTCGTCAATACTTTCTTAAAACAAACAATAAAAATACAGAAATTAAAGGAAAAGTTCACGCGAAAGGTGAGCTATTCCTTTAATGTAAATGCCTTACCTTCAATATCTCCAGAACTAAGTCCAGAAAGTGGCGCTCGCCAGGCTGCTTTAACTTACATTTGTGTTAATATACGTTGTTAAATTAGAAGATTAGTTTCCATAAATTGATACAGCCTCAAGAAAAAGGGTTTATTTTATTTCATAACAAGGTTTTTCCTAACGAAAAAACTTCCCAAAACCAAAACGCAGAAAATTCCGTTGGAACCAAACACGGGGGCGGTTTGAAAACCTGCTGTGCCTGAAAGGGTTAAAACACACGATAAATTGTTTTGTTATTGTGTCCAATACAAACTCCGCCCCGTGAGCTGATTATAGAATTAACTTATAGCGTCACGTTCTGTTACGTATGAAATAAATAAGGATTAGGTGATAGAGAAAGGTTACTGATAATCTGTTCCATACAAATTCTTTGATCTGGAATAATTTATTAATTTGAGGTTAATCCATCATTGGACCAGGGTTAACTTGGTTTGGTATAAATAAGCCCAGGTTCTAACAGGGACCAGAACAGAATCTTCTTAGGAAGCACCATGAAGATTCACTTTGCCTGTTTGCTGTTGTTCCTGACTGTGCTCAGCAAGGGCCATAAAGTTAAACCAAAAGGTAAGATCACACCAAGAATTGTTTGGTAACTATTTTGTGGATATTTATAGCTACTGATATGGGACCATTGAAAATGATTTCATTCATTAGTCCTATGTTTAAATATTTTTCATTCTATAGATGTGTAGAAGAACCCAAGAATGTATCGTTTGATTGGTTAATGTAGATTTAAGGGAAACTATAGTGTGTATAAAGTTATTTTTTAGTTAAAATAAAAGATTTAAAATAACATTACTTGGGACAGGGATACAGGACTGGTAATTCCTACCTCCCAATATTGTTTCTGTGAGGAACACCAGCCCAAAGAAAACTGATACTGCAAGTCTTCCTCCTGGCTTCAGCACTATCTTTAATACAGGAATAGTCCAAGACTGACCTGGCAAATGAAAACTGTACGTACTGTAGCTCCTCAACGAAGCAATATTGGGAGGTAGGAATAATCAATCCGACGTCCCTGACCCAGGTACTTTCCATTTTAAAAAATATTTATAGTATAGTTGTCCTTTAATAGCATTGGCAACTTTTTGCAACTCTTGTTAAATAAGCCCTATTGTGTTGTGTTCTTTACTGCGGTATTTTTGCAGTAATTGCATGTAGATACTTTAAGTCAGGGATGCCCTACCTAAAGCCTTGGGTAATAACCAAACACTGTGGTAGTATTATAAGAACAAAACAGTTCCAGGTAATTATCATACACCATGATAGTATTTTATAAGAACAAGAGAATTTGGGGTAATTATCATACCCCGTGGTAGTTTTCTATAAGAACAAGAGAATTCTGGGTAACTATCATACACAATGGAAGAATTTTATAGGAACAAGAGAATTAGTATTTTTTAAGAACAAAAGTATTCTGGGTAATTATCATACACCATCATAGTATTTTATAAGACCAAGAAAATTCTGGGTAATTATCATACACCATGATAGTATTTTATAGGAAAAAGAGAATTCTGGGTAATTATCATACACCATGATAGTATTTTATAAGAACAAGAGAATTCTGAGTAATTACAATACACCATGGTAGTATTTTATAAGAACAAGAGTATTCTGGGTAATTATCATACATCATGGTAGTATTTTATAAGAACAAGAAAATTAGTATTTTTTTAAGAACAAAAGAATTCTGGGTAATTATCATACACCGTGGTAGTATTTTATAAGAACAAGGGAATTCTGGGTAATTATCATACACCATCATAGTATTTTATAAGAACAAGAGAATCCTGGGTAATTATCATACACCATGGTAGTATTTTATAAGAACAAGAGAATTCTGGGTAATTATCATACACCATCATAGTATTTTATAAGAACAAGAGAATTGGGTAATTATCATACACCATGGTAGTATTTTGTAAGAACAAGAGAATTTGGGTAATATCATACCCCGTGGTAGTTTCTATAAGAACAAGAGAATTTTGGGTAACTATCATACACTATGAAGAATTTTATAGGAACAAGAGAATTAGTATTTTTTAAGAACAAAAGTATTCTGGGTAATTATCATACACCATCCATAGTATTTTTTACGAACAAAAGAATTCTGGGTAATTATAATACACCATGGTAGTATTTTATAAGAACAAGAGAATCCTGAGTAATTACCATACACCATGGTAGTATTTTATAAGAACAAGAGAATTCTGGGTAATTACAATACACCATGGTAGTATTTTATAAGAACAAGAGAATTCTGGGTAATTACCATACACCATGGTAGTATTTTATAAGACAAGAAAATTAGTATTTTTTACGAAAAAGATTCTGGGTATTATCATAACACTTGGTAGTATTTTATAAGAACCAAGGGAAATTCTGGGTATTATCTACATACACCATCTAGTATTTTATAAGAACAGAGAATTCTGGGTAATTATCATACACCATCATAGTATTTTATAAGAATAAGAAAATTCTGGGTAATTACATACCCATGTAGTATTTTATGGAAAATGAGAATCTGGGTAATTACCATACACCATGGTAGTATTTTTATAGAACAAGAGTATTCTGGGTAATTATTATACACCATGGTAGTATTTTATAAGAACAGAGTATTCTGGGTAATTATTATACACCGTGTATATTTTGTAAGAACAAGATTCTGGGTAATTATCATACACCGGAGGTAGTATTTTATAAGAACAAGGAATTCTGGTAATTACATACACCATGGTAGTATTTTATAAAACAAGAGAATTCTGGGTAATTACCATACACCATGGTAGTATTTTATAAGAAAAGAGAATCTGGGTAATTACCATACACCATGTAGTAGTTTATAAGAACAAGAAATTCTGAGTAATTACCAACACCATGGTAGTATTTTATAAGAACAAGAGATCCTGAGAATTACCATACACCATGGTAGTATTTTATAAGAACAAAGAGATTCTGGGTAATAACCATACACCATGGTAGTATTTTTAAGAACAAGAGAATTCTGGGTAATTACATACACCATGTAGTATTTATAGAACAAGAGAATTCTGGGTAATTACCATACACCGGTAGTATTTTATAAGACAAAGAGAATTCGGGTAATTACCATACTTAACGGCACTGTATTGTACTGTTCCAACCAGTGGGGTATACACTGTCACATATCCTTACTGTGGTATATACTCTATGAGACTAATTTAATTCAGCCCACTAGACCTTATCACCACAGGACAAAGTGATATCACTGGAATATAAATTCCATTACAGGCACAAATACTTTTGTGAACTTTTGAGTTGCATCGATTTGCAGGAACTCATCTCCTTAAAGAGACATTAGTATTTGGATAAAATAATGTTCTGGCAGGGGTGCCCCTACCATGAAGCAAACTAAAACATTTGCTCAGGGCGCGCACCTGCGGCGGAACATTTAATGGCGGCAGTTAAAAATCCTCTCTCTGCAATACCACATTTCAGCACCAGTCCTCAAATCAGTGTTAAGGTAACCCCTTCAGTCAGTGTTAAGTCAGCCCTCAGGTCACCAGTCATTGTAAGTAGCCCACCATACCCACCTCCACAAGCCACGCCTATGTTCCATGATGAAGCCACCGCCTGCTTGACGTTGCCCCCCATCTGCCAATAGGCGGCATATAAAAGATGTTTCAGGTGTCAGAACTCTAGGAACACCCCTGTGTTCTGGCCATAATCTGCATCACATCAGAGAGCTGAACGGTAACCTTAGCAGAAGTAAATCAGTACAAAAATCCCAATTTTCCAAGCTAATTTGTAATGGTCATTGGCATTTTTTTTGCCCACAGATGATTCTGATCAGTCCTAAGGATGAGAACAAGGAAATGCCCCAGAGACTTTATCGATGAACATCCAGAAGTCAGCGCTGCAATAAAGGAACATTTACCAAAAAGATGTGAAAATGCTCCTAACTTCACAGTCTGGCGAACTGTGCCAAGGATGCAAAATGCACCGACAAGAAGATCTGCTGTAAAACTCCATGTGGCATGAATGCACCGAACAAGTGTCCTAAGTATCTTCCACTATGGGAATTTATTTATCTTGTCCTGATTGAAAAGGTCTTGAGTTGTCTTTGTCCTTGTTAGATAAAGAGAGTTCTCATAGTTTACCATCATCCATATCGGAATTGCAACTGGTGCCTCTCTAATCATAGGTGGCGTGGGAGTTGCACTAAAAAAAAGAATTGGTTTTTAGAACTGGTGTCTCGTCATATTGTTTTATATTTTCATATTTACAACTCTACATTAATAGACTATAACTCTAATTTCATAGAAAAGAACTCCGTAGCATATGACAAATTGCAGCCTGTCCTTCTTGTTAATTGACAGTTAGAAATATGTCTAAATGACATTGGTTTACTTGTGTACAAGTTTCCTATTAATATTTCATACTCCTGACTACTTAACAGTTCTGGTTTGATGTAATGGTAGTAAGTAGCTCACACCTTCCTCAAACCCCAAAACTACAACAGTTTCAAAGGTCTTAGATGTAATACTTACCTGGAGATAGACCAATGTCTTCTCCCCAAGGGTTTGCACATGTGCAGAGAGGCAGTTTGGGGAACAGCAGTCAATCATGCGCTCACACGTGACACACACGCCAATGACTGACACCAGTTTCCCAAACTGTCTCCTCTGCACATGTGAAAACCCTTTGGTGAGGAAGATTGGAACATCAGTCTGTCTACTGCTGCTACCTGGCTGCCTTCAGCCATCAGGGCTAGCTGCCGGTCCCGCCCCTGCTTGCATTTCCTTGCAAGCAAGGGCCTGAGACTGCCGCGGATAGAGGGAAGTTAAGTACATATCGGGGCACTTTCTAAGAATTTTATTATGGCGGTTGGGGCTGGGGGATCAATATGTAAATATATAAAAAGTTTAAAAAAGGGGTGACATGCCCTTTAATAACTGTTGTGTCTGGTACACAAGGGATTATTTATGCCCCAATCAATCCCCAGTGTGATATTAGTAAGATTGTTTGTGACACTAGCGGCTGACAAACTGTGACAATTTTGGGGGCAAAATCTGCATCTTTGATGATTGGTCCTGCTGGTAGATCATGGATAATTCTGTCTCTTCAATTAGATTTTTTTTTTGTCTTGTGTGCTACTCCATGTTTTTAACTATATACTATAATGAAGTTAAATCATCCCATGAGTAGCACATCCTATCTATCTTACTATGCACGTTACTATCCACCTAGCACTGGGAGGCACAGTTGTAGATGTGCGCACCAGAGGATCCTGTGTGTTTGTTAGACGATCGGAGTGCTACTGCCTCTGTGCCTGAACTATCTTTCAATACCGTGATTAGGATTTAATAATCTGACAGACCGTTCAGTATATCGATTGATAATTTTGGGTGAAATGTCAGTGTGTACCAGGACATTTATAACCACCTTTCATATATTACTTATATAATTTACCCCAGGAATTAAACAGTAACGATAAATCCAAAAGTCTTACATCCAAATGGTTATCTCCAAATGGTTGAAACCAAATTGAACCAAAAACTTGACATGTTTCGGCACATGCGCCCTTTATGAAGGGCGCATAAAAGGGCGCATGTCCCCGAACATGTCCTGTGTATACCTGTTGTAATAAACACTAATATTTTCACAGCCAGCCTGTGTTCAATTTGGATCTAATACTTATAGGAGATTGTTGGATTGCTCCTTGGATGTTGGATGAAACCTATACTCATACCAGTACAACCTCATCTATATGTTAAATCCAAAGGTTGGTTATGTAATGTAAACTTCCCATAGGCTATAATGTGGGTATCCAAAATATGTAAAAATTTTCATATTTTAAGTAAATTGAAACAATTTATTGAGAAAACCACATACACTATTGGGGGAAACTTTCCTGTAAAGAAGATATACAATTATCTTTTGTAAGGATTATAAATATTTTTGAATATAAATAGAAAGAATAAAATATCAACTTATTGACAATACATAGCAATAAAGTGCTGCCATGCTGTTAAATCTATGATTATTTTTCTCATACAGTAACATTTTTTCTTTAAATTTATCTTTTAGCTGTACAAACAACTAAAGTCATTTCTTCCTGACAACAAAGAGAGTCGAAATAAACGAGAAGTTGGTGAAGAGAATCCTGCCCAAGACACGTGAAGTTAAAGATTCAGAACAGACTGAAAGGAACATGGGAATGTGGAAAGGACATGGCAAAGGTGAAGCATGGAAGGACATGGAAAGTGAAGAGCATGGAAAGGGACATGGAAAGGTGAAGAGCATGGAAAGGGACATGGGAAAGGTGAAGCATGGAAAGGGACATGGAAAGGTAAGACATGAAAGGACATGAAGGAAAGACATGGAAAGGGACATGGGAAAGGAGAAGAACATAGAAAGGGACATGGGAAGGGAGAAGAGCATGGAAAGGGACATGGAAAAGGAGAAGAACATAGAAAGGGACATGGGAAAGGAGAAGAGCATGGAAAGGGACATGGGAAGGAGAAGAACATAGAAAAGGGACATGGGAAAGGAAAGAAGCATGGAAGGGACATGGGAAAGGATAAGAACATAGAAAGGGCATGGAAGGGAGAAGAGCGTAAAATAAAGAGAGTTGGTGAAGCGAATGCATCAAAGACATTGAAGTAAAAATCAGAAAAGAAAGAAGAGAGGACATGGAAAAGGTGAAGTGCATGGAAAGGGACAGAGAAGGGAGAAGAAGCAATGGAAAGGGACAATGGGAAAGGAGAAAGCATGGTAAAGGGACATGGAAAGGAGAAAGCATGGAAGGGGACAACGGAAAGGAAGAGCATGTAGACATGGAGAAGTAGAAGAGCATGGAAAGGGACATGGGAAAGGAGAAGAACATAGAAAGGGACATGGGAAGGGAGAAAGCATGGAAAGGGACATGGTAAAGGTGAAGAGCATGGAAAGGGACCTGGGAAAGGAGAAGAGCATGGAAAGGGACATGGAAAAGGTGAAGAGCATGGAAATGACATGGAAAGGAGAAGAGCTGGAAAGGGACATGGAAAGGTAAAGAGCATGGAAGGGACATGGAAAGGTGAGAGCATGAAAGGGACATGGAAAGGAAGAGCATGGAAAGGCCATGGGAAAGGAGAGAGCATGGAAAGGGACATGAAAGGAGAAGAGCATGAAATGGACATGGGAAAGGAGAAGAGAGTAGAATAAACGAGAAGTTGGCGAAGAGAATCCAGCCCAAGACACTGAAGTAAAAGATTCAGAAACAGAGAGGAGGGACACACGGAAAGGTGGAAAGCATGGAAAGGAACATGGGAAAGGAAAGAGCATGGGAAGGGGACATGGAGAGAAGAGCATGGGAAGGCACGGGAAAGGAGAAGAGCATGAAAGGGACATGGAAGGGAGAGACTGGAAAGTTCATGGAAAGGTGAAGACATGAAAAGGGACATGGAAGGGGAAGACCATGAAAGGGACATGGAAAGGAGCAGAACATGGAAAGGGAACATAGTAAAGGAGAAGAAGTAGAAATAAACGAGAAGTTGGTGAAGGGAATCCAGCCCAGCCCAGAAGACAAAACAGACAGGAGGACATGGGAAAGGTGGAAAGCATGGAAAGGGACTGGTAAAGGAAATGGCATGGAAAGGGGCAGGGAAAGGTGAAAGCATGGAAAGGAGAGGAGCATGGAAAGGGACATGGCAGGTAGAACAGCATGGAAAGGGACATGGAAAAGGAGAGAGAGATAGAAATAAACGAGAAGTTGGTGAAGGAATCCACCCCAAGAGCATGGAAATGGGCATGGAAAGGTGAGGAGCATGGAAAAGGAGAAGACATAGAAAGGGGCATGGAGAAGGAGAAGAGCCATGGAAGGGACAATGGAAAGGTGAGGAGCAAATGGAAAGGGACATGGAAAAGTGAGGAGCATGGAAAGGGACATGGTGAAAGGAGAAACATGGAAAGGGACATGGAAAGGAGAAGAACATGGAAAGGACATGGAAAGGATAAAGAGCATGAACAGGTACATGGAAAGGAAGAGCATGAATGGACATGGAAAGGAGAAGAGTAAATAAACGAGAAGTTGGCGAAGAGAATCCAGCCCAAGACACTGAAGTAAAAATTCAGAACAGACTGAGAGACGACGGAAAAGGTGAAAGCATGGAAATGACAGGGAAGAGAAAGAGCATGGGAGGACATGGAAAGGAGAAGAGCATGGAAGGACACTGGAAAGATAAGAGCATGGAAAGGGACATGGAAAGGGAGAAGAGCATGAAGGGTCATGGAAAGTGAAGAGCATGGAATGGACAATGGAAAGGGAACCATGGAAAGGGACATGGGAAAGGTAGAAGGACATGGAAAGGGACAAAGAAAGAGAGAGAGTAGAAATAAACGAGAAGTTGGTGAGGGAATCCACCCAACACTGAAGACAACAGACTGAGGAGGGACATGGAAAGTGGAAAGCATTGAAAGGGACATGGTAAAGGAGAAGGCATGGAAAGGGCAGTGGAAAAGGTGAAGAGCATGGAAAGGGAGAGGAGCATTGGAAAGGGACATGGCAAGGGAGAACAGCATTGAAGGGACATGAAAAGAGAAGAGATAGAAAATAAACGAGAAGTTGGTGAAGGGAATCCACCCCAAAGCATGAAAGGGGCATGGGAAGGTGAGGGCATGGAATAAGGAGAAGACGGCATAGAAAGGGATGGAAAGGAGAGCATGGAAGTGACAGGAAAAGGAGGAGCATGGAAAGGGACATGGAAAAGGTGAGGAGCATGGAAAGGGACATGGGAAAGGAGAAGAACATGGAAAGGGACATGGGAAAGGAGAAGAACATGGAAAGGGACATGGGAAAGGAGAAGAACATGGAAAGGGACATGGAAAGGGTCATGTGAATGTAACACCAGCCAGTCAGTGAGTTTAAAGAACAGTAAAGTAAGGGGAGTAGGGGAACACAACCTGTAAAATGTTTTGTGCTGTAAAGTTAATGTTGACTTCACAGACTGGTGTAATAATGTAACTCACTACTTCAAACACCAACCATTAACCTAATGCAAGGATCTGCTTTGTAACACAAAGGTAGAAAATGTTAATGTAGAAAAACACCAGCATTAAAAATAACTAAAAAAAACAAGTCTATTTGAATGTTCATTGTCTATTGTGCGTCTACCAATATTGTTTCAGAATAAAGAAAACTGCTTCTATCAGCCTCCCTCCTGACTTCAGTACTATTTTATTTTACAAGCCCAGAACACTTACCTGGCAGATGAAAACTGTACGTACTGGCACTCCTAAACAAAATAATATTGGGAGGTAGGGATAATCCCAACCTCCCTGCCCCATGAACGTTTCATTTTTTTAAAATATATTTTTACAGTTGAGTTGTCCTTTTAAACAAATACTTGTATGCCCCGAATATTAAAAGTTACCGACTACAGCTCTGAAACTGCAATGCTGGATATAGGTCATTCATTACATGAAGTTTGTAAGACCTTTAACTGCCAAGCCTGGTACTATGGCACTCTTTCATAGCCTGACACTATGGCACTCTTTCATAGCCTGACACTCATGGCACCTTTCATAGCCTGCACTATGGCACTCTTAATAGCCTGACACTATGGCACTCTTTCATAGCCTGGCACTATGTCACTCTTTCATAGCCTGACACTATGGCACTCTTTCATAGCCTGACACTATGGCACTCTTTCATAGCCTGGCACTATGGCACTCTTTCATAGCCTGGCACTATGGCACTCTTTCATAGCCTGGCATTATGGCTCTCTTTCATAGCCTGGCACTATGGCACTCTTTCATAGCCTGGCATTATGGCTCTCTTTCATAGCCTGACACTAGGCACTCTTTCAGCTGGCACTAGGCACTCTTTCAATGCATGGCACTATGGCACTCTTTCATGCCTGGCATTAGGGCTCTCTCATAGCCGGGCACTATGGCACTCTTCATAGCCTGGCATTATGGCTCTCTTTCCATAGCCTGCGACTATGGCACTCTTTCATTATAGCCTGGCATATGGCCTCTTTCATAAGCTAACTATGGCACTCTTTCTAGCTACACTAGGCACTCTTTCATAGCCTGCACTATGGCTACTCTTTCAGAGCCTGGCACTATGGCACTCTTTCATAGCCTGCATTAATGGCATCTCTTTCATAGCCTGCCTATGGCCTCTTCATACCCTGCACTATGCACTCTTAAGCCGGCATTATGCCTCTTTCATAGCTGGCACTATGCATCTTTCATAGCCTGGCACTATTGCACTCTTTCATAGCCTGGCACTATGGCACTCTTTCATAGCCCTGGCATTATGGCTCTCTTTCATAGCCTGGCACTCTATGCGCACTCTTTCATAGCCTGGCACTATGGCACTCTTTCATAGCCGCACTATGGCACTCTTTCATAGCCTGGCACTATGGCCCTCTTTCCATAGCCCTGGCACTATGGCTCTCTTTCATAGCCTGGCACTATGGCCACTCTTTCATATCCTGGCCCTATGTGCACTCTTTCATAGCTGGCACTATGCACTCTTTCATAGCCTGGCACTAGTGGCACTCATGCCCTGACCGATGCACTTTTCATAGCCTGACCTAGGCACTCTTTCATAGCCTGGCACTATGGCACTCTTTATATGCCTGGCACTATGGCAACTCTTTCAGTAGCCTGGCAACTATGCCACTCTTTATACAAATGGCACTCTGCAACCTGACTATGGCACTCTTTCATAGCCTGCACTATGGCACTCTTTCATAGCCTGGCACTATGGGCACTCTTTGCATAGCCTGGCACTATGGGCACTCTTTCATAGCCTGCACTATGCACTCTTCATAGCCTGACACTATGGCAACTCTTTCATAGCCTGGCACTACTGGCACTCTTTCTAGCCTGGCATTTGGCCTCTTTCATAGCCTGGCACGCACTTATGGCACTCTTTCATAGCCTGCACTATGGCACTCCTTTCATAGCCTGGCACTATGGCACTCTTTCATAGCCTGACACTATGGCCTTTTCATAGCCTGCACATGGCACTCTTTCATAGCCTGACACTATGGCACTTTTTTATAGCCTGACACTATGGGCACTCTTTCATAGCCTACCACTATGGCACCTTTTATACCTGCACTATGGCACTCTTTCATAGCCTGGCCTATAGCACTCTTTATAGCCTGACACTATGGACTCTTTCATAGCCTGACCTATGGCACCTTTCATGCCTGGCACTATGGCACTCTTCATAGCCTGACAACTATGGCACTCCTTTCATAGCCTGACACTATGGCACTCTTTCATAGCCTGGCACTATGGCACTCTTTCATAGCCTGGCACTATGGCACTCTTTCATAGCCTGGCACTATGGCACTCTTTCATAGCCTGGCACTATGGCACTCTTTCATAGCCTGGCACTATGGCACTCTTTCATAGCCTGGCACTATGGCACTCTTTCATAGCCTGGCACTATGGCATCCAATAGGGTAAAGGTAGTTTGTATGCACACTGGTTTACCTGGGTGCAGACAATGAATGCCCCCCACTTCCAGGGGTATGGTATAATTGAACAAAATAGGTACGTTGATGTATGGTTTGGATTAAAAGTTTTCACATTTTGCTGCAGAGTGTGACTTTGTTACCTATTTTGTTCAATGACACTATGGCACTCTTTCACAAAATGGCATTATTATTATTATTATTAGTAGTAGTAGTAGTAGTAGTAGTAGTAGTAGTAGTAGTAGTAGTATTGATTTATATAGCGCCAACATCTTTCGTGGCACTTTAACATTACGTCATACTTACATACAGGGTTAATACATGTTATACATATTCATACATATTACATACACAGGTATACAATAATATAAAAGGTTAAACAGAGTGAGGAGTTTTTTTACAGCATACCGTGATCCAATAGGAAAGAGGACCATGTCCAAAGAGCTTACAGTCTACAGGATATGGGGGTGAGACATAAGGTGACAGGAATCGGTAGGCTGTAAATAGATTGGCAGTGGAGTGTGAAAGACAGGTTGGATCATATTGGGTAGTAAGGGGGTAATGTTTAGGCCAGGTTAAATGCTAGCAAAAGAGGTGGGTTTTCAGGTTACGATGAAGTGTGTTAAGAGATGGTGATGACGGACGACGGAGGAAGGGAGTTCCAGAGCAGAGGGGCAGCACGAGTAAAGTCCTGAATGCAGGCATGGAACAGGGTACGCAGAGTAGATTAGAGGAGGGTATCATTTGCGAGCGAGGGTTTGCGCCTGGGATGGATCGCTGGGTCATTCTGAGAAATATGGAGGGGCTGTGTTGGATAGTGCTTTAATAGGATACGGTAAAGCGTTTGAACTGGATCCTTTGTGGTGGGCAACCAGTGATAGACTGGCAGAGAGAGAGGCATTGAGAAGCCGAGAAGAGAAATGATAACCGGGCAGCAGATTTGATAATGGATTGAAGCTGTGCCATGCCGTTTTTTTGGTAAACCACACAGGATTGTGTTGCAGTGGTCTATCCGGGATATATTAGGGCATGGACTAGAATTTTTGTAGCTTCCTTCGGGAGGAATGGTCGAATGCGGGAGTTTGTTTTTGAGTTGGAGCCGACAGGACTTGGCAGACTAATGACATGAGGTTTGAAGAAAGATCGAATCTCTAGCGTTATATTCCCCGGCAGCGGACATGAGGAGATGGGGATAGGGTGTGTTGTTATATAATAGTAAGGGGGCTATAGGGAGGGGAACAGATCGTGAGGGTGGGAAAAAGGACAAGTTTCAGACTTGTCCATGTTTAGTTTAAGGAAGCGTGGAGGACATGAAGGCAAGAGTGGCACTAAGGCATCGGGGACCTGGGATGTCCTGTCGGGGAAATCCTTGGCAGAAATGTAAATTCGGGTATCGTCCGCATAGAGGTGATACTGGAACCAGGGCGGAGCCTGACTGGAAGTGGTCAAAGGAGAGTTAGCAACAGTGATTAACCAGGTCAGCATAGACATGTCTTTCCAGTAGTTTTGAAGCGAAGGAGAAGGGAGACAGGCCGGTAGCTGGAAAGACAGACGGGTCAAGGGAGGGTTTTTTAGGTATAGGGGATACAACGGCATTTTTTAAATATAGGGGAATTACCAGTGGATGGGGACAAGTTAAAGAGAGAGGTTAGGGCTGGAATGAGGAAGAGGAGAATGGGGGAATAAGATAAGAGGGAATGGGCTAGGGGGCAGGTGGTGATATGTGTCCTGATAGGAGATGTTTTTGGTTGTAGTGGTGAAGCTCGTTAGGGGGCAAGTAAAGGATTAACCAATGAAGGAGGGCTGGACAGTGCAGTGGTAGAGATGGAGGGGGTGAGCAGGAATGGAGTTGGGCAGTGCAATTTGTAGTGGTTGGAAGCTGTAGGGAGGAGGTAGGGCGCACAGGAAACCACTTTGGATGTTTTCAATTTTTCTCTGTGAAATATGAGGCTATTTCATCATCCAGATAGACAGGGGGTAGAGCAGAGGAGTGGGCGAACGAGCAGGGAGTTGAATATTTGAAGAGCGGTTTGGGGTTATGGGATTCGGAGATATGAGTGAATAGAAAAGTTTTGTTTGGCTAAGGACAAAGCACCTCTGAACCGACAAAGGGCAATTTTAAATTCGAGAAAGTCGATATTTTGTTGTTTTACTCTTTCGCCAGCGTCACTCGGCTATACAAAACTCGCCCTTTTTAATCTGGTCCGTAAGCCACGGTTGTGGCTCTCTTTCACTCTTCATAGCCTGGCACTATGGCACTCTTTTATAGCCTGACATATGGCACTCTTTCATAGCCTGGCACTAGGCACTCTTTTATAGACTGACACTATGGCACTCTTTTATAGCCTGACACTATGGCACTCTTTCATATCACTGCGCACTTATGGCACTCTTTTGATAGCCCTGACACTATGGCACTCTTTTATAGCCTACACTATGGCACTCTTCACATAGGCCTGGCACTATGGCACTCTTTTATAGACTGACACTATGGCACTCTTTTATACCTGACACACAGCACTGGCACTCTTTCCATAGCCTGGCACTATGGCACTCTTTCATAGCCTGGCACTAATGGCACTCTTCGGTAGTAGTTTGATAAGAACAAGAGTATTCGGGTAATTATTATACACCATGGTAGATATTTTTATAAGAACAAAGTATTCTGGGTAATTATCATACATCATGGTAGTATTTATAAGAACAAGAAAATTAGTATTTTTTAGAACAAAAGAATTCTGGGTAATTATCATACACCGTGGTAGTATTTTATAGAACAAGGGAATTCTGGTAATTATCATACCACCTCATAGTTTTATAGCAAACGAGAATCCTGGGAATTATCATACACCATGGTAGTATTTTATAAGAACAAGAGAATTCTGGGTAATTATCATACACCATCATAGTATTTTATAAGAACAAGAGAATTCTGGGTAATATCATACACCATGGTAGTATTTTGTAAGAACAAGAGAATTTGGGTAATATCATACCCCGTGGTAGGTTTTCTATAAGAACAAGAGAATTTTGTGGTAACTATCATACACTATGAAGAATTTTATAGGAACAAGAGAATTAGTATTTTTTAAGAACAAAAGTATTCTGGTAATTATCATACACCATCATAGTATTTTATAAGAACAAGAAAATTCTGGGTAATTATCATACACCATGATAGTATTTTATAGGAAAAAGAGAATGGGTAATATCATACACCATGATAGTATTTTATAAGAACAAGAGAATTCTGAGTAATTACAATACACCATGGTAGTATTTTATAAGAACAAGAGTATTCTGGGTAATTATCATACATCATGTAGTAGTATTTTATAAGAACAAGAAAATTAGTATTTTTTACGAACAAAAGAATTCGGTTAATTATAATACACCATGGTAGTATTTATAAAACAAGAGAAGAGATCCTGAGTAATTACCATACACCATGGTAGTATTTTATAAGAACAAGAGAATTCTGGGTAATTACAATACACCATGTAGTATTTTAAAGAACAAAGAGAATTCTGGGTAATTACCATACCCCATGGTAGTATTTTATAAGAACAAGAAAATAGTATTTTTTACGAACAAAAGATTCTGGGTAATTATCATACACCGTGGTAGTATTTTATAAGAACAAGGGAATTCTGGGTAATTATCATACACCATCTAGTATTTTATAAGAACAAGAGAATTCTGGGTAATTATCATACACCATCATAGTATTTTATAAGAATAAGAAAATTCTGGGTAATTATCTAAACCCATGTAGTATTTTATAGGAAAATGAGAATTCGGGTAATTACCATACACCATGGTAGTATTTTTATAAGAACAAGAGTATCTGGGTAATTATTATACACCCATGGTAGATTTTATAAGAACAAGAGTATTCTGGGTAATTATATTACACCGTGGTAGTATTTTGTAGAACAAAAGATTCTGGGTAATTATCATACAACGTGGTAGTATTTTATAAGAACAAGGAATTCTGGGTAATTACAATACACCATGGTAGTATTTTATAAGAACAAGAGAATTCTGGGTAATTACCATACACCATGGTAGTATTTTATAAGAACAAGAGAATTCTGGGTAATTACCATACACCATGGTAGTATTTTATAAGAACAAGAAAATTCTGAGTAATTACCATACACCATGGTAGTATTTTATAAGAACAAGAGAATTCTGGGTAATAACCATACACCATGGTAGTATTTTATAAGAACAAGAGAATTCTGGGTATCGGTAGTATGTTTGATAAGAACAAGAGTATTCGGGTAATTATTATACACCATGGTAGTATATTTTTATAAGAACAAGAGTATTCTGGGTAATTATCATACATCATGGTAGTATTTATAAGAACAAAGAAAATTAGTATTTTTTAGAACAAAAGAATTCTGGGTAATTATCCATACACCTGTGGTAGTATTTTATAGAACAAGGGATTCTGGGTAATTATCATACCCCTCATAGTTTTATAGAAACGAGAATCCTGGGTAATTATCATACACCATGGTAGTATTTTATAAGAACAAGAGAATTCTGGGTAATTATCATACACCATCATAGTATTTTATAAGAACAAGAGAATTCTGGGTAATTATCATACACCATGGTAGTATTTTGTAAGAACAAGAGAATTTTGGGTAATCATCTACCCCGTGGTAGGTTTTCTATAAGAACAAGAGAATTTTGTGGTAACTATCATACACTATGAAGAATTTTATAGGAACAGAGAATTAGTATTTTTAAGAACAAAAGTATTCTGGTAATTATCATACACCATCATAGTATTTTATAAGAACAAGAAAATTCTGGGTAATTATCATACACCATGATAGTATTTATAGGAAAAGAGAATGGGTAATATCATACACCATGATAGTATTTTATAGAACAAGAGAATTCTGAGTAATTACAATACACCATGGTAGTATTTTATAAGAACAAGAGTATTCTGGTAATTATCATACATCATGTGTAGTATTTTATAAGAACAAGAAAATTAGTATTTTTTACGAACAAAAGAATTCGGTAATTATAATACACCATGGTAGTATTTATAAAACAAGAAGAATCCTGAGTAATTACCATACACCATGGTAGTATTTTATAAGAAACAAGAGAATTCTGGGTAATTACAATACACCATGTAGTATTTTAAAGAACAAAGAGAATTCTGGGTAATTACCATACACCATGGTAGTATTTTATAAGAACAAGAAAATTAGTATTTTTTACGAACAAAAGAATTCTGGGTAATTATCATACACCGTGGTAGTATTTTATAAGAACAAGGGAATTCTGGGTAATTATCATACACCATCCTAGTATTTTATAAGAACAAGAGAATTCTGGGTAATTATCATACACCATCATAGTATTTTATAAGAATAAGAAAATTCTGGGTAATTATCATACACCATGATAGTATTTTATAGGAAAATGAGAATTCTGGGTAATTACCATACACCATGGTAGTATTTTATAAGAACAAGAGTATTCTGGGTAATTATTATACACCATGGTAGTATTTTATAAGAACAAGAGTATTCTGGGTAATTATTATACACCGTGGTAGTATTTTGTAAGAACAAGAGTATTCTGGGTAATTATCATACACCGTGGTAGTATTTTATAAGAACAAGGGAATTCTGGGTAATTACAATACACCATGGTAGTATTTTATAAGAACAAGAGTATTCCTGGGTAATATTATACACCTGGTAGTATTTTTATAAGAACAAGAGTTTCTGGGTATTATTATACACCTTATGTATTTTTAAGACAAGAGATTCTGGGGTAATTATCATCACCGGAGGTAGTATTTTATAAGAACAAGAAAATTCTGAGTAATTACCATACACCATGGTAGTATTTTATAAGAACAAGAGAGGGAAGATCAACAAAAAAATGATACAGTGGTGGTTAAGAAGAGTTATAGTTTCCAGTTATGGTCATTTAAAATAAGCCATTTCAGTTTAGATGCCCTTTAAAGGACAATTATACTCACCTTCCCTCATCCACATCTTCGTGCAGTAGCTTTTACCCAGGGTGAGGACCTGAACCGCTAGGTCCTCACCCCGGGTTCACGAAACCTACATCAGCTTGTTGCAGCAACGCTGCTTTGGTAGGCCCCGCCCCCTCTTCCCCGTCGGCGACGAGGCCAATAGGAAGGCACGCTCTGCAACAAGCTGATGTGGTTTCGTGAGTCCGGGGTGAGGACCTAGCGGTTCAGGTCCTCACCCTGGGTAAAAGCTACTGCACAAAGATGTGGAGCGGAGGAAGGTGAGTATAATTGTCCTTAAGGATAATTATTGTCCCCATTCTGGCAGAGTAAACTGGTCCCTCCCTCCATGCCGTCAATTAAGACTAATGACAGCTGTTTACCTGCTGCTCCTCTGCACATGCTCAAGCTTATAAAAAGCTCATTGAGCAGAAGGAGGAGGCAGATACCTTTGCCAAAAGGAACGTATCATTAAAACCTCAACCTGCAAGGTTTATAAAACCCAAAGATGCTTCTAAAAGTACTTACCTAGCCTTCTTTCCCGGCGCACTTCGGCTTGCTTCCGTGCCTTTTTCATGCACGCAAGCAAGTAAAAAGAGCTGGACTGGTGGTAGCGTCTCCTGTGAGGCTGAGACATCATGTAACCACAGTAGAGGTGCAATAATTGATGCACAATTAGATATAGATGCACAGCATTATAAAAATATGCATATTTTTACATGTTCTGACTCAACATCCAAACACACACATTAATCATCACAGGGGCTTGGACGGTAAGAGGCCTGACACAACCTCCGCGAACAGCTGTTTTAGACAGCTGATCGCGCATATGAAGGAAACATAAGCATGATCAGTCTGTTTAAAGGACCCCCCAACATACAGCCCCCCTCCACATCTCTGATCTGATAAACAGTACTATCCAAGGCGTAACCTCCTGATTTTTGGGATTTTCCCGAGATCCGGGAATCCGAAAATGGAACGAAACTAGTGAGCTTCGGCAATCTATGTTCACCTTATGTCTCATCCATTCTTCTCTCTAGACTGTAAGCTCTTTTGGGCAGGCCCTCCTCTATTGTACCACAGTAAGCTGTAACTTACCACACTGAATAATGCTGGACCAGCACTTGAATTATTTGCACTTTGTATTACTTGCACTACCCTTGTATGTAACATGATGTTTCCTTTATGTATATGGACCATATAAATCTACAACATAATAATAATCATGTCCAAGGAGAAAATCGAGTTGCCTTCTAGTAATTAAGGTATACATTAATAACACCGTGGGCAGCCCCGTGGCTCAGTGGTTGGGCAGCACGGTGGTCAGTGGTTAGTACTGATACCTTGGAGTGCTGAAGTCCTGAGTTCGATTCCACCCTTGGACACATCTGCAAGAGTTTGTATGTTCTCCCCGTGCTTGCTTGTGTTTCCTCTGGGCACTCCGGTTTTCCCCACAATTATAAAGACATAATGATAGGTGTATGTGTCAAATCAATGTGTGAGTTGTAAGCTCTTGGGGGCAGGGCCTGATGTGAATGTATCCATGCAGGAGAATAATGACAGGGCTGGGCCCTCCCGCAGGCTTATAGGCCAGGCCCCTGACAATTCCTGATCTGGCTTAATCAGCTGTTTAAAAGACCAGTATCGGTTTTTAAAGGAATAGTTGACACAAAAAGTGAACTATTCCTTAAAGCAGTGATTGAAGACCGGATGTAAAGGACCTATCCTTACCTTCCGTTCTTCAATCACTTCACCAGGATCCAGGACCAAAGGTGAGTTTAATTACCTCGCACATGATCCACCGCAGCTCCATTGACAACTGCCGACTGCTTCCTGGTTTAGTTGCACTATAGCGCGCATGCGCTATTCCTTTAAAACAGCTGATCGTGGGCCCTCGGTCCCCGGGCCCCACTACGCTACGCTACTGTATCCCCACCACAATAAAAACAGAGATGGTAAAAATTATAGAGGTTTTATTAATGAAAATATACTCTGAAATGTTTATATATATCCAAGCTCTGAGGTTCAAATAGATCAATACGTATATATATCTACCAGTATGAGAACCACGTGACAATGTAAATATTTAATGATGATAAATTAATTCTATGAAACTTAAAATCTATGTCGTCAATACTTTCTTAAAACAAACAATAAAAATACAGAAATTAAAGGGAAAGTTCACGCGAAAGGTGAGCTATTCTTATTTATGTAAATGCCTTACCTTCAATATCTCCAGAAAAGTCCAGAAAGTGGCGCTCGCCAGGCTGCTTTAACTTACATTTGTGTTAATATACGTTGTTAAATTAGAAGATTAGTTTCCATAAATTGATACAGCCTCAAAAAAAGGGTTATTTTATTTCATAACAAGGTTTTTCCTAACGAAAAAACTTCCCAAAACCAAAACGCAGAAAATTCCGTTGGAACCAACACGGGGGCGGTTTGAAAACCTGCTGTGCCTGAAAGGGTTAAAACACACGATAAATGTTTTGTTATTGTGTCCAATACAAACTCGCCCCGTGAGCTGATTATAGAATTAACTTATAGCGTCACGTTCTGTTACGTATGAAATAAATAAGGATTAGGTGATAGAGAAAGGTTACTGATAATTGTTCCATACAATATTCTTTGATCTGGAATAATTTATTTATTGAGGTTAATCCATCATTGGACCAGGGTTAACTTGGTTTGGTATAAATAAGCCCAGGTTCTAACAGGGACCAGAACAGAATCTTCTTAGGAAGCACCATGAAGATTCACTTTGCCTGTTTGCTGTTGTTCCTGACTGTGCTCAGCAAGGGCCATAAAGTTAAACCAAAAGGTAAGATCACACAAGAATTGTTTGGTAACTATTTTGTGGATATTTATAGCTACTGATATGGGACCATTGAAATGATTTCATTCATTAGTCCTATGTTTAAATATTTTTCATTCTATAGATGTGTAGAAGAACCCAAGAATGATCGTTTGATTGGTTAATGTAGAAGCTAGGGAACTATAGTGTGTATAAAGTATTTTTTAGTTAAAATAAAAGATTTAAAATAACATTACTTGGGACAGGGATCAGGACTGGTAATTCCTACCTCCCAATATTGTTTCTGTGAGGAACACCAGCCCAAAGAAAACTGATACTGCAAGTCTTCCTCCTGGCTTCAGCACTATCTTTAATACAGGAAAGTCCAAGACTGACCTGGCAAATGAAAACTGTACGTACGTAGCTCCTCAACGAAGCAATATTGGGAGGTAGGATAATCAATCCGACGTCCTGACCCAGGTACTTTCCATTTTAAAAATATTTAAGTATGTTGTCCTTTAATAGCATTGGCAACTTTTTGCAACTCTTGAAATAAGCCCTATTGTGTTGTGTTCTTTACGCGGTATTTTGCAGTAATTGCATGTAGAACTTTAAGTCAGGGATGCCCTACCTAAAGCCTGGGTAAAACCAAACACTGTGGTAGTATTATAAGAACAAAACAGTTCCAGGTAATTATCATACCCTGATAGTATTTTATAAGAACAGAGAATTTGGGGTAATTATCATACCCCGTGGTAGTTTTCTATAAGAACAGAGAATTCTGGGTAACTATCATACACAATGGAAGAATTTTATAGGAACAAGAGAATTAGTATTTTTTAAGAACAAAAGTATTCTGGGTAATTATCATACACCATCATAGTATTTTATAAGACCAAAAAATTCTGGGTCTAATATCTACACCATGATAGTATTTTATAGGAAAAAGAGAATTCTGGGTAATTACCATACAACCATGGTAGTATTTTATAAGAACAAGAGTATTCTGGGTAATTATTATACACCATGGTAGTATTTTATAGAACAGAGTATTCTGGGTATTACATACATCATGTAGTATTTTATAAGAACAAGAAAATTAGTTATTTTTAAAACAAAAGAATTTGGGTAATTATCATACACTGGGTAGTATTTATAAGAACAAGGAATTCTGGGTAATTATCATACACCATCATAGTATTTTATAAGAACAAGAGAATCTGGTATTATCATACACCATGGTAGTATTTTATAAGAACAAGAAGAATTCTGGGTAATATCATACACCATCATAGTATTTTATAAGAACAAGAGAATTCTGGGTAATTATCATACACCATGGTAGTATTTTGTAAGAACAAGAGAATTTTGGGTAATTATCATACCCCGTGGTAGTTTTCTATAAGAACAAGAGAATTTTGGGTAACTATCATACACTATGGAAGAATTTTATAGGAACAAGAGAATTAGTATTTTTAAGAACAAAAGTATTCTGGTAATTATCATACACCATCATAGTATTTTATAAGAAGAACAGAAAATTCTGGGTAATTATCATACACCATGATTAGTATTTTATAGGAAAAAGAGAATTCGGGTAATTATCATACACCATGATAGTATTTTATAAGAACAAGAGAATTCTGAGTAATTACAATACACCATGGTAGTATTTTATAAGAACAAGAAGTTCTGGGTAATTATCATACATCATGGTAGTTTTTATAAGAAACAAGAAAATTAGTATTTTTACGAACAAAAGAATTCTGGGTAATTATAATACACCATGGTAGTATTTATAAGAACAAGAGAATCCTGAGTAATTACCATACACCATGGTAGTATTTATAAAGAACAAGAGAATTCTGGGTAAACAATACACCATTGTAGTATTTTATAAGAAAACAGAGAATCTGTTGGTATTACCATACACCATGGTAGTATTTTATAAGACACGAAATAAGTATTTTTTACGAAAAAAAGATTCTGGGTAATTATCATACACCGTGGTAGTATTTTATAAGAACAAGGGAATTCTGGGTAATTATCATACACCATCCTAGTATTTATAAGAACAAGAGAACTTCTGGGTAATTATCATACACCATCATAGTATTTTATAAGAATAAGAAAATTCTGGGTAATTATCATACACCATGATAGTATTTTAGGAAAATGAGAATTCTGGGTAATTACCATACACCATGGGTGTATTTTATAAGAACAAGAGTATTCTGGGTAATTATTATACACCATGGTAGTATTTTAAGAAAAGAGTATTCTGGGTAATTATTATACACCGTGGTAAGTATTTTGTAAGAACAAGAGTATTTGGGTAATTATCATACACCGTGGGTAGTATTTATAAGAACAAGGGAATTCTGGGTAATTACAATACCACATGTAGTATTTTATAAGAACAAGAGAATTCTGGGTAATTACCATACACCATGGGTAGTATTTTTAAGAACAAGAGAATTCTGGGTAATTACCATACACCATAGTAGTATTTTATAAGAAACAGAGAAATTCTGAGTAATTACCATACACCATGGTAGTATTTATAAGAACAAGAGAATCCTGAGTAATACCATACACCATGGTAGTATTTTATAAGAAACAAGAATTGGGTAATAACCATACACCATGGTAGTATTTTATAAGAACAAGAGAATTCTGGGTAATACAATACACCATGGTAGTATTTTATAAGAACAAGAGAATTCTGGGTAATTACCATACACCATGGTAGTATTTTATAAGAACAAGAGAATTCTGGGTAATTACCATACTTAACGGCACTGTATTGTACTGTTCCAACCAGTGGGGTTATACACATGTCACATATCCTTACTGTGGTAATATACTCTATGAGACTAATTTAATTCAGCCCACTAGACCTTATCACCACAGGACAAAGTGATATCACTGGGAATATAAATTCCATTACAGGCACAAATACTTTTGTGAACTTTTGAGTTGCATCGATTTGCAGGAACTCATCTCCTTAAAGGAGACATTAGTATTTGGGATAAAATAATGTTCTGGCAGGGGTGCCCCTACCATGAAGCAAACTAAAACATTTGCTCAGGGCGCGCACCTGCGGCGGAACATTTAATAGGCGGCAGTTAAAAAATCCTCCTCTCTGCAATACCACATTTCAGCACCAGTCCTCAAATCAGTGTTAAGGTAACCCCTTCAGTCAGTGTTAAGTCAGCCCTCAGGTCACCAGTCATTGTAAGTAAGCCCACCATACCCACCTCCACAAGCCACGCCTATGTTCCATGATGAAGCCACGCCTGCTTGACGTTGCCCCCCATCTGCCAATAGGCGGCATATAAAAGATGTTTCAGGTGTCAGAACTCTAGGAACACCCCTGTGTTCTGGCCATAATCTGCATCACATCAGAGAGCTGAACGGTAAACTTAGCAGAAGTAAATCAGTACAAAAATCCCAATTTTCCAAGCTAATTTGTAATGGTCATTGGCATTTTTTTGCCCACAGATGATTCTGATCAGTCTAAGGATGAGAACAGAGGGAAATGCCCCAGAGACTTTATCGATGAACATCCAGAAGTCAGCGCTGCAATAAAGGAACATTTTACCAAAAGATGTGAAAATGCTCCTAACTTCAACAGTCTGGCGAACTGTGCCAAGGATGCAAAATGCACCGACAAGAAGATCTGCTGTAAAACTCCATGTGGCATGAAATGCACCGAACAAGTGTCCTGTAAGTATCTTCCACTATGGGAATTTATTTATCTTGTCCTGATTGAAAAGGTCTTGAGTTGTCTTTGTCCTTGTTAGATAAAGAGAGTTCTCATAGTTTACCATCATCCATATCGGAATTGCAACTGGTGCCTCTCTAATCATAGGTGGCGTGGGAGTTGCACTAAAAAAAAGAATTGTGGGTTTTAGAACTGGTGTCTCGTCATATTGTTTGATATTTTCATATTTATCAACTCTACATTAATAGACTATAACTCTAATTTCATAGAAAAGAACTCCGTAGCATATGACAAATTGCAGCCTGTCCTTCTTGTTAATTGACAGTTAGAAATATGTCTAAATGACATTGGTTTACTTTGTGTACAAGTTTCCTATTAATATTTCATACTCCTGACTACTTAACAGTTCTGGTTTGTATGTAAATGGTAGTAAGTAGCTCACACCTTCCTCAAACCCCAAAACTACAACAGTTTCAAAGGTCTTAGATGTAATACTTACCTGGTAGATAGACCAATGTCTTCTCCCCAAAGGGTTTGCACATGTGCAGAGGAGGCAGTTTGGGGAACAGCAGTCAATCATGGCCTTCACAGCTGACATCACAGCCAATGACTGACACCAGTTTCCCAAACTGTCTCCTCTGCACATGTGAAAACCCTTTGGTGAGGAAGATTGGAACATCAGTCTGTCTACTGCTGCTACCTGGCTGCCTCTCAGCCAATCAGGGACGTAGCTGCCGGTCCCGCCCCCTGCTTGCATTTCCTTGCAAGCAGAGGGCCTGGAGACTGCCGCGGATAGAGGGAAGTTAAGTACATATCGGGGCACTTTCTAAGAATTTTATTATGGCGGTTGGGGCTGGGGGATCAATATGTATAATATATAAAAAGTTTAAAAAAGGGGTGGACATGCCCTTTAATAACTGTTGTGTCTGGTACACAAGGGATTATTTATGCCCCAATCAATCCCCAGTGTGATATTAGTAAGATTGGTTGTGACACTAGCGGCTGACAAACTGTGACAATTTTGGGGGCAAAATCTGCATCTTTGATGATTGGTCCTGCTGGTAGATCATGGATAATTCTGTCTCTTTCAATTAGATTTTTATTTTGTCTTGTGTGCTACTCCATGTTTTTAACTATATACTAATAAAATGAAGTTATATCGATCCCATGAGTAGCACATCCTATCTATCTTTACTATGCAGCGTTACTATCCACCTAGCACTGGGAGGCACAGTTGTAGATGTGCAGGCACCATGAGGATCCTGTGTGTTTGTTAGACCGATCGGAGTGCTACTGCCTCTGTGCCTGAACTATCTTTCAATTACCGTGATTAGGATTTAATTAATCTGACAGACCGTTCAGTATATCGATTGATAAGTTTTGGGTGGAAATGTCAGTGTGTACCAGGACAGTTATAACCACCTGTTCATATATTACTTATATAATCTACCCCAGGCAATTAAACAGTAACGATAAATCCAAAAAGTCTTACATCCAAATGGTTATCTCCAAATGGTTGAAACCAAATTGAACCAAAAACTTGACATGTTTCGGGCAACATGCGCCCTTTATGAAGGGCGCATAAAGGGCGCATGTCGCCCGAAACATGTCCTGTGTATACCTGTTGTAATAAACACTAATATTTTCACAGCACAGCCTGTGTTCAATTTGGATCTAATACTTATAGGAGATTGTTGGATTGCTCCTTGGATGTTGGATGGAAACCTATACTCATACCAGTACTAAACCTCATCTATATGTTAAAATCCAAAAGGTTGTTAGTAATGTAAACTTCCCATAGGCTATAATGTGGGTATCCAAAATATGTAAAAAGTTTCATATTTTAAGTAAATTGAAACAATTTATTGAGAAAACCACATACACTATTGGGGGTATAACTTTCCTGTAAAGAAGATATTACAATTATCTTTTGTAAGGATTATAAATATTTTTGAAATACAATAAGAAAGAATAAAAATATCAACTTATTGACAATACATAGCAATAAAGTGCTGCCATGCTGTTAAATCTATGATTATTTTTCTCATACAGTAAACATTTTTTCTTTAAATTTATCTTTTAGCTGTACAACAACTAAAGTCATTTCTTCCTGACAACAAAGAGAGTCGAAATAAACGAGAAGTTGGTGAAGAGAATCCTGCCCAAGACACTGAAGTTAAAGATTCAGAACAGACTGAAAAGGAACATGGGAAATGTGGAAAGGGACATGGCAAAGGTGAAGAGCATGGAAAGGGACATGGAAAAGGTGAAGAGCATGGAAAGGGACATGGGAAAGGTGAAGAGCATGGAAAGGGACATGGGAAAGGTGAAGAGCATGGAAAGGGACATGGAAAAGGTGAAGAGCATGGAAAGGGACATGGGAAAGGAGAAGAACATGGAAAGGACATGGGAAAGGAGAAGAACATAGAAAGGGACATGGGAAGAAAGGAGAAAGCATGTAAAGGGAACATGGAAAAGGTAGAAGAACATAGAAAGGTGACATGGAAAGAAGACATGAAAGGGACATGGAAAGGAGAAGAACATAGAAGGGACATGGGAAGGAAAGACATTGGAAAGGGAACATGGGAAAGATGGAAGAATGAACATAAAAGGGACATGGAAGAGAAGACGTAGAAATAAAAGAGAAGTTGGTGAAGCTAATGCATCCAAACATTGAAGTAAAAGAATCAGAAAAGACAGAGAAAGGACATGGAAAAGGTGAAGTGCATGGAAAGGGACAGGAGAAATGGATAGAGATGCAAATGGAAAGGGACATTGGAAAGAGAATAGCATTGAAAAGGACATGGGAAGGAGAAGAGCATGGAAAGGGACACGGAAATAGAGAAGAGCATGGAAGGACATGGAAGAAAAGAACATGAAGGGACATTGGAAATGAAGAACATGAAAGGACATTGTGAAATGGAAAGACATGAAGTGGACATGAAGGTAGAGCATGGAAGGGACCTGGGAATGGAAGAGCATGGAAGGACTAAAGGTGAAGAGCATGGAAATGGACATGGGAAAGGAGAAGAGCATGGAAAGGGACATGGAAAGGTAAGAGCATGGAAAGGGGACATGGGAAAGGTGAAAGAGCATGAAAGGGACATGGGAAAGGTGAAGACATGGAAAGGCATGGGAAGGAGAGAGCATGAAGGACATGGAAAGGAGAAGAGATGAATGACATGAAAGAGAAGAATAAATAACGAGAAGTTGGCGAAGAGAATCCAGCCCAAGACACTGAAGTAAAAGATTCAAACAGACTAGGAGGGCACACGGAAAGGTGGAAAGCATGGAAAGGAACATGGGAAAGGAAAGAGCATGGGAGGGGACATGGTAAGGAGAAGAGCATGGAAGGACACGGGAAAGGAGAAGAGCATGGAAGGGACATGGAAAGGGAGAAGAGCATGGAAAGTTCATGGAAAGGTGAAGAGCATGGAAAAGGGACATGGAAGGGGAAGACATGTAAAGGGACATGGGAAAGGAGCAGAACATGGAAAGGGACATAGTAAAGGAGAAGAAGTAGAAATAAACGAGAAGTTGGTGAAGGGAATCCACCCAGACACTGAAGACCAACAGACTGAGGAGGGACATGGGAAAGGTGGAAAGCATGGAAAGGGACATGGTAAAGTGAGAATGGCATGGAAAGGGGCAGGAAAAGGTGAAAGCATGGGAAAGGGAGAGGAGCATGGAAAGGGACATTGCAAGTAGACAGCAGGGAAAGGACATGGAAAAGGAGAAGAGAATAGAAATAAACGATAAAGTTGGTGAAGTAATCCACCCCAAGAGCATGGAAAGGGGCATGGGAAAGGTGAGGAGCATGGAAAAGGAGAAGAGCATAGAAAGGGGCATGGAGAAGGAGAAGAGCATGGAAGGGACATGGAAAAGGTGAGGAGCATGGAAAGGGACATGGAAAAGGTGAGGAGCATGGAAAGGGACATGGGAAAGGAGAAGAACATGGAAAGGGACATGGGAAAGAGAATAACATGGAAAGGGAAAGGAAAGACATGGAAAGGGCTATGAAGGTAGAAAGAGCATGGAATGGACATGGGAAAGGAGAAGATTAGTAGAATAAACGAGAAGTTGGCAAGAGAATCCAGCCCAAGACACTGAAGTAAAAGATTCAGAACAGACTGAGAGGACACGGAAAAGGTGGAAAGCATGAAATAACATGGGAAAGGGAGAAGACCATGGGAAGGACATGGAAAGGAGAAGAGGCAGGAAGGACACGAAAGGAGAAGACATGGAAAGGGACATGGAGGGAGAAGAGCATGAAAGGGTCATGGAAAAGGTGAAAGCATGGAAAGGGACTGGAAAGGGAAAGACATGGAAAGGGACTTGGAAAGAGCAGACATTGAAGGGACATAGTAAAGTGAAGAGAGTAGAAATAAACGAGAAGTTGGTGAAGGGAATCCACCCAAGACACTGAAGACAACCAGACTGAGGAGGACATGGAAAGTGTAAAGCATGGAAAGGGACATGGTAAAGGAGAAGGGCATGGAAAGGGGCAGTGAAAAGGTGAAGAGCATGGAAAGGAGAGGAGCATTGAAAGGGACTGGCAAGGGAGAACAGCAATGAAGGGACATGGAAAAGAGAAGAAATAGAAAATAAAACGAGAAGTTGGTGAAGGGAATCCACCCCAAGAGCATGGAAAAGGGGCATGGGAAAGGTGAGTACAGGAGAAGAGAAGACATGGAAAGGGACATGGAAAGGTAGAGCATGGAAGGGACATGGAAAAGGTGTGAGGAGCATGGAAAGGGACTGGAAAGGAGAAGAACATGGGAAAGGGACATGGGAAATGAGAAGAACATGGAAATGGACATGGAAAGGAGAAGAACATGGAAATGGACATGGAAAGGGTCATGTGAATGTAACACCAGCCAGTCAGTGAGTTTAAAGAACATAAAGTAAGGGAGTAGGGGAACACACCTGTAAAATGTTTTGTGCTGTAAAGTTAATGTTGCTTCACAGACTGGTGTAATCATGTAACTCACTACTTCAACACCAACCATTAACCTATGCAAGGATCTGCTTTGTAACACAAAGGTAGAAAAATGTTAATGTAGAAAAACACCAGCATTAAAATAACTAAAAAAAACAAGTCTATTTGAATGTTCAATTGTCTATTGTGCGTCTACCAATATTGTTTCAAAAAGAAAACTGCTTTATCAGCCTCCCCCTGACTTCCGTACTATTTTATTTTACCAAAGCCCAGAACACTTCCTGGCAGATAAAACTGTACTTACGGCACTACCTAAACAAAATAATATTGGGAGTAGGGATATCCCAACCTCCCTGCCCCATGAACGTTTCATTTTTTTAAAATATATTTTTACAGTTGAGTTGTCCTTTTAAACAAATACTGTATGCCCCGAATATTAAAAGTGTACCGACTACAGCTCTGAAACTGCAATGCTGGATATAGGTCATTCAGTCATGAAGTTTTTTTAAGACTTTAACTGCCAAGCCTGGTACTATGGCACTCTTCATATCCTGATACACATTGGCACTCTTTCATAGCCTGACACTATGGCACCTTTCATAGCCTGGCACTATGGCACTCTTAATAGCCTGACACTATGGCACTCTTTCATAGCCTGGCACTATGTCACTCTTTCATGCCTGACACTATGGCACTCCTTTCATAGCCTGACACTATGGCACTCTTTCATAGCCTGGCACTATGGCACTCTTTCATAGCCTGGCACTATGGCACTCTTTCATAGCCTGGCATTATGGCTCTCTTTCATAGCCTGGCACTATGGCACTCTTTCATAGCCTGGCATTATGGCTCTCTTTCATAGCCTGACACTATGGCACTCTTTCATAGCCGGGCACTATGGGCAACTCTTTCATGCCTGGCACTATGGACACTCTTCATCGCCTGGCATTATGGCTCCTCTTTCATAGCCTGCCTATGGCACTCTTTCATAGCCTGGCATTATGGCGCTCTTTCATAGCCTGCACTATGGCACTCTTTCATCCGGCATTATGGCTCTCTTTCATCATAGCCTGGCACTATGCACTCTTTCATAGCCCTGACACTATGGCACTCTTCATAGACTGACACTAGGCACTCTTTATAGGCCGGCACTATGGCACTCTTTCATAGCCTGGCATTATGGTCTCTTTCATAGCCTGGCACTATGGCACTCTTTCATAGCCTTGGCACTATGGCACTCTTTCATACCTGGCATTATGGCACTCTTTCATAGCTGGCACTATGGCACTCTTTTTCATAGCCTGGCACTATGGCACTCTTTTCATAGCCTGGCACTATGGCACTCTTTCATAGCCTGGCATTATGGCTCTCTTTCATAGCCTGGCACTATGCACTCTTTCATAGCCCTTGGCACTATGGTCACTCTTTCATAGCCTGGCACTATGGCACTCTTTCATAGCCCTGGCACTATGGCACTCTTTCATAGCCTGGCATTATGGCTCTTCTTCATGCCGGCCTTGGCACTCTTTCATAGCTGGCCTATGGCACTTTTCATAGCCTGGCACTATGGCACTCTTTCATAGCCTGCCACTTGGGCACTCTTTCATAGCCTGGCACTATGGCCTGATAGCTCTTTCATAGCCTGACACTATGGCACTCTTCATAGCCTGACACTATGGCAGCTCTTTCAATGCCTGACAACTATGGCACTCTTTATAGCCTGACTATGGCACTCTTGCCATAGCCTGGCACTATGGCACTCTCTTTATAGCCTGATACACTCCATGGCACTCATTCTATAGCCTGGCACTATGGACTCTTTCATAGCCTGGCACTATGGCACTCTTTCATAGCCTGCACTAGCACTATAGCTACATTTGCACTCCTTCATAGCCTGACACTATTGCAACTCTTTCATAGCCTGGCGACTTGGCACTCTTTCTAGCCGGCATTATGGCTCTCTTTCATAGCCTGGCACTATGGCACTCTTTCATAGCCGCACTATGGCACTCATTTCATAGCCTGGCCTATGCACTCTTTCATATCCTGGCACTATGGCCACTCTTTCATAGCCTGACACTATGGCACTCTTTCATAGCCTGGCACTATGGCACTCTTTTCATAGCCTGACACATGGCACTCTTTCAATAGCCTGACACTATGGCACTCTTTCATAGCCGACACTATGGCACTCTTTTATTACCTGTCACTATGGCACTCTTTCATAGCCTGGCACTATGGCACTCTTTATATAGCCTGACACTATGGACTCTTTCATAGCCTGACACTATGGCACTCTTTCATAGCCTGGCACTATGGCACTCTTTTTCATAGCCTGACACTATGGCACTCTTTCATAGCCTGACACTATGGCACTCTTTCATAGCCTGACACTATGGCACTCTTTTCATTCATAGCCTGTGGCACTATGGCCTCTTCATACCTGGCCTATGCACTCTTTCATAGCCTGGCACTATGTCACTCTTTCATAGCCTTGACACTATGGCACTCTTTCATAGCCTGGCACTATGGCACTCTTCATAGCTCATGTGCACTATGGCATCCAATGGGTAAAGGTAGTTTGTATGCACACTGGTTACCTGGGTGCAGACAATGAATCCCCCCACTTCCATGGGATGGTATAATTGAACAAAATAGTACTTTGATGTATGGTTTGGATTAAAAGTTTTCACATTTTGCTGCAGAGTGTGACTTTGTTACCTATTTTGTTCAATGACACTATGGCACTCTTTCACAAATGGCAATTATATTATTAGTAGTAGTATTAAGTATAGTAGTAGTAAGTAGTAGTAGTAGTATATTGATTTATATAGCGCCAACATCTTTCGTGGCACTTTAACATTACAGTCCATACTTACATACAGGGTAATACATGTTATACATATTCATACATATTACATACACAGGTAATACAAATATACGTTAAACAGAGTGAGGAGTTTTTTTTCAGCAATACCGTGATCCAATAGGAAGAGGAACACATGTCCAAAGAGCTTACAGTCTACAGGTATGGGGTGAGACATAAGGTGCATGATCAATCGGAGGCTGTAAATAGATTGGCAGTGGAGTGTTAAAGACAGGTTGGATCATATTGGGTAGTAAGGGTTATGTTTAGGCCAGGTTAAATGCTAGCAAAAGAGGTGGGTTTTCAGGTTACGTATGAAGGTGTTAGAGATGTGAGATGACGACGACGGAGGAAGGGAGTTCCAGAGCAGGGGCAGCACGAGTAAAGTCCTGAATGCAGGCATGGGAACAGGTGACGCAGAGTAGAATGAGAGGAGGGTATCATTTGCGAGCGAGGTTTTGCGCCTGGGATGGTATCGCTGGGTCATTTTTTCTGAGAAATATGGAGGGGCTGTGTTGGATAGTGCTTTATAAGGATACGGTAAAGCAGTTTGAACTGGATCCTTTGTGGTGGGCAACCAGTGGTAGAACTGGCAGAGAGAAAGGCATTGAGAAGCGAGAAGAGAAATAATAACCGGGCAGCAGAGTGATAATGGATTGAAGCTGTGCCAGGCTTTTTTTGGTAAACCACACAGGATTGTGTTGCAGTGGTCTATCCGGGGATATATTAGGGCATGGACTAGAATTTTTGTAGCTCCTTCGGGAGGAATGGTCGAATGCGGGATTTGTTTTTGAGTTGGAGCCGACAGGACTTGGCAACGAATTGACATGAGGTTTGAGAAAGATCGGAATCTAGCGTTTATTCCCGGCAGCGGACATAGGAGATGGGGATATGGTGTGTTGTTAATATATAGTAAGGCTAGGGAGTGGGAACAGATCGTGAGGTGGGAAAAGGACAAAGTTCGACTTGTCCATGTTTAGTTTAAGGAAGCGCGTGAGGACATGAAGGCAAGATGGCACTAAGCAGTCGGGGACTTGGTGTCCGTGTCGGGGAAATCCTTGGCAGAAATGTGAATTCGGGTATCGTCCGCATAGAGGTGATACTGGAACCAGGGCGGAGCCTGACTGGAAGTGGTCAAAGGAGAGGTTAGCAGACAGTGATTAACCAGTCAGCATAAGCATGTGTCTTCCAGTAGTTTTGAAGCGAAAGGAGAAGGGAGACAGGCCGGTAGCTGGAAAAGCCAGACGGGTCAAGGGAGGGTTTTTTTTAGGTATAGGGATACAACGGCATGTTTTTAAATATAGAGGGAAATTACCCAGTGGATGGGACAAGTTAAGAGAGAGGTTAGGGCTGGAATGAGGAAGAGGAGAATGGGGAATAAGATAAGAGGGAATGGGTCTAGGGGGCAGGTGGTGATAATGTGTCCTGGATAGGAGAGATGTTTTTGTTGTATGGGGTGAAGCTCGTTAGGGGGCAAGTAAAGGGATTAACCAATGAAGGAGCTGGACAGTGCAGTGGTAGAGATGGAGGGGGTGAGCACGGAATGGAGTTGGGCAGTGCCATTTGTAGTGGTTGGAAGCTGTAGGGAGGAGTAGGGCGCACAGGAAAACCACTTTGGATTTTTCAATTTTTCTCTGTGAAATATGAGGCTATTTCACATCAGCCGATAGACAGGGGGTAGAGCGAGAGTGGGCGAACAGAGCAGGAGTTGATATTTTGAAGAGCTGTTTGGGGTTATGGGATTCGGAGATTATGAGTGAATAGAAAATAGTTTTGTTTGGCTAAGGACAAAGCACCTCTGAACCGACAAAGGGCAATTTTAAATTCGAGAAAGTCGATATTTGTGTTACTCTTTTCGCCAGCGTCACTTCGGCTATACAAAGCATCGCCCTTTTTAATCTGGTCCGTAAGCCACGGTTGTGGCTCTCTTCTTCACTCTTCATAGCCTGGCACTATGGCACTCTTTTATAGCCTGACACTATGGCACTCTTTCATAGCCTGGCACTAGGCACTCTTTTATAGACTGTGACACTATGGCACTCTTTTAATAAGCCCTGACACTCTGGCACTCTTTCATAGCCTGGCACTCATGGCACTGCTTTTATAGCCGACCTATGGCACTCTTTTTAGCCTACCTATGGCACCTTCATAGCCTGCACTATGGCACCTTATAGACTGCCCTATGGCACTCTTTTATAGCCTGACCTATGGCACTCTTTCATAGCCTGGCACTATGGCACTCTTTTTCATAGCCTGGCACTATGGCACTCTTTCATAGCCTGGCACATATGGCTCTCTTTCATAGCCGACACTATGGCCCTCTTTTATTAGACTGACACTATGCACTCTTCATAGCCTGGCACTATGGCAACTCTACTTTCATAGCCTGACAACTAGGCACTCTTTCATACCTGGGCACTATGGCTCTCTTTCAAAGCCTGCCCTATGCTCTCTTTTCATAGCCTGGCACTCATGGCACTCTTTCTAGCCTGCACTATGGCTCTCTTCATATGCCTGACCTAGGCACTCTTTCATAGCCGGCCTATGGCTTCTTTCAGTAGCCGCGACACTATGGCACTCTTTCATAGCCTGGCATATGGCACTCTTTCATAGCTGGCACTATGGCTCTCTTTCAGTAGCCTGACACTATGGCACTCTTTCATAGCCTGGCACTATGGCTTCTCTTTCCATAGCCCTGACACTATGGCACTCTTTCATAGCCTGACACTATGGTCACTCGTCTTTTCTACCTGAACACTAGGGCACTCTTTCATAGCCTGACACGATGGCACTCTTTCATATCCTGACACTATGGCACTCTTTCACCTGACACTATGGCCCTGCTTTCATAGCCGGCACTATGGCACTCTTTCAATAGCCTGACCTATGGCACTCTTTCATACCTGACACTCTGGCCCTCTTTCATACCTGCACTATGGCCTCTTCATAGCCTGGCAACTATGGCACTCTTTCATAGCCTGCGGCACTATGGCACTCTTTCATAGCCCTGACACTATGGCTCTCTTTCATAGCCCGGCACTATGGCACTCTTTCCATAGTCCCTGGCATTATGGCTCGCTTTCATAGCCTGGCACTATGGCTCTTTTCAAGCGGGCACTATTCACTCTTTTCATGCCTGACACTATGGCTCCTCCTTTCTCGCCTGGCACTATGGCAACTTTCTTTCATAGCCGACACTATGGCTTTCTTTCTAGCCTGGCCCTATGGCACTCTTTCATAGCCTGGCACAATATGGCACTCGTGCTAGCCTGGCACTATGGCTCTCTTTCATATCCTGGCACTATTCCTCTTTTCATAGCCTGTACACTATGGTCTCTCTTTCATAGCCTTGCACTATGGCACTTCTTTCATAGCCGGGCCACTATGGCACTCTTCATAGCTGGCGACTATGGCTCTCTTTCTAGCCTGGCACTAGGCACTCTTTCATTAGCCTGGCACTATGGCAACCTTTCATAGCCTGAAACTATGGCGCTCTTTCATAGCCTGGCACTATGGCACTCTTTCTAGCCTGGCATTATGGCTCTCTTTCATAGCCCTGGCACTATGGCCTCGCTTTCAATAGCCCTGACACATGGCTCTCTTTTCATAGCCCTGGCACTATGGCACTCTTTCAATAGCCCTGCACTATGGCACTCCTTTCATATCCTTGCACTATGTCACCTCTTTCATATCATGACACTAGGCTCCTTTCAGAAGCCTGGCACTATTGCACTCTTTTCATAGCCCTGACACTATGGCCTCTCTTTCATAGCCTGGCACTATGGCAACTCTTTCATAGCCTGGCACATGGCAACTCTTTCATAGCCTGGCACTATGGCTCTCTTCATTCATAGCCTGGCACTATTTCACTCTTCATATAGAGCCCTGACACTAATGGCTCTCTTTCATAGCCTGGCATCTATGCACTCTTTCATAGCTGGCATATTCACTCTTTCATAGCCTGGCACTATGGAACTCTTTCATAGCCTGGCCTATGGCACTCTTTCATAGCCTGCACTATGGCAACTCTTTTCTAGCCTGGCATTGGCTCTCTCTTTCATAGCCTGGCACTATGGCACTCTTTCATACCTGGTATATGGCACTCTTTCATAGCCTGCACTATGGCACTCTTCATAGCTGGCCTATGGCTCTCTGTCATACCTGGCCACTATGGCAACTCTCTTCATACCTGGCATTATGGCTCTCTTTTCATAGCCTGGCACTATGCATCTTTCATAGCCTGACACTATGGGCACTCTTTCATAGCCCTGCAATTATGGGCTCTCTTTTCATAGCCTGCACTATGGCACTCTTCATCTAGCCTGGCAGATTTTCTATGGTCACTCTTCATAGCCTGACACTATGGCACTCTTTCATTAGCCTGGCACTATGGCACTCTTTCATACTGGCATTATGGCACTTTTCATAGCCCTGCACTTTGACTCTTTCATAGCCTGACACTATGGCACTCTTTCATAGCCTGGCACTTCAATGGCTCCTCTTGCTAGCCTGGCACAGGGAACTCTTTCATAGCCTGGCACTATGGCAACTCTTTCATACCTGGCACTATGGAACTCCCTTTCATAGCCTGGTACTATGGCACTCTTCATAGCCTGGCACTATTGCCCTCTTTCATAGCCCTGGCACTATGGCTCTTCTTTCATAGCCTGGCACTATTGCAACTCTTTTCATTCATAAGCCCTGGCATTATGGCTCGCTTTCATAGCCCTGGCACTATGGCCACTCTTTCATAGCCTGGCATTATGGCTCTCTTTCATAGCCGGGCCCACTATGCACTCTTTCATAGCTTGCACTATGGCTCTCTTTTCATACGCCGGGCACTATGGCTCCTTTCCTTAGCCGGGCAACTATGGGCACTCTTTTCATAGCCGGCATATGGCACTCTTTCATAGCCTGGCATTAAGGCTCTCTTTCAATAGCCTGGCACTATGGCAGCTTCTTTCAATACCTGACACTCATGGCTCTCTTCCTTTCATAGCCGGTCCCTATGGCACTCTTTTTCCATAGCCTGGCACTATGGCACCTTTCATAGCCTGTGCATTTGGCTCTCTTTCATATCCCGGCACTATGGCACTCCTTTCATAGCCTGGCATTATGTCTCTCTTTTCATATCTGGCATTATGTCACTCTTTCATATCCTTGGCATTATGCACTCTTTCATAGCCTGGCGACTATGGCTCTCTTTATCAGACCGGGACACTATGGCACTCTTTCATCGCCTGGCACTATGGCACTCTTCATAGCCTGGCCCACTTATGGCTCTCTTTCAATAGCCTGGCATTATGCACTCTTCATAGCCTGGCATTTATGGCACTCTTTCGCTTTCATAGCCTGGCACTATGGCTCTCTTTGCATCTCTTTCATAGCCGGCACGTATGGCAACTCTTTCATAGCCTGGCAACTATGGCATCTTTCATAGCCTGGCATTATGGCCTCCTTTATAGCCTGCACTATGGCACTCTTTCATAGCCTGGCATTATGGCAATCCTTTCACACTCTTTTTATAGCCTGACACTATGGCACGCTTTCATATCCTGGTACTATGGCACTCTTTCATAGCCTTGTACTATGGCACTCTTGCATAGCCTGTGCACTATGGCACTCTTCATGTCTTGGGTACTATGGCACTCTTCAGAGCCTGGCACTATGGCACCTCTTTTAATAGCCTGGCACTATGGCACTCTTCATAGCTTGGTACTAGTGGCCACTCTTTCATAGCCGGCTTATGGCACTCTTTCATACCTTGCACTATGGCACTCTTTCATAATCCTGGCCTATGGCACTCTGTTCATAGCCTGGCACTATGGCAATCTTTCATAGCCTACCTATGGGCACTATTTTAACTCTTTTAGATTTTTATTGTTTTACTTAGATTTTTCGCCACACGTACAAGGGTCTAGAATATAATACAATACCGTCACTGAATTTTTCAAGTGACTTGCCTCTAGCCTCAGTGTTCCCATTTATTTGTTACACTAAATACCCCACATGATGTGTCACCCTGTTTCAAACAACCTTTGGGGTTAATTTTACTTACGGAGAGACACTTCCCAATGTTCACCTAGCGTAGCTGCCACAAGTCAATTCAATATTGTGTTTGGCTTCTTTTAAAAAATTGTCTCTTTCTTGTTCAAAAGAACTTTAAGGGAAACGGTGGTCCAAAAATGACTTTAGGTAAATTGCAGTAATGCCTCCTGAGCATTTTTGCATTTAATGTTCATTGTTTATTTTACATAGTTTGAAGGATATTTTACATTTTTTTGTGTGGATATGGCAGCAGCATCACTAGGTCCCCGGTACTTCCTGCTTCCTGCTCTAATTTGCCAATCTGGCCCCTGTGTCTCCCCCCTTTGCAGCAGCCCCCCTGGTTCCCTCCACTCATGGTGAAAAGGTAACCACGTGACCACCCAAAAAATTTCAGATGAAATGCAGGATTCACATGAACTTCTCCGCGGGTGCCGTGGCCCGGCCTGTGTTCGTTGTGATTTACCGCTTTGTGCCTCATTAATCCTGTGGTGCCATGGCCCCGCCACTTCGCGGTGGCCACTGGACCTGTGCCCACAGCTGTGGGTTGCGTTACCCCCCCCGCCTACTCATGGTTCACCCTAAGCCCCCACGCCCCCGTGGGTGCCTAAGCCCACCCCTCTATTACCAGATGGGATTTACACCTATTATCTCAGTGTGTCGGGGATGTTTTCTCCGACTGATCGGAGTGCCGACGAAAGACTGTTAGTCGGCATTGTGGTTCCTATCTGGTCGGAATGATGAAAATTACACCGGTCTGGTCCGTGTGGTGGCTGTTCTCACAGCATTTGTGCTGACGAGATACCAATGTGATCTGTCGGCACACTGCTTTGCAAATCGCATGTGTAGGGGGCCACCTTTACTAATCAGCAACACTTTTCTGATACAACCATCCGTCACCCTATCAGAATCAACCTTACCACCAAAAAAGAGCCACACGTTCTTGTCCAGGCAAGGGAGGAGAAAAGCATGGAAAGGGAAGGGACAATGGAAAAGGAGCAGGAAAGAGGAATAGAAAAAAATAAACGAGAAGTTGGTGAAGGAATCCACCCCAAGACATGGAAAGGGGCATGGGAAAGGGTTGAGAGAGCATGGAAAAGGAGGAAGAGCTGAAAGGGCATGGAAAGGAGAAGAGCATGGAAAGGGACATGGAAAGGTGAGAGCTTGGAAAGGGACATGGAAAAGGGTGAGCGGAAGACATGGAAAAGGGACATGGGAAAGGAGAAGAAGAGCATGGAAAGGGACATGGGAAAGGAGAAGAGCATGGAAAGGGACACGGGAAAGGAGAAGAGCATGGAAAGGGACATGGGAAAGGAGAAGAGCATGGAAATGGACATGGGAAAGGAGAAGAGAGTAGAAATAAACGAGAAGTTGGCGAAGAGAATCCAGCCCAAGACACTGAAGTAAAAGATTCAGAACAGACTGAGGAGGGACACGGAAAAGGTGGAAAGCATGGAAAGGAACATGGGAAAGGAGAAGAGCATGGGAAGGGACATGGGAAAGGAGAAGAGCATGGGAAGGGACACGGGAAAGGAGAAGAGCATGGAAAGGGACATGGAAAGGGAGAAGAGCATGGAAAGGGTCATGGAAAAGGTGAAGAGCATGGAAAGGGACATGGGAAAGGGGAAGACCATGGAAAGGGACATGGGAAAGGAGCAGAACATGGAAAGGGACATAGTAAAGGAGAAGAGAGTAGAAATAAACGAGAAGTTGGTGAAGGGAATCCAGCCCAAGACACTGAAGACAAACAGACTGAGGAGGGACATGGGAAAGGTGGAAAGCATGGAAAGGGACATGGTAAAGGAGAAGGGCATGGAAAGGGGCAGGGAAAAGGTGAAGAGCATGGAAAGGGAGAGGAGCATGGAAAGGGACATGGCAAGGGAGAACAGCATGGAAAGGGACATGGAAAAGGAGAAGAGAATAGAAATAAACGAGAAGTTGGTGAAGGGAATCCACCCCAAGAGCATGGAAAGGGGCATGGGAAAGGTGAGGAGCATGGAAAAGGAGAAGAGCATAGAAAGGGGCATGGAGAAGGAGAAGAGCATGGAAAGGGACATGGAAAAGGTGAGGAGCATGGAAAGGGACATGGGATGAAGAGCGGCATAGTGCCAGGTAGAAGATTGACCCATAGTGTCAGGCTATGAAAGAGTGCCATAGTGTCAGGCTATGAAAGAGTGCCATCGTGTCAGGCTATGAAAGAGTGCCCTAGTGTCAGGCTATGAAAAGACGAGTGCCATAGTGTCAGGCTATGAAAGAGTGCCATAGTGTCAGGCTATGAAAGAGAGCCATAGTGCCAGGCTATGAAAGAGTGCCATAGTGTCAGGCTATGAAAGAGAGCCATAGTGCCAGGCTATGAAAGAGTGCCATAGTGCCAGGCTATGAAAGAGTGCCATAGTGTCCGGGCTATTGAAAGAAGCCATAGTGCCAGGCTATGAAAGAGTGCCATAGGTCAGGTATGAAGAGAGCCATTAGTGCCAGGCTAGAAAGTGCCATAGTGCCAGGCTATGAAAAGAGAGCCATAGGGTCAGGCTTTGAAAGAGAGCCATAGTGCCAGGCTATGAAAGAGTGCCATAGTGTCAGGCTATGAAAGAGAGTGCCATAGTGCCAGGCTATGAAGAGTGCCATAGTGTCAGTCTATAAAAGAGGGCCATAGTGTCAGGCTATGAAAGAGAGCCATGTGCCAGGCTATGAAAGAGTGCCCTAGTGCCAGGCTATGAAAAGAGTGCCATAGTGCCAGGCTAGGAAAGAGGCCATAGGTCAGGCTATAAAAGAGTGCCATAGGTCAGTCTATAAAAGAGTGCCATAGTGCCAGGCTATGAAAGAGTGCCATAGGTAGGCTATAAAAGAGTGCCCATAGTGTCAGGGCTATAAAAGAGTGCCATAGTGCCAGACTATGAAAGAGTGCCATAGTGTCAGGCTATAAAAGAGTGCCATATGTCAGTCATAAAAGAGTCCTAGTGCCAGGCTATGAAAGAGTGCCATAGTGTCAGGCTATAAAAGAGTGCCAGAGGCCAGGGCTATGAAAGAGTGAAAGAGAGCCACAACCGTGGCTACGGACCAGATTAAAAAGGGCGATGTTTGTAAGCCGAGTGACGCTGGCGAAGGAAAAGAACACAAATATCGACTTTCGCGAATTTAAAATTGCCCTTTGTCGGTTCAGAGGTGCTTTGTCCTTAGCCAAACAAAACTATTTCTTTCACTCATATCTCCGAATCCCATAACCCCAAACACAGCTCTTCAAAAATATTAACTCCCTGCTCTGTTCGCCCACTCCTTCCTGCTACCCCTGTCTATCGGCTGATGAAATGCCTCATATTTCACAGAGAAAAATTGAAAAACATCCAAAGTGGTTTTCCTGTGCGCCCTACCTCCTCCCTACAGCTTCCAACCATCACAAATTGCACATGCCCAACTCCATTCCTGCTCACCCCCTCATCTCTACCACTGCACTGTCCAGCCCTCCTTCATTGGTTAATCCCTTTACTTGCCCCCTAACGAGCTTCACCACTCAACAACAAAAACATCTTCCTATCCAGGACACATCTCACCACCTGCCCCCTGACCCATTCCCTCTTATCTTATCCCCCATTCTCCTCTTCATCATTCCAGCCCTAACCTTCTCTTAACTTGTCCCATCCACGTGGTAATTCCTCTATATTTAAAAACATGCCGTTGTACCCCTATACCTAAAAAACCCTCCCTTGACCGTCTGACTTTCCAGCATACCGGCCTGTCTCCTTCTCCCTTTCGCTTCAAACTACTGGAAAGACATGTCTATGCTGACCTGGTTAATCACTGTTGCTAACTCTCCTTTGACCACTTCCAGTCAGGCTTCCGCCCTGGTTCCAGTATCACCTCTATGCGGACGATACCCGAATTCACAATTTCGCAAAGGATTTCCCCGACACGACATCCACAGGGTCCCGATGCCTAGTGCCATCTTGCCTTCATGTCCTCACGCTTCCTTAAACTAAACATGGACAAGTCTGAACTTGTCCTTCCCACCTCACGATCTGTTTCCCATCCCTAGCCCTTACTATTATATTAACAACACACCCATATCCCCATCTCTCATGTCCGCTGCCGGGGAATAACGCTAGATTACGATTTCTTCAAACCTCATGTCAAGTCGTTGCCAAGTCCTGTCGGCTCCAACTCAAAAACAAACTCGCATTCGACCATTCCTCCCGAAGGAAGCTACAAAAATTCTAGTCCATGCCCTAATATATCCCGGATAGACCACTGCAACACAATCCTGTGTGGTTTACCAAAAAAACGCCTGGCACAGCTTCAATCCATTAAACTTGCTGCCCGGTTATTCATTTCTCTTCTCGCTTCTCAATGCCTCTTCTCTCTGCCAGTCTATCACTGGTTGCCCACACAAAGGATCCAGTTCAAACTGCTTTACCTTTCCTATAAGCACTATCCAACACAGCCCCTCATATTTCTCAGAAAGAATGACCCAGCGAACATCCCAGGCGCAAACCTCGCTCCGCAAATGATACCCTCCTCACATCTACTCTGCGTCCCTGTTCCCATGCCGCATTCAGGACTTTACTCGTGCTGCCCCTCTGCTCTGGAACTCCCTTCCTCCGTCTGTCCGTCACTCACCATCTCTTAACACCTTCATACGTAACCTGAAAACCCACCTCTTTTGCTAGCATTTAACCTGGCCTAAACTAACCCTTACTACCCAATATGATCCAACCTGTCTTTCACAACTCCACTGCCAATCTATTTACAGCCTATCGATTCAGTCACCTTATGTCTCACCCCATATCGTAGACTGTAAGCTCTTTGGACAATGTTCCTCTCTTCCTATTGGATCACGGTATTGCTGTAAAAAACTCCTCACTCTGTTTAAGTTATATGTATGTATTACCTGTGTATGTAATATGTATGAATATGTATAACATGTATTACCCTGTATGTAATGTATGACTGTAATTGTAAAGTGCCACGAAAGATGTTGGCGCTATATAAATCAATACTACTACTACTACTACTACTACTACTACTACTACTACTACTACTAATAATAATAATGCCATTTTGTGAAAGAGTGCCATAGTGTCATTGAACAAAATAGGTAACAAAGTCACCCTGCAGCAGAAACATGTGAAAACTTTTAATCCAAACCATACATCAACGTACCTATTTTGTTCAATTATACCATACCCCTGGAAGTGGGGGGCATTCATTGTCTGCACCCAGGTAACCAGTGTGCATACAAACTACCTTTACCCATATTGGAGCCATAGGCCGGTATGAAGAGTGACATAGTGCCAGGCTATGAAAATGATGCGTATGAAGAGTTGCCATAGTGCAGGTATGAAAGGGCATAGTGCAGGCTATGAAAGAGTGCCATAGTGCAGGCATGAAAGCGTGCATAGTGAGGCTATGAAAGAGTGCCATAGTGCCAGGCTATGAAAGAGGCATAGTGTCAGGCGATGAAGAGTGCATAGTCCAGGCTATATGAAAGAGTGCCATAGTGTCAGGCTATGAAAGAGTGCCATAGTGTCAGGCTATGAAAAGAGTGCCAAGTGCCAGGCATGAAAGAGTGCCATAGTTCAGGCTATGCCAAGGTATATAAAGCAGGCCATAGTGCTCAGGCTATGAAAGAGTGCCATCAGGTAATAAAGGTGCCGTAGGCTATGAAAGAGTGCCATAGTTGTCAGGCTATTGAAAAGAGTGCCATAGTGCCAGGCTATGAAAAGAGTGCCATCGTGTCAGGCTATGAAAGAGTGCCATAGTGCCGGCATATGAAAGAGTGCATAGTGCCAGGCTATGAAAGAGTGCCATAGTGCCAGGCTATGAAAGAGTGCCATAGTGCCAGGCTATGAAGCAAGAGAGCCATAATGCCAGGCTAGAAAGAGTGCATATCGGCCAGGTATGAAAGAGTGCCAATAGTGTCAGGCTATGCAAGAGTGCCTTAAGTGTCAGGCCTATGAAAGAGGCCATAGTGCCAGGCTATGAAAGAGTTCCTAGTCCAGGTATGAGAGTGCCATAGTGCCAGGCTATGAAAGAGTGCCATAGGGTCAGGCTATGAAAGAGTGCCATATGTCAGGTACAGAGTGCTATCCAGGCTATGAAAGAGTGCAATGTGCAGGATAAAAGTGCCATAGGTACAGGCTTGAAGAGTGCCATAGTGTTCAGGCATGAAAAGAGTGCCATAGTGTCGCTATGAAAGAGTGCCATAGTGCCAGGCTATGAAAGAGTGCCATAGTGTCAGGCTATGAAAGAGTGCCATAGTGCCAGGCTATGAAAGAGTGCCATAGTGCCAGGCTATGAAAGAGTGCCATAGTGCCAGGCTATGAAAGAAGAGCCATAATGCCAGGCTTGATTGAAAGAGGTGCCAGTTGCCAGGCTATGAAAGAGTGCATAGTGCCAGGCTATGAAAGAGTGCATAGTGCCAGGCTATGAAAGAGTGCATAGTGCCAGGCTATGAAAGAGAGCCATAATGCCGGCTTGAAGAGGCATAGTGCGAGAAGAGTGATAGTGCCAGGCTATGAAAAAGAGTGCATAGTGCCAGGCTATGAAAGAGTGCCATAATGCCAGGTATTGAAAGAGTGCCATAGTGCCAGGCTATGAAAGGAGTGCCATAGTGCCAGGCTATGAAGAGAGCCATAATGCAGGCTATGAAAGAGTGCCATAGTGCCAGGCTATGAAAGAGTGCCATAGTGTCAGCTATGAAAGATGCCATAGTGTAGGCTATGAAAGAGTGCCATAGTGCCAGGCATGAAAGAGAGCCTAATGCCAGGCATGAAAGAGTGCCATAGTGCAGGCTATGAAAGAGAGCCATAATGCCAGGCTATGAAGAGTGCCATAGTGCCCAGGCTATGAAAGAGAGCAGCCATAATGCCAGGATAGAAAGAGTGCCATAGTGCCAGGCTTGAAAGATGCCCATAGTGCCAGGCTTATGAAAGAGTGCCCTAGTGTCAGGCTATGAAAGAGAGCCATAATGCCAGGCTATGAAAGAGTGCCATAGTGCCAGGCTATGAAAGAGAGCCATAATGCCAGCTATGAAAGAGTTATGCCATAGTGCCAGGCTATGAAAGAGTGCCATAGTGTCCAGGCTACTGAAAGAGTGCCATAGGTAGACATACCAAGGTGACCATGCCTGTGCATGAACAGAGTGACATAGTGCCAGGCTATGAAAGAGTGCCCAGTGTCAGGCTATTAAGAGTGCAAGTGCCAGGCTATGAAAGTGCCAGGTGTCAGCTATGAAAGAGTGCCATGTGTCAGGTATGAAGAGTGCCATAGTACCAGGCTTGGCGTAGTTTAAAGGCTTACAAACTCCTGTATGATGTGACCTTATCCAGAATTGCAGTTTCAGAGCTGTAGTCGGTCAACTTTAATATTCGGGGCATACAAGTATTTGTTTAAAAGGACACTCAACTGTTAAAAATATATTTTAAAAAAATGAACGTTCATGGGGGCAGGGAGGTTGGGATTATCCCTACCTCCCAATTATTATTTTGTTTAGGAGTGCCAGTACGTTACAGTTTTTCATCGCCAGGAAGTGTTCTGGGCTTTGTAAAATTAAATAGTACGGAAGGTAGGGGAGGGTGATAGAAGCAGTTTTCTTTATTCTGAAACAATTTGGTAGACGCACAAAGACAATTGAACATTCAAATAGACTTGTTTTTTTTAGTTATTTTTAATGCTGGTGTTTTTATACATTAACATTTTTCTACCTGTGTGTTACAAAGCAGTATCCTGCATAGGTTAATGGTTGGTGTTTGAGTAGTGAGAGTTACATGAGTACACCAGTCTGTGAAGTCAACATTAACTTTACAGCCAAAAACATTTTACAGGTTGTGTTCCCCTCTACTCCCCTTAACTTTACTGTTCTTAAACTCACTGACTGGCTTGGTGTTACATTCACATGACCCTTTCCAGTCACTTTCCATGTTCTTCTCCTTTCCATGTCCTTTCCATGTTCTTCTCCTTTCCCATGTCCCTTTCCAATGTTCTTCTCCTTTCCAGTCCCTTTCATGTCTCACCTTTCCATTCCTTTCCATGTCCTCCTTTTCAGCCCTTCCATTTGCGTCTTCTCCTTTCCATGCTCTCACCTTTCCCATGCCCCTTCATGCTCTTGGGGTGGATTCCTTCACCAACTTCTCGTTTATTTCTATCTCTCTACTTTCCATGTCCCTTTCCATGCTGTTCTCCCTTGCCATGTCCCTTTCCATGCTCCTCCCCTTTCCATGCTCTTAACCTTTTCCCTGCCCCTTTCCAGCCCTTCTCCTTTAACCATGTCCCTTTCCATGCTTTCCACCTTTCCCATGTCCCTCCTCAGTCTGGTTTGCTTCAGTGTCTTGGGCTGGATTCCCTCACCAACTTCTCGTTTTATTTCTACTCTCTTCTCCTTTACTATGTCCCTTTCCATGTTCTGCTCTTTCCATGTCCCTTTCCATGTCTTACCCTTTCCTGTCCTTCATGCTTTCACCTTTCCATGCCCTTCCATGCTCTCTCCCTTTCCATGTACCTTTCCATGCTCTTCCTTTCCATGTCCTTCCATGTCTTCTCTTTCCATGTGCCCTTCCCATGCTCTTCCCTTTCCCATGTCCTTCCATGCTTTCCACCCTTTTCCGTGTCCTCCTCAGTCTGTTCTGAATCTTTACTTCAGTGTCTGGGCTGGATTCTCTTCGCCAACTTCTCGTTATTTATAATCTTTTCTCCTTTCCTGTCCTTTCCATGATACTTTCCTTTCCCATGTACCTTGACACGCTCTTTCATTTCCCATGTACCTTTCCATGTTCTTCTCCTTCCCATGTCCCTTTCCATGTTCTTCTCCTTTCTTTTTAGGTATAGGGGATACAACGGCATGTTTAAATATAGAGGGAAATTACCAGTGGATGGGGACAAGTTAAAGAGAGAGGTTAGGGCTGGAATGAAGGAAGAGGAGAATGGGGGAATAAGATAAGAGGGAATGGGGTCGAGGGGGCAGGTGGTGAGATGTGTCCTGGATAGGAGAGATGTTTTGTTGTAGTGGTGAAGCTCGTTAGGGGGCAAGTAAAGGGATTAACCAATGAAGGGAGGGTGGACAGTGCAGGGGTAGAGATGGAGGGGGTGAGCAAGGAATGGAGTTGGGCAGTGCAATTGTAGTGGTTGGAAGCTGTAGGGAGGAGGTAGGGCGCACAGGAAAACCACTTTGGATGTTTTCAATTTTTCTCTGTGAAATATGAGGCTATTTCATCAGCCGATAGACAGGGGGTAGGCAGAGGAGTGGGCGAACAGAGCAGGGAGTTGAATACTTTGAAGAGCTGTTTGGGGTTATGGGATTCGGAGGATATGAGTGAAGAGAAATAGTTTTGTTTGGCTAAGGACAAAGCACCTCTGAACCGACAAAGGGCAATTTTAAATTCGAGAAAGTCGATATTTGTGTTACTCTTGCGCCAGCGTCACTCGGCTATACAAGATCGCCTTTTTAATCTGGTCCGTAAGCCACGGTTGTGGCTCTCTTTCACTCTTTCATAGCCTGGCACTATGGCACTCTTTTATAGCCTGACACTATGGCACTCTTTCATAGCCTGGCACTATGGCACTCTTTTATAGCCTGACACTATGGCACTCTTTTATAGCCTGACACTATGGCACTCTTTCATAGCCTGGCACTATGGCACTCTTTTATCGACTGCACTAGGCACTCTTTTATATAGCCTGGACACTATGGCCGCACTCTTTCATAGCCTGGCCTAGGCATTTTTTCATTAGCCTTGACTATGGCACTCTTTCATAGCCTGCACTATGGCTCTCTTCATAGCCTGACACTATGGCACTCTTTATAGCTGACACTCTGGCAACTCTTTCATAGCCTGTGACACTATGGCACTCTTTCATTAGCCTGACACTATGGCACTCTTCATAGCCTGGCATATGGCGCTCTTTCATAGCCTGACACTATGGCACTCTTTCATAGCCTCGGCACTATGGGCATCTCTTTCATAGCCTGGCACTATGCTCTCTTTCATAGTCCTACCACTTATGGCACTCTTTCAGAGCCTGGCACTATGGACTCTCTGTATAGCCTGACACTATGGCACTCTTTCAGCCTGGCACTATGGCACTCTTTCATAGCCGGCACTATGGCTCTCTTTCATACCTGACACTATGGCACTCTTTATAGCCTGGCACTATGGACTCTCTTTTAGCCTGACACTATGGCACTCTTTCATAGCCGACACTATGGCACTCTTTCATAGCCTGACACTATGGCACTCTTTCATGCCTGCACTATGGCACCTTTATTAGCCTGGCATATGGCACTCTTTCATAGCCTGCACTATGGCACTCTTTCATAGCTGACACTATGGCACTCTTTCATAGCCTGCACTAGGCCTCTTTCATAGCCTGACCTATGGCACTCTTTCATAGCCTGGCACTATGGCTCTCTTTCATAGCCTGGCACTAGGCATCTTTCATAGCCTGGCACAACTATGGAACTCTGTTCAAGCTGACTATGGCTCTCTTCATAGCCTGGCACTATGGCACTCGTTCATAGCCATGGCATTGATGCTCTCTTTCATAGCCTGGCACTATGGTATCTTTCATAGCTGGCACTATGTCACTCTTTCATAGCCTGACACTAGGCCTCTTTCATAGCTGGCACTATGGCACTCTTTCATAGCCGACACTATGGTTTTCTAGCTCGGACTATGGCAGCTTTCATAGCTGGCACTATGGCACTCTTTCATAGCATGGCACTATGGCTCTCTTTCATAGCCTGGCACTATGTCACTCTTTCATAGCCTGACACTAGCTCTCTTCATAGCCTGGCACTATGGCACCTTTCATAGCCTGGCACTATGGCACTCTTCATAGCCTGCACATGGCTCTCTTTCATAGCCTGGCACTATGGCACTCTTCTGCATGGCCTAGCACTCTTTCATAGCCTGACACTATGGCTCTCTTCATAGCCTGGCACTATGCACTCTTTCATAGCCTGGCATATGGCTTCTTTCATAGCCTGGCACTATGGCACTCTTTCATAGCCTGACACTATGGCTCTCTTCATACCTGCACAGGCACTTTCATAGCCTGACACTATGGCACTCTTTCATAAGCCTGGCACTATGTCACTCTTTCATAGCCTGACACTATGCACTCTTCATAGCCTGGCACTATGGCACCTCTTCATAGCCTGACACTAGGCCTCTTTCATAGCCTCGGCACTATGCACTCTTTCATAGCCTGGCACTATGGCACTCTTTCATAGCCTGGCACTATGGCACTCTTTATAGCCTGGCACTATGTCACTCTGTTCATAGCCGGACACTATGGCTCTCTTTCATAGCCTGGCACTATGGACTCTTTCATAGCCTGGCATTATGGCAATCTCTTTCATAGCCTGGCACTATGGACTATTCATAGCTTGGCACCTAGGCCTTCACGCTGGCACTATGGCACTCTTTCATAGCCTGGCACTATGGCTCTTTCATAGCCTGGCACTATGGCACTCTTTCATAGCGTACTATGGCACTCTTTCATAGCCTTGGCACTATCGCCACTCTTTCATAGCCTGGCACTATGGTCCTCTTTCATAGCCACTAGCTTCGCCACTATGGCACACCTCTTCATCGCCCTGGGCATATGGCCTCTTTATAGCTGGACTATGGCCTTTTCATTAGCGGCTATGGCACTCACTTCATAGCTCCCCCCCTCCGGATCTCTACTCCGTTTCTCCTGGCCTATGACTTTTCATAGCACTGGCACTATGAGCACTCTTTCATAGCCGGCACTATGGCACTTCTTTCATAGCTGTGCACTATGGCTCTCTTTCATAGCCTGGCCACCCCGCACCTACTGGCACCTCTTTCATAGACTGGCACTATGGCACTCTTTATATGCATGGCACTATGCGCCCACCTCTTTCATAGCCTGGACACCCTATGGGCACCTCCTCTTACATAGCCTCGGCATATGGCTCTCTTTCAAAGCCATGCACTATGGAACTTCTTTCATAGCCTGGCATATGGACTCTTTCATAGCCTGGCACTATGGCACTTCTTTTCATAGCCTTGCGCTAGGCACTCTTTCATAGCCTGGCACTATGGCACTCTTTCAGCTGGCACTATGGCTCTCTTTCATAGCCTGGCCACTATGGCACTCTTTCATAGCCTGGCATTATGTCTCTTTCATAGCCTGGCACCCATACATGGCACTCTTCATAGCCTGGCACTATGGATCTCTTTCATAGCCGGGCACTTATTTGGCACTCTTTCATAGCCTGGCACTATGGCCTCTTTCATAGCGCATATGGCTCTCTTCATAGCCGGCACTATGGCACTCTTTCATAGCCTGGCCTATGGACATTCTCATAGCATGGCCTTAGGCTTCTCTTTCATAGCCTGGCACTATGGCACTCTTTCACTTGGTATGGCCTGACACTATTGGCTCTTCTTCATTATGAGCCAGGGCACTATGGCACTGCTTCATAGCCTGGCACTATGGACTCTTTCAAGACCTGGCATTATGGCTCTCTTTCTATGGCACTGCACTTTCTAGCCTGGCATATGGCTCTTTCATAGCCTGGCATTATGGCACTCTTTATTAGCCTGGCATATGCACTCTTTCATAGCCGGGCACTATGGCTCTCTTCATAGCCGGGCACTATGGCACTCTTCATAGCCTGGAACTATGGCACTCTTTCATAGCCTGGCATTGATGCTCTCTCATGCCTGGCATATGGCACCTTTCATAGCCTGGCATTATGGCAACTCTTTCATAGCCCCTCTCTTAGCCTGGCACTATGGCTCCTCTTTCATAGCCGGGCACCTATTGGCACTCTTTCATAGCTTGGACTATGGACACTCTCATAGCTGGCAGTATGGTTCTTTCATGTGCCTGGCACTATGGCACTCTTTCATAGCGTGGATTATGGCAATCTCACTCTTTAAGAGCCTGACTATGGCACTCTTTAGAACTACTATGGCACTTTTCATAGCCTGGGGTCCTATGAGCACTCCTTTCATAGCCTGGCACTATGGCACATCTTTCATAGCTTGTCACTATGGCACTCTTCTACGGCATGGCACTCTTTAGTTGAAGCACTCTTTCATAGCTTGGTACGATGCACTCTTTCATAGCTGGCATCATTATGGCACTCTTTCATAGCCTGGCACTATGGCACTCTTTCATAGCCTGGCACTATGGCAATCTTTCATAGCCTGACACTATGGCACTATTTTACTCTTTTAGATTTTTATTGTTTTACTTAGATTTTTAGCCACACGTACAAGGGTCTAGAATAATAATACAATACCGTCACTGAATTTTCAGTGTACTTGCCTCTAGCCTCAGTGTTCCCTTTATTTGTTACACTAAATACCCCACATGGATAGTGTCACCCTGTTTCAAACAACCTTTGGGGTTAATTTACGGAGAGACACTCCCAAAATTTCACCAGCGTAGCTGCCGCAGTCAATTCAATATTGTGTTTGCTTCTTTTAAAAATTGTCTCTTTCTTGTTCAAAAGAACTTTAAGGGGAACTGTGGTCCAAAAATGACTTTAGGTAAATTGACAGGAATTGCTCTCCTGAGAATTTTTGCAATTTATGTTCATTGTTTATTTTACATAGTTTTGAAGATATTTACATTTTTGTGTGTGATATGGCAGCAGCATCACTAGGTCCCCTGCACTTCCTGCTTCCTGCTCTAAATTTGCCAATCTGCCCTGTGTCTCCTCCCCTTTGCAGCAGCCCCCCTGGTCCCTCCCACTCATGGATGAAGGGTACCGTGATCCACCAATCCGCGGTTGCCGTGGCCCTGCCCATTCGTGGGTGCCATGGCCCCGCCAACTCGCGGGTGCCATGGCCCTGCCCACCTGTGGGTGCCGTGACCCCGCCTACTCATGGTTACCTAAGCCCCACCCACCCGTGGGTGCCTAAGCCCCACCCACTCATCCCATGAGGATTTACCTATTATCGTCAGTGTGTAGGGGATGTTCTCGACTGATCGGAGTGCCGACGAAAGACTGTAGTCGGCATTCCGATCGGTCGGAAATGATGGAAAATTTACACCGGTCGGGTCCGTGTGTGCTGTTCTCACAGCATGTGTGCTGACAGATACCAATGTGATCTGTCGGCACACATGCTATTGAAATCGCATGTGTATGGCCACCTTTATAATCAACACTTTTCTGATACAACCATCCGTCACCCTATCAGAATCAACCTTACCAAAAAATAGCCACCCATCAAGACCCTACAGGATCCTCCATGAAACATTAAAGGGTATGTCCACCCTCTTTTTAAATTTTTAACACACTGTAGGGCTGGTCCCCCCACCCCCAACCGCTATATTTTTATACCAAAAAACGTTTTACTTCTTTACTTACAGCCCCTCGTTCCTTCGCTGTACTGGTCCGGCTCCCCTGCCCGTCGGAACTGTAAGCAGGGGGCCGGACCGGCAGCCGCGGCTGTGATTGGCTGAGAGGCAGCCAATCACAGCCGCTGCTGCCATCAGTGAAAACGGCGCTGGAACGAGGTGCTGTAAGTAACGAAGGGAAGCATTGTTTGTTATAAGTATGAAGCGGTTGGGGGTGGAGGGACCTGCCCTGCAGTATGTTAAAATAATTTTATGATAGCTACGATTAATCAACAGAGGCATCGGGAGGGAGGGAGGGAGGGTGGGAAAGGGTCTACAGTGCGCAAGTCTCTTAACCTCCCGGAGGCAATACAGAGGCAGAGACCTATAGGGCAGGAAGACAGCTCCTACCCTACAGTTTCCTGGACTTTATTCATGGACTCCAGAAGAACCACAAGGAGCAGGGATGTACGGTAAGGATTTTATTTAATTGTACAGTGGGGCCAGTAGTAGGGAAATTTTTAGTTTGGGGGGTGGACATGCCCTTTAATGACCTTACGGGACTAAAATGTGATTACTTCTTTAAGGATTCTGAGGAGCATAATTACGCTAACAATGAACAAATTTGTTGTACATAAGATTCAACTAAAATAACTGACATACAGCTGGAACCGAACCTTTTCTAGGGGTGAATCGAGCTGCTATTTGTTTCTATTACCAAAAATTACATTTTCCATAATAGAATAATCTTAACTGAAACCTCAAACCTAATAACATTTTTTCATAAAGAGTCATTAAGGCAGATATTAAAGGGTTACTTCACTCTCAAAGTAAACGTTGCCTTTGAAGCTTTAATTGAAGAACACTAGGCAATCTAGCTAGTTAACCTCCCATTCTTCCCTTAAAGCTTAAAAGCCAAAGTTCACTCAGAGAGTGAACTAACCCTTTAAGATAACTTCTGCCCATAAGAATTGGAAATCCTACCATGTTGAAAATCAGAAGTGCAAATGCACAGAAATTGCGTGTAAATCGCATCGGAATCGCACACGCGATAATCGGGTGTGATGGGGAGAGCACTTCCGGTGCGATGCAGTGTGGCCGTGCCCTAAAGGAAATTATTTCCACAACTGCAGAGATTTCTTGGTTACCTTTAAAACATGTAATACAAAAACTTCTTTCAAAGATAACAGGTGCTCGGTAGCGATGGTCGAACTTCCAAAAATCTGGTCCGATTTTAGATTTTTGAACTTCTGATAAAGTTCGTAAGTTCGAATTCAGACCCGGTGGCATAACTAGGAATCACTGGGGCCCCCAGCAAAACTATGATGGGCCCCCTATCCGTGCTTTATTCACAGTGGTTTTCTGGGAGGAGGCTATATTGGTCATAGGGAAAATAAGAAGATGGGGCCCCTTGGCTCCTGGGCCCCCCTGCTCTCCTCTAGTTACGCCCCTGATCAGACCCATTAAAGTCAATGGGGACAAGTCATTTGAAAAGTAGGACGGATAAAATAAGGTAATGGTAACTTACTGTACTTGGCTCTGGGACCTGGGAAATGTACAAATATCCAGAATTTGAAATAAAGTTTCTTCCTTCACACTCTTGCTACTTTCGCACTTCTGCATTCAAAATCCGATAATTATCCCGGAAATTCGATATTTAATCTTTTAAAAAGTGGTGTTGATTAATATACAATAATAAATGGTACAATAATCATAAAACTAACTTTTTTGATGGCTATGGTATGGTTGCCATGGAAATGAAAGGGTAGGTTGGCTTATGAGGGGTCCTGCAATTGTTTGAAAACTGCAGTACAACTCAGCATTTAGCAATTACAGCAGGGAATGCTGGGAGTTGTAACATAGTAATTGAGGTTGAAAAAGACATCAAGTCCAACCTATTCACCCTATTTTTTTTTAACCCTACCTAACAGTTGATCCAGAGGAAGAGTATCCCTGTACCAACCAGAACTACAGTATATGTATTAATACCAGTAATTCTCAATATTATATAGTATCCCTGTACCAACCAGATCTATATGTGTTAATACCAGTAATTCTCAATATTATATAGTATCCCTATACCAACCAGAACTACAGTATACCTTTCCTAACCTGAAGATGAAACTTCTTTTCTTCCAACCTTAAAGGATGTCCACAAGTCCTCTGACATGACTTATTAGTGAACAATGCACCAGAGAGTTCATTATATGGGCCATTAATATATTTATATAAGGTGATCATATCCCCACGCAAACATCGATTCTCCAATGTAAACAGCCCTAACTTGTCTAATCTGCCTGCATAGTCAAGCCTTCTATTCCCCTTATTAATTTAGTTGCCCTTCTCTGAACTCCATTTCCAAGATATCCCTTTTGTATATGGGATTCCAAAACTGCACCGCATATTCCAAATGAGGCCTTACCAGTGCCTTGTAAAGAGGGAGAATAATATTTTTCTCTCTTGAATCTATTCCCCTCTTTATACAAGACAATATCTTGCTAGCTCTAGCCATTGCTACCTGGCATTGTTTGCTACAGCTAAGTCTGTTATCTACCAGTAGTTTATAAACACCTGGAGGACCACATGATGAACATCCCTGCTATAAAACTAATTGTCATACTTCATTTTAAACAAATAAACCATACATTGCAATTTACATATATTTATTATTGTGCTTTTTTTGTACAAATTCTAAAACTTATTTTATTTGAAATTGTGTCTTGTTGAATAGATGTGTAGTTGTGTGTGTTTGTGTAGTTGTGAGTATGTTTGTATAGTTGTCTATGTTCATATAGTTGTGTATGTGTTTGTATAGTTGTGTGTGTTTGTGTAGTTGTGTGTGTTTGTGTAGTAGTGGGTATGTTTGTATAGTTGTGTGTGTTTGTGTCAGAGAGACACAGTGTGTAGTTAGTGTAGCCTCGAAACCAGGGGTCATATTTATAAAGCCGCAGTATCACTTTTTAGCAATACTTCGGGTTAGTTAATTTACGGTCGCGGTCATAAATGTACGACCGCGATCGTACATTTACGACCGAACGTTCGATCTCAGAATACCGCGCGGTAGTAAACTACCGCAATGGTATTCTATCAGTGTCGTAAATTTACGAGCGGTATCTCCGATCGGTTTAACGATTGTAATTTTACGATAGCGATCGCTAAAAAGCAATACCACGGCTGTAGAAATATGGCCCCAGGTGCCTTTTATAAAGAAAGTGACAGTTGGGATTTAATTTGATCTATTCGAACCCACATTACATCTCTATCCAGGACAAAGATTTTGCATGGAACACATTATAAGTAACCTTTCTCTATCAACTAATCCTTTTACCTACGTAATAAAGTATGATTCAATAATATAAATCATCAATTTGCAAGTATTTGCGTATTTAGACTGCACAATGAAATAATAAATTTAACCTTGCAGATACAACTACAAATTAGTTATTCCATTTCATCAGGGACATTCTAGAAGATCGCTGTGAAGGGAACATTCAGAATAAAGATCCATGTCCAAGAATACACAAGTGTAGAATTACTTTTGTGACGATGGCCCGCTGGATGGTAAAGACAAATACTGGCATCGGTCATTTTGATTATTTGTCTCTGATTGGTTACTTTACAAGTCCAGTAATTTCCTCAAACTCTTGGTTTCTGTTATCATCTGAGAGATTAACTAAGGCTGGGTAGATACACGTTGATATCCTATATACTAACCAAGAGGTGTAAATCACATGGATCACAGACGCACTCGCTCGAGCGCCGCATCCTCAACCATCCTCCCACTGTCCGCACGCTATTGGAAAAGCCGACCCCTACTTGTGCGCGTGTGCACCCGACACACGTGCGCATTCCATAGTGGGAGGAGGGTTAAAGACGTAGCGCGAGCGAGACACCACAATGCCGTTTCCAGGAGGAGGGCAGAGAGATGAAGAGAGAGAAAAAGAGAAGGGGGAAGAAAGAAGGGAAAGGGGGGGAGGGAGAAGGGAAAGAGGGGGAGAGAGAAGGGAAAGTGGGGAGAGAGAAGGGAAAGGGGGGAGAGAGAAGGGAAAGGGGGAGAGAGAAATAAAGGTGGGGAGAGAGAAGGGAAAGGAGGGAGAGAGAAGGGAAAGAGGGGGAGAGAGAAGGGAAAGTGGGGAGAGAGAAGGGAAAGGGGGGAGAGAGAAGGTGGGGAGAGAGAAGGGAAAAGGGGGAGAGAGAAAGGAAAGGGGGGAGAGAGAGGGACAGCGGTGCGCGAAGGGAAGGGGGGAGAGCAGAGAGACAGGCAAGAGGGGAGCGAGCCGGGAAAGGGGGACGACCGACGACCGGGACAGGGGGGGAGCGCCAAGGGGGGGGGGCGACGGGGGAGAAGCCCGCAAGAAGTACGGGGGGACACCGGCGGCAACGAGGGGGGAGAGAAGGGAAGGGGGGAGAGAGAAGGGAAAGAGGGGGGCGCGAGCCGGGCAAGAGGGGGGGCGCGCAGGCCCAAGGGGGCCGAGCGACAGACGGTGGGCGGAGAGAAGGGAAAGGGGGGAGAGAGCGCGGAGAAGGGGGCCGCGGAGGGAAGAGGGGATGCGCGGCGGGCAAGGGGGGGAAGCAGTAGCAGGGAACAGGGGGGCGGAAGGGAAACGGGGCGAGAGCGCACGGAAAGGGTGGGCAGAGAGAGGGAACGGGGGGGAGAAGAATGACAGGAGAAGGGAGGGGGAGGAGCTGAAGACGGCAAGGGAGTGGGAGCGACAGGAAAGGGGAGATAGAGAAAACGGGGGCCGAGAAAGAAAGTGAGGGGGAAGAGCCGAAGAGGGGGGAGAGAAGGGAACGGGGGGAGAGACGAAGGGAAGAACGGGGAGAGGGAGGGGATGGGGGCGACCGAGAGGGCTACGAGGGGGGCGAGGCGCGGAAGGGAGAGAGGAAGGGGGGGTGACGAGAAGGGAACGGGGGGGGAGCGGTGCAAGGGACAGAGAGGTGCGGCAAGAGCAAGGAAAGAGGGGGGAGAGGGGAAGAGAGAGAGCAACCGGTGGGGAGAGCAAGGAGACAAAGGAAAGAGGGGAGAGCGAAGGGAAAGAGGGGGGAGAGAGAGAATAGGGGGGATGAGACGTTGAAGGGGGGACGAGAACCGGAAAGAGGGGGGGAGAGAAGGAAGAAAGGGAAAGACGGGGGGGAGAGAAGGGAAGGGGGATGATGACGGGAAACGAGGGGGGGCGAGAAGGGAATGGGGAGACGAAGGGAAAGGGGGGGGGAGGGAGAGAGGGGAGAGAGAGAGAGAAGGGAAAGAGGGGGGAGAGAGAGGGAAAAGAGGGGGGGAGAGAGGTCGTAATGCAGGTTTGGACTGTGACGAAGAGCACACACATACGTGATAAAGAGGTAAAATCCAGGAGCCAGGTTCAACATAAACTCTCTAGGAGGGGAACCAGGGAAGATCCAGAGATTACAAATGCGGAATGAATAGAGATTATAATTGTACCTATTACAGTAATGTGCCCCACTGCCTTTAAATAATCTGTGGAACTATGCTTAATCTATGAGTTATTGGGGCTTAACCAGGTTTCGCTGTGGCATTGATAATACATAGATGTGATGTACCTCCTGTAAGAAGGGCAGGTTATAAGCAAAGTGTATGAAGGTTTATAAAGAATGACAAATGTTTCAGTGTATTAATCCTATGTCATATGTGACCATATTTAAAATATCTCCATAATTTAAAGGCATGTTCAGCACAGCTAAAAATGTGCCACACTGTTGACCACTGTGTAGTGTTAAAAATCATACTTCTTGACTCATATGGTGCGCTGGCCTGATGAAAGTCCAGAAAATGGGAAAGTAGGGGCTTCTCTGTGGGTAATCCAGATCTTGCCTCCTCCTGCCATCTGAGAGGTTGTGGCCTGCGCCAGTGGAACTTATCCCCCCTCCCTCCAGCTCCTTTTGATTAAACATCGCATCTCGCCAAAAACAAGAATTCATAGAAGGTAGGAAAGACCCCAAAACCCAGAAAATTGGCTCCTAAATGTACTAACCACCCCTCGTCCTCTTAGCTGCCTTCTGCTGCCTCTTCCGCAGAGTCTCAGCCAATCACAGAAATGGGCAATTTGATTGGTAAGGAAGCCATGACCAATCAAGCATGATCAAGCATGTGATTCATTTCTACCCAGAGCTTCCAGTTCTCCGGCTGTAACAAGCTGGACTTCAAAGTAGGAATCTCTACATTTTGTTTTTTTTTTGTGTTTATCTGCACTAGGCCAGGGATACTCAAGAAGGACATTAAAGTGCAACTGACGGATGGGCAACTACCAGATGGAGAGCTGGGACATTCCAGATAATACTCAGACACACCGCTGCTGGCTGTTTTGCCTAGACAAATCAGTAGGGTGCTTGCAGTTCCCCTGCCCTCCACCCTAGGGACAGACAATTTAGCACAGAAAGTTAAGGGAGCACACTGCAATGGGTGAATCCAACTTTTTATTGTGACTTGTTTGACAGAGAGGAGACAGAAAAACCATTGTCAGGGTCCAAAAACCACCAGGCCAAAACCACAGAAGATCAGGAGTGAGCACAAGGGGGGAAAGGATTAAGCATGTCAAGGGCAGGCAGCAAAGGATACATAAATGATGGGTAGAGGGTACAGGAGTAAGAAATCCTGACTGCAAAACAGGAGCTATTTTAAGAGTGAAGAAAACCATCGGGGGATAACGCAGGGGAGTGGGCCCCGGGAGTGGAGGCCGGGCCCTGAAACCACTCCCCTCCACAATAACTGTTAAAAAAAGGGACCGTACAGAAGCTTTTAAGCAGGTAACAGGTGGCTTGTGGCGGGGGGGCCTCCATAATTATGGCCCCCCCGGGAGGCAGGAGGCAGTATAGACGCCACTGAAAACCAATAAAAAAACAGCAGAGCCAGAGAGAAAGAAGAAATCAGATAGGCAGATAGAATTAGAGACGGTAAGGTGGGTAAGGAAAGGAGAGGTAAGATTAAGGAGAGGTAAGGAAAGGAGAGTAAGAAAGGTAAGGAAACGGAGAGGTAAGGTAAGGAAAAGGAGAGGTAAGGAAACGGAGAGGTAGGAAGGAAAGGAGAGGTAAGGAAGGAGAGGTCAGAATGGAGAGGTAAGGAATGGAGAGGTAAGGAATGGAGAGGTAAGAGAAAAAGAGAGAGGGTAAGAAATGGAGAGGTAAGGAAAGGAGAGGTAAGGAACAAGAGGGTAAGATAAGGAGAGTAGGAAAGGATGAGGAGAGTGGTAAGGAACGGAGAGGGTACGGAAGAGGAGAGGTAAGGATGGAGAGGCAAGGAAGGAGAGGTAAGGAATGCGAGAGTAAGGAACAGATGAGGGGTAGGAAAGGAGAGGTATGGAGACGGGTAGAGGTAGATAATAGAATATGGAAGGATAGAGGTTAAGGAAAGGAGAGGTAAGGAATAGGAAGGGAGGAAAGGAGAGGTAAGAACGGAGAGGTAGAAAGAGTAGTGGTAAGGAATGGAGGGTAAAGAAACGGGGAGAAAGAGAGGTAAGGAATGGAAGAAGTAAGGAAAGCGGAACAAAGGAGAGGTAAGGGAACGGAGACAGTACACGAAACGGAAAAAGGAGAGGTAGGAAGGAATGGAGAGGAAGGATTGAGAGGAATGAACGGTAACGGAACGAAAATAGAGGTAAGGGACGGAGAGTAAGGACAACAGAGAGGTAAGGAATGGTGAGGTAAGGAAAAGGAGAGATAAGGAATAAAGAGTTAGAGGAAAGGAGGGTTAGGAAGGAGACGGAGAGGAACGGAAAGGAAGAGGTAAGGAACGGGAAAAGAGAGAGGTAAGGAATGGAGAAAGTAAGGAACGGAAGAAAGGAGAGGTAGGAACGGAGAGAAGTAACGAACGGAAAGGAGAGGTAAGGGACGGAGAGGGAGGAGGGAAAGGAGAGGTAGGAAGGAGGAGGAAGCGGAACGGATGGATGGAGGTAAGAAAGGATGAGGGTAAGGGATTGGACGAGGTAGAAGGAAGGGGGAGAGGTAAGGAACAGAGAGGTAAGGAAGAGAGAGAGGTTAAGATAAGTAGAGGTATGGGAAAGCGAGAGGTAAGGAACAGGAGAAGGTAAGAAAAGAGTTGTGGTAAGGACATGGAGAGTGGAAGGAACGGAAAAAGGAGAGGTAAGGAACGGAAGAAAGTAGAAAAGGAACGGAAAAGGATGAGAAGGGTAAGGAATGAAGAGGGTAAGGAATGAAGAGGTAAGGAATTGAGGAGGTAAGGAAGGACAAAGGAGAGGGTAAGGAACCGAGAAAGAAGTAAGGAACGGAAAAATGGAAGAGGTTAGGAATGAAAGAGGTAAGGAATAAGAGGTAAGGAATGGAGAGGTAAGGAATTGAGAGTAAGGGGAATGGAAAATGAGAGGTAAGGGACGGGAAGAGGTAAGGAACGGAAGGTAAGGAAATGGTGTGAGGTAAGGAAATGACGAGGTAGGAAATGAAGAGGGTAAGGAACAAAGAGTAGGAAAGGAGAGGTAAGGAGAGGTTAAGGAAAGGAGAGGTAAGGAAAATAAGAGGTAAGGAAAGGAGAGGTTTAAGGAAAGGGGGGGAGAGGGAAGGGAACGGAGGAGGTACGGAAGGAGGGTAGGAATGGAGAGGTAAGAAGGAGAGGTAAGGAATGGAGAGGTAATAGAGGTATGGAAAGATGAGGTAAGGAAAGGAGAGTAAGGAACAGAGGGTAAGAAAAGGAGTGGTAAGGAATGGAGAGGTAAGGAACGGAAGAAGGCAAGAGAGTAAGGAAGGGAGAAGTAAGGAACGGGAAAAGGAAGCGGTAAGGAAGGAAGTAAGAAGCTAGGATTGAGGTATTCGGTAAGGAGCGGAAAATGAGAGGGTATGGTAAGGACAGAGAGGTAAGGAATGTGCGGTAAGAAAAGGGAGAGGCGAGGGAATGAAAGAGGTAAGGAATGAAGTAGGTAAGGAAGTGAAGAGGTAAAAGAAATGAAGACGGTAAGGATGGTGATGTAAGGCAATGAAGAGGTAGTGAACGGAGAGGTAAGGAATGAAGAGGTAAGGAAGAAAATTTTTGAAGGGTAGGAAAGGAGAGGTAAGGAATGAAAGATGGTAAGGAATGAAAGGTACGGAAAAGCGAGAGGTAAGGAATGAAGAGGAAGGAAGAATGAAGAAGGTAAGGAAAGGAGAGTAAGGAACGGAGAGAAGTAGAAAAAGGAGAGTGGTAAGGAATGGAGATGGTAAGGAACGGAAAAGGAGAAGGTGAGGAATGGAGAAGTAGGAACGGAACAGGAGAGGGTAAGGAACGAGAAGAGTAAGGAACGGAAGAAAAAGGAGAGGTTAAGGAACAGAGAGGTTAAAGGAATTGAAGAGGTAAGGATGGAAAATGAGAGGGTAAGGGACGGAGAGGTAAGGAATGGTGAGGTTAGGAAAGGAGAGGTAAGGATATGAAGAGGTAAAGAAGGAAGAGTAAGGCATGAAGAGGTGAGGAAGAAGAGGTGATGAGGAAGTGAAAGGGAGGAAGGAATGAAGAGGAGTAAGGAATGGAAGAGGAGTGTGTTATGTACTATGAAGGTAAGGATTTAAGGCGGAGAGGTAAGAATGAAGAGGTAAAGGAATGAAGAGTAAGGAAAGAGAGGTAAGGAATGAAGATGGTAGGAGAAGAGGTAACGGAAAAGAAGGGAGAGGTAAGGAATGAAGAGGTAAGGAATGGACGAAGGTGTAAGGAAATGAAGAGGGTAAGAATAAGGAGGTAAGGATGAGAGGTACGAGAATGAAGAGTGTAAGGAATGGAGAGGTAAGGAAAGGAGAGGAAGGATGAAGAGGTAAGGAATGAGAGGTAAGGATTAATAGGTGAGGTATCGAAGAGGTTAAGGAATGAAAGGTAAGAATGAAGAGGTAAGGAATGATAACACTAACAAACCCTCAAATAAATTATGAATAAGCATTTTTTTTTACCATGCGTAAAAACTTTTAATGATGCAATAGGAAATTGTTTTTTGATTGTTGTCTTGCAGAACTTTACCATTGTCATGTAATTATATTATTGCATTTGATTTTCCTAGTAGTTGAGAGGATGTGGTGGAAAAGGTTCAATGATAATCCGTTCCATACAAAATCTTTGGTCTGGAATAATTTATTAATTTTGAGGTTACTGTTGCCATCTCTTGGGACTGGGCTTACATTGGTTTGGTATATATAAACCTTCTAGTTATATGGAGAGCAAGAAAAGATTCAGTCAACTGCATGGGAAATCGAACGTCACATTTGCTTGGAGAAACCATGAAGATCCACGTTTTGTATGCTGTTACTTCCTAACTGTGTCACGACGAAGGGAAGAAAGATTTGAAAACAAAGGGTTAGTGAAGCTGAATGTTGAAATTGAATGGGCATTTAAACTGATTAAAAGCGACAAAATGTAAAAATGAACTTTTGTAAAAAATGTTCAAAAAAAATATCCAAGGAGGAAGGAAATAGGATTGATTATCCCTACCTTCCAAAATGTTTAGTTGGTGAGTACGGCAACATGACAGATTTCATACTGACCAGGCTAGTGCCGGGCCGTCCTGTATTAAGATAGTACTTAGGAGCCGGGCAGAACATTATATTGGGAGGTAGAAAAGATGAAGTACTAATCCTACCTCCCTGCCCAAGATTACTTTTTAGCTAATATTTTTGAAAAAAAATACACACTATAGTTCTCCTTTAAAAACAGGGCCCTATATTCATCAATTTTTTAAAAGGAATAGATTTAATTATAGTTATCAGCCTATTTGCGATACATGATGCATCTCTGCATACCGAGTGGATCTTTTCAGCACAGGGTAGGGTTATCAGTGGGGGTCACTGGGACAATGGATTTTGCCTAAGAGACTTGTAAACATGTGTGCACCTTGGCAAAAACACATGCAAATTGACTGTGCTAAAGCTTGGGTACCATAAGTAACGATAAAGCCACAGTTCGAGTGTTCTCCCTATGTGTCTGGGGAGAACGCTCAGGACTGTGTGTTATGCAGGATTTTGAAGATGGCCGAACAGGGATCTTGAAGATCACTGTCTGTAATCTTTTCAGAATCTTGGACTGTGTGTACGGCAGACTTTAGCGGGCTGGGTACACACTGCGACAATATTTAAACCTGGTTGGGTGGGTCAAAATAACATTTGTATTCCAATAATAGCCATGCTGGTGGTCTTTTTTGGTCGTTTATGGAAATACATTTTCCAAAGTAAGGACTAAACCATTAGGCTTGTAAAGCCGTAGCTGTGCTACCCTTGTAATTTCCTGGGGGTCCCTGCTAAGTGTGTCTTCCCACTGGCTCTAGGTTGGTTGGGTTGGTCGACTTTTAGGTAAGTCCATTCTACTTCTATGAATGAGATAAGACCCTAGAGGTTAAGAACTAGCGTTTAGGTCCTCATTCCTGGGTATTGGCACTGTGAGAGGGGTTGGTGGGTTGCCCTGTAAATGCCCAATATATGGATTACTCTGCTTTGAGACACCATGTATCTGTATGTGAAGTAATTAGCAATCATAATAACATTGGTGTTTTCTGTTCTGGCTCAGTATTCTAAGAAGAATGTGGAGGCTAGGAGCCCCGCGGGATTGATGGAGGGTTGCGTGGGCGAGGCCTGGTGTTGGGGAGGGGGCGGTGGTGAGGTGTGCCCCACGGAATACATTACAAATCATCCAGGTCAAGAAGAGATAAAGGAACATTTAGCAGGAAATGCAAAAAAGCTCCTCCTTCGACGGTTGGCATGAATGTACCGCTATGGGGAATGCCAGATTAAGATCTCTGCTGTTAAAACTTCAATGTGGAATGAAGGTGTGAAACCAGTCTCCTGTAAGTACCACCCAACACTGGCATCCAAATGTACTGCGTCCATTATGAAAAGTTCTTCCTAGGGCTGCAGAAATGTAAATGTAAACTCAAAAAGATTTCCAAGTGGGCGCATTGAGCTCGATAGATCTTGTTAAATACACCGGAAGGTATGCACACCGGATCAGGAGGGAAACATACCAGGAATAGTTGCAAATAAAAAGCCTTTATTACTGAAGCCTAACGCGTTTTTCGGACAACAGGTCCTAATCATAGGAATTTGAAGAAGGTGAATGGTTCGGTGGTGCGTTTATACACCCGAGCCTTTGAATTATTATAAATAGATATATCATAAAGGGTGAGCAACATGGTTCTTTTGACATACACTGAACTAGATAGAACACCCACTTTGGCATTGGTTCGGTTTATCATACAGAGACTAATGCTCTTGGCAAGAATAAGGGCCAGTTTCTAGAGATAGGCAACCTCAGTGATTGAGTAGGGCACTGACGGAGGTGGAGGCAACACCCCAAAGGGAAAACCCCAAACACTGGGAAAAGTTAGTTTATGTTTTCACGTATATGAAAAGGAGTAAAGGAGCTTTTCTTACCTACGTTTGCAATAAAACGTTCAGGGAGCCGGGAATGAAGTAAAGTAAACTTACCACGTTTGTCTCGCTCCTCCGAAGCTTCCTCTGACAGGTCTCACGATGGACTCGTTATTCTATGTGTATCCACTTGCAACATGTCGAGTACTAAGTGCAATTTGAAGATTTAAAAATGGAGTAGTGTTAGATGGATGAGGATTGAATTACATTTTACTCTACGTTAAGCAGAAGCTTTTTAAAGGATCTTTTAAAAAAAATAATTAATTTACAAAAAATACTGTTTTTTACCAGTGATGATGCCAAAGCGTTCTTTAAAAGGAAGAAGTAAGAGGCGGCGCCCCAACAAATCTTTCCAGTCCAGGTGCAACGCACCTGCCGAATCCTATGAGGACACATAAATATGCTAAGGACGAATATACGTGACATCACGCTCCGTGCGTCAAGAGGCACGATCTAACTCTCTGTCTCATCAGTATTTGCTGTTCCCAGAGACTGGGTATCTGCCTCTCCCTCTGCTCAAGAGCTTTTAATATGTTGGGCAAGTGCATTGGAGATAGCGGGGAAACAGCATGTCAATCATTGACTGATAATTTAAGCAGGACACACCATTGATTGACTGATAGAGGAGGGAGCCAGCTTACTCTGCATTAAGGAGGCAAAGTGATACTTAAATATCTGGTTAATAATACAGTTAATGTGACAAATATAATTCAGTTGGGGTTGGGGCAGTTTGAACATTTTGCTTTGTAGTGTTGGATCCCCTTCCGAAACCCCTAAACCGCACATGGTTTTAAATTCATAAAAGAACAAAACCATAAAATACACAGACCAGTTCCTCGACTTTTAGCTTCTAATGTACTTGGGAACGGAGTGCATTGGGGCATGGGACCGGCAGTCGTGTCTGTGATTGTTGAATATTAAACTGTGAGTTTAGGATTTATTTAAAACACTGCAGCATTGGAGGGCTATGGAAGAGGGAGGGCTCCCTGAACATGCCAATCCTCCAGGAGGATAGGAAATGGGCAGATACATTTTGCATACCGGCAGGGCATTGTAAGGTTAAGGATTTTTATAACACCTACACCAGGGGGCCGAGCAGTGGTTTTAAATTTATTGTTTGGTGGGGGGGACCAAGTGTTTAAAACTGAAAAAAGACAGCAGAAACAATTACAGGTAGCAATGATAATATTGAGGGGTCTTCATCATTAGGGATACAAGAATTCTAACTCTTACATATGTATATTTATCTTCCAGCGGAAAGGGGAAACGGAACTGTCGACAGGTAATTGAAACTGAAAGAGTCGCGACAAACGGGAAGCCAGGAAAAAGAAACCCAAAATGCAAGAGAAAGAAGAGATGAAGTTCCCCGAAAGGGGAAAGGGAGAAGGAGAGGAGAAAGTGCAGAAGATGGGAAGAGGCCCGAAAAACCTGTTAACAGAGTACAGGACAGTGAGTCAAACTGTAAGAGAGTGAAGAGAACTAACCAGGGCAGAAGCTGCAAATATAAAGAGCGACAGAAGAGACATGCTAAGCAGAGTTAATAGTGCAGTGAGTTCAAATGTTAGAGAGAGAAGAGGAATAGGACCAGGGCAAGAGACTGCAAATAGAAAGCCAGACAGAGAGAGATGCTAAGAGAGTAATAGTGACAGTGAGTCAAATAGTTCAGGACGTGGAGAAAAGAGAATAGCCCAGGGCAAGAGGCAGTTGCAAATCGAAGAAGAGGGGGAACAGAAGATGGCTAGCCGAGTGAAACGTGGACAGTGAGTCAAAAATAGTTCAGAAAGTGAAAGAAATAGACCAGGGCAAGAAAGCTGCAATATTAAAGAGACAGAAGAGATCGCTAGCAGGGTTTAAACATGTGGACAGTGAGTCAAATAGTTCAGAGAGTGAAGAGAATAGACCAGAGCAAGAGACTGCAAATAGGAAGAGACAGAAGAGATTGCTAAGCAGGTAATAGTGACAGTGAGTAACATAGTTCAGACAGTGTGAAGAGAAAGACAGGGCAAGAGGCTGCAATAGGAAGAGACAGAAGAGATCTGCTAGCAGAGAGTAAATTAGTGACAGTGAGTCAAACAGTCAGAGAGTGAAGAGAATAGACCAGAGCGAAGCTGGACAAATAGAAAGAGACAAGAGAAGAGCTGCTAAGCGAGAGTAACAGTGACAGGAGTCAAAATTATTCAGGAGTGGAGAGAGAATAGACCAGAGCAAGAAGACTAAAAATAGAAGAAGAGACAGAAGAGATCTGCTAAGCAGGTTATCAGTGACAGGTGAGTCAAACAGTTCAGAGAGTGAAGAGAACCAGACAGGCAACGAAGCTGCAAATAGAAAGAGACAGAAGAGATTGCTCAAGCAGAGTAAACAGTGACAGTGATGTGTCAAAAGGTCGAGAGTGAAGCGATAGACCGAAGCAAGAAATAGGAACGAGACAGAAAAAATCTGTTGAAGAGGGAGAGAGAGACAGCAGGTGGTCGGAAGTACAGGGACGTGAAGGGAATGAAGAGAGTCAGAGATGAAAGAGAATGAAGATAGGGATGAAGAAGAGATTACAAATAGGAAGAGACGAAAAGATCTGGGTGAGAGACACAGACAGTGACAGCAGTGAGTCTAAATAGTTCAGAGAGGAAGAGGGCAGTGATAGGAAGAAGAGGATCTGCCCATGAAAAAGAGACAGACAAAAATCTGTTGAAGAAGGAGACATACAGCAGTGAGTGCAAGAGTAGTCAGAGGAGCTCAGAAAGCAGGAGTAGGACAGAGAGCACAGGGAAAGCTTTGCCTAGTGACTCCGTTAAGTAAATGAAGAAGTAGGGAAGGTTAGAACATGAACAGAATTGGAAAATAAAAAGTCTACAGACCATTGTGCCTAATGTAGACATAGATAACACCTGGTTTCTGTAATGTAAAAAAATTTTATTAAAATTGGACACAAAATTTTGAGTGCTGAGTGTTTTAAGTTACTTTTGCTAAAAGGGGAAAATTGCCAAATCATGGTTCTTGTAGAATTAGAAGCTTTAGATGTATTGCCATTGCACTAGGGGTTCATTGCAAAACTTTTTCTAGCTTTGCGCACAATTTAAAATGCCAATTGCTGTTGTGATAGAAAATCGTATCCATAAATTAGGCAGCGAGTTGAGGCCACATTGAATTTTCCTTTTAAAGTGGGGGCAGGAATGAAAATGGGGTTGGAAAGCAGAGCAGAATAAAGTTACCAGAGAAGGGAACAGATAATGGAGAGAAGATCCACTATTCTGCAGTCCCTGCGGAGTATCTAAACAGTATGCAAAAGAAAATGATATTGTATTATACATGAGGATAAGCTAAGACTAGTAAGCCCACTTTAATCAACACAGTACCCCCCAACTTAGTTTAAAGGGAAACTATAGTGTAAAAAGTAGACCTGAGGCAGGAGGAGTAGGATTGGTTGTTGTTTACCCCCAATTTTATTTATACGAGGAGGAGCAGCAGAAAAAGGAAAACTACTCTGCCAGTCTTCCTGTATGCTTCAGCACATCGTTTCAATAGAATGGGCCCCGGGCCTAAACTGGCAGAGCGAAAACTGTATGGCGCTGTAGCTCCTCAACAAAACAATATTGGGAGGGGGGAATAATCAATCCTATCCTTGCCCCAAGTGCTTTTTATTTTTACAAAGTTAATTTTTACAGTAGTTGTCCTTTAAAGGAAATGCAAAAATCTGGTGAATTATCAGTACCTGCCCCCATCCTAACGATATTATTTTGCACTTATTTACCCTGTATTACTAACCAAAATATTAACGGACTAATTATGTCCATTCGGCAGTTTTGTAAGCTGGCCCCTCCCTCCATGTGGTCAATCAAGGCTCACACAAACCAATATTACTGTGTGTCACCTGCTGCCTCCAATGTGACATGCCAAGACTTATACAAAGCTCACTGAGCAGGTGGAGGACGGTGGCAGACCTTGCCAGAAAAGTAGAGAGGCCGAACTAGTGGAAAGTTCGCGTCGTTTTCAAACATATGGAAAGTTCGAAAGATCAAAAAAACTTATATATTAAAGGTCGAAAAGTTCTGAATGAAATCAATTAAATATCAAGTAACTTAAATGTACATTATGTGGACCTGGGAAATGGTTCTGGGGAACATTTTCCAATATCCGGACTTTTCAAATACTCGATTTTACTCTGAGCGCGCTACTTATAGCTCTCGGGCGGTTTTAACATTTGATAATTATCCAAGGACTCGCGGATTCGAGAATTCACATATTTACTCTGATAGGTATAATAGACATTTTACATGCATACAGCGACAACCTCAAATGTGTCTAACATCGATAATTATCGAAAGTCCGGAAAAATATCGAAAATGCGGGTGGGATAGTTCGAGAGTCCGTAGTAGTCCATTCGAAAATGAAGTTCTAGCCATCTTATCAGAAAGGGAATAGAACTTATTAAATATCTGGGTTACAAATGGTTGTAATAAACGGTATAGTGGTTGGGGATTACGGCAGATAACTGACACTTTAGGTAACACAGTCATGGAAGCTGGTAACACTAGCGATGGCCTGAAAGGGGGGGAGAGAAGGGAAGGGGGAGATAGAAGGGAAAGAGGGGGGGGAGAGAAGGGAAATGGGAGAGAGAAGGGAAAGGGGGGGAGAGAAAGGAAGAGAGGGGAGAGAGAGAGAGAAGGGAAAGAGGGGGGAGAGAGAAGGGAAAGAGGGGGGAGAGGTCTTTAAATGCAGGTTTGACTTGGAGACAACACATATAAGGTAAAATCCAGGACAGGTCAACATAAACTCTCTAGAGGGAAACCAGGGAGATCCAGAGATTACAAATGCCGGAATGAATAGAGATTATAATTTGTACCTATTACAGTAATATGCCCCATGCCTTTAAATAATCTGTGTAACTATGCTTAATCTATGAGTTATTGGGGCTTAACCAGGTTTCGCTGTAGGCATGAATAATACATAGGATGTGATGTAACCTCCTGTAAGAAGGCAGGTTATAAGCAAAGTGTATGAAGGTTTATAAAGAATTGACAAATGTTCCGTGTATTAATCCTATGTCATCTGTTGACCTGATATTATAAAATATCTCCAATAATTTAAAGGGCATGTTCAGCCCCAGCTAAAATGTGCCACACTGTTGAGCCCACTGTGTAGTGTTAAAAGATCATTACCTTTCTCTGCTCCATATGGTTGCCCTGCATGGCCTGATGAAAGTCCAGAAAATTGGAAAGTAGGGGCTTCTCTGTGTGTAATCCAGATCTGCCTCCTCCTGCCCATCTGAGAGGTTTGTGGCCTGCGCAGTGGAACTCTCCCCCCCTCCCTCCAGCTCCCTTTTGATTAAACATCGCATCTCAGCCAAAAACAAGAATTCATAGAAGGTAGGAAAGCCCCCCAAAACCCAGAAATTGGCTCCTAAATGTACTAACCACCCCTCGTCCTCTTAGCTGCCTTCTGCTGCTCTTCCGCACGAGTCTCAGCCAATCACAGAAATGTGCCATTTGATTGGTCAGGAAGCATGACCAATCAAGCATGATCAAGCATGTGATTCACTTTCTACCCAGAGCTTCCAGAGTTCCATGGCTGTAACAAGCTGGACTTCAAAGTAGGAATTCTCTACATTCTTGTTTTTTTTGTTGTTTATCTGCACTAAGGCCAGGGATACTCAAGAAGACTAAAGTGCAACTGACGGACTGGGCACTACCAGATGGAGAGCTGGACATTCCAGATAATACTCCAGCACACCGCTGCTGGCTTTTTGCCAGACAAATCAGTAGGTGCAGTCCCCCTGCCCTCCACTCCTAGGGCCAGACAATTCTATAGCACAAGAAAGTATAAGGGAGCACACTGCAATGGTGAATCCAACATTTTTATTGTGACGTTGTTGTACAGAAGGAGACAGAAAAACCATTGTCAGGGTCAAAACCACAGGCCAAAACACAGAAGATCAGAGTGAGACACCAAGGGGAAAGATTAAGCATAGTCAAGGGCAGGCAGCAAAGGATCATAAATGGATGGGTAGCAGGAGTCAGGAACTCCTGACTGCAAACAGGAAGCTATTTAAGATGCAAGAAACCAATCGGGGGCATAACTGCAGGGGCGTGGGCCCCCTGGGAGATTGGAGGCCGGGCCCCTGAACCACTCCCCTCCACAATCAGCTGTTAAAAAAGACCGTACCGAAGCTTTTTTAAGCAGGTAACAGGGGCTTGTGGCGGGGCCTCCTAATGTATGGCCCCCCCCGGGAGGCAGGGGCAGTAGTTACGCCACTGAAACCAATAAAAAAACAGCAGCAAGAGAAGAAAGAATCAGATAGGCAGATTAGAATTAGAGAGGTAAGGTGAGGTAAGGAAAGGAGAGGTAAGATAAGGAGAGGTATGGAAAGGAGAGGTAAGAAGAGGTAAGGAACGGAGAGGTAAGGAAAGGAGAGGTAAGGAACGGAGTTGAGGGAATATCGGAAAATAGCCATAGTCCAATATCATCGAAAAATTTGATCTGAAGTCCCGAAATCCAACAGTCCACTCCATTTGGACAGAACAATTCTGATTTTTGTACCAAGGGGTTCCGTGTACGATCCCAGTTCTGAGTCAGATGTGGATACCATCCTAATTGTGTTACTTTCCTAAACAGTATTTAATCTACACGTTGGCTCTCTATCTACTATACGTACTATAATATTAGAACACCTCTATCATCTACTATAAAGAAATGATGAGACTAGCAGATACAGAAAGTTAATGGGGGGAGGCTGAATGTGGACATTCCGAAGGCGCTGCTCCTCCACCTCGCCGCAGAGCACAGCCCAGGACTTCAAGTGTGTTGTAGTAAACAGGAAGTCCCTCCCCCTCCCTGCTGTGTGAAAATCTCACAGAGAAAATGTAAAGAATCTACTGCCCTACCCTCCCACGTGTGAAAACAGCTTGTTTTTCTGTGTCAAAACACCATTTTCTTAGGGAAGATGGGTTCCTGAGTCGAATGGGACAGGGTCACGGCCCCACGAGCGGGCCGGGTCACGGCAACCTGGCGTAGTGGGCAGAACCAAGAACCCGGGAGTGGTGGGCCAATGGGCTCAAATGATGAAAGCCCAAGGAGTGATGCAAAAAAAAAAAAGTAATGAAAAGCAATTGTAAGAATTCTCAGCAAGCAACTCATGTCCACTTTCCTAAAGTATTTTTGGACCAACATTCCCCCACTACTTCATGAACTTATTTGTTGATATTATCATCCTTCAATTATCAACCTTGTAATTGAGTATGGATGGCTCCATTTTCAGCGGTCATTTTGCTGATCTGTCATGTTCAAAAGACAAGAGGGAATGCAATGACCAGGGTGTAGGCAATCTATAAAAAAAACAGAATAATAAATGTTTATAAGATGGCTCGGTTGCCCAGCTTGCCAAATCCATTTAGATATAAATTAAAAAAACATATTTGGGAATCATATAAAACCTACATAACAGGCAGGTCAAACTCAATCGGAGGGGCATAACCCCAATTCATCATTATAGGAGTATAAAACTGTGGCAAAGTGGCTTACAACTATCGTTATAGTTATCGTATAGTTATCATTCATAACTATTTGTATTTTCGTATCATAGTATACCAGCAAACTCCGTGGGACACTCACCTTGCATACACCCATCCGGTACTGAAGACATTTTCGATATATTTCGAATGTACGGACTATATTGATGATTTTTGTAAATAGCCTTGAACGTTCTAAATTTATTTTCGAGGTTTCTGAGCGTATTTTCGAAAATTGAACGTTTCGAGGATAATTTCGATAATTTTTGAAAAATAGCCTCAAACATTCGAAAATCTTTGAAAATCCGATTGAAGACTTGAGAATGGTCTCAATTGTATTTTCGATAATTTTCGAACGTTCAAGGCTATTTTCAAAAATTATCGTACATTTGAAAATAAACGAAAATTCAACGAAGATCCGAAAATCACAAAAAAACGGAACCAAACCTGTTGGTTTTCAGCAATCTCTAGTGTTCCCATAGCTTCCATTACTGTGGTTACCTATAAGTGTCAGTTATCTGGCCCGTAATCCCAACCACTATTACCAGTTTTATTACAAACATTTGTAACCAGATATTTAATAAGTTTCTATTCCTTTCTGATAGAGATGGACTAGAACCATTTCGAATGGACTCGGACTTCTCGAACTATCCCGGACCCGATTTTCGATATTTTCCGGACTTTCGATAATTATCGAATGTTAGAACATTTGAGGTGTGCGATTATGCAAGTAAATGTCTATTATACCTATACACGAGTAAATATTATTCTGAATCCGCGAGTCCTTGGATATATATCAATGTTAAAACGCGAGAGCTATAAAGTAGCGCGCGTCAGAGTAAAATCGAGTATTTGAAAGTCCTGGATATTGGAAAATGTTCCCCAGACCATTTCCCAGTCCCACAGTAATGTACATAAGTTACCATTGATATTTAAATTGTTATTTCATTCGAAACTTTTTCGACCTTTAATAATAAGTTTTTGATCTTCGAACTTTCCATATAGTTTGAAAACGACGAACTTTCATAGTTCGGCCATCTCTACTTTCTGGCAAAGGTATCCACCTCCTCACCTGCTCAGTGAGCTTTGATAGCTTGGGCATGTTCATTGGAGGCAGCAGTGACAAACAGCAGTGAAATATTGTTGTTGTGTGAGCCTTGATTGACCACATGGAGGGAGGGGCCAGCTTACACACTGCCAGAATGGGACATAATTATCCTAAATATTTGGTTAGTAATACAGGAAATAAAGTGCAAAATATATTGTTAGGATTGGGGCAGGTAACTGATAATTCACCAGATTTTTGCATTTCCTTTAAAGGACAACTATACGTAAAAATTAACTTTGTAAAAATAAAAAGCACCTTGGGAGGAAGATAGGATTGATTATTCCACTCCCAATATGTTTTGTTGAGGGCTACAGCGCATACAGTTTTCATCTGCCAGGTTATGCCGGGGCCATTCTATATTAAAGATGTGCTGAAGCATACAGGAAGACTGGCAGAAGTAGTTTTCTTTTTCCTGCTGCTCCTCGTCATAAATAAAATTGGAGGGTAAAAACACCAATCCTACCTCCCTGCCTCAGGTATCTTTTTACACTATAGTTTCCCTTTAACAAAGTTGGGTACTGTGTATTATTTGAAAGTAGGGCTTACTAGTCTTACTTATGCAGCATGATATAAACAAGTATCATTTCTTGCATAATGTTTAGATACTCAGCAGGGACTGCAGAATAGGGATCTTCTCCATTAGTTGTTCTCCTTTCTCTGGTAACTTTATTCTGCTCTGCTTTCCAACCCCATTTCATTCTGCCCCGCCCTTTAAAGGAAAAGCAATGTGGCTTCAAACTCTCTGCATAATTATGGATACGATTCTATCACAACAGCAATTGGCATTTTAAATTGTGCGCAAAGCTAGAAAAAAGTTTGCATGAACCCCTAGTGCAATGGCAATACATCTAAAGCTTCTAAATTCTACAGAACCAATGATTTGCAATTTTCCCTTTTAGCAAAAGTAACTTATAAACAATCAGCACTCAAAATTTTTTGTCCAATTTTAATAAATGTTTTACATTACAGAAAGCAGGTGTAATCTATGTCTACATTAGGCACAATGGTCTGTAGACTTTTTTTTCCAATTCTTTCATGTCTACACTTCCCTACTTCTTCATTTACTTAATGAGTCACTAGGCAAAGCTTATCCTGTGCTCTCTGTTCTACTCGCTGCTTTCTGAGTCTCTGACTACTTGACTCACTGCTGTCACTGTCTCGCTTCTTCAACAGATTTTTGTCTGTCTCTTTTCATGGGCAGATCCTTCTTCATTCCTATCACTGCCCTCTTCACTCTCTGAACTATTTGACCTCACTGCTGTCACTGTCTGTCTCTTCAACAGATCTTTTTCGTCTCTTCCTATTTGTAGACTCTTTCTTCATCCCTATCTTCATTCTCTACTCTCTGCACTCTCTTCATTTCACTCTCTGTACTATCCTGACAAACGGCTGCTCTCTCTCCCTCTTAAACAGATTTTTTCGTCTCTTCCTATTTTCTTGCTCTGGTCTATCTCTTCACTCTCTGAACTTTTTGACTCACTGTCACTGTTCTCTTGCTTAGCAGATCTTCTGTCTCTTTCTATTTGCAGCTTCTTGCCCTGGTCATTCTCTCACTCTCTGAACTGTTTGACTCACTGTCACTATTGACTCTGCTTAAGAGATCTCTTCTGTCTCTTCCTATTTGTAGTCTCTTGCTCTGGTCTATTCTCTTCACTCTCTGAACTATTTGACTCACTGTCACTGTTACTCTGCTTAGCATCTCTCTTCTGTCTCTTTCTATTTGCAGCTTCTTTGCTCTGGTCTATTCTTCACTCTCTGAACTGTTTGACTCACTGTCACTATTACTCTGTACTTAGCGAGATCTCTTCTGTCTCTTCCATTTGCAGCCTCTTGCCCTGGTCTATTCTCTTCAACTTTCTGAACTATTTGACTCACTGTCACTATTACTCTGCTTAGCAGATCTCTTCTGTCTCTTCTATTGCAGTCTCTTGCTCTGGTCTATTCTCTTCACTCTCTGACTATTTGACTCACTGTCACATATACTCTGCTTAGCAGATCTCTTCTGTCTCTTTATATTGAGCTTCTTGCCCTGGTTCTTTTCTCTTCACTTTCTGAATATTTGGACTCAACTGTCACGTTACTCTCTGCTTAGCAGATCTCTTCTGTCTCTTTCTATTGCAGCCTCTGTTCGCCTGGTCTATTCTCTCACTCTCTGAACTATTTGACTCCTGTCACTATTACTTCTGCTTAGCGATCTCTTCTGTCTCTTTCTATTTGCAGTCTCTTGCCCTGGCTATTCTCTTCTCTCTGACTATTGACTCACTGTCACTATTACTCTGCTTAGCGATCTCTTCTGTCTCTTTATATTTGCAGCTTCTTGCCCTGGTTATTATTCCTTCACTCTCTGACATTTGACTCACTGTCACGTTACTCTGTTCAACAGGTTTTTCGGCCCCTTCCCATCTTGGGCACTTTCTCCTTCCCTTTTCCCTTTCCCCTTCTTGAACTCTCTTAACTTTCTTCTCTTGCATTTGGGTTCTTTTTCCTGGCTTCCCGTTTGTCGCGACTCTTTTCATTTCCAATTAACATGACAGGTCCGTTTCCGCTGTGGAAGATAAATATACATATGTAAGAGTTAGAATTCTTGATATCCCTAATGATGAAGACAGCCCTACATATTAATCATTGCTACCTGTAATTGTTTCTGTTCTATTTTTTCAGTATTTAAACAGCTTGTCCCACCCCCCAAAACTAAAATTTAAACCCATGCTGGCCCCCTGTGTAGGTTTTCTAAAAATCCTTACCTTACAATCCCTGCCTCGTGTGCAAAATGTATTATCCAGTTTCCTATCCTCCTGAGGGATTTAGCATGTGCAGTGAGCCCTCCCTCTGTCCAGAGCCCTCCAAGCTGCAGTGTTTTAAAAATAAATCCTAAACTCACAGTTTAAATTCTCAGAACAATCACAGCACGACTGCCGGGTCCAGCCCCAATGCAACTCGTTCCCAGAAAGTTTACATTAGAAGCTAAAGTCGAGGGAAATTGGTCTGGTAAGTTTTTATGTGTTTTGTTCTTTTAGAATTTAAACCATGCGGTTGGGTTCGGAAGGGGATGCCAACACTACAGCAAAAATGTTCAAAACTGCCCCAACCCCAACTGATATATTTGTCACATTACCTGTTTATTAACCAGATATTTAAGTATCAATTTGCCTCCATTATGGCAGAGTAAGCTGGCTCCTCCCTCTATGCAGTCAATAATGGGTGTGTCCTGCTTAAATTACAGTCAATGATTGACTGCTGTTTCCCCTGCTATCTCCAATGCACTTGCCCCAGCATATTAAAAGCTCTTTGAGCAGAGGGAGGAGGCAGATACCCATTCGGAACAGCAAATAACTGATGAGACAGAGGGTTAGATCGTGCCTTGAGACGCACGGAGGTGATGTCACGTATATGCGTCACTTATGCATATTATGTGTCTACTATAGATCTGCAGGTGCTTGCACCTGGACTGGAAAATTTGTTGGGGGCGCCCTCTACTTCTCTTTTAAAGAACTGCTTTGGCATCATAACTGGTAAAAAACAGTATTTTTGATTAAATTATTATTTTTTTTTAAAAAAGACTCTTAAAAGCTGTCTGCTTAACGTAGGTAAAATAAATGTAATTCATTCCTCATCCAATCTACATACTCCATGTTTAATACTTCAATATGACTTAGTACTCGCATGTTGCAAGTGCGATACACCTAGAATACAGAGTCCATCGGGACCTGTCAGAGGAAGCTTCGGAGGAGCGAGACACGGGTAAGTTACTTAACTTCATTCCCGCTCCTCCTGAACGTTTTATTGACAAACAATAAAGGTTAAGACAAAGCTCCTTTACTCCTGTTCAATAATAGTGAAAACACTAAACTACTTTTCCCAGGTGTTGGGGTTTTCCCTTTGGGTGTTGCCCTCCACCCTCTCAGTGCCCTATCAATCACTGAGGTTGCCTATCTCTAGAAATGGCCCTATTCTTGCAGAGCATTAGTTCTCTGTAGTAGACCGAACCAATGCAGCAATGGTGTCTATCTAGTTCAGTGTTAAAAGAAAACACATGTTGGGCTCAACTTTATGATATATCTTACTTATAATATTCAAAGGCTCGGTGTATAAAAACCCCGACCATTCAGCTTCTTCAAATGCCTATGATTAGGACCTGTTGTCCGAAACGCGTTAGGCTTCAGTAATAAAGGCTTTTTATTTGCAACTATTCTGGTATGTCTCCCCTGATCCTGGTGTGCAGACCTCCGGTGTATTTAACAAGTCTATCTAGCTCAGCGCCCACTTGGAAATCTTTTGAGGTTTACTTTACATTTCTGCAGCCCTAGGGAGAACTGTTCCATATGGAAGCAGTAATTTGGATTGCCAGTGTTGGGTGGTACTTCAGGATAGTGGTTTCACACACTTCATTCCACATGGAGTTTTACAGCAGATCTTATCTGGCATTTCCCATTAGCGGTACAGTTCGCCAACTGTCGAAGGAGGGAGCTTTTTTTGCATTTTCTGCTAAAAGTTCCTTTATCTCATTCTTGACCTCTGGATGATTTGTAATGTATTCGTTGGGGCACACCCCATTCTTTCATCCTTAGAAGATCTGAGCCGACAGAAAAAACACCAATGTATTATTATTGCTAATTATTCACATACAGATACATGGTGATCCAAACGCAGAGTAGTAATCCAGATATGGGCATTTACAGGGCAACCACCCAACCCTCTCACAGTGCCAATACCCAGGATGAGGACCTAAACTGCTAGTTCTTCACCTCTAGGTCTTATCAATTCATAGAAGTAAGAATGGACTTACCTAAAGTCGACCCCAACCACCTAGAGCAGTGGGAAGACACACTTAGCAGGGACCCCCAGGAAATTACAGGGAGCACAGGCTAGCGGCTTTACAAGCCTAATGGTTTAGGTCCTTACTTTGGAAAAATGTATTTCATACAGACCAAAATACCACCAGATGGCTATTATTGGAAATACAAATGTTATTTTGACCCACCCAACCGGGTTTAAATATTGTCCCTGTGTACCCAGCCTAAAGCTGCGTACACACAGTCCAGATTTCTTGAAAAGATGACAGACAGGATCTGCAAGATCCTGTCTGCCACTTTCAAAGATCTGCATACACACAGTCCTGAGCGTTCTCCCTATGAACATCATAGGAGGAAACACTCGGAACTGTGGCTTTATCGTACTATTATGTGTACCCAGCTTTAGACAGGCAGATTTGCAGGTGTTTGCCACAGGTGCACACATGTGTACAAGTCTCTGTAGCAAATCCATTGTCCCAGTGACCCCCACTGAACACCTTACCCTGTGCTGAATAAGTCCAGATCTAATCGTATGCAAAAGGATGTATCATGTATCAGCAAATAGGCTGGATGATAACTAATAATTAAATCTTTCCTTTTTTTAAAATAATTTGAATAAGAGGCCCTGTTTTAAAGGAGAAACTATAGTGTGTATTTTTTTCAAAAATAGTTAGAACTAAAAAGTATCTTGGGCAGGGAGGTAGGATTAGTACTTTCTACTCCTCAATATAATTTCTGCCAGCTTCCTGAAGTACTATCTTTAATACAGGAAGGCCCGGGCACTAGCCTGGCAGATGAAATCTGTTGTGCCGAGCTCACCAACTAAACAAGGAAGGTAGGGATAATCAACCTATTTCCGCCGTGGAGAGACATTTTAAAAAGTTCATTTTACATGAGCCTTTAAGTCAGTTTAAAAAGCAGCCAATTCAACATTCAGCTTTCAACTTACCCTGGTTTTACCTCCTTTCGTGTCTGACACCAGTTAGGAAGAACAGCAAATACAAAACTTGGATCTTCATGGTTCTTCCAAGACAAATGTGACTCGATTTACCTAGAAGTGACGAATCTGTTCTGCCTCCCTTAATAGAAGGTTTTTATACCAAACCATGTAAGCCCAGTCCAAGGAGGGCACAGTATAACCTCAAATTAATAAATTATTCCAGACCAAAGATTTGTATGGGAACGGATTATCAGTAACCCTTTTCCACCACTATCCTCTCAACTACTAGGAAAATCAAATGCAATAATATAATACATGTACAATGTAAAGTTTCTGCAATAGAAACAATCAAAAAACCAATTTGCCTATTGAGATAAAAGTTTTTACCATAGTGTAAAAAAAAAATGCTTATTCATAATTTATTTGAGGGTTTGTTAGTGTTAGCCATTCCTTACCTCTTATCCTTACCTCTCATTCCTTACCTCTTCAGTCAGTAACAGAGGAAAGACGGGAAAGAGGAAAGGACGACAGAGAAGGAAGGAAAAGAGGACAGGACATGATGGGCTCCTATGATCAAACGTTTATGCGACAGGAGCCGGAAGGAACGAGTGAAGGAAGGACAAGAAGGAAGGAGAGACGCCCCGTAGTGGCAGGACCTCTGCATTCACGGCCGAACGTCGGAAGACAGGACAGAGGCATGCAGGTACAGCGCAGGGCAGTAAAGAGGAAGGACGGACAGTATGCAGGCACGTAACGAGAATGGAAGGACAAAAGTCTGGGAAGGTAAGTGACCTAGTCATGCCTTTAAAGCGAAGGGCAGGACACGATTCAGGAAGGGAGGGAAGGCAGTAGAGCGCAGAGTCCAGGACAAGACACCCCCCAAGGGGGGGACGGACCGTATAATGCCCACCGAACCGCGCGAATCGGCAGGCCGGACAAGAGGAAGAGGGGAACGAGGAAGGAAGGAAATGCGCCTGGAGTAAAGAAAAAAAGCGAAAGAGAAGTAGCCGGACAGAACAACGCGCCAGGTCGGGCCAAAAGGAATTCACGAGGGCGGAAAGCGCAGGAACGGAAGAGAGGGGCAAGGACAGACGCCGGGGAAGGGTCAGGAATGCGCAGGGGGATATGAACAGAGTGAAGGGGGGCCGGGACGAATAAGGAGGACAGGAAGGATTTGTAAGATCAAGTTGGAAAGGACGTAACTAGCAATGACAGGAAAAGCAGGGGCTGGAAGAGAAGGGCCACAGAAAGAGACAGGAATGAAAGGCTTCATCCGTACCTCGCAGTCCTTAACTCTAAGTTCCCGGACCGCTGGAGTCCGTACCTCTTCATTCCTTACCTCTCCTTTCCAGTAACCTCTTATTCTTACCGTCGGCCTTCCGTACCTCTCCGTTTCATACCTCTTCATTCCTTGACCTCACCAGTTCCGTACCTCTTCATTTCTTACCTTCTTCATCCTTTACATCTTCATGCACGTACCTCTGCATCCTAGCCCTCTACCCTCCTTTTCTGACCGCACAATGCATTAACTCTCGGTCAAGGACCTCTCATTTTCCGCGCCTGACCGGCAAGGACGGACGGCGCCGGGAAGGGAACAGAGAGATAGGGGAAGGGGGAAGGGAAGGACATATAAAGGAAAGGAAAGAGAAATTTTAAGTATTAATTAAATATAACATTAAGTAAAAAGAATTTCTATTAAATATCATGTTTAATTAAATATAATTCAACTTAAAATCATTACATAAATTTATAACTTAACTTATAAATTAATTTAAATATAATTTAATGAAATATAAATTAAATTACATATAATTTAAGTAAATATCAGTTCATTAAATTAATAAATAATTACTTAATTACAAATTATAAATTTAATTAAATATTATTCCTTAAATATAACTTAATTAAAATTATATTGACATACTTTTCAATTACCATTGTTAATTAAATATTCAATTAATTAAATATAATTTAATTTAACTAACATGTAATTAACTCTAAGTTATTAACTATAATATAGTAATTAACTATAATTTTAAATATTAATTCACATATCTCAAATTTATTCATATTATATATAAATTAATTAACTAATTAATTAATTACCTTATTCTATTAACTAAATATAATTTTCAGTTCACTTAATTATACGTTAATTAAAGTATAAATTTTAAGTTAAATTACATCTCAATTACTTACCTCTTAATTAATTACATATTAATACTTATTAACTATCATTATTTTAAGTCATTACTTCTCGTTTCATTAACTCTCTTTTACGTGAATTACATATACATTAAGTACCAATCATTTTATCTTACATCTATCATTTTCACTAACTTATCATTTACAATACAATCATAATTATTATAAATCGAATTAATAACTCATATATGTTAAATTAATATACTTTAATTTACTCTCCATACTTACCTTCCTTTCGTACCTTATCCATTCGTTCTATCCTTACTTTCCTTACCGACCCTTTTCCTTACATCTCCGTCCTTACATCTCCTTCCTTTTTCCGTTTCGTTTAGTTACTTTCTCCGTTTCTTACCTCTCCTTTCCGTTCCTTACTTCTCCATTCCTTAACTCTCTTTTCCCGGTACGTAAACTAGCATTGGCCGTGACTCTGCAGTTCGGACTCTCATGTACGGGGAAAGAACGAGAGAATTAAAGAGAGACCAGGGAATGAACTCACAAGTTAATTGAAGGATAGGGGACAGGAAGAGTAAGTCAAATGAACAGATAAGGGGCCGTTCCGGAAAGCGGCAAAATTCCTTACTTTCCCTTCCTTTACCTTCCTTCCTTTTTCCGTTCGTTACTCTCCGTTCCTACCTCTCCTTTGCCGTTCCTTTTAATTCCCATCCTTACGCTCTTTTCCCGTTGTTTCTACTCTCCATTCCTTACTCACTCCTTTTCTACCTATCCGTTCCTTACCTCCCTTTCCTTACCTCTTCCTTCCTTACCTCCCTTTTCTTACATATCCTTCCATACTGCTACTGATCTTCCTCTCCTTCCCATACCCTCTTTCCTTACCTCTCTGTTGTTTCTCGACCTCTAATCCTTACCTCTCCTTTCCTTTGCCTTCTCCAAAATCCTTACCTACCTTTTCCGTACCTCTCCGTCCTTACCTTCCCTCTCCTTTCCTTACCTCGCCCCTTTCGCCTTACCTCTTGTTGCCTACCTCTACTTTTCCTTACTCTCCATTTCCTACCTCCCTTTCCTACCTCTCCATTCCTTAACCTCTCCATAAAGAGGGTAAGATAAGGAGAGTAAGGAAAGGATGAGGTAAGGAGGAGTGGTAAGGAAGGGAGAGGAAAGGAGAGGAGAGGTAAAATGGAAGGTAAGGAGAAGAGAGCAGAGGGAGAATGGAGAGGTGGAAGGGAGAGGTAGGACAAGAGGTAAGGAACAGGAGAGGTGGAGAGGAGAGGAGAACGGAGAGGGTATGGAGGAGAGGTATAGAGTAAGCTAGAAGATATATGGAAGGAGTTAAGAAAGAGGTGGAGGAAGGTATAGGAAGAGGAGAGGTAGTAAGCAGTATGGAGGAGGGTAAGGAAAGGAGAGGTGAAGGAACGGAGAGAGGTAAAACGGGAGTAAGAAGAGTAAGTGGTAAGGAATGGAGGGTAAAGAAACGGGGAAAAGAGAGGTAAGGAATGGAAGAAGTAAGGAAATCGGAACAAAGGAGAGGTAAGGGAACGGAGACAGTACGAAGGAAAAGGAGAGGTAGGAAGGAATGGAGAGGTAAGGACTTCGGAATGAAGGTAACGGAACGGAAAAATAGAGGTAAGGGACGGAGAGAGTAAGGAAAGAGAGGTAAGGATATGGTGAGGTAAGGAAAGGAGAGATAAGGAATGAAGAGTTAGAGGAAAGGAGCAGGTTAAAGGAACGAGGAAGAGGAACGGAAAGGAAGATGGTAAGGACGGGAAAAAGAGAGGTAAGGAATGGAGAAGTAAGGAACGGAAAAGGAGAGGTAGGAACGAGAGAAGTAACGAACGGAAAGGGAGGTAAGGGACGGAGAAGGAGGGTAGAAAGAGAGGTAGGAAAGGAGAGGAGACGGAACGGATGGATGGAGGTAAGGAAAGGATGAGGGTAGAGGATTGCGAGGTAGGTAAGGAAGGGGGAGAGGTAAGGAACAGAGAGGTTAAGGAAAGGAAGAGGTAAGATAAGTAGAGGTATGGAAAGGCGAGGTAAGGACAAGGAGAGGTAAGAAAAAGGATCGTTGGTCAAGGAACTGGAGAGGAAGGAACGGAAAAAGGATGAGGTAAAGGAACGGGAGAAAGTAGAAAGGAACGGAAAAGGATGGAAGGGTAAGGAATTGAGAGGGTAAGGAATGAAGAGGTAAGGAATTGAGAGGTAAGGAACGGACAAAGAGAGAGGTAAGGAACGCGGAAGAAGTAAGGAACGGAAAAAGGACCGAGGGTAGGAATGAAGAGGTAAGGAATGAAGAGGTAAGGAATGAAGAGGTAAGGAATTGAGAGGTAAGGGGAATGGAAAAGAGATGTAAGGGACGAGAGAGGTAAGGAACGGAAGGTTAAGGAATGGTGTGAGGTAAGGAAATGAGAGGTAGAAATGAAGATGGTAAGGAAACAAAGAGGTAGGAAAGGAGAGGTAAGGAGAGGTAAGGAAAGGAGAGGTAAGGAAAATAAGAGGTAAGGAAAGGAGAGGTAAGGAAAGGCGGGGGGAGAGGGAAGGGAAGGAGGGGTACGGAAAGGAGAGGTAGGAATGGAGAGGTAAGAAAGGAGAGGTAAGGAATGGGAGAGGGTAATAGAGGTATGGAAAGATGAGGTTAAGGAAAGGAGAGGTAAGGAACAGAGAGGTAAGAAAAGGAGTGAGTAAGGAATGGAGAGGTAAGGAACGGAAAAAGGCAAGAGGTTAAGGAAGGGAGAAGTAAGGAACGGGAAAAGAGAGTACGGAAGGAAGGAAGTAAAGGAATATTAGGAGGTATCGGTAAGGAGCGGAAAATAGAGGTTATTTTGGTAAGGGACCAGAGAGGTAAGGAATGGGTGCGGTAAGAAAAGGAGAGGCGAGGGAATGAAGAGGTGAAGAAGAGGTTAAGGTAAAGGAATGGTAAGATAAGAAATGAAGGGTAAGGCATGGTATGGTAAGGCATGAAGAGGTAGAAGGAGAGGTAAGGAATGAAGAGGTAAGGAATTGTAAAATTTTGAGGGTATGGCAAAGGAGAGGTAAGGAATGAAAGAGGTAAGGAATGAAGAAGGTACGGAAAAGCGAGAGGTAGGAAATGAAGAGGAGGAAGGAATGAAGAGGTAAGGAAAGGAGAGGTAAGGAACGGAGAGGTTGAAAAGAAAAGGAAGGTGGTAAGGAATGGAGATGGTCAAGGAACGGAAAAGGAGAGGTGAAGGAATGGAGAAGTTAGGAACGGAACAGAGGGTAAGGAAGAGAGAGAGTAAGGAACGAGCAAAAAGGAGAGGATAAGGAACAGAGAGGTAAGGAATTGAGAGGTAAGGAATGGAAAAATGAGAGGTGTAAGCGGACCGGAGAGGTAAGGAATGGTGAGGTAGGAAAGGAGAGGTAAGGATATGAAGAGGTTAAAGAAGGAAGAGGTAAGGAATGAAGAGGGGTGAGGAAGAAGAGCGGTAGATATGGGGAGGTAAGAAAGGAAAGGGAAGAAGAGTAAGGAATGAAGAAGGGAGTGTGTTATGTTTAACTGAGTAGTAAGGATTAAGGACGGAGAGGTAGAATGAAGAGGTAAAGGAATGAAGAGGTAAGGAAAGAGAGGTAAGGAATGAAGATGGTAAGGATAGAAGGGTAGGAAAGGAGAGGGAGAGGTAAGGATGAAGAGGTAAGGAATTAGAGAATGGTAAGGAAATGAAAGAGGGGTAAGGAATAGGAGGTAAGGATGAGAGGTACGAATGAAGATGTAAGGAATGGAGAGGTAAGGAAAGGAGAGGTAAGAATGAAGAGGTAAGGAATGAGAGGTAAGGATTAATAGGTAGGAATGAGAGGTAAGGAATGAAAGGTAAGAATGAAGAGGAAGGATGTAACACTAACAAACCCTCAAATCAAATTATGAATTAAGCATTTTTTTTTTACACATGCGTAAAAACTTTAATATGCAATAGGCAAATTGTTTTTTGATTGTTGTCTTGCAGAAACTTTACCATTGTACATGTAATTATATTATTGCATTTGATTTTCCTAGTAGTTGAGGGATAGTGGTGGAAAAGGTTACTGATAATCCGTTCCCATACAAAATCTTTGGTCTGGAATAATTTATTAATTTGAGGTTTACTGTTGCCTCCTTGGACTGGGCTTACATGGTTTGGTATAATAAACCTTCTATTAAGGGAGAGCAGAACAGATTCGTCAACTTCTGGTAAATCGAAGTCACATTTGTCTTGGAGAGAACCATGAAGATCCAAGTTTTGTATTTGCTGTTTTCCTAACGGTGTCACGACGAAGGGAAGAAAGATAAAACAAAGGGTAGTTGAAGCTGAATGTTGAAATTGAATGGCTTTTTAAACTGACTTAAAAGCATCAAATGTAAAAATGAACTTTTTAAAAATGTTCAAAAAAAATATCCAAGGCAAAGGAAATAGGATTGATTATCCCTACCTTCCAAAATTGTTTAGTTGGTGAGCTACGGCACATACAGATTTTCATTGCAGGCTAGTGCCGGCCGTCCTGTATTAAAGATAGTACTTAGGAAGCAGGCAGAAATTATATTGGGAGGTAGAAAGTTACTAATCCTACCTCCCTGCCCAAGATACTTTTTATGCTAACTATTTTTGAAAAAAATACACACTATAGTTTCTCCTTTAAAACGGGCCTCTATATTCAAATTATTTTAAAAGGAAAATAGATTTAATTATTAGATATCAGCCTATTTGCGATACATGATACATCTTGCATACCGAGTCGGATCTTATTCAGCACAGGGTAGGGGTTATCAGTGGGGGTCACTGGGACAATGGATTTGCTACAGAGACTTGTACACATGTGTGCACCTTGGGCAAACACCATGCAAATCTGCTGTCTAAAGCTGGGTAACCATAAGTACGATAAAGCCACAGTTCGAGTGTTCTCCCTATGTGTTCATGGGGAGAACGCTCAGGACTGTGTGTATTGCAGATCTTTTGAAGATGGCAGAACAGGATCTTGCAGATCCTGTCTGTAATCTTTTCAGAAATCTGGACTGTGTGTACGCAGTTTAGGGCTGGGTACACAGGGACAATATTTAAACCTGGTTGGGTGGGTCAAAATAACATTTGTATTTCCAATAATAGCCATCTGGTGGTTTTGGTCTGTATGAAATACATTTTTCCAAAGTAAGGACCTAAACCATTAGGCTTGTAAAGCCGCTAGCTGTGCTCCCTGTAATTTCCTGGGGGTCCCTGCTAAGTGTGTCTTCCCACTGCTCTAGGTTGGTTGGGGTCGACTTTAGGAAGTCCATTCTACTTCTAATGAATAGATAAGACCTAGAGGTTAAGAACTAGCGTTTAGGTCCTCATCCTGGGTATTGGCACTGTGAGAGGGTTGGTGGGTTGCCCTGTAAATGCCCATATCTGGATTTACTCTGCGTTTGGATCACCATGTATCTGTATGTGAATAATTAGCAATAATAATAACATTGGTGTTTTCTGTCTGGCTCAGATCATTCTAAGGATTGAGGAAGAATGGGGGGTGCCCAACGGAATACATTACAAATCATCCAGAGGTCAAGAATGAGATAAAGGAACATTTTAGCAGAAATGCAAAAAAGCTCCCTCCTTCGACGTGTTGGCAGAACTGTACCGCTATGGGAAATGCCAGATTAAGATCTGCTGTTAAAACTCCATGTGGAATGAAGTGGTGAAACCAGTATCCTGAAGTACCACCCAACACTGGCATCCAAATTAATGCGTTCCATATGGAAAGTTCTCCCCAGGGCTGCAGAAATGTAAAGTAAACCTCAAAAGATTTCCAAGTGGCGCTGAGCTAGATAGAATCTTGTTAAATACACCGGAGGTTGCACACCAGGATCAGGGGAGACATACCAGAATAGTTGCAAATAAAAAGCCTTTATTACTGAGCCTAACGCGTTTCGGACAACAGGTCCAATCATAGGCATTTGAAGAAGTGAATGGTCGGGGGGTTGTTTATACACCGAGCCTTTGAATATTATAATAAGATATATCATAAAGTTGAGCCCACATGTGTTCTTTTATACACTGAACTAGATAGACACACCATTTGCGCATTGGTTCGGTCTATCTACAGAGACTAATGCTCCTGGCAAGAATAAGGGCCATTCTAGAGATAGGCAACCTCAGTGATTGATAGGGCACTGAGGAGGTGGAGGGCAACACCCAAAGGGAAAACCCCAACACACTGGGAAAAGTTAGTTTAGTGTTTTCACATTATGAACAGGAGGTAAAGGAGCTTTGTCTTACCTTTGTTTGTCAATAAAACGTTCAGGGGAGCCGGGAATGAAGTTAAGTAACTTACCCGTGTCTCGCTCCTCCGAAGCTTCCTCTGACAGGTCCCGATGGACTCTGTATTCTATGGTGTATCGCACTTGCAACATGCGAGTACTAAGTCATATTTGAAAGTATTAAACATGGAGTAGTGTAGATTGGATGAGGATGAATTACATATTTTACTCTACGTTAGCAGAAACAGCTTTTAAAGGATTTTTTAAAAAAAATAATAATTTACAAAAATACTGTTTTTTTACCAGTTGATGATGCCAAAGCGTTCTTTAAAAGGAGAAGTAGAGGCGGCCCCCAACAAATTTTCCAGTCCAGGTGCAAGCACCTGCAGATCTATAGTAGACACATAAATATGCATAGTGACGATATACGTGACATCACGCTCCGTGCGCTCAAGGGCACGATCTAACCTCTGTCTCATCAGTTATTTGCTGTTCCAGAATGGGTATCTGCCTCCTCCCTCTGCTCAAAGAGCTTTTAATATGCTTGGGCAAGTGCATTGGAGATAGCGAGGGAAACAGCATGCAATCATTGACTGTTAATTTAAGCAGGACACACCCATGATTGACTGCATAGAGGAGGGAGCCAGCTTACTCTGCCATAATGGAGGCAAAATGATACTTAAATATCTGGTTAATAATACAGGTAATGTGACAAATATTATCAGTTGGGGTTGGGGCAGTTTTGAACCTTTGCTTTGTAGTGTTGGCATCCCCTTCCGAAAACCCTGAACCGCCATGGTTTAAATTCTAAAAGAACAAAACCATAAAAATACCAGACCAGTTCCCTCGACTTTAGCTTCTAATGTAACTTTGGGAACGGAGTTGCATTGGGGCTGGGACCCGGCAGTCGTGTCTGTGTGATTGTTGAGAATTAAACTGTGAGTTTAGGATTTATTTAAAACACTGCAGCTTGGAGGGCTTGGGCAAGAGGGAGGGCTCCACTGCACATGCCTAAATCCTCCAGGAGGATAGGAAATGGCAGATACATTTTGACAACCGGCAGGCGATGTAAGGTTAGGATTTTTATAACACCACACAGTGGGGGCCAGCGTGGGTTAAATTTTTAGTTTTGGGTGGGGGTGGGAACAAGCTGTTTAAATACTGAAAAATAGCAGCAGAAACAATTACAGGTAGCAATGATTAATATGAGGGGTCTTCATCATTAGGGATATAAGAATTCTAACTTTACATATTGTATATTTATCTTCCAGACGGCAGTGGGGAAACGGACTGTCAGTGTTAATTGGAAATGAAAAGAGTCGCGACAAACGGGAAGCCAGGAAAAAGAACCCAAATGCAAGAGAAAGAAGAGTGAAAGAGTTCCAAGAAAGGGGAAAGGGAAAGGAGAGGAGAAAGTGCAGAAGATGGGAAGAGGCCGAAAAACCTGTTGAACAGAGTACAGTGACAGTGAGTCAATAGTTCAGAGAGTGAAGAGAATAACCAGGGCAGAAAGCTGCAAATATAAAGAGACAGTAAGAGACATGCTAAGCAGAGTAATAGTGCAGTGAGTCAAATAGTTCAGAGAGAGAAGAGAATAGGACCAGGGCAAGAGACTGCAAATAGAAAGAGACAGAAGAGAATGCTAAGCAAGTAATAGTGACAGTGGAGTCAAATAGTTCAGAGAGTGAGAGAGAATAGCCCAGGGCAAGAGGCTTGCAATGAAAAGAGACAGAAGATGCTAAGCGAGAGTAAACGTGACAGTGAGTCCAAATAGTTCAGGAAAGTGAAGAGAATAGACCAGGGCAAGAAGCTGCAATATAAAGAGACAGAAGAGATCTGCTAAGCAGGTAATGTGACAGTGAGTCAATAGTCAGAGAGTGAAGAGAATAGACCAGAGCAAGAGACTGCAAATAGGAAGAGACAGAAGAGATTGCTAAGCAGGTATAGTGACAGTGAGTACAAAAGTTCAGAAGTGTGAAGAGAATAGACCAGGGCAAGAGGCTGCAATAGGAAGAGACAGAAGAGATCTGCTAGCAGAGTAATAGTGACAGTGAGTCAAACAGTCAGAGAGTGAAGAGAATAGACCAGAGCGAAGCTGGCAAATAGAAAGAGACAGAGAGAGAGCTGCAAGCAGAGTAACAGTGACAGTGAGTCAAAATAGTTCAAGAGAGTGAAGAGAAGAATAGACCAGAGCAAGAGACTACAAATAGGAAGAGACAGAAGAGATCTGCTAAAGCAGAGTTAATGTGACAGTGAGTCAAACAGTTCAGAGAGTGAGAGAAGAGACCAGGGCAAGAAGCTGCAAATAGAAAGAGACGAAGAGATCTGCTAAGCAGGTAACAGTGACAGTGAGTCAAAAAGTTCAGAGAGTGAAGCGAATAGACCGAGCAAGAAATAGGAAGAGACAGAAAAAATCTGTTTGAAGAGGAGAGAGAGACAGCCAGTGTGTCAGGAGTACAGAGAGTGAAGGGAATGAAGAGAGTGCAGGAGATGAAAGAGAATGAAGATAGGGATGAAGAAGAGATTACAAATAGGAAGAGACGAAAAAGATCTGTTGAAGAGACAGACAGTGACAGCAGTGAGTCAAATAGTTCAGAGAGTGAAGAGGGCAGTGATAGGAAGAAGAAGGATCTGCCCATGTAAAAGAGACAGACAAAATCTGTTGAAGAAGGAGACAGTACAGCAGTGAGTGCAAGTAGTTCAGAGGCTCAGAAAGCAGCGAGTAGACAGAGAGCACAGGGAAAGCTTTGCCTAGTGACTCCTAAGTAAATGAAGAAGTAGGGAAGGTAGACATGAACAGAATTGGAAAAAAAAGTCTACAGACCATTGTGCCTAATGTAGACATAGATACACTGTTTTCTGTAATGTAAAAAAATTTATTAAAATTGGACAAAAAATTTTGAGTGCTGAGTGTTTATAAGTTACTTTTGCTAAAAGGGAAAATTGCAAATCATTGGTTCTGTAGAATTTAGAAGCTTTCAGATGTATTGCCATTGCACTAGGGGTTCATGCAAACTTTTTCTAGCTTTGCGCACAATTTAAAATGCCAATTGCTGTTGTGATAGAATCTATCCATAATTATGCAGGAGTTTGAAGGCCACATTGCATTTTCCTTTAAAGGGCGGGCAGGAATGAAATGGGGTTGGAAAGCAGAGCAGAATAAAGTTACCAGAGAAAGGGAAAGAATAATGGAGAAGATCCACTATTCTGCAGTCCTGCGAGTATCTAAACATATGCAAAGAAAATGATACTTGTATTATATCATGGATAAGTAAGACTAGTAAGCCCTACTTTCAATATACACCGTACCCCAACTTGTTTAAAGGGAAACTATAGTGTAAAAAGTAACCTGAGGCAGGAGGTAGGATTGGTTGTTTTTACCTCCCAATTTTATTTATAACGAGGAGGAGCAGCAGGAAAAAGAAAACTACTCTGCCAGTCTTCCTGTATGCTTCAGCACATCTTTCAATTAGAATGGGCCCCGGCCTATAACTGGCAGAGAAAACGTATGGCGCGTGTACCCTCAACAAAACAATATTGGGAGGGGGAATAATCAATCCAATCCTTGCCCCAAGGTGCTTTTTATTTTTACAAAGTTAATTTTTACAGTATGTTGTCCTTTAAAGGAAATGCAAAAATCTGGTGAATTATCAGTTACCTGCCCCCAATCCTAACAATATATTTTGCACTTTATTTACCCTGTATACTAACCAAATATTAGGATAATTATGTCCATTCTGGCAGTTGTAAGCTGGCCCCTCCCTCCATGTGGTCAATCAAGGCTCAACACAACCAATATTTCACTGTGTGTCACTGCTGCCTCCAATGGACATGCCCAAGTCTATACAAAGCTCACTGAGCAGGTGGAGGAGGTGGTACCTTTGCCAGAAAGTAGAGATGGCCGAACTAGGAAAGTCGCGTCGTTTTCAACATATGGAAAGTTCGAAAGATCAAAAACTTATATTAAAGGTCGAAAAGTTCTTAATGAAATAACAATTAAATATCAATGGTAACTTAATGTACATTACTGTGGGACCTGGGAAATGGTCTGGGGAACATTTTCCAATATCCAGGACTTTTCAAATACTCGATTTTACTCTGACGCGCGCTACTTATAGCTCTCGCGTTTTCATTTGATAATTATCCAAGGACTCGCGGATTCGAGAATTCATATTTACTCGTGATAGGTAATAATAGACTTTTACTGCATAACGCACACTCAAATGTTCTAACATTCGATAATTATCGAAAGTCCGGAAAATATCGAAAATCGGGTCGGGATAGTTCGAGAAGTCCGATAGTCCATTCGAAATGAGTTCTAGTCCATCTCTATCAGAAAGGAATAGAACTATTAAATATCTGGTTACAAATGGTTGTAATAAACTGGTAATAGTGGTTGGGATTACGGGCAGATAACTGACACTTAGGTAACACAGTAATGGAAGCTATGGGAACATAGAGATGTGCTGAAAACCACCAGGTTTGGTTCCGTTTTTTTGGATTTTCGGATCTTCGTTGACTTTTCGTTATTTTCAAATGTACCGATCAATTTTTGAAAATAGCCTGAACGTTCAAAGAAAATTATCGAAAATACAATTGAGACCATTCTCAAGTCTTCAATCGGATTTTCAAAGATTTTCGAATGTTTTGAGGCTATGTTTTGCAAAAAAATTATCGAAATTACCTCGAAACGTTCAATTTTCGAAATACGCTCAGAAACCTCGAAAAATAAATTTAGAAACGTTTCAATAGGCTATTTACAAAACTATCCACATATGTCCGACATTCGAAAATTATATCGAAAATTCTGCAGTCCGGATGGGTTGTATAGGGGCAGGGAGTGTCCCATCGGAGTTTGCTGGTATACTATGATACGAAAATAACAAATAGTTATGAATGATAACTATAACGCTAACTATAACGATAGTTGTAAGCCACTTTGCCACAGTTTTATATCTCCTATAATGATGAATTGGGTTAATTGCCCTCCCTGATTGAGTGTTTGACCTGCCTGTATGTAGGTATTTTAATATGATTCCCAAACTACTGTTTTTTTTAATTTTATCTAAATGGAGTTTGGAGCTGGACCAACCGAGCCATTTATAATACATTTATTATTCGTTTTTTTATAGATTGCCTACACCCTGGTCATTGCATTCCCTTTGTCATTTTTGAATCATGACAGATCAGCAAAATGACCGCTGGAAAATTAGCCATCCAGTAACTCAAAATAGTGTTGATAATTGGAAGGGGATGATAATATCAACAAATAAGTTTTAACTAAGTAGTGGGGGAAATGTTGGTCCAAAAATACTTAGGGTAAATGTGACATGATGCTTTGCTGAGAATTCTTACAATTGCTTTGTCATTACTTTTTTTTTTTGCATCACTCCTTGGGCTTTCATCCATTTGACCCCATTGGGCCCCACCACTCCCGGTTCTTGTCTGCCCACTCGCAGTTGCCGTGGCCGGCCCGCTCGTGGGCCTTGACCTGTCCCATTCCGAACTCAGGAACCCATCTTCCCACCTAAAGAAAAATTGGTTGTTTTGACACAGAAAAACAAGCTGTTTTCACACGTGGGAGGGTAGGGCAGTAGATTCTTTACATTTTCTGTGCAGATTTTCACCAGCAGGGGGGGGAGGGACTTCCTGTTTACTCAACACACTGTGAAGTCCTGAGGCCTGTGCTCTGCGGCGAGGTGGAGGAGCGCCTTCGGGAATGTCACATGTCAGCCTCCCCCCCATTAACTTTCTGTTCTCTGTAGTCTCATCATTTCTTTATAGTAGATGATAAGGGTGTTCAATATTATAGGTCGTTAGTAGATAGAGAGCCAACGTGTAGATTAAATACTGTTTAGGGTAAGTAACACAATTAGCGTGGATCCCATTCTGACTCAGAAACTGGATCTGACACGGAAACCCCTTGGTTTCCAAAAATCCGAATTGTTCTGTCCAAAATGGAGTGGACTGTTTGGATTTCGGGACTCAGATCAAATTTTTTCGATGATTATTGGACTATTGGTATTTCCGATATCCTCAAAAATTGCCTTAACGTTCGATAATCTTGAAAATGCGATCGGGGAAACGACTTGTCGAGTTTCCAATTGGGTTTCGAGGGATTCAACCGTTCGAGGTATTTTCGTTAATCCTCAAAAAGCTATGAGTGTTCGATAATCCTCCCCAAACAAACAAAATTAAGCTCGAATAGCACGAAAGTACATTCTGTTTCTAGACATAGGGCTTCTTATTCAGTATAGAGCATCACTGAGTGCACAGTAGGTTTCCTTCAGTTAGTGGCAATACAATTCTCTCAATGATAATCACGATACTGGAGAGCAGCCACAGTTTGAATCTCCCAGCCCCCTCTTTGTCAAGTCAAGTGAAGAAAAAATCCAATGTACCCTACATTGGAATACAAACATGGTACAGCGAAGCGCCAGGAGCATTGGCCCAAATGACAGTATCGAACTGGGGGGGGGGGGTGGGGGGGGGGGGGGGGGGGGGGGGGGGGGGGGCTATTGGGGGGGCCCACCATTAAAATTGAGAGCAGGGGCCCACCAGGACAAATTTAAGGTCCCAGTAACATTTCATATCTCTATTATCACTTATTTCCCATACGTCTGTTTACTCCTATTGGTAATTAAAATGCATTTAAAAATGCCACATTTGGTCAGGCTCGTTGAGGCACTAGCGGATCGGGCAAGCCCCGACTGAACGCGGTTTTGGCTTGCCCCATACACAGCGCGATTATTGCCCGAAAGGGAACGTTTTCGCACATCGTGCGTCAAAGGTTGAATCAGAGATTCGCAGGTGTATACACCTTAACTGTCCCTTTAAATTTTGCAATTTTGCTCTGTTGTCATGGGTCAAGGGCTGTGGACCAACCGTGGAATTCCCTGTAAACCCTGTGGGCTTATAGAAATTAATGAGAAACACCTAGGTTTGTGTAATGAAAAACATAACTATATATCGACATGCCGAAAATGTATCATGCCCATTGATGTCAATGGACCGTACCCTCTGGTATTTTGAAAAGCAACATTGTGGTAAAAACAATTAACAATACTAGCCTTATTTTTTTTAGTCCTTGTTAAAGGATCAATACCTGCTTAACCTATAGCAATCATTATAAATACTGACCCTGGTTTGGAAAAAACCCAATTCTTTAATAATAAATCAATTAAACCCAATCCATATATGGACCCCCCAATGTACAGAAACCCCATGAGCTACACTTAGAACCCCAGTTTTCTATCACATGTGTTTTTTGTAGCTCCCATAAAACATATTTTAATAAACAAAATAAAAAAAGGCTTTTCAGACCAAATAATAATAATAATAAATATTACCCTAACCTTTATTGAAGTTTTCAAAAAAATTTTCTATGTTTTTCGTTGACCCTTCCAGAAAAACTCATTCCAAGAAGGTAATTGAGGGTTTAGAACAAGGCAACCATATCCATTTCACTGATAGAAGGATTATTTGATTAGAAAAACTGCCAATAGAGTGAAACAGCTACAGCCCCCTTTTTGGTATAAATGAGGCATCCTTTGCTTAGAAAATATGAGTAGACGTTCCTCTTTCTCCGTGTGTGAGTTCAACACCATTGAAGATTGAAATCTTGCCTTGTGCTCGGTTTTGCTGGGCTCAGTGCATGTGGATATGCGTATATAAGAGGTTTCTACTGGGATATCATCAGTGAAAATTTACATTTGCAAATTTTAAGGGGACACATACTGAAAGATTGACTTTGCCTCATTCGTTAATCTAGATAGTGAATACATGTAAGTAGCACTACTCTGATTTGTGGGTGTTGCTGCATGCATTCAATCCAGCACACATTTCGTTTGGAGTTAGTATCCCCCGCTCTTTTTAACCACTCACCACTCCCATCCGACCGGCCTTGTTCCACCAAGCCAACTGTCAAGCTGCACACAGCACACAGCATCCAACTGTCAAAACTCTGGTACCATTCCAGCTACAGTAAATCTTACTCAACAGAAGACTAGTTTTTTGAGAGCAAGGAACTTGATTGACCGCGAAGATAAGAAGTTTTAGATGGGAATATCTCAATGTATATTATAGGCGTCAGACAACAAAAAATAGTATTAGTAGTGGAGGTTGGGGAAGCATTCTAGTTTCCAGTATGGTCAATTTAAATATAACTTTTGTTCAGTATAGATGCTCTAATCCAAATAGGATCTTATGCCAAACGGGAATGACACAGTTGATGGTTTAACTAGAGTCCTAAAGAGTTCTAAGTTATATTGACCTTGTTAATGGCTGCGTTTGGAATATACAGTAAGTGTAAAATTGCAACCTAGTTTTGCCTAGTCATATAATTGTCTGTGCTGATGATTGTGTTTGGAAGGCACCCAGAATGCACCTAATGAACAAAAGTTTTCAGGTTACAATAAATCCAGACATTTTCAAAGTGAGCTTCACATAGTTCATGGGATATTTCATGGTGATTGTACCATGCCTGTGCTTATTTAATAAGGTGTAACAATTTGAAGCAAACTAATGATATGTTAGCTTTTTAGATGGGTGTCTACATTGTTAGAAAAAAACCTGAGGGCAATCTGAATGGTTGTGGCAGACGACGAGAACAAGCCCCAAATGTGTAATATTAGGAGATTTAAGTCAATCAAGGTTTAAAACTGGGTTAAAAACTTATTTTGTTTTAATTTTATTAATTTAAGTGTTTGTTTAGTTCTCATAAAAAAAAAGTAACGGATAGAGATGTAACTAAACTGGCAAGGTTTCTTCCCTAAATAGCGTTCTGCAAAACTAATTGAATCTGTTATATCGGATTTTTAGAATTTTCTAGCACATTTTGAGTATTTATTCCCATGTCTCGAATCTCACTAGGAATTTTAGATTTTTTCTAATGGAATTTTTGATTTTTACTCATTAAGGACGTGTACAGGGGAGCTCTCACCCTCCCTCCGCTTCTTCCACTCCTGATTATATTTGTGGCCAAAAAATAAACATTTTTGTTGTGTTAGGGGACCCCCCCAACCACAAATAAATGCCATGGTTTTTACCTTAAAAATGCACACAAAGAGACTTACCCAACCTCGTTTCCTTGGATCTCTCTAAAGGCTGGCACCCTTGTCTGTGATTGGCTGACTCTCTTTAACGCAATTATATCTAATAATCAACTATTAATATGTTCCTAAATACCAATATGAAGCTTCAAATAAACATCTGGGCTATTTTTTTCATTCAAATGGTCTTCTACAAAGTGATCTGTTGTTGCTATTTATCACAAACAAAACAAACTGATCTCTACAAACATTCTGACGAATGGGGAGTTTTGGACATGGCCCTTTCTACTCTGAGCTGGTTAATTGTCTTTAAAGGAGAAATTCAGAGGGAATATCATTATCGATATTTATTCTTTTTACAACAAATCACTATTGATACATATTGTCTTTTTTAAAATTGGATTTTGTATTTTCTTATTGCTTTTTGATGAGTTATTAGTGAGCTGACATGTTAGGTTCTGTAATGGTCCTTTATCTTCCCAGGGTGCCACCATTTCCTTCTCAATGTCACTAATGGATGGCCATAGACCCCCAAATTTTTATGGTGGTCAGAGATGACCGCCTAGATCTCAGTCATACGATATCGAATTATCCCGATATCGTACGGACCGTTGGTCGTTTAGGAAGATTCCTGAAAGATCTTTCAACGATATTCCAATAATTTCCACATCGGCCGTTGAAAAATGTTGGCCAACCGCAAGTCAATCGTATGACCTCGGGGATTGTCGCGTGGTCTAGGGCCACCATTATACAGTTAATTTCTATTGGCTGTTGATGTGTCAAGCATGCTCAGATCTTCTACTGAGAAACTGACATTACCCAAGGGGACTGAGGGACCGTAACGGACAACTTAGCCCAAGAACAAAAAGCAACCGCAAAAAAAAATATAGCTGAAACAGTGTATGCATGTTTCCTTATCCATGCTTTTGTTACCAGGCATTGCTTTATGATTTTATGGACGCCAATGGTGGACGACTGGGATGTGCCCAGGAGAGTTTATGAAAAAGCACCCAGGCATTATGGGCAAATTTCTAGGATCGTGGAAGACTAAGGAAGGAGAAAGAATTGCAACGGAAGGAGAGGAGGAGTTCAGAGCAACAATTGTCAAGCAATTCCCCCACTACTGCAATGGCAGGACGTGTGCCGGGAGAATCGACTGCACTGATAAGCCACATATGTTGTGATTCACCATGTGCACGAAGTGCATGAAACCGGTATCGTAAAGTACCATATACCTCAGTCTAACTTCCGCCGGCGAGACGCTTTGCAGGTCTGTGTTAAAGAAATATGTAACAGGCCTTCATCGAGCTTACTATGTGTCCTATGGCGCACATTTATAGTGGAAGTAAACGTTCCCTAACTTATTGGATTCTTCGTTACACCAAGTGTGTGGTAAGGCCAAGGATGTCACACAGTGGTGTTTTTCAGCCATCGGCTGGCCGCCGGGTCGAGTGCTCTGACACTGGGATTGACCAAGCAGTATCACGGTTGATCGGGGTTCTCTGTTCGTCGCATGCCCCATGCCCTGTTCTCCTTTTCCCGACATCAGAGCCAGGCAGAGACGGGTCCGTCGGTGGTCTGTACACTTTGTTCCCCTCGGTGCGGCGGAGCTGTATACCCATGAAGGAGCATCACGACCACAGTTATAGTATCATGTTATTCGATCCACGCAGTCCTCGGTTTCTGCCACATCAGAAACGTTGCGGTTGTTGCCTGCCGCCCGTCCGTACACTAGACCATCCGTCGCCGTTGGGTGCCCGGATCTGTGGGTTGGGGAGTCGTATGACAACACGCACGAACACACCTGATTGAATTGTTGATGGAATAGTTCACACAAAGACGGGTGTGTGGTGTGGTTGGCCTCATTTTTCTTTCCCGGACACCTACGCATTTTGGACACACCGTCCTTAATCATAGGCTATGCAAGCCTTTGATTAAGGACAAGGTGTGTCCGAAAACGCATATAAGGGGGTTTCCTTAGTTATGGTGTTTTGAGCCCTTGAACCTTTGGATTATTGCGAGAAGGAAGATGCAATAGTTGAAAACAAGTCATGGCACTGTCGTTCCTGCCCCCAGCTGTGCTGCACGTTCCAACGCGCATGCAAAATTCCTTTATTACAGGGTACAAAGGAGGGAAAAATGTTTTAGGAGTCCAGATTGGCACTCAATGTATCGTTGCAAAAACCCTCGAATGTATGAGTTGGTAACCTCAAAAGTGACATAACCTCAAATGTATTGTCGGGAACCCTAAAATTCGGCCATAACCCTTGAATGTAGCAAAAAAACTCAAAGCGAACCCTGGATTGCGCGACGTGCGGAGAGTTATTGTTTAAACAAGTTTTTGTGATTTACGTGTTTCCCAGGGTATTTCCAGGTCCACAGCCATTACAGAAGTTACCTTTGTTATTTTAACTTAATCTAGCACTATCCAAACTTTTTCGCTATTGACTTTAAGGGCATGTTGGCCACCTGCTTGCAAGTTCAGGCAAGCAGAGGGACGGGAAACAGAATCTAAATAAAGTAGCAGTGGTGGGGGTGGGCTAGAGTGCCCTTACAATATATATAAAAGTTTTAATAAGGGGTAGAGATACCTTTAATGGTCGGTTTTCGAACTATAGAAACTTTAGAACTTTTATTGAAGTTCGCTAGTCGGAAAAACAAACAGAAGTTCGGCCTCTCTAGGCGTTTATGGCAAGAAAGGAGGGAGAATTGACAGTATAATCTCCAAGACAAATTAATATGGTATGTCTATAATTTATTATAGCCCTATAGAGCTCCCCTGCTATATACTTACCAAACTAAAAATAAAAGACAGCTTTTATATAAGTCTAAATTGCTATTATTTACGTTTTAGACTGTTACTTTCTAAACATTTTTCTATGTTATTGTGAGTCTCTGGTGACAGTCGAAAACAATAAATGCTGTAAAGAGAATTTGTTTATTGTATCTTTTAGCCGAAAAAGGACCTATTGTGGCCAGGAAAAGAAAAAACAAAGAGACACGTGGTTAAACCGAAGCTGGAGAGCAACAAAATCTATGATGGAGACGATGAACAAGTCAGACAAAAAAAGGGCACGGCAAGAACAAAAATCTATGGAAAGTGGAAGGGAAAGGTAAAAAAGCATGGAAGGACATGTAGCTAAAGAAGCGGATGGGAGAGAACCAGAGGAAAGGAGAAGAGCAGGGAAGGGTCACAATGGAAACAAAGAGGGATGGGATGGAATGAGCAGGGCAAGCATAACAGCATGGAACAAAAGAAGGCAGGAAGGGTAAAAAAAGCATGTGGGAAGGAACATGTAAAAGACACAATGAAAAGGAAAAAGGAGGAAGGAGAAGAGCCAGGGAAGAGTCCTTGGGGGAAACAAGAGGTAAGGAACATGCTGGGAAGAATAAAAAGCATGGATAAGAAGGTCCAGGAAGGAGTAAAAAGCATGGGAAGGAACTAGAAGAGGAAGGGACCAGAGGAAAATGAATAGGCATGGAAAAATATTAGCGGGAAAATAAAAGCATGAAAAGGGAAATCAGAAAAGTGTAAAAAGCAGGAGGAAAAGGACATGAAAGAAAGAGAAAGAACTGTTGTCTACTAGAAAAAACAAAAAAACATTAAATAAAAATATTCAACATTACAAGTCCACGGTTTGTCATTTATTGCGTTCAATGTATATAGCAGAACAGAATAAATGATACAAAATATTTTAGTACAATTTATTGAAATATCATATTTCTTATCCAAGCTGCACTGTCAATAGCCCCAACTATCTTCAAAGCTAGGTTCTCCATTCTACGTTACAGTAGTTGACATTTTATGAGAGGGTTACAGAACAATACATTGAGGGGTACCAAAATCGGACAATACATTCAAGGGTTACGATACATTCAGCTACAGTCAGCCCCCCCCCCCCAACCCCTCGGGTTTGGGTTCCATCACTAAAGCTTATAATGATCGAGGAACTCTGGGTATCACTTTGTGTATTATAAGGGATAATTGTATCCCCCTGTAAATTATAGGATATTAGAAATCACTGAAGGCGTGATGTGTCCCTCTTAAGGTATATAGGTCTGTGGGAACTCTGGATACCATCTTGTGTAGTATAAAAACATAAGTATCCCCTTCTTTAAAATTTATAGGATATTAAAAGTCACTGAGAGTTCTGTTTCATATAAAGGTACAAGACACAGGTTGTTATAAAGTCAGGGGACTGATGCAAACCATTTATGTAAAAAAGAAATCATGTTATCCATGGGGCTATTATTATTAGTCACTGATGAGGTAGGTCGTCCATAAAGGTACAAGGGGTCATAAGCTGAAGGTAAATGGCAGGAAACCCCCCCAATTAGTTGTATGTATTGGGTTAGTATCTTCAGACAATAAATTAAAAGGACATTAGAGTCACTGAGGAGTTAGTCTGTGTCCCTATAAGGTACAGGGAACACAGGTTGAGTTATACAGGTCACAGTACCACTCATGGATTATAAGGGGATAATGTTATTCCCCTACTGTAAAAATTAAGGGGTATTAGAAGTCCATAAGGAGTTTTGTATCCGTTTATAAAGTACAAGGACACATGGTTAGTTATAAAGGATATTGATGGAAGAACGTCTAAAACATTTGAAAAATTGAAAATCGAAGGTCAATGGGGGGTAAATAGTTTGGAAAGTTTGAAAATGAACTTCTTCCTAGTTTCACATCCCGCTTTCGGTAATCCTTGACGTCGAGGATTTTTTGACCATTCGGAAAAACTCGAACAGCCGGATTCCGAAAATCCCCGAATGGCCAGAGATCCCGAAATCCGGCGAATGATCGCCAACCCGGCTCTGGACGTTCGGGATCCGCAGCTTTGTGGCCCTAAAGGGCCCTTTGGGGTTAAAGGGGGACCCGCAGCTCAAAACAGGCCCCCCCGACTGTCCATATCAGGCCCTTGTGGTACTAAGAAGTGGCTCATTGTGGTCCTTCAAGAACGGGCCCTTTGGGGCTTAAGGGGTACCAACAGCTCAAACCGGGACCCCCACTGGCACTTATAAGTGCCTGTGCCGCCCTTGGAAGGGCTCCTGCGGGCCCTAACAGGGCCCATGGGGGTTAAGGGTCCCGCGCTACAACGGGACCCCCTGCGGCTCTTAAAGGCATTGGGCAGGCGTCTTCTGTACTTCCCTTTCCGGTGACACCAGCCTCCACTGAGGGGGCCACGATCCCGAGAAAGTACCACTGCGGCTTCAAGGGGGACCTCCGGCTCAAGTGGGCCTCATGAGGACGATTGTTACCGGATCTTGATCCAACGTGAAGTTATTCAAGCTAGCAGAACACAACCCCACTGAGGTCGCCGATGCCAGGCAGCTCACTGCGGCCAACAAGTGAGACCCGATGCACCGCCGGCCCCTCAGCGGAGGCGATGTTGCGCTTTTTCTTCTTTTCTTCAGACATCGCTTTTGCGAAAAGTTCTGAGCTTGCGGAGGTTTTGCACCTTTTATATAGGTTTGCAGAAAACCCTATCGTTTCTGATTGGTCAATTTTTCAACTGCTCTGGTTTACATTGCGTTTAAATTAAACCGATCGATCTTCAGAAACTCGGAAAATCTGATTGGTTAATGATACATCCATGTAAAACCAAGCATTAAAAAAATCAGAAGAAACGGGATTTAGGGGTTTTCTGCAAACCTATATAAAGAAGTGCAAACCTCACGGAGCTCAGACCAGGTCATCGCAGTAGCACGTAGATGGTAGAAGAAAGAACACCGGATCAAGACGCCTGGTAACATCGGCCTCGTAGAGGCCCACGGTGCCGGAGAGTGGGTACCCCTGGTGGCAGCAGGACCCATTAAGCCCCAAGGGCCCTTATCAGGGCCACAAAGGTCCTGTAAGTCACGGTTCGAGATAAGGACCCCCGAACAATACAGCTGTGGATTGTCAGCATTCGGCAATCAGTTGAATGGCACGTTTTCAGGATTCTCCGCCCATTCAGTTATTTTCTGAAGCGGACCCGCCGTGCTAGGCCTGCCGACGTTTTGTGAAAATCCTCGTAGTTCGATCGAAATAGTTCGAGTTCGTCTATCCTTAAGTGATACCAATAATTCTCATAGATTGATATAGTATCCTGTACAAACCAGAACTACAGTAGTATGTATATACCAGGAATTCTAATGTTATATAGTCTACCTGTACCAACCCAAACTACCGTATATGATTAATACCAGTAAAGGATCGCCAATATTAATATAGTATCCCTGTACCAACCAGAACTTTCTCTGTTTTTAGGTTTAGAAATCTTACCTATCCACTTTTGAAGCTATCAATGAAATTGCATTACAACAATCTGCCTCCCAGTACCTTGTAAGAGGGGAGGAGAATAATGTTGTTTCTCTCCTTGAAGCTATTCCCTCTTTATTTACCAGACATATCTGCTAGCTCTAGATGTTGCTATCATGGCATTGTTGCTACAGCTACATCGGTTATCTATCCGAAACCCCAAAATATTTCCCATTAGTTCACGTATCCACCCTAACAATTATCTTTTATTAAGGTAGGCCACCTTATATTGAAAAGACGTCTCCGATCCGCGTCCTCCTGCGGAAGTTTCGGGATTTCAAGCAGCCTCGCTGTGGATTGGCTTAAGATGCGGACAATCACAGACACGGCTGATGTCATTGAAGATGCCGCGGGAGAGAAGGCTCTGTGTAAAGGGGTTACCTGAGAGGACAGGCGAAGTCGGGACACAACAAGGAAGTCGACACCACCAGACAGCAAGCCACAGGAAAACAGATTCACAAATATGGAGTGAGGAAATAAAGTTTCAAAATACTAAAAAAATCGGCACACAAAAGTTCATAGGAAAAGTCATACTGAAAGAGCGAGAGGCAAAAAGGAATCCAAGGAAAACTAGGGGTACAAAACAGTGCAGGGAAACCAGCACATGGCTCAATCGGCAGGCGATGCATTTTCGGGAATCTATTGCTGGAGTTTCCGGCTCTTTTTAAATCTTGGCGTCTGCTGGGCGACAGTCCGTGACGTCATTGCACACGCAACGTTCCCGTACGCACTTCAGTGGACCGTCACGCGCCCATGGCGCCACTGAGTGCGGTGCGACGGGAGGAGCTGGGCGCCCGCCTCTTGGAGGGACCAGAGCGGGGAGCAGGTAAAGGATGTCTTATCTGTACCCCCTTCCCAGGAGGCCTCAGGACCATTCATGTCAGGTTGTCGTGGAAAGTCCTTGTAGAATTTGAAGTAAATGAGGAGCATGTACATCCAGATGTTTGACCCCAGGAACATTCTTCAGGACCAAAGCACTTCCATTCGATAAGATATTGTAGAGTTTCCTCTGGAAAATCTGGAATCGAGGGGCTCGTCTCCACTCATATTTGTTGGCCATTAACCAAAATAGGAATAGGGGGTGGAAGGATGGAGAAGAAAGTGGGTTTAGATATCCCAGGTTTAAGTAAGACACATGAAATTACATTAGGAATCTTTCATCTGAAGGCAGAGATAACCGAAAAGGGCAGTAGCGGGTGATATTTCATGAGGGAAAAGGACCAATGAACTTAGGGCCGAGTTTGGGACGATGGCAGGCTAAGGTTTAATCAGTCTTAGTAGAGAGCCAAACTTGATCCGATGGTAGTAAGGAGGGGAAGGTCTGGTTTTTTATCCGAGTATGACCCTTCGGATCACGGAGTAGTCTTTGTAAATGTGATTTGGTAGCACTCCAGATGGCAGACATGTGAGCTGCATGTTCTTGGCTGCGGGGGACTCAGTAAGAAGAAACTCTTGTGGGAAGGCCTAAAGGATGTTTGTCCAGACCACAGTCAGAAATGGTGATCATACCTAGTAGAGGAATGTTTGTGGCATTATTTGCAAAACAAATAATTGGTTCCACGGTCAAGAGAACCTATTGCGGAGGTAAACAAGAAGGGCGAAAAAAAAAATGGGTGATGAAAAGTTGAGGCCAGTTCAGGAGCAAAAGGAAACTTGGGGAGAGGGAAAAGTGTGCCTTTTATTAAGCGATCCATCACGACCGAAATGACAATATTCCTTTAGACGGGGAAGGAAGTTCACCAATAAAAAAATCCATAGCAAGATGAGTCCATGGGTGGGAGGGGATCGGTAAGGGTCTCAGAAAAGGTTCCGGGGACCGGAGTTGGTCGGATTTCGATGTAGTAAAGGATACACAGGCTGATTACAAAGTCTTTACGTCTTTTGTTCATGGAGGCACCAAACCAGACGATTAAAGGAGTTGTAAGGTTTATGGATTCCAGGATGAAGGGCCTTGTTTTAGAGCAGTGGGGTCTGTTGGAAGGATGGGTTTAGTCTGTGTTATGGAGGGTATATAACTTCAAACGATTGGAGTAGTTGGATCGGTGCGGAGATTGACGGGAGAGAAGTGAGGGGCACGCGGAGTAGACAGAGAGGCAATGACCTGGAGGAAGGTATGATGGGTCTTTCCTAGATCAGAGGAGACTTCAGATGGGAAGGAAACCTAGAAAGGGCATCCGCTTCTTGTTTATAGTACAGGCCGAAAGGTGATAAGTTGAAGTTTTGAAGCGGGAGAAGAAGAGTGCCCAACGGGCCTGCCGGGGGAATTCAGCCTTTTAAGTGATGATGAATTACGAGAATTTTTATGATCTGTAAAAACTAGTGACAGGGTGAGAGATACTTTCAAGAAGTGTCTCCAGCTTCAAGAGCTAGTTTGACGGCCGAAGTTCACGGTTCCCGATATATAATGTCGTTCTGATGCTGAAAATTTTTTAGAAAAGAATGCACAGGGGTGATGAAGTTTGGGCCATCCGACTCGTGTTTTTGTGATATATTGCCCCAGCTCCAATATTGGAGGCATGCTGTACTTCAAGAAAACAATGGAACAGAAGAGGGTAGCATGTTTAGTATAGGAGTCGCAGAAGAAGGAAATGATGTCCTTTAAGGAGTTGAAGGCTTTCCAAAGCTGTGGGTACAAGAGACTTGGTTTACCCCCCGTTCTTAATAAGGAGAGACTGGGAGATATACAGGAAGAGAATCCCCTCTAAAATGTCATCAAATTGGCGAACCCAATGAATCTTTGAACACTTGTAGAGGTGGTAGGTATTGAGGCATTTCTTTTATGGCATCAATCTTGATTGGGTCCATCTCAAATTTCTTCTTGAGAAATATGGTGAAGCACGAAATGGAATTTGGGGGGGGACTCAAAGATACAACTTTTCAAGTTTGGCGTAAAAGAATTTTGACGAAGAAGGGAAGGACGCTTTTACATGGAGTTCTGTGGGCAGGCAGTTTTCAGAAAATATTTAAGATTGTCATTCTAAATAGACCACTACACGCGACAAGAGATGCTCGGAAAACAGGTTTTACAAATTCCTGAAAAAACGCCGGAGCATTGAGAGGGCAAAGGGCATTCACAAGGTACTGTAATATCGATCACGAGGGTTGAAGGCGGTTTTCCACTCATCCCCCTGACGAATGCGAATCAAATTATAGGCCCCACGGAGGTCTAGTTGGAAAGATAACGGGCATTTTTAAGTGATTCAAACAATACTCAGAATCAGGGGGAAAGAGGGTGGTATAAGGTAGCGGTTTTTAATGGTTATCTTGTTGAGTCCTCTGTTAATCGCATGCAGTGCAAGGGCTAAAGCCCCTATTCCTTCTTTCCACAAAAAAGACCCCAAAAGAATCCAGGCACCAGCAGGGAAGTAGAAGGGTCGAAATGAACCCTCATTGTAAATTGTCCTGATATATTCTTGCATGGATTTAGTTCGGAGGGGGAAAGAAGGATATGTACGTCCTCGTTGGTGGGAACGGTAACCTGGGATAATTCAATAGGGCAGTCATACATGCGGTGAGGTGGAGAAGGTTTCAGCTGATTTTTTACAAAGAGTCTGCAAATTGATATTGTACCGGTAGGGATTACTAGGTTCACGGAACAACAGGAATTATTGAAGAGAGGGAGATGATCTGGTCTGGCAGGTAGGACTCCAGTGTGCATACTGTTAGTATGCCAGTCTAATGTGAGGGTTGTGAATTGACGGAGCCAAGGGGACCAAGAACAAGGGGAGGGGGAGGGGCAATACCGGTAATAAGAAATGAGAATTTTACTCTTTATGGAACAAGGACCGACATTTCATGTAACGGATGAGTGTCATGGAATTAATAACATCAGAGGAGAGCGGTTGCGGAGGAAGGTTTGTGTCAATGAAAATTCCACGGAGAGGATTGGTGGGGTAGGGGCAATAGGGGAATATTTCCAGTTGTTTGGCAAAGGTTGGTCCATGAAGTGCGGCTTCGCTCCTGAGCGAGGAACGCAGGAGTTCCGGACTGTGGGGGTTACATTGAAGAAGGAAGCCTGAAGGAAAAACGGGAAGAGTCTTTGAGGGTGTATTAGGATTAAGCACAGATGAGTCACCCTCTTGATCTAGGCGTGAGAGTTTCCCTGTTTGATGGGAGGCATTCTTTGCGAGAATGACACCTTCCTCCACAGTAGAGGCAGAAGCCTGCGTGCGCCTCCAAAGTTTCCTCTCAGAAAGGTGGGCTCTTCCTATTGCATAGGTTTACTGTTGAGGGAAAATCAGCTGACGACAGAGGAGGAGGAACGTGTGAAGTGAAACGGGGAGCCAAAGGTGGCACGCTCCAGCATGTTCTTTTCTCAGAATGAGCCCTAAGCGAGTATTATTTGATACTGAGGGAGATGAGTTCATCTAGGTAGTTGTAGTCTCTAGAAACCAGGTGTCTTTAAGCGTGTCCGACAGGACTTGAATAGGCGGCTACTAGCGACTTCAGATTCCATGAGACCTCGCAGCCAAGGGAAGGAAAAGTCAAGCATTTGGGGGCATATGGACCCCCGTTTCAATTGGATGGAGAGGCGAGAAGAGGCGGGGGGTTAGTATATTTTTGCGACCCAGGAAGGCCTTTATCAGCCGTAGCCTGTACACAAGGATGCCGCAAGGAATCACTGATTCTACAACAGAGAAGTTCTCCAAAAGACGTGTGCACGCGCCCCATTCCAACGGGGTTAACTTCCAGCAAGGAGATTATATAGCCCCACTTAGCACGGTGATACAAAGTGGAAGGTTGAGTTAAACTGAATTCAGGCATTGGTTGATGAAGCCTTTGAACGTTAAGGGTTCCATTCTACGCATGGGGAGGAGCGCAGTACGTGTGTCGCCTTGTGGGAGACTCACAAGGGAAGAGTGATAGTTGTGCCATCAGGGGAGGCAGTACTAGCTGTAGGGGTGTGGGTGTGGGCGGTGAAGAGCGTGTAAAGCCTTCTATGCGATTATGCTGTGGCTCGCGTATGCTATCCAGGAAGCCGCCCAGGCCTTTGAAGGATCTTCCCAGTGTTTCCAGGGCAGCTATCCGGGTGTTTTCGGTGGGTCATGGCTGGAAAATAGGTAAGGTGTTACCTGTAAGAGGACAGGCGAGAGCACAGGGACCAAATGAGAAAGTACAACAACACCGGAACGGCAAGCCACAGGCACACAGACACCAAATATGGAGTGAGGCATAAGTGCAAACAATATAGAAAGAATTTACTTTTTTTTTTATTTGTTGGAAACAAAGTTTCTTCATAGTGAAAAGTCAAACTTGAAAGCCAGGAGAGGTCAAAAACAGGAATCCCAAAGGAAAACTAGGGTACAAAACAGTGTGCAGGAACCCAGAACAGCTCAAAGGGAAGGCGATCGCTATTCTGGCATCTGACTGGAGTTTCCGGCTGTTTTTAATCATGCGGGCCATTGCACGTCACACACGCAAGTCACACGTCGCACTTAGGACGTCCGGCGCTGGAGCGCTGCTGTCGGAGCGCACAGGGAGACTGGGCGCCGCCATCGTGGGGGGACAGGCACGCGGATGTGAGCAGGTAAGTCAGGTTCCTACACAAAAAAGTAAGATTATCCTTAGGCATTTTTTTAAAGAAATCTACGGGGCTATGGGGGAGTGCGAGACGAGCTGGTACCCCATTATGTGAAGATGGGGTTTCAGCTAGGATGCCATGGCCGCAGAGGCCGGGCTTTGTGATGTAGGGGGGGAAGGGGAAAGGTGGGGTGGAGAAGTAAGGAACGGAAAAGGAGAGGTAAGGAACGGAGAAGTAACGAACGGAAAAGGAGAGGTAAGGAATGGAGAGGTAAGGAATTGAGAGGTAAGGAACGGAAAATGAGAGGTAAGGGACGGAGAGGTAAGGAACAGAGAGGTAAGGAATGGTGAGGTAAGGAAAGGAGAGATAAGGAATAAAGAGTTAAGGAAAGGAGAGGTAAGGAACGGAGAGGAACGGAAAGGAGAGGTAAGGAACGGGAAAAGAGAGGTAAGGAATGGAGAAGTAAGGAACGGAAAAGGAGAGGTAAGGAACGGAGAAGTAACGAACGGAAAAGGAGAGGTAAGGGACGGAGAGGTAAGGAAAGGAGAGGTAAGGAAAGGAGAGGAGAGGAACGGAATGGAGAGGTAAGGAAAGGAGAGGTAAGGATTGGAGAGGTAAGGAAAGGAGAGGTAAGGAACAGAGAGGTAAGGAAAGGAGAGGTAAGATAAGTAGAGGTATGGAAAGGAGAGGTAAGGAAAGGAGAGGTAAGAAAAGGAGTGGTAAGGAATGGAGAGGTAAGGAACGGAAAAGGAGAGGTAAGGAACGGAGAAGTAAGGAACGGAAAAGGAGAGGTAAGGAATGAAGAGGTAAGGAATGAAGAGGTAAGGAATGGAGAGGTAAGGAATTGAGAGGTAAGGAATGGAAAATGAGAGGTAAGGGACGGAGAGGTAAGGAACGGAGAGGTAAGGAATGGTGAGGTAAGGAAAGGAGAGGTAAGGAATGAAGAGGTAAGGAACAAAGAGGTAAGGAAAGGAGAGGTAAGGAGAGGTAAGGAAAGGAGAGGTAAGGAATAAAGAGTTAAGGAAAGGAGAGGTAAGGAAAGGAGGGGAGAGGTAAGGAACGGAGAGGTACGGAAAGGAGAGGTAAGGAATGGAGAGGTAAGGAAAGGAGAGGTAAGGAATGGAGAGGTAAGTAGAGGTATGGAACAGAGAGGTAAGAAAAGGAGTGGTAAGGAATGGAGAGGTAAGGAACGGAAAAGGAGAGGTAAGGAATGGAGAAGTAAGGAACGGAAAAGGAGAGGTAAGGAACGGAGAAGTAAGGAATTGAGAGGTAAGGAGCGGAAAATGAGAGGTAAGGGACAGAGAGGTAAGGAATGGTGCGGTAAGGAAAGGAGAGGCGAGGAATGAAGAGGTAAGGAATGAAAGCAGGTAAGGAATGAAGAGGGTAAGAATGAAGAGGTAAGGAATGGTTGAGGTAAGAAAGGAGAGATAAGGAATGAAGAGGTAAGGAATGAAGAGGTATGGAAGGAGAGGTAAGGAATGAAGAGGAAGGAATGAAGAGGTACGGAAAGGAGAGGTAAGGAATGAAGAGGTAAGGAATGAAGAGGTAAGGAAAGGAGAGGTAAGGAACGGAGAGGTAAGAAAAGAAGAAAAAGGAGAGTGGTAAGGAATGGAGAGGTTAAGGAACGGAAAAGGAGAGGTAAGGAATGGAGAAGTTAGGAACGGAAAAGGAGAGGTAAGGAACGGAGAAGTAAGGAACGGGAAAAGGAGAGGTAAGGAAAGAGAGGTAAGGAATTGAGAGGTAAGGAATGGAAAATGAGAGGTAAGGGACGAGAGGTAAGGAAGGTGAGGTAAGGAAAGGAGAGGTAAGGAATGAAGAGGTAAAGAATGAAGAGGTAAGGAATGAAGAGGTGAGGAATGAAGAGGTAAGGAATGGGGAGGTAAGGAAAGGAGAGATAAGGAATGAAGAGGTAAGGAATGAAGAGGGTAAGGAAGGAGAGGTAGGAATGAAGAGGTAAGGAATGAGAGAGTAAGGGAAAGGGAGGGTAAGGATGAAGAGGTAAGGAATGAAGAGGTAAGGAATAAGGAGGTAAGGAATGAAGAGGTAAAGAGAAGAAGAGGGTAAGAATGAAGAGGTAAGGAATGAAGAGGTAAGGAATGAAGAGGTAAGGAATGAAGAGGTAAGGAATGGTGAGGTAAGGAAAGGAGATGAAGAGGTAAGGAATGAAGAGGTAAGGAATGAAGAGGTAAGGAATGGCTAACACTAACAAACCCTCAAATAAAATTATGAATAAGCATTTTTTTTTTACACTGCGTAAAAACTTTTAATCTGCAATAGGCAAATTGTTTTTTGATTGTGTCTATTGCAGAAACTTTACCATGTACATGTAATTATATTATTGCATTTGATTTTCCTACGTAGTTGAGAGGATTAGTGGTGGAAAAGGTTACTGATAATCCGTTCCATACAAAATCTTTGGTCTGGAATAATTTATTAATTTGAGGTTACTGTGCCATCCTTGGACTGGGCTTTACATGGTTTGGTATAAATAAACCTTCTATTTAATGGAGAGCAGAACAGATTCGTCAACTTCTATGGTAAATCGAGTCACATTTGTCTTGGAAGAACCATGAAGATCCAAGTTTTGTATTTGCTGTTCTTCCTAACTGTGTTCAGCGAAGGGAAGAAAGATAAAACAAAGGGTAAGTTGAAAGCTGAATGTTGAAATTGAATGGCTTATTTTAAACTGATTAAAGGACTAAAATGTAAAAATGAACTTTTTAAAAATGTTCAAAAAAAATATCCAAGGCAAGGAAATAGGATTGATTATCCCTACCTTCCAAAATTGTTTAGTTGGTGAGCTACGGCACATACAGATTTCATCTGCCAGGCTAGTGCCCTGGGCCTTCCCGTATTAAAGATAGTACTCAGGAAGCCTGGCAGAAATTATATTGGGAGGTAGAAAGTACTAATCCTACCTCCCTGCCCAAGATACTTTTTATTCTAACTATTTTTGAAAAAAATACACACTATAGTTCTCCTTTAAAACAGGGCCTCTATATTCAAAATTATTTTAAAAGGAAATAGATTTAATTATTAGTTATCAGCCTATTTGCTGATACATGATACATCTCTTGCATACAGATTCGGATCTTATTCAGCACAGGGTAGGTGTTATCAGTGGGGGTCACTGGGACAATGGATTTTGCTACAGAGACTTGTACACATGTGTGCACCTTGGCAAACACATGCAAATCTGCCTGTCTAAAGCTGGGTACACATAGTAACGATAAAGCCACAGTTCCGAGTGTTCTCCCTATGATGTTCATAGGGAGAACGCTCAGGACTGTGTGTATGCAGATCTTTGAAAGATGGCAGACAGGATCTTGCAGATCCTGTCTGTCATCTTTCAGAAATCTGGACTGTGTGTACGCAGCTTTAGGCTGGGTACACACTGGACAATATTTAAACCTGGTTGGGTGGGTCAAAATAACATTTGTATTTCCAATAATAGCATCTGGTGGTATTTTGGTCTGTATGAAATACATTTTTCCAAAGTAAGGACCTAAACCATTAGGCTTGTAAAGCCGCTAGCTGTGCTCCCCTGTAATTTCCTGGGGGTCCCTGCTAAGTGTGTCTTCCCACTGCTCTAGGTTGGTTTGGGGTCGACTTTAGTAAGTCCATTCTTACTTCTACTGAATTAGATAAGACCTAGAGGTTAAGAACTAGCAGTTTAGGTCCTCATCCTGGGTATTGGCACTGTGAGAGGGGTTGGGTGGGTTGCCCTGTAAATGCCCAATATCTGGATTACTCTGCGTTTGAGATCACCATGTATCTGTATGTGAATAATTAGCAATAATAATAACATTGGTGTTTTCTGTCTGGCTCAGATCATTCTAAGGATGAGAAGAATGGGGTGTGCCCCAACGAATACATTACAAATCATCCAGAGGTCAAGAATGAGATAAAGGAACATTTTAGCAGAAAATGCAAAAAAGCTCCCTCCTTCGACAGTTTGGCGAACTGTACCGCTAATGGGAAATGCCCAGATAAGATCTGCTGTAAAACTCCATGTGGAATGAAGTGTGTGAAACCAGTATCCTGTAAGTACCACCCAACAATGGCAATCCAAATTACTGCTTCCATATGACAAGTTCTTCCCTATGGGCTGCAGAAATGTAAAGTAAACCTCAAAAGATTTCCAAGTGGGCGCTGAGCTAGATAGACTCTTGTTAAATACACCGGAGGTCTGCACACCAGGACTCAGGGAGACATACCAGAATAGTTGCAAATAGAAAGCCTTTATTACTGAAGCCTAACGCGTTTCGGACAACAGGTCCTTAATCATAGGCATTTGAAGAAGTGAATGGTTCGGGGTTTATACACCCGAGCCTTTGAATATTATAAGTAAGGATATATCATAAAGTTGAGCCCAACATGTGTTCTTTTACTACACTGAACTAGATAGACACCAATTTGCTGCATTGGTTCGGTCTACTACAGAGACTAATGCTCCTTGGCAAGAATAAGGGCCATTTCTAGAGATAGGCAACCTCAGTGATTGAGTAGGGCACTGAGAGGGTGGAGGGCAACACCCAAAGGGAAAACCCCAAACACTGGGAAAAGTAGTTTAGTGTTTTCACTATTATTGAACAGGAGGTAAAGGAGCTTTGTCTTACCTTTCGTTTGTCAATAAAACGTTCAGGAGCCGGGAATGAAGTTAAGTAACTTACCCGGTGTCTCGCTCCTCCGAAGCTTCCTCTGACAGGTCCCGATGGACTCTGTATTCTATGTGTATCGCACTTGCACATGCAAGGACTAAGTCCATATTGAAGTATTAAACATGGAGTATGTTAGATTGGATGAGGATGAATTACATTTTACTCTACGTTAAGCAGACAGCTTTTTAAAGTCTTTTTTAAAAAAAAATAATAATTTATCAAAAATACTGTTTTTTACCAGTTGATGATGCCAAAGCAGTTCTTTAAAAGGAGAAGTAGAGGCGGCCCCAACAAATTTTCCAGTCCAGGTGCAAGCACCTGCAGATCCTATAGTAGACACATAATATGCATAAGTGACGCATATACGTGACATCACGCTCCGTGCGTCTCAAGGCACGATCTAACTCCTCTGTCTCATCAGTTATTTGCTGTTCCAGAATGGGTATCTGCCTCCTCCCTCTGCTCAAAGAGCTTTTAATATGCTTGGGCAAGTGCATTGGAGATAGCAGGGGAAACAGCAGTCAATCATTGACTGTAATTTAAGCAGACACACCCATGATTGACTGCATAGAGGGAGGAGCCAGCTTACTCTGCCATAATGGAGGCAAATTGATACTTAAATATCTGGTTAATAATACAGGTAATGTGACAAATATATCAGTTGGGGTTGGGGCAGTTTTGAACATTTTGCTGTAGTGTTGGCATCCCCTTCCGAACCCTAACCGCATGGTTTAAATTCTAAAAGAACAAACATAAAACTTACCAGACCAAGTTCCCTCGACTTTAGCTTCTAATGTAACTTCTGGGAACGGAGTTGCATTGGGGCTGGACCGGCAGTCGTGTCTGTGATTGTCTGAGAATTTAAACTGTGAGTTTAGGATTTATTTTTAAAACACTGCAGCTTGGAGGGCTCTGGACAGAGGGAGGGCTCCACTGCACATGCCTAAATCCCTCCAGGAGGATAGGAAATGGGCAGATACATTTTGCACACAGGCAGGGATGTAAGGTAAGGATTTTTTAACACTACACAGTGGGGCCAGCAGTGGGTTAAATTTTAGTTTTGGGGGTGGACAAGCTGTTTAAATACTGAAAAATAGACAGAAACAATTACAGGTAGCAATGATTAATATGTAGGGCTGTCTTCATCATTAGGGATATCAAGAATTCTAACTTCTACATATTGTATATTTTATCTTCCAGCGGAAACGGACCTGTCAGTGTTAATTGGAAATGAAAAGAGTCGCGACAAACGGGAAGCCAGGAAAAAGAACCCAAATGCAAGAGAAGAAGTTGAAGTTCCAAGAAAGGGGAAAGGGAAAGGAGAGGAGAAAGTGCCAGAAGATGGGAAGAGGCCGAAAAAACCTGTTGAACAGAGTAACAGTGACAGTGAGTCAAATAGTTCAGAAAGTGAAGAGAATAGACCAGGGCAAGAAGCTGCAAATATAAAGAGACAGAAGAGATCTGCTAAGCAGAGTAATAGTGACAGTGAGTCAAATAGTTCAGAGAGTGAAGAGAATAGACCAGAGCAAGAGACTGCAAATAGAAAGAGACAGAAGAGATCTGCTAAGCAGAGTAATAGTGACAGTGAGTCAAATAGTTCAGAGAGTGAAGAGAATAGACCAGGGCAAGAGGCTGCAAATAGAAAGAGACAGAAGAGATCTGCTAAGCAGAGTAACAGTGACAGTGAGTCAAATAGTTCAGAAAGTGAAGAGAATAGACCAGGGCAAGAAGCTGCAAATATAAAGAGACAGAAGAGATCTGCTAAGCAGGAGTTTTTTAAACATATGACAGTGAGTCAAATAGTTCAGAGAGTGAAGAGAATAGACCAGAGCAAGAGACTGCAAATAGGAAGAGACAGAAGAGATCTGCTAAGCAGAGTAATAGTGACAGTGAGTCAAATAGTTCAGAAAGTGAAGAGAATAGACCAGGGCAAGAGGCTGCAAATAGGAAGAGACAGAAGAGATCTGCTAAGCAGAGTAATAGTGACAGTGAGTCAAACAGTTCAGAGAGTGAAGAGAATAGACCAGAGCAAGAAGCTGCAAATAGAAAGAGACAGAAGAGATCTGCTAAGCAGAGTAACAGTGACAGTGAGTCAAATAGTTCAGAGAGTGAAGAGAATAGACCAGAGCAAGAGACTACAAATAGGAAGAGACAGAAGAGATCTGCTAAGCAGAGTAATAGTGACAGTGAGTCAAACAGTTCAGAGAGTGAAGAGAATAGACCAGAGCAAGAAGCTGCAAATAGAAAGAGACAGAAGAGATCTGCTAAGCAGAGTAACAGTGACAGTGAGTCAAATAGTTCAGAGAGTGAAGAGAATAGACCAGAGCAAGAAAATAGGAAGAGACAGAAAAAATCTGTTGAAGAGGGAGAGAGAGACAGCAGTGTGTCAGGAAGTACAGAGAGTGAAGGGAATGAAGAGAGTGCAGAGAGTGAAGAGAATGAAGATAGGGATGAAGAAGAGTCTACAAATAGGAAGAGACGAAAAAGATCTGTTGAAGAGACAGACAGTGACAGCAGTGAGTCAAATAGTTCAGAGAGTGAAGAGGGCAGTGATAGGAATGAAGAAGGATCTGCCCATGAAAAGAGACAGACAAAATCTGTTGAAGAAGGAGACAGTGACAGCAGTGAGTCAAGTAGTTCAGAGAGCTCAGAAAGCAGCGAGTAGACAGAGAGCACAGGGATAAGCTTTGCCTAGTGACTCATTAAGTAAATGAAGAAGTAGGGAAGGTAGACATGAACAGAATTGGAAAAAAAAGTCTACAGACCATTGTGCCTTAATGTAGACATAGATACACCTGCTTTCTGTAATGTAAAACATTTATTAAAATTGGACAAAAAATTTTGAGTGCTGATTGTTTTATAAGTTACTTTTGCTAAAAGGGAAAATTGCAAATCATTGGTTCTGTAGAATTTAGAAGCTTTAGATGTATTGCCCATTGCACTAGGGGTTCATGCAAACTTTTTCTAGCTTTGCGCACAATTTAAATGCCAATTGCTGTTGTGATAGAATCTTATCCATAATTATGCAGAGAGTTTGAAGGCCACATTGCATTTTCCTTTAAATGGCGGGCAGAATGAAATGGGGTTGGAAAGCAGAGCAGAATAAAGTTACCAGAGAAAGGAGAACAGACTAATGGAGAAGATCCACTATTCTGCAGTCCCTGCTGAGTATCTAAACATTATGCAAGAAATGATACTGTATTATATCATGCTGCATAAGTAAGACTAGTAAGCCCTACTTTCAAATATACACAGTACCCAACTTTGTTAAAGGGAAACTATAGTGTAAAAAAGTACCTGAGGCAGGGAGGTAGGATTGGTGTTTTTACCTCCCAATTTTATTTATACGAGGAGCAGCAGGAAAAAGAAAACTACTTCTGCCAGTCTTCCTGTATGCTTCAGCACTATCTTTAATATAGAATGGCCCCGGGCCATAACCTGGCAGATGAAAACTGTATGCGCTGTAGCTCCTCAACAAAACAATATTGGGAGGTGGGAATAATCAATCCTATCTCCTTGCCCAAGGTGCTTTTTATTTTTACAAAGTTAATTTTTACAGTATAGTTGTCCTTTAAAGGAAATGCAAAAATCTGGTGAATTATCAGTTACCTGCCCCCAATCCTAACAGATATATTTTGCACTTTATTACCTGTATTACTAACCAAATATTTAAGGATAATTATGTCCCCATTCTGGCAGTGTAAGCTGGCCCCTCCCTCCATGTGGTCAATCAAGGCTCACACAACCAATATTTCACTGCTGTTTCACCTGCTGCCTCCAATGAACATGCCCAAGCTTATACAAAGCTCACTGAGCAGGTGGAGGAGGTGGATACCTTTGCCAGAAAGTAGAGATGGCCGAACTATGGAAAGTTCGGTCCGTTTTCAAACTATATGGAAAGTTCGAAAGATCAAAAACTTATTAATTAAAGGTCGAAAAGTTCGAATGAAATACAATTTAAATATCAATGGTAACTTAATGTACATTACTGTGGGACCTGGGAAATGGTCTGGGGAACATTTTCCAATATCCAGGACTTTCAAATACTCGATTTTACTCTGACGCGCGCTACTTTATAGCTCTCGCGTTTTAACATTTGATAATTATCCAAGGACTCGCGGATTCGAGAATTCAATATTTACTCGTGTATAGGTATAATAGACATTTTACTTGCATAATCGCACACCTCAAATGTTCTAACATTCGATAATTATCGAAAGTCCGGAAAATATCGAAAATTCGGGTCCGGGATAGTTCGAGAAGTCCGAGTCCATTCGAACTGAGTTCTAGTCCATCTCTATCAGAAAGGAATAGAACTTATTAAATATCTGGTTACAAATGTTTGTAATAAACTGGTAATAGTGGTTGGGATTACGGGCAGATAACTGACACTTATAGGTAACACAGTAATGGAAGCTATGGGAACACTAGAGATGGCTGAAACCCACAGGTTTGGTTCCGTTTTTGGATTTTCGGATCTTCGTGAATTTTCGTTTATTTTCAAATGTACGATAATTTTTGAAAATAGCCTTGAACGTTCGAAAATTATCGAAAATACAATTGGAGACCATTCTCAAGTCTTCAATCGGATTTTCAAAGATTTTCGAATGTTTGAGGCTATTTTTCAAAAATTATCGAAATTATCCTCGAACGTTCAATTTTCGAAAATACGCTCAGAAACTCGAAAATAAATTTAGAACGTTCAAGGCTATTTACAAAAATCATCAAATATAGTCCGTACATTCGAAAATTATCGAAAATGTCTTCAGTCCGGATGGGTGGATAGGGGCGAGGTGAGTGTCCCACGGAGTTTGCTGGTATACTATATACGAAAATAACAAATAGTTATGAATGATAACTATAACGATAACTATAACGATAGTTGTAAGCCACTTTGCCACAGTTTTATCTACCGTATATGAATGAATTGGGTTAATGCCCTGATTGATGTTTGACCTGCTGTATGTATTTTTAATATGATTCCAAATACTGTTTTTTTAATTTATATCTAATGGATTTGGAAGCTGGCCAACCGGAGCCATTTTTAATACATTTATTATTCGTTTTTATAGATTGCCTTACACCCTGGTCATTTGCATTCCCTCTTGTATTTTTGAACATGACAGATCAGCAAAATGACCCTGAAAATAGTCCATCCAGTACTACACATAAGTGTTGATAATGTAAGGATGATAATATCAACAAATAAGTTCTAAGTAGTGGGGGAAATGTGGTCCAAAAATAACTTTAGGTAAATTGACATGAATTGCTTTGCTGAGAATTCTTACAATTTGCTTTCATTACTTTTTTTTTTGCATCATCTCCTTGGGCTTTTCATTTGAGCCCCACTTGGCCCCACCCACTCCCGGGTTCTTGGTCCTGCCCACTCGCAGTTGCCGTGACCCTGCCCGCTCGTGGGTGCCGTGACCCTGTCCCCATTCAGACCTCAGACCCATACTTCCCCCTACAGAAAATTGTGTTTTGACACAGAAAACAGCTGTTTTCACACAGTGGGAGGGTAGGGCAGTAGATTCCTTTACATTTTCTGTGCAGATTTTCACACAGCAGGGAGGGGGAGGGACTTCCTGTTTACTAACACACTGTGAAGTCTGAGGCTGTGCTCTGCGGCGAGGTGGAGGAGCAGCCTTCGGAATGTCACATGTCAGCCTCCCACCCATTAACTTTCTGGTCTGTAGTCTCATCATTTCTTTATAGTAGATATAGGTGTTCTAATATTCATAGGTAGTATAGTAGATAGAGAGGCCAACGTGTAGATTAATACTGTTTATGGTAATGTAACACAATTAGTGATGGGATCCACATCTGACTCAGACCTGGATCTGACACGGAACCCCTTGGTTCCAAAATCCGAATGTTCTGTCCAAAACTGGATGGACTGTTTGGATTTCGGGACTTCAGATCAAATTTTCGATGATTATTGGACTATTGGCTATTTTCCGATATTCCTCAAAAATTGCCTTAAACGTTCGATAATCTTGAAAATGCGATCGGAAACGACTTTCGAGTTTCCAATTGGGTTTTCGAGGATTCAACCTTTCGAGGTTATTTTCGTTAATCCTCAAAATTAGCCTTGAGTGTTCGATAATCCTCAAAAATACGCTCCGAAGTCCCGAAAGTACATTCTGTCTTCTAGACATAGGGCTTCTTTATTCAGTATAGAGCCTACTATGAGTGAACAGTTAGTTTCCTTCAGTTATTGGCACTTACAATTCTCTCAATGATAATCACGATACTGGAGAGCAGCCACAAGTTTGAATCTCCCAGCCCCATCTTTGTCAAGTCAAGTGAAGAAATCTCACTGTACCCTACATTGGAATACAACATGGTACAGCGAAGCAGCCAGAGAGCATTGGCCCAACTACAGTATCGAACTGGACTATTGGGGCCCACCATAAAATCTGAGAGCAGGGGCCCACCAGGACAAATTTAAGGTCCCACGTAACATTTCATATCTCTATTATCACTTATTTACATATCTCTGATACTCCTATTGTTCATTAAAATGCATTTAAAATGCCACATTTGGTCAGGGCTCGTTGATGATCCACCTAGCGGATCGGGCAAGCCCCGACTGAACGCCGGTTTTGGCTGCCCATACACAGCGCGATTATTGCCCGAAATGGACGTTCGCACATCGTGCGTCACAGGTTGGACCCAGAGATCGCATGTGTGTATACACCTTAACTGTCCCTTTAACATTTTTGCAATTTTCTCTGTTTTCATGGGTCAAAGGGCTGTGGACCCACCGGGGAATTCCCCTGTAACCCTGTGGGCTTATAGAAATTAATGAGAACACCTAGGTTTGTGTAATGAAAAATAACTAATATCGAAATGCCGAACTGTATCAGCCCATTGATGTCAATGGACCGGTACCATCTGGTATTTTGAAAAGCAACATTGTGGTAAAAACAATTATACCAATACTAGCATTATTTTTTTTATGTCCTTGTAAAGGATCAATACCTGCTATTACCTATAGCAATTCCTTATAAATACTGACCCTGGTTTGGAAAAACCCAATTCTTAATAATAATCAATAAACCCAATCCATAATATGGACCCAATACAGAACCCCATGGAGCTACACTTAGAACCCCAGTTTTCTATCCATGTGTTCTTTTGTAGCTCCCTATAAAAACTATTTTAATAAACAAAATAAAAAAAGATTTTCATGACCAAATAATAATAATAATAAATACCCTTAACCTTTATTGAAGTTCAAAAACAATTTTCTATTAGTTTTTTCGTGACCCTTCAGAAAACTCCATTCCAAGAGGTAATTGAGGGTTTTAGAACAAGGCATCATATCCCATTTCACTGATAGAAGGATTATTTGATTAGAAAAACTGCCCATAGAGTGAAACAGCTACAGCTTGGTATAAATGAGCCTCCTTTGCTTAGAAAATCTGAGTAGACTGTTCCTCTTTCTCCGTGTGTTGAGTCTCATCACCATGAAGATTGAAATTCTTGCCCTTGTGCTTCTGTTTGTGGCTGGGCTCAGTGCATGTGGATATGGTAAGATAAGAGGTTTCTACTGGGAATCATTCAGTGAAAAATTTACATTTTGCAAATTTTAAGGGGACACTATACTGAAAAAATGACTTTGCCTCATCTTAATCTATAATTGAATACATGTAAGTAGCACTTACTCTGATTTGTGTGTGTTGCTGCATGCCTTCAATCCAGCACACATTTAGTTTAGGAGTAGTATCCCCCCTCTCTCTTTTAACCACTCCCACTTCCATCCGACCTGACTTTTTCCCACAAGCCAACTGTCAAGCCTGCACACAGCACACAGCATTCCAACTGTCAAAACTCTGTCACCATTCCAGCTACAGTAAATCTACTCACAGAAGAATAGTTTTTTGAGAGCAAGGAACTTGATTGACAGCTGAAAGATAAGAAGTTTTAGATTGGATATCTAAAGAAATAGGCGTCAGATCAACAAAAATATAGTATAGTAGTGGAGGTTGGGAAGAATTCTAGTTTCCAGTTATGGTCAATTTAAAATAACTTTTTTTCAGTATAGATGCTCTTTAATCCAAAATAGGACTATGCCAAACGGGAATGACACATTTGTGGTTTAACTAGAGTCTAAAGAGTTCTACAGTATATTGACCTTGTTAATGGCTGTCTTTGTAATATACAGTAAGTGTAAATGCACCTAGTTTCTGCCTAGTCATATAATTTTCTGTTGCTGAGATTGTGTTTGGAAGGCACCCAGAATGCACCTAATGAACAAAAGTTTTCAGGTTACAATAAATCCAGACATTTTCAAAGTGAGCTTCACATAGGTTCATGGATATTTCATGGTGATTGCTACCATGCCTTAGTGCTTATTTAATAAGGTGTAACAATTTGAAGCAACTAATGATATGTTAGCTTTTTACTGGTTGTCTACATCTGTTAGAAAAAAACCTGATGGCATCTGATTGGTTGTGGCAGACGAAGAACACAGCCAAAATGTGTAATATTAGGATATTAAGTCAATCCAAGGTAAACTGGGTAAAAAACTTCTTTTTTTTAAATTTTTATTTAATTAAGTTTGTTTATTTCTCATAAAAAAAAGTAAAGGATAGAGATGAACTAAACTGGCAAGTTTCCTTCCAATAGCGGTTCTGCAAAACTAATTGAATCTGTATATCTGGATTTTTAGAATTTTCTGTTGCACATTTTGAGTATTTAATCCCATGTCTCGAATTTTCAATAGGGATTTTAGATTTTTTCTAATGGAATTTTTGATTTTTACTCATTAAGGACATGTACAGGGGAGCTCTCACCCCTCCCTCCAGATTCTTCCACTCCTGATTAATATTTGTGCCAAAAATAAACATTTTTGTTGTGTAGGGGACCCCCCAACCAAACCTAAATGCCATGGTTTTACCTTTAAAAATTGCACACAATAGACTTACCCAACCTCGTTTCCTTGGCTCTCTCTAAAGCTGGCACCCTTGTCTGTGATTGGCTGACTCTCTTTAACGCAATTTATATCTAAATAATCAACTATTAATATTTTCCTAAATACAATCTGAAGCTTCAAATAAACATCTGGGCTATTTTTTCATTCAAATGTCTTCTACAAAGTGATCTGTTGTTTGGCTATTATCACAATCAAACAAACTGGATCTCTACAACATCTGGACGAATGGGGGTTTGACATGGCCCTTCTACTCTGAGCTGGGTTAATTGTCTTTAAAGGAGAAATTCAGAGGGAATATCATTATTTCGATTATTTATCTTTATTACACACAAATCACTATTTTACATATTTTCTTTTTTTAAAATTGATTTTGTTTTCTTATTGCTTTGCTGAAGTTATTAGTGAGCTGACATTTTAGGTTCTGTAATGGTCCTTTATCTTCCCAGGGTGCACCATTTCCTTCAAATGTCACTAATGGTGGCCATAGACATTTATGGTGGCCATAGATGCTTAGATCTCAGTCATACGATATCGAGATATCCCGATATCGTACGACCGTTGGATCGTTTATGGAAGATCATTGAAAGATCTTTCAACGATCTTCCAATAATTTCCACATCGGCCCAGTTGAAAAATGTTGGCCAACCAGCAATTCAATGGTACGACCTGCGGATTGTAGCGTCTATGGCCACCATTACAGTAATTTATATTGGCTGTTGATGTGTCAAGTATGCTCAGATCTCTACTGAGCAACTGAATTAACCCAAGGACTGAGACCGTAACGGACACTATTAGCAAAGAACAAAATAGAAACCCAAATAAAATATAGCTGAACAGTGTATTCATGTTTACTTATCCATGCTTTTCTTTTACCAGATGACATGCTTTATGATTTTATTGAAGCCAATGGTGGGAAGAATGGGATGTGCCCAGGAGAGTTTATGAAAAAGCACCCAGGCATTATGGGCAAATTTCTAGATCAGTTGAAGACTAAGGAAAGAAAGAATTGCAAGGAAGGAGAAGAAGGATGTTCAGAGAAACAATTTGCAATGCAATTCCCCAACTTTACTGCAATGGCAGACTGTGCCGGAGATATCGACTGCACTGATAGCACAATATGTTGTGATTCACCATGTGGCAAGAAGTGCATGAAACCGGTATTCAGTAAGTACCATATAACATCAGCTCCTTGTGTAAGGTGTTGCAAGAAAGATTATAAAATTCAACCCCTTTCATCCAGAGCTTAACTCCATTGGAACATTTATAGTGAGAAGTAACAGTTCCCTAATGGATCTCCTAACAAGTGTTGGTAAGGCAAGATACACACAGTGGTATTCTTTCAGCCATCACCGATTTTAGAGGGGACTAATGAGCTATTGGTTCAGTAGGCATGCCACATGCCATGTTATCCTTTCAGCCAACAATGTACTTTCTGTTCGAAACTTTGAAGGGTGCATGCAGAAGAACTTCAGCATCAAGGTATACAACCAGGAGTCTGCACGAAACCGGAACTAGAAGAAACTGGAACTGATAAATTAAAAAGCCTTTATTTCCCGGACACCTTAAGCATTTTTGACACACCTGTCCTTAATCATAGGCATATGCAAGCCTTTGATTAAGGACAGGTGTGTCCGAAAACGCATAAGGGGTTTTCCTGAGTTAATGGTGTTTTGAGCCCTTGTAACCTTTGGATATTGCAGAAGAAGATGCAATAGTTGAAACAGTCCATGGCCCTGTCGTTCCTGCCCCAGCTGTGCTCACGTCCAACTGCGCATGCAACATTCCTTCTATTACAGGGTACAAAAGAGGGAAAAATGTTTAGGGAGTCCAGATTGGCTACCCTCAAATGTATCGTTCAAAAACCCTCGAATGTATGATTTGGTAACCCTCAAATTGACCATTAACCTCAAATGTATTGTTCGGTAACCCTCAAATTCGGCCATAACCCTTGAATGTAGCAAAAACTCAAAGCGGAAACCTGGCAATTGCCCGATCGTGGGGAGAGTTATTGTTTAAACAAGATGGTGATATGTACGTGTTTCCCAGGCTATTTCCCAGGCTATTTCCCAGGTTCCACAGCCATTTACAGTAAGTTACCTTTGTTATTTTAACTTTAATCACTAGAACTATCCAAACTTTTTCCGCTATTGACTTTAAGGGCATGTCTGGCCCCCTGCTTGCAATTTCAGGCAAACAGAGGGCTGGGAACAGAGCGCCGGAGAATCTAAATAAAGTAAGCAGTGGTTGGGGGTGGGCTAGAGTGCCCTACAATATATTAAAAGTTTTAATAATGGGTAGAGATACCCTTTAATGGGTCTGTTTTCGAACTATAGAACTTTAGAACTTTTATTGAAGTTCTCTAGTTCGGAAACAAACCGAAGTTCGGCCATCTCTAGGCATTATCCTTAAATGAGCACTATGGAAGAAGGGAGAATTGACAGTATAATCTCCAAGACAAATAATATGGTATGTCCTATAATTTATTATAGCCCTATAGAGCCTGCTATATACTTACAAAATAAAATAAATACATGCTTTATATAAGCTCTAAATTGCTATTATTAATGTTTTAGACTTGTTACTTTCTAAACATTTTTCTATGTTATTGCTGAGTCTCTGGTGACAGTCGAAAACAATACAGCTAAAGAGAATTTTGTATTGTATCTTTTAGCCGAAAAAGACCTTATGTGGCCGGGAAAAGAAAATAAAGAGACAAGTGGTAAACACGAAGCTGGAGAGCCAACAAAATCTAATGATGGAGACGATGAACATAGTCAGACAAAAAAAGGGCACGGCAAGAACAAAAATCATGGAAAGTGGCAAGGGAAAGGTAAAAAGCATGGAAAGGACCATGTAGATAAAGAAGAGGATGGGAGAGAACCAGAGGAAGGAGAAGAGACAGGGAAGGGTCACAATGGAAACAAAGAGGGTGGGAATGAGCAGGGAAAGCATAAAAAGCATGGAAAAGAAGGCAGGAAGGGTAAAAAGCATGGGAAGGACCATGTAAAAGACAACAATGAAAAGGAATCAGAGGAAGGAGAAGAGCCAGGGAAGAGTCCTGGGGGAAACCAAGAGCGTAGGAACATGCTGGGGAAGAATAAAAAGCATGGATAAGAAGGCAGGAAGGGTAAAAAGCATGGGAAGGAACTAGAAGAGGAAGGGACCAGAGGAAAATGAATAGCATGAAAAATATCAGCGGGAAAATAAAAAGCATGAAAAGGGAAATCAGAAAAGGTAAAAAGCAGGAAAAGGACATGAAGAAGAAGAACCTGTTGTCTACTAGAAAAAACAAAAACATGAAATAAAATTATCAACATTTACAAGTCACGGTTTGTCTTTTATTGCGTTCCATGTAGATAGCAGAAATAAAATGATACAAATATATTTTAGTTACATATTTATTTAAATATCATATTTCTATCCAAGCTGCACTGTAAATAGCCCCAACATAACTTCAAAGCTAGGTTCTTCCATTCTACGTACAGTAGTTGACATTTTATGAAGAGGGTTACAGAACAATACATTTGAGGGTTACCAAAATCGGACACTACATTCAAGGGTTACGTCTACATTCAAGCTACAGTCAGCCAAACTCGGGTTTGGGTCCATCACTAAAGCTATACTGATCGAGGAACTCTGGGTATCACTTGTGTATTATAAGGGATAATGTATCCCCTACTGTAAATTATAAGGATATTAGAAATCACTGAGGAGTTATTTGTCCCATATAAGTTATATAGGTCTGGGAACTCTGGATACCACTTGTGTAGTATAAAAAATAATGTATCCCCTTCTTTAAATTATAAGGATATTAAAAGTCACTGATGAGTTCTGTATTCATATAAAGGTACAAAGACACAGGTTGAGTTATACAGGTCACAGTACCACTCATGTATTATAAGGGATAATGTATCCCCTACTGTAAAATATAAGGGTATTAGAAGTCCCTAAGGAGTTTTGTATCCGTATAAAGGTACAAGGACACATGGTTAGTTATAAAGGATATTGATGGAAGAACTTCTAAAAAAATTTGAAAATTGAAAATTCGAAAGTCAATGGGGGGTAAATAGTTTGGAAAGTTTGAATGAACTTACTTCCTGTTTCCACATCCCGCTTTCGGTAATCCTTGAACGTCGAGGATTTTTGAACATTCGGAAAAACTCGAACAGCCGCTTCCGAAAATCCCCGAATGGCCAGAGATTCCCGAAATCGGCGAATGATCGCCAACCCGGCTGGACGTTCAGGGATTCCGCAGCTTTGTGGCCCTAACAAGGGCCCTTTGGGGCTTAAGGGGCCCGCAGCTCAAACCAGGCCCCCCCGACTGTCCATATCAGGGCCCTTGTGGTACTAAGAAGTGCCATTGTGGTCCTTCCAAGGGCCCTTTGGGGCTTAAGGGGTCCCACAGCTCAAACCGGGACCCCCCACCCTGGCACTTATAAGTGCCTTTGCCGCCCTTGGAAGGGCCCTTGCGGCCCTAACAAGGGCCCATTGGGGCTTAAGGGGTCCCGCAGCTCCAACCGGGACCCCCTGCGGCTCTTAAAAGAGCCCTTGGGCAGCGTCTTCTGTCTTCCATCCGGTGACACCAGCTCCACTGAGGCCACCGATCCCGAGAAGTACCACTGCGGCCTCAAGGGGGACCTCCGGCTCCAGTGGCCTCATTGAGGACGATGTTACCGGCATCTTGATCCAACGTGAAGTCTTCAGCCTAGCGACACCAACACCACTGAGGTCGCCGATGCCAGGCAGGCTCACTGCGGCCAAAAGTGAGCCCGCTGGCACCGCCGGCCTCAGCGGAGGCGATGTTGCCGCTTTTTCTTCTTTCTTCAGACATCGCTTTCTGCGAAAAGTTCTGAGCTTTGCGGAGGTTTGCACCTCTTTATATAGGTTTGCAGAAAACCCTAATTCGTTTCTGATTGGTCAATTTTTCAATGCTTGGTTTACATGGTTTACATTAACCGATCAGATTTCAGAAACTCGGAAAATCTGATTGGTTAATGTACACCATGTAAACCAAGCATTAAAAAATCAGAAACGGATTAGGGTTTTCTGCAAACCTATATAAAGAAGTGCAAACCTCCACGGAGCTCAGAAGTCATCGCAGTAGATGGTAGAAGAAAGAACACCGGATCAAGACGCCGGTAACATCGGCCTCGTAGAGGCCACCGGTGCCGGAGGTACCCCTGGTGGCCGCAGGACCCCTTAAGCCCCAAAGGGCCCTTATCAGGGCCACAAAGGTCCTTGTAAGGTCCCGGTTTCGAGCTACGGGACCCCCGAACATCCAGCTGTGGGATTGTCAGCCATTCGGCAATCCGTGAATGGCCGTTTTCAGGAATCTCCGGCCATTCAGTTATTTTCTGAAGCGGCCGTTCGAGGCCTGCCGAACGTTTGAAAATCCTCGTAGTTCGAATAGTTCGAGTTCGTCTATCCTTAATTGATACCAATAATTCTCAATATTATATAGTATCCCTGTACAAACCAGAACTACAGTATATGTATTAATACCAGGAATTCTCAATATTATATAGTATCCCTGTACCAACCAGAACTACAGTATATGTATTAATACCAGTAATTCTCAATATAATATAGTATCCCTGTACCAACCAGAACTTCTCTGTTTTTTAGTTTTAGAAACTTACCTTATCCACTTTTGAAGCTATTCAATGAACTTGCCATTACCACATCTGCCTTACCAGTACCTTGTAAAGAGGGAGAATAATGTTTTTCTCTCTTGAATCTATTCCCTCTTTATACAAGACAATATCTTGCTAGCTCTAGATGTTGCTACCTGGCATTGTTTGCTACAGCTAAATCTGTTATCTATCAGAACCCCCAAATCTTTCTCCATTAGTTCACTTATCCACCCTAAAAATTATCTTTTTATATAAGGTAGGCACCTTATATGAAAAGACGTCTCCGATCCGGCTTCCTCCTTGCGGAAGTTTCAAGCAGCCTCTTCTGTGATTGGCTAAGATGCGGACAATCACAGACACGGCTGATGTCATTGAAGATGCCGCGGGAGAGAAGGCTCTGTGTAAGGGTTACCTGTAAGAGGACAGGCGAAGTCGGGACCAACAAGGAAGTCGACACCACCAGAACAGCAAGCCACAGGAACAGATTCACAAATATGGAGTGAGGAATAAGTTTACAACCAATACTAGAAGAATCCAGGCACAAAGTTCATAGGAAAAGTCAACTTGAAAGCAGGAGAGGCAAAACAGGAATCCAAAGGAAAACTAGGGTACAAACAGTTGCAGGGAACCCAGCACAGCTCAATAGGCAGGCGATGCTATTTTCGGGCATCTGCCTGGAGTTTCCGGCTCTTTTTAAATCTTGGCGCCGCTGGGCGCACTTCCGTGACGTCACTTGCATCACGCAACGTCCCGTCGCACTTCCGTGACGTCACGCGCATGGCGCACTGATGTCGGTGCGACGGGAGACTGGGCGCCGCCATCTTGGAGGGACCAGAGCGGCGGAGCAGGTAAGTATGTTTCCTTACAGTACCCCCTTCCCCAGGAGAGGCCTCAGGACCATCATGTCCAGGTTTTCGTGGAAAGTCCTTGTAGAATTTCTGAAGTAAATGAGGAGCATGTACATCCATATGTTTGACCCAGGAACATTCTTCAGGACCAAAGCCCTTCCATTCGATAAGATATTGTAGAGTTCCTCTGGAAAATCTGGAATCGAGGATCTTCTCCACTTCATATTCTTGTTGGCCATTAACCAAAATAGGAATAGGGGTGGAATGAGGAGAAGAAAAGTGGTTAGAGATCACAGGTTTAAGTAAGGACACATGAAATATATTAGGAATCTTCATCTGAAGAGGCAGAGATAACCGAAAGGCAGTAGGGTTGATTATTTCCATGATGGGAAAAGGACCAATGAACTTAGGGCCGAGTTTGGGAGATGGCAGCTTAAGGTTAATATTCTTAGTAGAGAGCCAAACTTGATCTCCGATGGAGATAAGGAGGGGAAGGTCTGCGTTTTTTATCAGAGTATGACTTCTGTATCAAGGAGGTCTTTTGTAAATGTGATTTGGTAGCACTCCAGATGGCAGACATGTGAGCTGCATGTTCATTGGCTGCTGGGACTTCAGTAAGAAGAAAATCTTTTGTGGGAAGGCTAAGGGATGTTGTCCATACACAGTCAGAAATGGTGATCTACCAGTAGAGGAATGTGTGGCATTATTTTGCAACAAATTGGGTTCCCCGGTCAGAGACTATTTCGGCAGGTAAACCATGAAGGCGAAAAATGTGGGTGATGAAAAGTTGAGCCAGTTCAGGAGCAAAAGGAAACTTGGGGAGAGGAACAAAGTGTGCCATTTTACTTAAGCGATCCATCACGACCGAAATGACAATATTTCCTTTAGACGGGGGAAGTTCACCAATAAAATCCATAGCAAGATGAGTCCATGGGTGGGAGGGGATCGGTAAGGGTCTCAGAAGTCCGGGGGACAGGAGTGGTCGGATTTCGATGTAGTACAGACTACACAGGCTGATACAAAGTCTTTTACGTCTTTTGTCATGGACGGCCACCAAACCAGACGATTAAGGAGTTGTAAGGTTTTATGGATTCCAGGATGACCGGCCTGTTTAGAGCTGTGGGTCTGTTGGAGGATGGTTAGTCTGTGTTCTGGAGGTATATAAATCAAACCGATTGGAGTATGGATCGGTGCGGAGGATTGACTGGATAGAAGCTGAGGGGCAAGCGGAGTAGACAGAGAGGCAATGACCCTGGAGGAAGGTATGATGGGTTCTTCTAGATCAGAGGAGGACTCAGAGGGAAGGAAACTCCTAGAAAGGGCATCCGCTTTCTTGTTTCTAGTACCAGGCCGAAAGGTGATAATGAAGTTGAAGCGGGAGAAGAAGAGTGCCCAACGGGCCTGCCGAGGATTCAGCCTTTTAAGTGATTGGATGAATTCGAGATTTTTATGATCTGTAAAAATAGTGACAGGGTGAGTAGAACCTTTCAAGAAGTGTCTCCATTCTTCAAGAGCTAGTTTGACGGCCAGAAGTTCACGGTTCCCGATATCATAATTCTGTTCTGATGCTGAAAATTTTTTAGAAAAGAATGCACAGGGGTGAAGTTTGCCATCCGACTCGTGTTTTTGTGATAATATTGCCCCAGCTCCAATATTGGATGCATCTACTTCAAGAAAAAATGGAAGAAGAGGGTTAGCATGTTTAAGTATAGGAGCAGAAGAAAATGAGTCCTTTAAGGAGTTGAAGGCTTCCAAAGCCTGTGGTGTCCAAGAGCTTGGTTTACCCCCCTTCTTAATAAGGGCGAGAATGGGAGATATACAGGAAGAGAATCCCCTCATAAATTGTCTATAATAATTGGCGAAGCCAATGAATCTTTGAACAGCTTTGGTAGAGGTAGGTATAGGCCATTCTTTTATGGCATCAATCTTGATTGGGTCCATCTCAAATTCTTCTTGAGAAATTATGAAGCCAAGAAATGGAATTTTGGGGACTTCAAAGATACACTTTTCAAGTTTGGCGTACAAGGAATTTTGACGAAGACGGGATAGGACTTCTTTTACATGATTTCTGTGGGAAGGCAAGTTTTCAGAAAATATTAAGATGTCATCTAAATAGACCACTACACAGCGACCCAGAAGATCTCGGAACAGGTTGTTTACAAATTCCTGAAAAACAGCCGGAGCATTGCAGAGGCCAAAGGGCATCACAAGGTACTCGTAATATCTATCACGAGTGTTGAAGGCGGTTTTCCACTCATCCCCCTGACGAATGCGAATCAAATTATAGGCCCCACGGAGGTCTAGTTTGGAAAAGATACGGGCATTTTTTAATTGATCAAACAACTCAGCAATCAGGGGAAGAGGGTAGCGGTTTTTAATGGTTATCTTGTTGAGTCCTCTGTAATCGATGCAAGGGCGAAAGCCCCTATCCTTCTTCTCCACAAAAAAGAATCCAGCACCAGCAGGTGAAGTAGAAGGTCGAATGAACCCTCATTGTAAATTGTCCTGAATATATTCTTGCATGGATTTAGTTTCGGAGGGGGAAAGAGGATATGTACGTCCTCGTGGTGGAAAGGAACCTGGGAGTAATTCAATAGGGCAGTCATACATTCGGTGAGGTGGAAGAGTTTCAGCTGATTTTTTACAAAAGATGTCTGCAAATTCTTGATATTGTACCGGTAGGGATTCTAGGTTCACGGAACCAACAGGAATTATTGAAGTAGAGGAGATGCATCTGGTCTGGCAGGTAGGACTCCAGTGTGCTATACTGTTAGTATGCCAGTCTATGTGAGGGTTGTGAAGACGGAGCCAAGGGAGACCAAGAACAAGGGGCGTGGAGGGGCAATCGGTAATAAGAAATGAGATTTCCTCTTTATGGAAAGGACCGACATTCATGGATAACGGATGAGTGGTCATGGAAATAACATCAGAGGAGAGAGGTTTGTCGTCAATGGAAAATACACGGAGAGGATTGGGTAGTGGCAATAGGGGAATATTCAGTTGTTTGGCAAAGGTTGTGTCCATGAAGTTGCCGGCTGCTCCTGAGTCGAGGAACGCCAGGAGTTCCAAGACTGTGGTGGGTTTAAATTGAAGAAGAACCTGAAGGAAAAACGGGAAGAGTCTTGTAGGGTGATATTAGGAATTCCGCCCAGATGAGTCACCCTACCTTGATCTAGGCTTGAGAGTTTCCCTGTTTGAGGGAGCAATTCTTTGCGAAATGACCCCTTCCTCCACAGTAGAGGCATAAGCCTGCTGTGCGCCTCCAAAGTTTTTCCTCTTCAGAAAGGTGGGCTCTTCCTATCTGCATAGGTTCTACTGTTGAGGGAAAATCAGCTGAAGACAGAGGAGGAGGAGTGAAACGGGGAGCCAAAGGTGGAAATCTCCAGCCATGTTCTTTCTCAGAATGACGCTCCCTAAGACGAGTATCTATTTTGATACTGAGGGAGATGAGTTCATCTAGGTTAGTAGGTAAGTCTCTAGAAACCAGGTCGTCTTTAAGCTTGTCCGACAGACCTTGCCAATAGGCGGCTACTAGCGCTTCATTATTCCATGAGACCTCTGCAGCCAAGGTACGGAAGTCAATGGCATATTGGCTGGCATTATGGACCCCCTGTTTCAATTGGAAGAGGCGAGAAGAGGCGGTAGTAGATCGACCAGGAGCATCAAATATGGTTTTAAAGGAGGCAAGGAACTCCACTGCATTCTTTACCAACAGAGAATTCTTCTCCAAAAGAGGTGAGGCCCATTCCAAGGGTTTACCTTCCAGCAAGGAGATTATATAGCCCACCTTAGCACGGTCTGATACAAAGTGGGAAGGTTGAAGTTCAAACTGAATCAGGCATTGGTTGATGAAGCCTCTGCAAGTTTAAGGGTCTCCATTATAGCATGGAGGAGGAGGAGTACGTGGTTCCTTGTGGGACTCCATAGGTGCAGAGGGAAGTTGTGCCACAGAGGCAGCACTAGCTGTAGGGGGTGCGGGTGGGGCTTGTGCAAGCAGCGTGTCTAAAGCCCTTCCTATGCGATTCTGCTGGGCTTCGTATGCATCCATGCGAGCCGCCATGCCTTGAAGGATCTTCCCCAAGTCCAGGGCCGCTTCCTCGGGTGGGTCCATGGCCTGAAAATACTGTAAGGGTTACCTGTAAGAGGACAGGCGAAGTCGGGACCAACGAGGAAGTCAACACCACCGGAACGGCAAGCCACAGGAACAGATTCACAAATATGGAGTGAGGAATAAAGTTCAACAATACTAGAAGAATCCAGGCACAAAGTTCATAGGAAAAGTCAACTTGAAAGCAGGAGAGGCAAAACAGGAATCCAAAGGAAAACTAGGGTACAAACAGTTGCAGGGAACCCAGCACAGCTCAATAGGCAGGCGATGCTATTTTCTGGCATCTGCCTGGAGTTTCCGGCTGTTTTTAAATCTTCGCGCCACTTGCGTCACGCAACGTCCCGTCGCACTTCCGTGACGTCACGCGCATGGAGCGCTGATGTCGGTGCGACAGGAGACTGGGCGCCGCCATCTTGGAGGGACCGGAGCGGCGGAGCAGGTAAGTATGTTTCCTTACACAAAAAAAGTAACGATTTATGCATTTTTTTAAAGAAATATTACGGTGGTTGGGGGTGGTGAGCTGTTACCTACCTTATGTGAAGCTAGGGTTCACGCTAGGTGCCATGGCCGCAGAGGATGGAGGGGGGGATGGAGGGGGGGAAAGGGGGGAAAGGGCTCCCCTGGGCATGATCCAGACCTTGTTGAGGTTGAGGAAAAAACAGGCACCAGATGAGTCACTGACAGCTCCTACTCTTCACTTTCCTGCACTTTGAACAGACACTGCAGGAGAGCCATTTGGAGCAGAGATGGAAGGTAAGGATTTTTTTAAACTACACAGTGGGGCTTTGCAGTTAGCTCATATATGTTTATTATAGTCTCACACAACATGTTTGGGACACCTGAAAAAGGGCAGAGTCTCCAAAACATGTTGTGTGAGACTATAATAAACACATGTGAGCTAACTGCAAAGTCTTCAGGGGTTATTTGAGGTTCAAGGGGTTTTCCCACTACTGATTGGTTACACTTTTGCTTTGATGTTTGGAACAGACATTGGTTGAACCTGAGACAGCATAAAATTGTGTGGGTGCTGGTAAATTAAATATATTTCTATGTATTACATCTACATTATATTTACATGTATTTCCCTGCATGCTCATTACCATCAATCTGACCTAAAACAGTAATTTCTACTGATTGGCTGTTGGACGGGTCAAACATGCTCAGATCTCTACTGAGTAACTGAATCAACCCAGGGACTTAGTCAGACCATAACGGTCCTGCAAACAGGAAGTTTGTACTTTTGCAGCATTTATTTATACACAAAGAGATGACTGGATGGGCAGATTATTGTTATTGGGAAAGCACTCCCTTTTTCTTGAAAGTATGTGTATTTGTGTTGAACTTCCCCTTTAAGACGATATAAGTTTACAGATAAAAATGTATAGAGAAGCTATTATCTTACTGTAATCTTCCTTAACCTTCTGTATATAAAAAACATCCTTTTCGGTGCCAATGCAAAATGTTATTTTGTTCAAATGTCACCGTTGTCCTTCGTTATCACATCGGAGGTGACATTTTATTGACGACTATAAATAATAACTTTGGCTGTTATATAGAAAAGTAAACTCCAACAAACAATACGTCTATATAGATAATGTACCAGATGGATGGCTCCTACCGTATCGGTCCAAGGTCACATAGGGACATTTTATAAAAGCGCCATACGAAAACCAATGCGTGTTCTTTTCCGACCGTAATTTACACTAACATACATTATTTTTCGTACGACGTGGGTATTTTACATATAATGATAATGGTTACTTTTCATTTGTTCTATAAAATCACAGTAACGCCCATTACAACGTGCATTATCATTACTTTACAATACTAGTGCTTGATAGATCCCTTTCAGTTACAAGGTCCCTTTCATGTTTCAAGTTCTTTGCAGATCATGGCTTTCTGAATAGGAGATACAAACCGTTTCAGAACCTCTTTAATTGATGTTAGGTGTGTACAAACTACTATTTGCAATCACATTAATGCAAAATACAGAACCTACCCACCTCCCTCTTGGCTTCCTACTATAACCAGAACACAGGGTGAGGACTTACAACTATGTCCTGCACTCTGGGCTCACCCTAGGAGGGCTGCAAAACTTAACGAAGGGGCATCGTTTGCGCGGCCGTTTTTCCCGACCTTTCCGCATAAATCGCGTTTAACGCGATTTATAAATGTCGGGAAACGGCCATGAAAAGTTAACGAGGCACTAACTCTATGCGCCGATACCCACCTGTTACCGCCGCTTCTATTTATAAAGCGGCGGTAACTGTTTCGCATTGCTAGTATCGGCTGTTTTGCTTTGCCCCCTTCAAGGTGGCGAGAGCATCCGATACTAGCCTCCCTGCAGCGGAGATGGGCAGGCAACCCGCGGCGGGTTGTTGCACCCGCCCCGGGAGGCACGCCCACCCCGCCCTCGACCCCCCCGCAGCGGCAGAGACCATGTAAAGTATGTAAACCAAGCATTAAAAAATTGACCAATCAAAAACGGATATATAGAGGTGCACTCCGCTGCGGAACTCTGATGCCATCGCAGTAGATGGCTGAAGATAGAAGAAAGAAGCGGCTGGCAACATCGGCTCAGCTGAGGCCAGCGGTGCCAGTGGGCTCATTGGCGGCCGCAGTGAGCCTGCCTGGCATCGGCGACCTGAGTGGGGTTGGTGTCGCCAGCCCGAAGACATCGCGTCAGATCAAGACGCCGGCAATATCGGCCTCGTTGAGGTCGCCGGCGCCCGCCGGGGGTACCCCTGGCGGCCGCAGGGGTACCTCTCGGGGGTCGGCGGCCTCAGCGGAGCTGGTGTCGCCAGGACTGGAAGAAAGAAGACGCCGCCCATGTGCTCTTTTAAGCCCAGTTTGAGCTGCAGGACCCCCGCCAAAGACACTTGTCAGTGCCGCAAGGGCCCTTACAAGGGCCGGGAAGGGGGGTCCTGGTTTGAGCTGCGGGACCCCTAAGCCCCAAAGGGCTCTTGTCAGAGCCGCAAGGGCATTTGTAAGTGCCGCAAAGGCCCTGATACGGCCGGGGAGGGGGGTCCCGGTTCGAGCTGCGGGACCCCTTAAGCCCCAGAAGGCCCTTCTCAGGGCCCCACTGGAGGGTGCCTCCACCCCTCCCAGCGGGCCCTTCCCCTCCTCTTCCCAGCAGCCCCTCCTAGCCTCCTGTTCCGAGATTGGCGCGAGTGGGGAAGGGGTTGGCGTATGCCCCGCCCCCTTAGCAGAGGCGCCAGGAAGGGATTTTAAGTCCCTTCGCAACGATACTGTACCTAGCGCATTGTGCTAAGTGCAGTATCACCACAAAGGGACTTAAAATTACCACAGGACATAGCGGGCCCGATACATATCGCGGCAATGGCGCTCGCCATTATAAATACGGCGATATCGGCCGCGATGTGCGGCGGTAATTTTTTTGCGTTATTTCCTGTTTTTTATAAATATGCCCCTAAGTTTCTGATCAGTTAACTGGAGTTATTCGACCCCCTGTTTGAGTCCAGAAACTAACCAATAAAAAGCCATTTTGCATTAAGCTTGTCTTCTAATTGGCCTGGGCCTGGATTGAGAGGCTGGGTGTAAGGGGACAGAACTATGCTGCATTGTCTGTTGTGCCTTAAGGTAACCTGACATCCCCGTATAGGGTCGAGGCTTTTATTTAACCTAGCGTTTTGGATAAATAGGACTTGTTTTGTAAAATGTAAACGTTTTTAGTGGAATTGATGAGAATTGTACTTGAATAATTTGGGAATAATTGTTTACAAATCTTGAGGCTGGAGACCATAACACAGGTTGTGAGCTTAAACCCAATAATATTAGTAGATCGAAACTAGAGGGAATTATAGGTTGAGAATTTAACAAAATAACCTTTCAACTGATGTTTCCTCTTTTCCTGTGCCATGTGGTCACCTATTGCTGAAAATTATTTGAGCCAATTAAATTCCACCGGCTTTGTGTTAATGACCATTTCACTGGTTGGAAATGTTACTAGCCTATTTAAAGGCTAACTGTGGTCTCCATACAAAAGAGCACATTCTTACCTTTTTAAATGACTTCAGCTTTATACGTCTAGCTGCAGTTTATCCAAACTTACATCAGCATAAATGGTGTTCTTTCTGCTTACACAGTGAGCTGTGACATCACCAGCACCAGTAAGCCACTGGCTTGAGCATGCTTACCTGCATCCTATTGCTGGGGCAGTGCATCATCAGCTGCATCATAAACCCTGCACCAAACTTCTTTATCATTATTGAAGCTAGCTTAAAGCCTGAAAAGTTGTTTTACTCTCTCTAAGGTGTCCGTAGGCACAGATATTGATTGCAAGCCTGTAGCTATCTTCAGAAAGGAACACATTTTCCACTGTAAACAATATCTTTTACATTTAGATGATTCTCCATGGTATTGGGCTTAAACTAAGATAGCAGAAATGTTGTAAAAACTACAACTAACCCAAATAATCAATTCAATCCCTAATACAACAATTTATCTTTTTACCATGGTCCTCTATGGCTTCCAGTCTATAAAACGGCTCTTAGTCACCAATTCATGGGTAAAGTCATACAAGGGGGATAAATACATAGATAGTTCAGTACGTAAATATATAACTTATATAAATGGAAGTGCTGGGGTAGTTTTGTTAATAAAATTTGAAATCAGTTTGAAACAAACTATCGCTGTAGTAAGTTCCACCATAAAAATGGGAGACTTCTTTCTCAAAAGTTAATCCATCATTCAGATTTTTAAGATAAAAAATGGATTAAATCAAAAGAGAAAACTTAGAGGCTTTAACCTTTACAGACATACAAAAGTTCTATATAGTTATTCACTTTCAAATCTTTTAATAACACTTCCCCTTGAAAAATTATTAAAGCTTCAAAACAAGGTAACATATCACATTGCACCGATAGAAGGATTATTTGATATAAAAATATATTGTAGATAATCCTTTGCATTCAAAATCTTTGAGCCATAATAATTTATTGACGTAAGGTCTTTGGACTGCCCCTAGGCACGAGCCTCCTTGGTTTTATATAAATTGACCTCCTTTGCTTTGGAAATCTGAGCAGATTGTTCCTCTTTCTTTGGTGTTGAGTCTCATCTGACTTTTAATCACCATGAAGATCATACTCGTGGTCGTGTTAGTGTTTCTTGCTGTCATCAATGCCCGTGCAGAAGGTAAGATGAACATTTTCCACTAAGAAGGAGGGGCCAGTGATGCACATATCAGTGGTACTGCATTGCTGTTTCCTGGAGATTGTATAAACCCAGTTTTCCATGGAAATTGTCAACTTCTCTTAGTGAAATTTCATATTATTTTGTATTTCTGTATTTTGAATTCCCAGAAAGTTGAACTAATGGTAAATGAAATTAACTATCAGGGAGATGCAATAAAAGTTCTTATCATTAAAAATGGTGCTAATTTTGCACCAACCAATCAGATGTTAGCTTTGCAATGTTAAATAAGATCTGATTGGTTAGGACAAAATTAGCACCATTTTTAACGATAAGAACTTTTATTGCATCTCCCTGCAAGTCTGGAGAGGATATTGATGATGTTTCCATGACGACTACTAATGTTCTTTCATCACCAGATGACCCAAAGAAACCCGATGAGGAGAATCCTGTTCCCATGTGTCCATGGGACTTTATGAAAAAACATCCTGAACTTTGGGATGAATGGAAAGAAAAGCACAAGAAAAATGAACATGGAACGGAAAATGAAAACGGAAATGAAAACGGAAATGAACATGGAAAGAAACATAAACATGGGCACCATGATAAACACCATATGAACTTCCCCAATTTTACCGCAATGGCTGACTGCGCCAAGAATGAAGACTGCCCTGCTGGAAATATGTGTTGTCAGACCCCATGTGGATCGAAGTGCCAGAAAGCAGTATCAAGTAAATACCATCACAATTATTCTCTCTATATACTGTATATCTTCACACCCCCTTAAACATTTTCATCAAATCAAAGATTTTTTTGTCTATGGTTCTGTTTACCTATGCAGAGCCGTATAACTTTGTGAGTGTGATTCTCTTGCTCTAGGTTGTGATACACAAGAGCCTGTAAACTATCTCCTTATAAACAGTGCTTAACTATGTCATCAATATTAGTTTCACATTACTCACTAAAACTAGTCTTGACACTCCATGGGGACTTCTAGTATCCTTATAATATACAATGGGAGGTGCGTTATTTATCATGTCAATGCTAAAGTATAAATCTATTACCTGTATACTAACAGGGAGATTCAATACAAGTTTTAATCATTTAAAATGGTGCTAATTTTGCCCCAACCAATCAGTTCTTATTTAACATTTGAAAGCTAACATCTGATTGGTTAGGGCAAAATTAGCACCATTTTAAACGATAAGAACTTTTATTGAATAACCCTGTAAATGTTTTGTCCACCTCAGAACACAAATCTATACTTATCTCCCCTCAGGCTCTGAATAATTCTTACCTAAAGTCTTTCATACAATATGATAATATAATAATTATACAATATGTAATAATGTCCTATTTCCCAGATAATAATAATAATTATTAAAGTCCTTCATACAATATCATAATATAATAATACAATATGTTATAATGTCCTCTTTCTGAGATAACAGTCATAGTTAGTAAAGTTCTTCATACAATATGATAATATAATAATAATAATACAATATGTTATAATGTCCTGTTTCCATTATAACAATCATAGTTATCTGAGTCTGTTCGGACTTGTTAAGTTTGACTCGAACTCGGGTTTGAGTTCGAATTCTAGTCCATCTCTATCTACTACTGACCTGCAATACAATATGGTCCTTGATGTACTCCACTTCTTCCCCCACAATGTTTATCTGGCCTGGAAGCCACAAAGGACCATGGTGAGAAGACACACAGTTATATTAGACATTATATTGCTTTGTAGGTCAGTCTTTTTTTAAAATAATTCCAGGGCTATGTTCCAAGAGCTGCCATCGCATACATGGGGTAAACTTGCCTCTGTAACGCCTATACAATAAAGCCTTAACGATAGATAATACATAAGAGTTTGTGTCAGAAAGTCACATTAAAATCCTAACATGGTTTTTAGTAGAACGTTTGCGTGATGTTTGATACATTGCGTCTTATTGTATCACCATGGGTTTCCACAGCATGTTACATGGAATAAAAGATGTAAATAACTATATGTGGATGAAAACATAAAACCAAGACATATAATAACCTGTATATGGAATATATCTATCCTTATATGAAAAGCATAGCGTACAATTTAATTATTATACTGGTAACTTTTCTCACTAACAGCCAGAAAAGCCAACCAGGGGTTAATGTTTATGTCAGGGGTTAATAAGCAATGTCCATACTACTGATAACAATATACATCCATGGTACAATATCTGTTAGCATCTGGACCATACTGACTCACATGAAATAATCAAAGTCATTATTTAACTAATACTTCCCCTTTAAAAAGTGCTGCTGCCATTATTTTTCAGGCATGTTTATGGCAGTAAGGAGTGGCTATGTAATAAGTGTTATATAAGTGTTATGTAAGTGTTATATAAAATTCTTCTGCATAACACGAATGTTCATCATAATTACACACTAAAGGAATAGTTCACTGCAATAGTGAACTATCCCTTTTCTACATTGATTGAAGTTAGGTAGGTTAAGGAGCTATCCCTTACCTCCTGTTCTTCAATCAATGTTTAGATAGCCAGGAACGAACTTCAGAAGATCTTACCTTTCACGCGATCCAGCGGGGCTGCTCTGAAATTCCCGACTGCTTCCTGCTTCTGTTATGCTATAATAATAATGCGCGTTGTAGTGTAACAGAAGCAGGAAGCAGTCGGTAACTGTCAGAGTGGCCCCGCTGGATCGCGTGAAAGGTAAGATCTTCTGAAGTTCGTTCCTGGCTATCTAAACATTGATTGAAGAACAGGAGGTAAGGCATAGCTCCTTAACCTCCCTGGCTTCAATCAATGTAGAAAAGGGATAGTTCAATATTGCAGTGAACTATTCCTTTAATTGATATATATGCATCGTGTATGTTTTGACTTTCCAATGTGCACTTATATAAGATGTTTGTTTGTTACATACATGTTTGGGTGATTGGTTAGTGGTCTGTGTGATTATAAGTTGTGACTGTATTCATTGTGAGATTACATTATAACATGTTGACCAATACGTCTCTCCGTGCATAGCCCTATTCCTTTTTACGCCTGATTAAGACCATCGTTTTGGTGGAATTAAAATTTGAAAAATCATGTTAGGCACGTACATATGATGTAAAATTAAGTAAATTGTTGCATTGTCTAGATGCGCAATGTAAGTTACGTCTATAATTCACGTTAACGTTTAATGAATCCCCGTCAACAACAATAACGGAACTTTAAGACCTACTTTTGCAATAGCGGATCTCGGTACATAGCCCTGATAGGTGGTAATATTTCTAGACAACCAAATCTACATTGTCACAAACCTGATAGGCTTAAATGGGCAATCGGGAGTCATAAGAGACCACATGACACAAGAAAAGAGGAACCGTAATAGTAATATTGTATTGGAGGTGTGTGATATATTTATAAATATAGTATTTTATAGTTGTATAGTACAGTATAGTATAGTATTTGAGGTTGAATAAAGACATACGTCCATCCAGTCCACACCCCTCTAGCAATATCCTTATCCTGCCTAACTGTTGATTCTAGAGCAAGGCAAAAAAAACACCAAATTTATGAAGGGGGAAAAAATTCCTTCCTGACTCAGTGGCAATCGGAAATTTCTCTGGATCAACTCTGCTTTATGTATCAATACCAGTAACTTGTAACATTCCTTGTTTGCAGAAACTCATCCAGCTTTTTATTAAACTGACCAATGAACCTGTCATAACAACGTCACTGGAAGACAGTTCCATAGCTTTACCGTTCTCACAGTGACAAACCCTTTCCCAACTCTACTTTATGATCAATACCAGTAACTTGTAACATTCCTTGTTTGTAGAAACATCATCCAGCTTTTTATTAAAATGACCAATGAACCTGCCATAACAACGTCCACTGGAAGACAGTTCCATAGCTTTACCGTTCTCACAGTGAAAACCCTTCCCAACTTGAAGCCAACCTTTTTTCTTCTAGTCTTAAGGGATGTCCTTGTGTCCTCTGACATGTTTATTGGTGAACAATGCCCCAGAAGTTTATTGTATGGCCCCATGCAAGTGCCTTTTCTCCAGCGTACATAATTGTAATTTCCATTCTCTCTTCATATTCAAGCTCCCCAATCCCTTATTAATTTAGTTGCCCTTCTCTGAACCCTTTCCATTTCAAAGATGTCCTTTTTGTACACAGGATTCCAAAATTGCACTGCATATTCCAATGAGGCCTTACCAATGCTTGTGAAGAGGGAGAATAACATTTCCTCCCTTGAATCCATACCTCGCTTTATACAAGACAATACCATGCTGGCTCTGGCTGTTGCCGCCTGGCACGCTTGCTACCTTAAGTTTGTATCCACCAAAACTCCAAGTCCCTTTCCAACAGGGATTCACTTAACACAGAGCCATTTATAGTATAAGCAGCACAGGACTTTTAAGTCCAAAATGCATCACCTTACATTTATCACAATTGAATATCATCTGCCACTTAGCAGCCCAATGTGATAATCTATCTAATCCCCCTGCAACGATTGCAAATCCTCTGAAGTTTAATGGTCGACAAAGTTTTGTGTCATCAACAAACACAGAAACCTTGCCACATGTCACATCACCTGTTGTTACCTGTAATGTTAAAACATCATAAATAGTGAATTTGAATATTATCTATTAAGGTTCAGTGTTTTGCTTTTTTTCTAACAAAAAAATATTCAATATATTAAACCTGGACACAAACAATAGATTGCAGACAGGCAATTTTCAGATAAATAAAAAAGATCGTCTAATAACCCTGGTGGTAACTGGAGAATATTTTGTCTGGAGAAACCATATAAAATTTCCAAATGATGATACTATCGCAGTTCCAAGCTTCTTTTTCAAAAGCCAACAGGCTTTGGTGCCCACTACAAAAAATATCTATGATTCGGGACCAATTACCCCTATTTTACATTTCTAGAGAGTAGGACCATAGAGGGGCTCCTTGGGCTGAGCTATCCCTCACTGAACGCCCTGCCTTAATGGGCATGTCCACCCTTAAACAAAGAATTGGTGAATTGTCAGTTACCTGCCCCCAACCTAAACTATTATATTCTGCACTTTATTACCTGCATGTTAACCAGATTAGCAGTTTTCTCTATATATTTGGGTGGGCAACCCTTGTAACCCCGTGGGCCGTCTGACACTGCCTGTCACCACTTCCTTGTCTTCCTGTCAAGCTATAACTATACAAGCCTAAAACTTATGATCCAAAGTTGCTAGAGACATCATCCTAGACATTCCCTAAACTCACATGTAAGTAATGATTTTTTTAAAAAGGTCCAGTACTGGAAATAGCCATGTTTAAAGGGACGCTAAAAAGGGATGAGATTTTATCTGCAAATCTCACCTCGGACAGCGCGGCTGTCAGCTCAAAGCAGCTGCGAGTGTCGCGCCGGTAAGGTAAGTTCCCGCTCCCCTGGGCGTTCTTTTATTCACAGGGAGGTTGGGAATAAGCGTTCTCACCTCCCAGTGAATAATAGAAACAGATTTTATGTACTAACAATGTACACAAAATCTGTTTAGTGTTCCTTTAAAGGTCATGTCCACCCTTTAAAACAACAAACTGCCGTCAGTTATCTGCTGCAAACCAAACTGCTATTTTTTCCAGTTTATTACATTCATCCATAATTAGATATTTTATGATAAGTTTTCTTCCGTTCTGGAAAAGGTAACTGCCCCCACCCACTCAATGAGCTTTTAGGAACTTGAGCATGTGCAGAGGAGGCTGCATGGGAAACAGCAGTTAGTCATTGGCTGTAATCAGTGGCATAATAAGGAATTACTGGGCCCCTCAGTAAAGCTATGATGGGCCCCTATCCGTGCCTTATCCACAGGGGTTTTCTGGGAAGAGGCTATATCTGTCACAGAAAAATAAGAAGATTGGGGCCCCCTGCGTTGCTCCCCTGGTAATTATGCCCCTGGTGTGATTTCAGAAGTCGCAACTGCATGGAGAGAGGAGCCAGCTTACTCTGCCAGAATGAGGGCAATAATTATTCTTAAAGGGTATCTCCACCCCAAAATCTACTTTTTTCTGTAGTGCAGGACCCCCCTCAACCCAACCACCAGGTTTAAAACTTTAAAAAGTGCCCAGAAAAAGACTTAACCATCCGTCATTCCCTCAGCCTCTGCCTCTATGCTAATTCCAGGAACAGAGTAGCAATAGGTGCCAGACGGCAGTCGCGTCTGTGATTTGCTGGGAGTCAGCCAATCACAGACGTGACTGCCAGCTATTGAGAGAGCCGAAGGAATGGAGGTTGATAAAAATTTGCTTCGGGCACTTTTTAAAGTTTTAATCCTAGGGGTTAGGTTTGGAGGGGGGTCCCTACACTGCAGAGACAAAGGATCCAGAGGAAAGAGGGCTTCCCTTAATTACCTATTAATGTAGTTAGTCGGATCCGGATCCCATCTCTAGTCGCTACCATTATATTAATTTTTACTTCAGGGACAAAGGAGCTCGCCATAACCTCTTCTGCCTCCACCCTCTCATACTCCACCTCTTCCAACACCACCTCCGGTTATACCCCAGGACTGGCCACTGTACCACTACAAGGGGGGACCAATGAATGGTTCCTTCAGCAGGGACAGATTACCCACAAGGAAACCTAGGAAGGTTCCTGAGGCCCGCTTGGATCAAGCAGTGAAAACGTTGAGTTTTAAGACAGAGATTCTTATACATCTGAATTTTCTTTTAGCAACACCCCAAAGGTTTGAATGTTTCATGGCAATTTTATGGAGTTTTAGTTGTCTTTTTTGCTTTTAAAGACCCAGAAACCTGGTGTTTTATACTCACAAGCTTGGATGTTTTATGGAGTTTTTACTGGTGCTTATACTGAACTGATCCAAATTGTGTTATTGTATAACTCCATTGATGGATAATGTATGACTAAGACATACTGCCTGGCCACCCTCACAATTATCACGGCAACACGCTTGGAGGGTATGATAACAAAAACATTAAATGGGACAAATTCGCCATAAAAATCACAATTTCGCTGAATTCACATATTTGTTTCTGAGACAATAACAGAACAACGTTGCTTATGATGATATTTTTATTGCTCATATTATTTCACAGACAGAAACATTGTCCTTTTGTGGCTAATTCTCAAGGTGGAAGGAGGAACATGGAGGCAGGTGGTTATTGGTATTTTCTTTACATTTCTCTCTACGTGGACATCTCCAATCTCTCTTCCAACTAGACTGTGCTCCATTATATTCCTTTCCCCCATCTACTGTGGAGGCCCTTCTACATTCCCTTTCTAACATTCTCACCTCCCTCTCCGTTCCCTTCTCTTTCCATGTTTCCATCCTTCCTTCTCCCTTTCCATGTTTTCATCCTTTCCTTTCCTTTCCATGTTTCCATGCTTCCTTCTCCCTTTCCATGTTTTCCATGTTCCTTCTCCCTTTCCATGTTTTTCCATGTTTCCTTCTCCCTTTCCATGTTTTTTACCCTTTCTGGTGCTTTTATCCTTTCCTTCCTCATTTTGCTCGTCATTTGGACTTCATTATCTTTTTCTTTCTTCTTTTTTTTTATGCTTTTACTTTCTTTGGTTTTCTTTCCTGACTTTTCACCTTCCTCATCCCTTCCTTGCCATCCTTGTTTTCTTTCCGTGCTTTCCACCTTTCTTGCCTTTTCCGTGTTTTTTTATGTTTCTTCCCGTCTTCCTTTTCCTCTCCCTCTGTTGTCTCCTCCTTTTTCGGTTCTGCATCTTTCCTTCATCATTCTTATCTAGCTCTGCTTTTGTTGCTACTTCATCGTTTCCTTCATCTGCTTCGTTTGCTTCGACTTGCTTCTTCATTATCTTTTTTGAACCAAGGGAGGTTTCTTAGTAGTAGAAAACAAATCCCCAACAATTACACAACAAATTGTATTTAGAAAAGCTCTATTAAAAAATACTGTTATAGTCATAGGCAGATTAATAACATAGTTTTGAATTCATGTGGAATATTGTTCTAAAGCTGACAATAGTTACTCAAATGAACATGTATAATACCTCATAACATATATTAAACTAGTGATACAACTACAAACAGGGCTTTTCTTACAAAGAAGGACTTTACTTAATATGACTTATATCTGGGAAATAGGACATTATAATGTATTGTTAATTATTATATCATATTGTATGAAGGACTTTACTAACTATGACTGTTATCTGGGAAATAGGACATTATAACATATTGTATTATTATTATATTATCATATTGTATGAAGGACTTTACTAACTATGGCTGTTATCTGGGAAATAGGACATTATAACATATTGTATTATATATATTATCATATTGTATGAAGGACTTTACTAACTATGACTGTTATTGGGAAATAGGACATTATAACATATTGTATTATTATTATATTATCATATGTATGAAGGACTTTACTAACTATGGCTGTTAGTGGAAATAGGACATTATACATATTGTATTATTATTATATTATCATATTGTATGAAGGACTTTACTAACTATGACTGTTATGTGGGAAATAGGACATTATAACATATTGTATTATTATTATATTATCATATTGTATGAAGGACTTTACTAACTATGACTGTTATGTGGAAATAGGACATTATAACATATTGTATTATTTTATATTATCATATTGTATGAAGGACTTTACTAACTATGACTGTTATCTGGGAAACGGACATTTAACATATTGTATTATTATTATTATCATATTGTATGAAGGTCTTTACTAACTATGGCTGTTATGTGGGAAACAGGACATTATAACATATTGTATATTATTAATTATCATATTGTATGAAGGATTTACAACTTGACTGTTATCTGGGAAACAGGACATTATAACATATTGTATTATTATATATTATCATATTGTATGAAGGACTTTACTAACTATGACTGTTATCTGGGAACAGGACATTATAACATATGTTGTATTATTATATTATCATATTGTATGAAGGACTTTACTAACTATGATTGTTATAATGGAAATAGGACATTATAACATATTGTATTATTATTATATTATCATATTGTATGAAGGACTTTACTAACTATGACTGTTATCTGGGAAACAGGACATTGTAACATATTATTATTATATTATTATATTGTATGAAGGACTTTACTAACCTTGATTGTTTATAATGGAACAGGACATTATAACATATATGTTATTATATTATATTATCATTTGTATGAAGAGACTTTACTAACTATACGTTATCTCGAAAGAAGGACATTATAACATTGGTATTCATTAATATTAATCATATTGTAATGAAGGACTTTAACTAATTTTTTCTTATTATCTGGGAAATAGGACATTATTACTTACATTTGTATAATTATTATATTATCATATTGTATGAAAGACTTTAGGTAAGAATTATTCAGACCTGGGGAGATAAGTATAGATTTGTGTTCTGAGGTGGACAAAACATTTACAGGGTTATTCAATAAAAGTTCTTATCGTTTAAAATGGTGCTAATTTTGCCCTAACCAATCAATGTTAGCTTTCAATGTTTAAATAAGAACTGATTGGTTGGGGCAAAATTAGCACATTTTAAATGAATTAAAACTTGTATTGAATCTCCCTGTTAGTATACAGGTAATAGTTTATACTTTAGCATTGACATGATAATAACGCACCTCCCATTGTATATATTAGGATACTAGAAGTCCCCATGGAGTGTCAAGACTAGTTTTAGTGAGTAACTGTGAAACTAATATTGATGACATAGTTAAGCACTGTTTATAAGGAGATAGTTTACAGGCTCTTGTGTATCACAACCTAGAGCAAGAGAATCACACTCACACAAGTTATACGGCTCTGCATGGTAAACAGAACCATACAAAAAAATCTTTGATTTGATGAAAATGTTTTTAAGGGGTGTGAGATATACTAATAGAGAGAATAATTGTGATGGTTTTACTTGATACGCTTTCTGGCACTTCGATCCCACATGGGGTCTGACAACACATTTTCCAGCAGGGCAGTCTTCATTCTTGGCGCAGTCAGCCATTGCGGTAAAATTGGGGAAGTTTCATTGTGGTTTATCATGTGCCCATGTTTATGTTTCTTTCCATGTTCATTTCCGTTTTCATTTCCGTTTCATTTTCCGTCCATGTTATTTTTCTTGTGCTTTTCTTTTCCATTCATCCCACAAGTTCAGGATGTTTTTTTCATAAAGTCCCATGGCACATGGGAACAGGATTCTCCTCATCGGTTCTCTTTGGGTCATCTGGTGATGAAAAACATTATAGTCGTCATGGAACTCATCAATTCCTCTCCAGACTTGTGCAGGGAGATGCAATAAAGTGTCTTATCATTAAAATGGTGCTAATTTTGTCCTAACCAATCAGATCTTATTTAACATTGCAAAGCTAACAGTCTGATGGTTGGTGGCAAATTAGCACCATTTTTTAATGATAGAACTTTGATTGCATCTCCCTGATAGTTAATTTCATTCCATTAGTTCAACTTGTCTGGGAATTTCAAATAATATATGAAATTTCACTAAGAGAAGTTGACATTTCCATGGAAACACTGGTTATACAATCTCCAGGAACAGCAATGCAGTACCACTGATATGTGCATCACTGGGCCCCTCCTTCTTAGTGGAAAATGTTCATCTTACCTTCTGCACACGGCATTGATGACACAGCAAGAACACTAACAACGACCACGAGTATGATCTTCATGGTGATTAAAAGTCAATGTTGACTCAACACCAAAGAACAGGAACAATCTGCTCAGATTTCCAAAGCAAGGAGGTCCAATTTCGATATAAACCCAGGAGGCTCGTGCCTAGGGGCAGTCCAAAGACCTTACGCAATCAATTATTATGGCTCAAAGATTTTGAATGCAAAGGATTATTTTATCAAATATCCTTCTATCGTTGCAATGTGATTGTTACCTTGTTTGAAGCTTTAATAATTTTTCAAGGGGAAGTGTTATTAAAAGATTTTGAACGTGAATAACTATATAGAAACTTTTGTATGTCTGTAAAGGTTAAAGCCTCTAATTTTCTCTTTTGATTTAATCCATTTTTATCTTAAAAATCTGAATGATGGATTAACTTTTGAGAAAGAAGTCTCCCATTTTTATGGTGAACTTACTACAGCGATAGTTTGTTTCAAACTGATTTCAAATTTATTAACAAAACTACCCCAGCACTTCCATTTATATAGTTATATATTTACGTACTGAACTATCTATGTATTTATCCCCACTCCCTTGTATGACTTTACCCAGAATTGGTGACAAGAGCCGTTTTTATAGACTGGAAGGCCATAGAGGACCATGGTAAAGATAAATTGTTGTATTAGGGATTGAATTATTATTTGGGGTTAGTTGTATGTTTTTACAACATTTCTGCTATACTTAGTTAAGCCCAATACCATGGAGAATCATCTAAATGTAAAAGATATTGTTTACAGTGGAAATGTGTTCCTTTCTGAAGATAGCTACAGCTGCAATCAATATCTGTGCCTACGGACACCTTAGAGAGAGTAAACAACTTTCAGGCTTTAAGCTAGCTTCAATAATGATAAAAGTTTGGTGTCAGGGTTTATGATGCAGCTGATGTGCACTGCCCCCAGCAATAGAGGCAGGTAAGCATCTCTCAGCCAGTGGTCTTCTGGTGCTGGTTGATGTCACAGCTCACTGTGTAAGCAGAAAGAACACCATTTATGCTGATGTAAGTTTTGGATAAACTGCAGCTAGACGTATAAAGCTGAAGTCATTTAAAAGGTAAGAATGTTGCCTTTTGTATGGAGAACCACAGTTAGCCTTAAATAGGCTAGTAACATTTCCACCAGTGAAATGGTCATAACACAAAAGCCGGTGGAATTTAATTGGCTCAAATAATTTTCAGCAATAGGTGACCACATGCACAGGAAAGAGGAAACATCAGTTGAAAGGTTATTTTTTAATTCTCACCTATAATTCCCTCTAGTTTCGATCTACTAATATTATTGGGTTTAAGCTCACAACCTGTGTTATGGTCTCCGCCTCAAGTTTGTAAACAATTATTCCCAAATTATTCAAGTACAATTCTCATCATTCCACTAAAAACGTTTACATTTTACAAAACAAGTCCTATTTATCCAAAACGCTAGGTTAATAAAGCCTCGACCCTATACGGGATGTCAGGTTACCTTAAGCACAACAGACCAATGCAGCATAGTTCTGTCCCCTTACCCCAGCCTCTTCAATCCAGGCCCAGGCCAATTAGAAGACAAGCTAATGCAAATGGCTTTTTATGGTTAGTTTTCTGGACTCAAACAGGGGTCGAATAACTCCAGTTAACTGATCAAAACTTAGGGGCATATTTATAAAAAACGGAAATAACGCAAAAAATTACCGCCGCCCATCGTCGGCCCGATATCGCCGTATTTTATAATGGCGAGCGCCATTGCTGCGATATGTATCGGGCCCGCTATGTCCTTGTGGTAATTTTAAGTCCCTTTGTGGTGATACTTGCACTTAGCACAATGCGCTAGGTACAGTATCGTTGCGAAGGGACTTAAAATCCCCTTCCTGGCGCGCCTCTGCTAAGGGGGCGGGCATACGCCAACCCTTCCCCACTCGCGCCAATCTCGGAACAGGAGGCTAGGAGGGCTGCTGGGAAGAGGAGGGAAGGGCCCGCTGTGAGGGGTTGAGGGCACCCTCCAGTGGGCCCTGAGAAGGGCCTTCTGGGGCTTAAGGGGTCCCGCAGCTCGAACCGGGACCCCCCTCCCCGGCCGTATCAGGCCTTTGGCGGCACTTACAAATGCCCTTGCGGCTCTGACAAGAGCCCTTGGGGCTTAGTGGTCCCGCGCTCAAACCAGAACCCCCCCTTCCCGGCCCTTGTAGGGCCCTTGCGGCACTGACAATGTCTTTGGCGGGGGTCCTGCAGCTCAAACTGGGCTTTAAAAGCACATGGGCGCGTCTTCTTCTTTCTTCCAGTCCTGTGCGACACCACTCCGCTGAGGCCGCCGACCCCCGAGAGGTACCCCTGCGGCCCGCCAGGGGTACCCGCGGGCGCCGGCGACCTCACGGGGCCGATATTGCCGGTTGGGCGTCTTGATCTGACGATGTCTTCGGGCTGCGACACCACCCCACTCGTCGCCGATGCCAGCAGGCTCACTGCTGCCCCTGCCATGAGCCCACTGGCACCCAGCTGGCCTCAGCTGAGCCGATGTTGCCAGCCGCTTCTTTCTTCTATCTTCAGCCATCTACTGCGATGGCATCAGAGTTCCGCAGCGGAGTGCACCTCTATATATCCTTTTTTGATTGGTCAATTTTTTAATGCTTGGTTTACATACTTTACATGGTCTCTGCCGCTGCGGGGGGGTCGAGGCGGGGTGGGCGTTGCCTCCCGGGGCGGGTGCAACACCCGCCGCGGGTTGCCTGCCCATCTCCGCTGCAGGGAGGCTAGTATCGGATGCTCTCGCCACCTTTGAGGGGCAAAGCAAACAGCCGATACTAGCAATGCGAAACAGTTACCGCCGCTTTATAATAGAAGCGGCGGTAACAGGTGGGTATCGGCTCATAGAGTTTAGTGCCCTCGTTTAACTTTTCATGGCCGTTTCCCGACATTTAATAAATCGCGTTAAACGCGATTTAATGCTGAAAAGGTCGGGAAAAACGGCCGGCGCAACCACGATGCCGCCTTCGTTAAGTTTTTGCAGCCCTCCCTAGGGTGAGCCCAGAGTGCAGGACATCTAGTTGTAAGTTCCTCACCCTGTGTTCTGGTTATAGTAGGAAGCCCAAGAGGAGGTTGGGTAGGTTCTGTATTTTGCATTAATGTGTTGCAAATAGTAGTTTGTACAACCTAACATCATTAAAGAGGTTCTGAAACGGTTTGTATCTCCTATTCAGAAGAGCCATGATCTGCAAGAACTTGAAACATGAAGGGACCTTGTAAACTGAAGGGATCTATCAAGCACTAGTTTGTAAAGTAATGATAATGCCACGTTGTAATGGGCGTTACTACGTGATTTTATAGAACAAATGAAAAGTAACCATTATCAATATGTAAAATACCCACGTCGTATACGAAAAATAATGTAGTTAGTGTAAATTACGGTCGAAAAGAACACGCATTGTTTTCGTATGGCTCTTTTATAAATGTCCCTATGTGACCTTGGACCGAGTACGGTAGGAGCCATCCATCTGGTACATTATCTATATAGACGATTGTTTGTTGGGTTTACTTTTCTATATAAACAGCCAAAGTTATTATTTATATTCCGTCAATAAATGTCACCTCCGATGTGATAACGAAGGACAACGTGACATTTGAACAAATAACATTTTGCATTGGCACCGAAAAGGATGTTTTTTTATATCACAGAAGGTTAAGGAAGATTACAGTAAGATAATAGCTTCTCTATACATTTTTCTGTAACTTTATATCGTCTTAAGGGGAAGTTCAACACAAAACACTACTTCAAGAAAAAGGTGAGTGCTTTCCAATACATAATCTGCCCATCCAGTCATCTCTTTGTGTATAAATAAATGCGCAAAAAGTACAAACTTCCTGTTTGCAGGACCGTTATGGTCTGACTAAGTCCCTGGGTTGATTCAGTTCTCAGTAGAGATCTGAGCATGTTTTACACCCGTCCACAGCCATCATAGAAATTACTGTTTTAGGTCAGATTGTGGTAATGAGTCATGCAGAAAACTGTAAATTATATGATAGATGTAATCATCTAAATATATTTAATTTACCAGCAACCCACCACATTTTGCTGTCTCAGTTCACCCAATGTCTGTTCCAAACATCAACAAAAGTTAACCAATCAGTAGTGTGAAACCCTCGAACCTCAAAAAACCCCTGAAGACTTTGCAGTTACTCACATGTGTTTATTATAGTCTCACACACAAATGTTTTGAGACTCTGCCCTTTTTCAGGTGCCCAAACATGTTGTGTGAGACTATAATAAACACATATGAGCTAACTGCAAAGCCCCACTGTGTAGTTTAAAAAAAAATCCTTACCTTCCATCTCTGCTCCCAATGGCTCTCCTGCATGTCTGTTTCAAAGTGAAGGAAAGTGAAGAGTAGGAGCTCTGTCAGTGACTCTCATCTGGTGCCTGTTTTTCTCCTCAACCTCAACAAGGTCTGGATCATGCCCAGGGAGCCCTTTCCCCCCCCTTTCCCCCCCTCCATCCCCCCCTCCATCTCCTCCTGCGGCCATGGCACCTAGCGTGAACCCGCTTCACATAAGGTAGGTAACAGCTCACCACCCCCAAAACCACCGTAATATTTCTTTAAAAAAATGCATAAATCGTTACTTTTTTTGTGTAAGGAAACAACTTACCTGCTGCCCGCCGCTCCGGTCCCTCCAAGATGGCGGCGCCCAGTCTCCTGTCGCACCCGACATCAGCGCTCCCATGCGCGTGACGTCACGGAAGTGCGACGGGACGTTGCGTGACGGCAAGTGGGCGCGAAGATTTAAAAACAGCCGGAAACTCCAGGCAGATGCCAGAAAATGCATCGCCTGCCTATTGAGCTGTGCTGGGGTTCCCTGCAACTGTTTGTACCCTAGTTTTCCTTTGGATTCCTGTTTTGCCTCTCCTGCTTTCAGTTGACTTTTCCTATGACCTTTGTGCCTGGATTCTTCTAGTATTGTTGAACTTTATTCCTCACTCCATATTTGTGATCGTTTTCCTGTGGCTTGCCGTTCCGGTGGTGTTTGACTTCCTCGTTGGTCCCGACTTCGCCTGTCCTCTACAGGTAACCCTACAGTATTTTCATGCCATGGACCCACCCGAGGAAGCGGCCCTGACCTTGGGAAGATCCTTCAAGGCATGGCGGCTCGCATGGATGCATACGAAGCCCCAGCAGAATCCATAGGAAGGGCTTTAGACACGCTGCTTGCACAAGCCCCACCCGCCCCCCACCCCCTACAGCTAGTGCTGCCTCTCTGTGGCACAACTTCCTCTGCACCTTGGAGTCCCACAAGGAACCACGTACTCCCCTCCTCCTCCATGCTATAATGGAGACCCTTAAACTTGCAGAGGCTTCATCCAACCAATGCCTGATTCAGTTTGAACTTCAACCTTCCCACCTTTGTATCAGACCGTGCTAAGGTGGGCTATATAATCTCCTTGCTGAAGGTAAACCCTTGGAATGGGGCCTCACCTCTTTTGGAAAGAATTCTCTGTTGGTAAAGAATGCAGTGGAGTTCCTTGCCTCCTTTAAAACCATATTTGATGCGCCTGGTCGATCTACTACCCGCCGTCTTCTCGCCTCTTCCAATTGAAACAGGGGGTCCTAATGCCCAGCCAATATGCCATTGACTTCCCGTACCTTGGCTGCAGGGTCTCATGAATAATGAAGCGCTAGTAGCCGCCTATTGGCAAGGTCTGTCGACAAGCTTAAAGAACCTGGTTTCTAGAGACTTATACCCAACTAACCTAGATGAACTCATCTCCCTCAGTATCAAATAGATACTCGTCTTAGGGAGCGTCATTCCTGAGGAAACATGGCTGGAGATTTCCACCTTTGGCTCCCCGTTTCACTCCTCCTCCTCTGTCTTCAGCTGATTTTCCCTCAACAGTAGAACCTATGCAGATAGGAAGAGCCCACCTTTCTGAAGAGGAAAACTTTGGGGCGCACAGCAGGCTTATGCCTCTACTGTGGAGGAAGGGGTCATTTCGCAAATTGCTCCCTCAACAGAAACTCTCAAGCCTAGATCAGAGTAGGGTACTCATCTGGGCGAATTCCTAAATCACCCTACAGACTCTTCCCGTTTTTCCTTCAGGTTCTGTCTTCATTTAAACCACCACAGTCTTGGAACTCCTCCTGGCGTTCCTCGACTCAGGAGCAGCCGGCACTTCATGGACACAACCTTTGCAAACACTGAATTCCCCTATTGTGCCACTACCCAATCCTCCCGTGTATTTTCCATTGACGACAACCTCTCTCCTCTTGATGTTATTTCCATGACCATCACTCCGTTATCCATGAATGTCGGTCCCTTTCCAAAAGAGGAAATCTCATTTCTTTTATACCGATTGCCCCTCCACGCCCCTTGTCTCCTGTCTCCCTTGGCTCCGTCTTCACAACCTCACATAGACTGCATACTAACATTATAGCACACTGAGTCCTACCTGCAGACCAGATGCATCTCCTCTACTTCAATAATTCCTGTTGGTTCCGTGAACCTAGAATCCCTACCGTACACAATATCAAGATATTGGCAGACATCTTTTGTAAAACAATCAGCTGAAATCTTCCACCTCACCGAATGTATGACTGCCCTATTGAATTACTCCCAGGTTCCTTTCCACCACGAGGACCGTCATCCTCTTCCCCCCTTCCCCCCTCCGAAACTAATCCATGCCAGAATATATTCAGGACAATTTACACATGAGGGTTCATTCGCACTTCTACTTAACCTGCTGGTGCTGGATTCTTTTTTTGTGGAGAGAAAGGATAGGGGCTTTCGCCCTTGCATCGATTACAGAGGACTCACAAGATAACATTAAAAACCGCTACCCCTACCCTCTTCCCCCTGATTGCTGAGTTGTTTGATCAATTAAAATGCCCGTATCTTTCCAAACTAGACCTCCGTGGGGCCTATAATTGATTCGCATTCGTCAGGGGGGATGAGTGGAAAACCGCCTTCAACACTCGTGATAGATATTAACGAGTACCTGTGTGATGCCCTTTGGCCCTCTGCAATGCTCCGGCTGTTTCTCAGGAATTGTAACAACCTGTTCCGAGATCTTCTGGGTCGCTGTGTAGTGGTCTATTTAGATGACATCTTATATTTTCTGAAAACTTTGCCTTCCCTGAAATCATGACGAAGTCCTATCCCGTCTTCGTCAAAATTTCCTTGTACGCCAAACTTGAAAGGTGTATCTTGAAGTCCCCAAAATTCCATTTCTTTGGCTTCATAATTTCTCAAGAGAAGATTTGAGATGGACCCAATCAAGATTGTGCCATAAAAGAATGGCCTATCCACCTACCTCTACCAAAGCTGTTCAAAGATTCATTGGCTTCGCCAATTATTATAGACAATTTATGAGGGGATTCTCTTCCTGTTATCTCCCTTCCTCGGCCCTTATTAGAAGGGGGTAAACCAAGCTCTTTGGCACCACAGGCTTTGGAAGCCTTCAACTCCTTAAAGGACTCATTTTCTTTCTGCTCCTATACTTAAACATGCTAAACCCTCTTCTTCCATTTTTTCTTGAAGTAGATTCATCCATATTGGAGCTGGGGCCATATTATCACAAAACAACGAGTCGGATGGCAAACTTCACCCCTGTGCATTCTTTTCTAAAAATTTTCAGGCATCAGAACAGATTATGATATCGGGAACCGTGACACTTCTGGGCCGTCAAACTAAGCTCTTGAGAATGGAGACACTTCTTGAAAGGTTCTACTCACCCTTCCTATTTTTACAGATCATAAAATCTCGAATTCATCCAATCACTTAAAAGGCTGAATCCTCGGCAGGGCCCGTTGGGCACTCTTCTTCTCCTCCTTCCGCTACTTCATCATATCACCTTTCGCCTGGTACTAGAAACAAGAAAGCGGATGGCCCTTTCTAGGAGTTTCCTTCCCTCTGAAGTCTCCTCTGATCTGAAGAACCCATCATACCCTTCCTCCAGGGGTCATTGCCCTCTCTGTCTACTCCGCTGCCCCTCAGCTTCTAGTCCAGTCAATCCTCCGCACCGATCCATATCCAATCGTTTGGATTTTATATACCTCCAGAACACAGACTAACCATCCTCCAACAGACCCACTGCTCTAAACAGGCCATTCATCCTGGAATCCATAAAACCTACAACTCCTTAATCGTCTGGTTTGGTGGCCGTCCATTACAAAAGACGTAAAAGACTTTGTATCAGCCTGTGTAGTCTGTAACTACTCGAAATCCGACCACTCCTGTCCCCCGGACTTCTGAGACCCTTACCGATCCCCTCCCACACCCATGGACTCATCTTGCTATGGATTTTATTGTGAACTTCCCCCGTCTAAAGGAAATATTGTCATTTCGGTCGTGAATGGATCGCTTAAATAAAATGGCACACTTTGTCCTCTCCCCAAGTTTCCTTTTGCTCCTGAACTGGCTCAACTTTTCATCACCACATTTTTCGCCTTCATGGTTACCTGCCAGAATAGTCTCTGACCGGGGAACCCAATTTGTTTGCAAAATATGCCACACATTCCTCTACTCTGGTAGATCACCATTTCTGACTGTGTATGGACAACATCCCTTAGCCTTCCCACAAATTTTCTTCTTACTGAAGTCCCAGCAGCCACTGAACATGCACTTCACATGTCTGCCATCTGGAGTGCTAACAAATCACATTTACAAAAGACCCCTTGATACAGAAGTCATACTCTGATAAAAACGCAGACCTTCCCTCCTTACTCCTCGGAGATCAAGTTTGCTCTCTACTACAAGATATTAACCTTAAGCTGCTAGCATCCTCAAACTCGGCCCTAAGTTCATTGGTCCTTTTCCCATCATGGAAATAATCAACCCTACTGCCTTTCGGTATCTCTGTCCTCCGTCTTCACTGAAGATTCCAAGTATATTTCATGTGTCCTTACTAAACCTGTGATCTCTAACCACTTTTCTTCTCCTCATGTCCACCCCCTATTCCTATTTTGGTTAATGGCCAACAAGAAATGAAGTGGAGAAGATCCTCGATTCCAGATTTTTCCAGAGGAACTCTACATATCTTATCGAATGGAAGGGCTTTGGTCCTGAGAATGTTCCTGCTGGTCAAACATATGGATGTACATGCTCCTCATACTTAAGAAATTCACAAGGACTTTCCACGAAACCTGGACATGATGGTCCTGAGGCCTCTCCTGGTGGAATCGGGTGTCACTGTAAGGAAACATACTTACCTGCTCCGCCGCTCTGGTCCCTCCCAAGATGGCGGCGCCAGTCTCCTCCGTCGCACACCGACTCAAGTGCCGCCATGCGCGTGACGTCACGAAGTGCGACGGAACGCTTGCGTGCTGCAATGACGTCACGGAAGTGCTCCCAGCCGGTCGTCCAAGATTTAAAAAGATGCCGGAAACTCCAGGCAGATTGCCCGACAATAGCATCGCCTGCCTATTGAGCTTTTCTGGGTTCCCTGCAACGTGGGTACCTAGTTTTCGCTTGGGATTCCTGTTTTGTCCCTCTCCTGCTTCAATAAGTTGACTTTTCTATGATCTTGTGCCTGATTCTCTAGTATTGTTTGAACTTATTTCCTCACTCCAATTTGTGCACTGTTCCTGGTGGCTTGCGTTCTGGTGGTGTCGACTTCCTTTTTGGTCCCGATCGCGCCTGTCCTCTGACAGGTCACCCTTACACAGAGCCTCTCTCTCACCGTCGCATCTTCATGACATCACCGTGTCTGTGATTTGTCCGCATCTTTAGCCCAATCACAGAAGAGGCTGCGTTGAAACTTCCGCAAGGAGGAAGCCGGAGCGGAGACGTCTTTTCGTAAAGGTGCCGACCTATAAAAAGATAATTTTTAGGTTGATAAGTGAACTAATGGAGAAAATATTGGGGTTTCTGATAGAAACAGATTTAGCTGGGTAAAAAACAACAAACATGCCAGGTACACATCTGAGCTAGCAAATAGTCTTGTATAACGAGAGGAATAGATTCAGAGAGAAAAACATTATTCTCCTCTTTACAGGTACTGGTAGGCATATGTGGTAATGCAATTCATTGAAATAGCTTCAAAGTAGGATTAGGTAACGTTTTCTGAAAACTAAAAACAGAAGAAGTTTCTGGTTGGTACAACGGGATCACTATATTATCGATTGAGAATTACTGGTATTATACATATAACTGTAGTGCTGGTGGTACAGGGAGACAGATAATATATTGGAGAATTCCTGGTATTAAAAAAAAAAAAAAGAAAAAAAAAAAAAAAAATACATATACTGTAGTCTGGTTTGGTACAGGGATACTTATATAATATTGAGAATTATTGGTATCAATTACGGATAGCGAACTCGAACTATTCCACCTACAGGATTTTCAAACGTTCGGCAAGGCCTCGAACGGCCGCTTCAGAAACAACTGAATGGGCTGGAGATTTCCTGAAAACGGCCATTCACGGATTGCCGAATGGCTGACATCCAACAGCTTTGATTTCGGGGGTCCCGTAGCGTCGAACTCGGACCTTACAAGGACCTTGGTGGCCCTGATAAGGGCCCTTTGGGGGCTTAAGGGTCCTGCGGCCCACCAGGGTACCTCCGGCCAACCGGTGCCTCTACGCGCCGATGTTAACCCGTCTTGATCCGGTGTTCTTCGTTTCTTCTACCCTCTACTGCGATGATCTCTGGCTCCGTGAGGTTTGCACTTCTTTACTATAGGTTTGGCAGAAACCTAATCCGTTTTCTGATTTTTGATAAATGCTTGGTTACAGTGTAATTAACCAATCAATTGTTCTCCGAGTTTCTGAATCTGATCGGTTATGTTAAAACCATGTAAACCAAGCATTGAAAAATATTGACCACCTCAAAACGAATTAGGGTTTTCTGCAACCTTAGTAAGAGGTGCAAACCTCCGCAAAGCTCAGAACTTTTCGCAGAAAGCTATGTCTAAGAAAGAGAAAAAGCGGCAACAATCGCCTCCGCTTAGGACCGCGGTGTCCAGCGGGCTCACTTTGGCGCCGGGTGAGCCTTGCCTTGGCATCGCGACCTCAGTGGTGTTGGTGTCGCTAGGCTGAAGACTTCACGTTGTGATCAGATGCCGGTAACTCGGTCCCCTCAATGAGGCCACTGGAGCCGGAGGTCCCCCTTGAGGCCGCAGTGGGTACTGATCTCGGATCGGTGGCCTCAGTGTAGCTGGTGTCACCGATGGAAGCCAAAAGAAGACGTCGGCCAAGGGCTCTTTTAAGAGCCGTCAGGTGGTCCGGTTGGAGCTGCGGCCCCTTAAGCCCCCAATGGGCCCTTGTTAGGCCGCAATGGGCCCTTCAAGGCAGTGCAAGGCACTTTATAAGTGCCAGGTTGGGGGGTCCCGTTTGACGCTGTGGACCCCTTTCAAAGCCCAAAGGTCCCTTGGAAGGACACAATGGCACTTCTTAGTACCACAAGGCCCTGATATGAAAAGACGTCGGGGGGGCCTGGGTTTGAGCTGGCGGGCCCCTTAAGCCCCAAGTGGCCCTTGTTAGGGCCACAATCTGCGGAATCCCTGAACGTCCCCGGGTTGGCGATCATTCGCGATTTCTGGAATCTCTGGCGCATTCTGGGGATTTTCGAAGCTGCTGGTCGAGTTTTTTCTTTCTTTTTATTGTCAAGAATCCTCGACGTTCAAGGATTACCGAAAGCGGGATGTGGAAACAGGAAGTAAGTTCAATTCAAACTTCCAAACTATTTATACCCCCCACATTGGACTTTCGATTTCAATTTTCAATTTTTTTAGAAGTCTTCCATCAATCCTTTATAAACTAACCATGTGTCCTTGTACCTTTATACGTGTACCAAACTCCTTAGGACTTCTAATACCCTTAATTTTACATGGGGATACTTATCCTATAATAAACATTCGTGGTCTGTGACCTGTATAACTCAACCTGTCTTGTCCTTTATATGGACCCAGAACTCCTAGTGACTTCCTAAAGTGTCTGTTTAATTTTATTGTCTGAGATAACATAACCCAATAACATAATTGGGGGGTGTTCCGACCAGTATTACCAACTTATGCCCTTGTACCTTTAAGTGACACCCTACCCTCATCAGTGACTTATAATATATCCCCCATGTGGATACATTATTTCTTTTTTATACATAAATTGTTTGCAGAGTTCCTGACCTTTATTTAACCAACCTGTGACCCCTCTTTTTTACCTTGATATAATCCAGAACCATCAGTGACTTTTATATCCTTACTAATTTAACGAAGGGGATACATTATTTTTATACTACCAATGTGGTAATCCAAGTTCCCGACTATATGACTTATATGGACACATAACCCTCAGTGATTTCTAATATCATTATAATTTCAGTAAAAAAAGTGTATCATTATCCCTTATATAATACCAAGTGGATACCCACAGTTCCTCGACGGATATAGGCTTTTAGTGATTGCCCAAACCCGAGTTTGGCTGACTGTAGCTTGATGTAGGTTAACCCTTGCATTATCGTCCGATTTCGGTAACCCTCAAATGTATTGTTCTGTAACCCTCTTCATAAATGTCAACTACTGAACTGGTAGAATGGAAAACCCTAGCGTTGAAGTTATGTTTGGGGCTATTTACAGTGCATCTTGATATAAATATGATATTTAAATAATATGTAACTAAATATATTTGTATCATTTTATTTTCTGCTATCTACATTGAACGCAATAAAAAGACCAACCGTGACTTGTAATGTTGATAATTTTATTTCATGTTTTTTGTTTTTTCTATTCTAGTAGACAACAGTTCTTCTTCTTCATGTCCTTTTTCCTCTGCTGCTTTTTACCTTTTTCTGATTCTCCTTTTCATTGCTTTTTATTTTCCTACGCCGGATATTTTTTCTATGCTATTCATTTTCCTCTGGTCCCTCCTCTTCTAGTTTCCTCCCATGCTTTTTAGTAACCCTTCCTCCTTCTTAATCATGCTTTTTATTCTCCCAGCTGTTCCTACCTCTCTTGGTTTTCCCCCAGGACTCTTCCCTGGCTCTCTCCTTCCCTCTGATTTCCTTCATGTGTTGCTTTTAACATGGTTCCTTCCCATGCTTTTTTAAACGCCTTCCTGCCTTCTTTTCCATGCTTTTTTATGCTTTCCCTCCTCTCATTCCCTCGCTCTCCCCCTCTTTGTTTCCATTGTGACCCTTCCCTGTCTCTCTCCTTCCTCTGGTTCTCTCCTCCATCCTCTTCTTTATCTACATGGTCCCTTTCCATGCTTTTTGTTACCTTTCCCTTGCCACTTTCCATGAGTTTGGTTCTTGTCGTGCCCTTTTTGTTTGCTGACTATGTTCAGCAGTTCCATCATTTAGATTTTGTTGGCTCTCCGCTCTTCGTGTTTACCGACTTGTCTCTTTATTTTCTTTTCCCGCCACAATAGGCTTTTTTCGGCCAACAGATACATACAAATTCTCTTTAGCTTATTGTTTTCGACTGTCCCAGATACTCACATAACATAGAATACACCTAAAAAATTTAAGAAAGTAACAGATCTAAAACCTTATAATCCAGCAATTTATAGCTTTATAAGCATTTATTTAATGTTTATTTTGTAGTATATAGCAGGCCTCTATAGGGGCTATATATAATTATAGGACATCCATATTATTGGTCTTGTGAGATTACTGTCAATTCTCCCTTCTGCATATGTGCTCATTTAAGATAAGGCCTAGAGAATGGCCGACTTGGTTTGTTTCCGACCTAGAGAACTTCAATAAAAGTTCTAAAGTTCTTATAGTTCAAACACAGACCATTAAAGGTTCTCTACCCATTATTAAAACTTTTTAATATATTGTAGGGCCCTTCTAGCCCCCACCCCCAACCAACCCTGCTTACTTTTATTAATTCTCCGCGCTCTGTTCCCAGCCTCTGTTGCCTGAAATTGGCAGCAGGGGCCAACCACATGCCCTTAAAGTCATCGACGGAAAAGTTGGATAGTTCAGTTATTCAAGTTAAAATCAACAAAGGTACCTTACTGTAAATGCTGTGGAACCTGGGAAATAGCCTGGGAATAGCCTGGACACCTACAAATATCAACCGATCTTGTTTAAACATAACTCTCCCCACATCGGGCAAATTGCCAGGTTTCCGCTCTTGAGTTTTTTGCTACATTCAAGGGTTAGGCCGATATTTGAGTGTTTACCGAACAATGACATTTGAGGTTAATGTCACTTGAGGGTTAACCAAAATCATACATTCTGAGGGTTTTTGACGATACATTTGAGGGTAGCCATCTGGACTCCCTAAACATTTTTCCCTCTTTTGTACCCTGTATAGAAGGAATGTTGCATCGCCAGTTGACGTGAGTCACAGCTGGGTGCAGACGACAGGGCATGGACTGTTTCCAACTATTGCATCTTCTTCTGCACATATCCAAGGTTACAAGGGCTCAAACCCATTAACTCACGGAAAACCCCTTATTGCGTGTTCAGACACACCTGTTCCTTAATCAAAGGCTTGCATATTCCTATGATTAAGGACAAGGTGTCAAAAATGCGTAAGGTTCCGGGAAAAAAGGCCTTTTTAATTCATCAGTTTACCATCTTCTATGTTCCCCGGTTTAGTGCAGACTCCTGGTTGTATACCTGATGCTGAAGTTTCTGCATGCACCCTTTCAAAGTTTCGAACATAAGTACTTGTTTGGCTGAATGGATACATGGCAGTGGCATGCCTACTGAAGCCGATAGCTCTTGTCCCCTCTAAAATCGGTGATGGCTAAAGAAATACAATGTGTGTATCTTGCCTTACCAACATCTTGTTAGAATCCAATTGGACTGTTACTTCTCACTTAAACTTCCAATGGAGTTTAAGCTCTGGAGAAAGGGTTGATTATAATCTTTCTTGCACACCTTACACAGAGCCTTTATGTTATATGGTACTTCTGGACTACCGGTTTCATGCACTCTGCCACATGTGAATCACACCATATGTGCTATCAGTGCGATCGATAATCTCGCGCACGTCTGCCATTGCAGGAAAGTTGGGGAATTGCATTGCAATTGTTTCTTTCTGAACATCCTTCTTCTCCTTCCGTTGCAATTCTTTCTTTCCTTAGTCTTGCAACTTGATCTAGAAATTTGCCCATAATGCCTGGTGCTTTTTTCAAAACTCTCCTGGGCACCTCCCATTCTTCCCACCATTGGCTCAATAAAATCTAAAGCATGTCATCTGGTAAAAGAAAAGCATGATAAGTAACATGAATACACTGTTCAGCTATATTTATTTGGGTTTTCTATGTTTGTTCTTTGCTGATAGTGTCCGGTACGGTCTCATTCCTTGGGTTTAATTTCATTGTCAGCTAGAGATCTGGCGCTACTTGACACATCACAGCCATATAATTACTGTAATGTGGGCCATAACCGCTACAATCCGCAGGTCGTACGATTGAATTGCTGGTTGGCCAACATTTTTCAATGGCCGATTGGAAATTATTGGAAGATCGTTGAAGATCTTTCAATGATCTTCCATAAACCGATCCACAACGGTCCCGTACGATATCGGTATATATCTCGATATCGTATGACTGCAGATCTAAGCGTCTATGCCACCATAAATGTCATGGCCACCCATTAGTGACATTGACAGGAAATGGTGGCACACCTGGGAAGATAAAGGACCATTACAGAACCTAAAATGTGCAGCTCACTATAACTTCAGCAAGCTAAAAGTAAAACAAATCAATTAAAAAAAATAAAAAATATGTAAACATGATTTGTGTGTAATAAATAATAATCGAAAAAACATGCATGATATCGTCCCTCGAATTTCTCCTTTAAGACGATTACCCCAGCTCATCAGTATAAGGGCATGTCAAACCCCCATTCTCCAGATGTTGTAACGATCCAGTTTGTTTATTGTGATAAGAGCCAAACAACAGATCACTTGTAGATCGAATGACTTTGAATGAACAATAGCCCGAATTGTTTATTTGAAGGCCTTCAGATTGTATTTAGAAATCATTAATAGTTGATTTATTTAGATATAATGCATAACAGAGAGTCAGCCAATCACAGACAAAGGTGTCAGCTTCGAGAGAGCCAGGACACTGAGGTTGGTAAGTTCTATGTGTGCAATTTTTAAAGGTAAAACCATGGCATTTAGGTTTGGTTGGGGGGATCCCCCTACACACACAAAAAATGTTATTTTGGGCCAAATAATTAACAGGAGTGGAGAATCTGAGGGAGGGGTGAGAGCTCCCCTTTACATTTCCTTAATGAGTAAAAATCAAAAATTCCATTAGAAAATCTAAATCCCTCATTGAAATTCGAGACATGGATTAATACTCAAATGTGCAACAGAAAATTCTAAAAATCCAGATATACATATTCATAGTTGTTGTGCAGAAAGCCGCTATTGGCAGGAAACTTGCCCAGTTTAGTTTCTCTCTATCCTTTACTTTTTTTTATGAAAATAAACAAACTTAATTAAATAAAAATTTAAAAAAAGAGTTTTTACCCAGTTACCTTGGTTGACTAATATCCTATATTACACTTGTGGCTGTGTTCTTCGTCTGCCAACCACAATCAGTGCCATCAGGTTTTTTTTTCTAACAGATGTAGATCAACAGAACAAAGCTAACATATCATTAGTTTGCTTCAAATTGTTACACCTTATTAAATAAGCCCACCTAAGGCCTGGTAGCAATCATCACCATGAATATCCCTGAACCTATTGTTAAGCTCACATTTGAAAATGTCTGGGATTTATGGTAACCTGAAAACTCTTTTGTTCATTAGGTGGCAATTCTGGGTGCCTTCCAACACAATCTCGCAACCTAAAATTATATGACTGGCAGAAACTATGTGCATTCACTACTGTATATTCCAAAGACAGCCATTAACCAAGGTCATATACTGTAGAACCTCTTTAAACTCTAGTTAACCACCAAATGTGTCATTCCTCTTTGGATAGTCCTATTTTTGGATTAAAGAGCATCTATACTGAAAAAAGTTATTTTCAATACCATAACTGATAACTAGAATTCTTCCCAACCTCCACACATACTAATTTTTTTGTGTGATCGTGACTCCTATTTCTTAGATATCCAATCTAAAACTTCTTATCTTTTCAGCTGTCATCATTCCTTGCTTCTCAAAACCGATTCTTCTGTGAGTAGATTTATACTGTAGCTTGAACGGTGCCAGAGTTTTTGACAGTTGGAATGCCTGGTGTGCTGTGTGCAGGCGTGACAGTGTGGCTGTGGGAAACCAGTCCACGTCGGATGGAAGTGGTAGTTGTTTAAAATAGAGAGGTTGGATACTGCTCCTAAACTAAATGTTGTGCTGGTTGAGGCTGCGCAACACCACAAAATCAGATTACGTGCTACTCATGTATTCAATTAATGATTAAGAATGAGGCCAAGTCATTTTTCAGTATAGTGTCTCTTAATTTGCAAAATTACATTTTTCACTGAATGATTCCATTAGAAACTCTTATCTTACCATATCCACATCACTGAGCCCCAGCCACAAACAGAAGCAACAAGGCAAGAATTTTCAATCTCAGGTAAGACTCACACCGAGACGAGGAACAGGCTACTCAGATTTTTCTAAAGCAAGGAGGCTCATTAGACCAAGCTGTAGCTGTTTCACTCTATGTGGGCAGTTTTTCTAATCAAATAATCCTTCTATCAGTGAAATGTATGATGCCTTTTCTAAAAACCCTACTTACCTCTTGGAATGGAGTTTTCTGACGGGCACGAAAAAACTAATAGAAAATTGTTGTTTGAACCTTCAATAAAGTTAAGGTATTTATTATTAGTGTATATTCTGGGTCAGGAAAATCTTTTTTATTTTGTTTGTAAATAGTTTTTATAGGGAGCACAAAGACACTTGGGAATAGAAAACTGGGTTCTAAGTGTAGCTCTGGGAGTTCTGTATTGGGTCCATATTATGGATTGGGTTTATTATTATTATTAAGAATTGGGTTTTTTCCAAACCAGTCATATTTATAAGAATTGCTATAGGTATAGCAGGTATTGATCCTTACAATGACTAAAAAATAATGCTAGTATTGGTATAATTTTTTTTTTTTACCACATGTTTGCTTTTCAAATACCAGATGTCCCGAGTCCATTGACAGCAATGCTGATACAGTTCGGCATTTTGGATAGTAGTTTTTTTTCATTACACAAACCTCTGTTGTTCGCATTAATTTCTATAAGCCCACATGGTTACAGGGGAAATTCCCCCCGTGGGTCCACAGCCCTTTGACCCATGAAAACAGAGAAAATTGGCAAAAATGTTTAAGGGACAGTTAAGGTTGTAATCACACACATGCGATCTCCTGGGGCAACCTGTGACGCCGATGTGCATACGCCATATCGGGCATAATCCCGCGCTGTTGTCATGGGCACCAAAACCAGGCGTCAGCCTCGGGCTTGCCCGATCGCTATGTTGATCATCAACGAGCCCTGACAAAATGTGGCATTTTTAAATGCATTTTAATGAAAATAGGAGTATCATGGAGATATGTAAAAGAAGTGATAATAGAGATATGATGTTACGTGGGACCTTAAATTTGTCCTGGTTGGGCCCATGCTCCTCAGATTTTATATTTATGTGGGCCCCATAGTCCAGTTCGATACTTGTTATTTGGCCAATTCTCTCTGGCTGCTTCGCTGTACCATGTTTTGTATCCAATGTAGGGTACAGTGACTGAATTCTCATGACTTGACTTGAACAAAGATGGGGCTGGATATTTCAAAACTTGTGGCTCTCTCCAGTATCGTGATTATCATTGAGAGAATTGTAATTGCCATAACTGAAGGAAAAACCCTGTTCACATCATATAGGCTCGATACTGAATAAAGAAGCCCTATGTCTCGAAAACAGAATGTACTTTCGGGACTTCGGAGCGTATTTTTTGAGGATTATCGAACACCAAGAGCTAAGTTTGAGGATTAACGAAAAAACCTCGAAAGGTTGAATCCTCGAAAAACCCAATTGGAACTCGAAAGTCGGATTCCGATCGCATTTTCAAGATTATCTAACGTTTAAGGCAATTGTTTTGAGGAATATCAATAGCCAATAGTTCCAATAATCATCGAAATTTGATCTGAAGTCCCGAAATCCAAACAGTCCATCCAGTTTTGGACAGAACATTTCCGATTTGGAACCAAGGGTTTCCGTGTCATATCCAGGTCTGAGTGATGTGGATCCGCATCCGAATTGTGTTACATACCATAACAGTATTAATCACACATTGCCTCTCTCTACTATCCTACATATGAATATTAGAACACCTATATCTACTATAAAGAAATGATTAGACCAGACCAGACAGTAATGGGTTGGGAGGCTGACATTGACATTCCGATGCTGCTCCTCCACCTCTCCCAAGCACAGCCTCAGACTTTACATGGTGTTAGTAACAGGAGTCCCTCCCCCTCCCTGCTGTGTGAAAATCTGCACAGAAAATGTAAAGGAATCTACTGCCCTAATAATAACCCTCCCACTGTGTGACAACAGCTGTTTTTCTGTGTCAAAACACAATTTTTTCTGTAGGGGGAAGTAATGGGTCTGAGTCTGAATGGGGACAGGGTCACGGCACCCCGAGCGGGCAGGGTCCGGCACCCACTAGCGGGCGGACCAAGAACCCGGGTGGGTGGGGCCAAGGGGGCCAAATGAAAATCCCAAGGAGATTATGCCACAAAAAAAGTAATGAGCAAATTGTAAGAAATACTCATCCAAGCATTCCTTGTCAATTTCACCTAAGTTATTTTTTGGACCACATTTCCCTCCCCCACTATATTTATTTGATATTATTTCCCTCACAATTTCACACTTAGTGTAGTACTGGTGGACTATTTCAGGGTCAGTTTTGCTGATCTGTCGTTCAAAAATACAGAGGGCATGCAAATGACCCAGGGTGTAAGGCATCAAAAACAATCAATTAAATGTATTAAAAATGGCTTTCGGTTTGGCCACTTCAAATCATTAGATATAAATTAAAAAACAGTATGTGGAATCATATAAAAATACATACAGAGTCCAACTCAATCAGGCATTAACCCAATTCCATTCATATACGGTAGATAAAACTGTGGCAAAGCGGCTTACAACTTCGTTATAGTTATCGTTTAATAGTTATCCATTCATACTATGTTGTTATTTTCGTATATAGTATACCATCAAACTCCGTGGGACCTCACCTCGCCCTTTTAGTATGCTCGCCCCTATCCACGCCTCCCGGACTGAGACATTTTCGATAATTTTCGAATGTACGACTATATTGGAGATTTTGTAAATATCCTTGAACGTCTAAATTTATTTCGAGTTCTGAGCGTATGTTCGAAAATTGAACGTTCTAGGATTAATTTCGATAATTTTTGAAAAATACCCTAAACATCATTCGAAAAATCTTTGAAAATCTTGATTGAAGACTTGAGAATGGTCTCCAATTGTATTTTCGAGAATTCGAACTTTCAAGGCTATTCCAAAATATCGTACATGTAAATAAACGAAAATTCCCGAGATCCAAAATTCCAAAACGGAACGCAACTTGTGGTTTCATCCATCTCTAGTGTTTCCATAAAGCTTCCATTACTGTGTTACCTATGTAGTGTCAGTTAATCTGCCGTACATCCCAACCACTATTAACCAAGTTTATTACAAACTTTGTAGCCAATATTTTAATATAAGTTCTATTCCTTTCTGATAGAGATGGACTAGACTCAGTTTCGAATGACCTTCGGACTTCTCGAACTATCCCGTACCCGAATTTTCCGATATTTTCCGGAGTTTTCATAATTATCGAATGTTAGAACTTTTAGTGTGCGATAATGCCAGTAAAATGTCTATTATACCCTATACACGAGTAATATTGATTCTCCATTCCTCGAGTACTCCTTGGATAATTATCAAATGTTAAACTGCGAGAGCTAGAACGTAGCGCGCGTCAGAGTAACATCGACGTAGTGAAAGCCTGGATATGGACTGTCCCAGACCATTTCCCAGGTCCTCAACATTAATTTACATTAAGTGTACCATTGATATTGAAATTGTATTGTCATTCGAACTTTTCGCCTTTCTTAATAAGTTTTTGATCTTTCGAACTTTCCCATATAGTTGAAAACGCTGACCGAACTTTCCATAGTTCGGGCCCTCTCTACTTTCTGCAAGTGTATCCCCTCCTCCAACCGGCTCAGTGATCTTTGTATAGCTTGGGCATGTTCATTGGAGGCAGCAGGTGAAACACGCCAGTGAATATTGGTTGTGTTTCTTGTTGACCACATGGGGGAGGGGCCAGCTTATACACACTGCCAGAATGGGGACAATAATTAATCCTTAAATATTTGGTTAGTACTATAGGTAATCAAGGCCACATATATCTGTTTAGAATTGGGGGCAGTAATGAGAATTCACCAGATTTTTGCATTTCCCTTTAAAGGACAACTATACTGTAAAGAACTTTGTAAAAATAAAAAGCACCTTGGGCAAGGAGATAGGATTGAATTATTCCCACCTCCAATATTGTTTTGTTGAGGAGCTACAGCGCTACATTTTTCATCTGCCGGTTATGGCCCTGGGCTTTCTATATTAAAGATAGTGCCTGAAGCATCAGGAATACGGCAGAAGTTAGTTTTTTTCTTTTCCTGCTGCTCCTCGTATAATAATTGGAGGTAAAACACCAATCCTACCATCCCTGCCTCAGGTCTTTTTACACTATAGGTTCCCTTTAACAAAGTTGGGTACTGTGTATATTGGAAAGTAGGGCTTCCTAGTCTTACTTAATCAGCATGATATAATACAGTATCATTTCTTGCCTAATGTTTAGATATTCAGAGGGACTGCAGAATAGTGGATCTCTCCATTAGTCTGTTCTCCTTCTCTGGTAACTTTATTCTGCTCTGCTTTCGCAACCCATTTCATCTGCGCCATTTAAAGGAAAATGCCATGTGGGCCTTCAAACTCTTTTGCATAATTAATGGAAGATTCTATCACAACAGCAATTGGCATTTAATTGGTCGCCAGCTAGAAATTTGCATGCCCCTATGCATGGGCCAATCATCTAAAGCTCTAATTCTCAGAACCAATGATTTGCAATTTTCCCTGTTAGCAAAAGTAACTTATAAAACACAGCACTCAAACATTTTTTGTCCAATTTTAATAAATGTTTTAACATTACCGAAATCATTGTGTATCTATGTCTACATTAAGGCACAATGGTCCTGTAGACTTTTTTTCCAATCGGTTCATGTCTACCTTCCTACTCTTTCTTCTTTACTTAATGAGTCACTAGCAAAGCTTATTATTCTCTGTGCTCTCTGTCTACTCGCTGCTTTCTGAGCTCTCTGACCTACTTGACTCACTGCTGTCACTGTCTCCTTCTTCAACGATTTTGTCTGTCTCTTTTCATGGGCAGATCCGTGCTTCTTCCTATCACTGCCTCTCACTCTCTGAACTATTTGACTCACTGCTGTCACTGTCTGTCTCTTCAACAGATCTTTTTCGTCTCTTCCTATTTGTAGACTCTTCTTCCTCCTAATCTTCATTCTCTCACTCTCTGCACTCTCTCATTCCCTTCACTCCGTACTTCCTGACAACCTGCTGTCTCTCTCTCTCTCCCTCTTCAACAGATTTTTTTCTGTTCGTCCTATTTTCGTTGCTCTGGTCTAGTCTCTTCACCTCTCTGACTATTTGACTCACTGTACGGTTACTTCTGCTTACATATTCTCTTCTGGCTCTGTTCCTATTGGCAGCTTCTGCTCTGGTCTATTCTCTTCTACTCTCTGAACTGTTTGACTCACTGTCACTGTGACGCTTGCTTAGCAGATCTCTTTCTGTCTCTTCCTATTTTGCAAGCCTCTTGCCCTGGTCTATTCTCTTCACCTCTCTGAACTATTTGACTCACTGTCCACTGTTACTCTGCTTAGCAGATCTCTTCTGTCTCTTTCTATTTGCCAGCTTCTTGCTCTGGTCTATTCTCTTCACTCTCGAACTGTTTACTCACTGTCACTATTCCTCTGCTTCGCAGATCTCTTCTTCTCTTCCTATTTGCAGCCTCTTGGCCCTGGTCTATTCTCTTCACTTCTGAACTATTTGACTCCATGTCACTATTACTAACTCTGCTTAGTAGCAGATCTCTTCTTTCCCTTCCTATTCGTTAGTCTCTTGCTCTGTCTATTCTCTTCACTCTCTGAACTATTTGAACTCCTGTCACTATTACCTGCTTACAGATCTCTTCTGTCTCTTTAGATGTGCAGCTTCTTGCCCTGTCTATTCTCTTCACTTTTCTGACATTTGACTCACTGTCACTGTTTACTCTGCTTAGCAGATCTCGTTTCTGCTCTTCTATTTGCAGCCTCTTGCCCTGGTCTATTCTCTTCCACTCTCTGAACTATGTGACTCACTGTCACGCTTACTTACTCTGCTTAGCAGATCGCTTCTGTCTCTTTCTATTTGCCGTCTCTTGCCCTGCATATTCTCTTCACTCTCGGACCTATTTGACCACTGTCACTATGACTCTGCTTAGCAGATCTCTTCTGTCCTCTTTATATTTGCACTTCTTGCCCTGGTCTATTCTCTTCCCTTCTCTGACTAATTTGACTCACTGTCCCTGTTACTCTGTTCAACGGTTTTTTCGGCCTCTTCCCATCTTCTGGCACTTTCTCCTCTCCTTTCCATTCCCTCCCTTCCCCTGAGGCTTCATTGAACTTCAAAACTTCTTCTCTTGCATTGGGTTCTTTTTCCTGGCTCCGTTTGTCTCGACTCTTTTCATTTCTTATTACACTGCAGTCCGTTTCCGCTGGAAGACTAAAATATACAATATGTAGAATTTTAGAATTCTGATATCCCTATGGTGAGACAGCCCTACTATGAATCCATTGCTACCTGTACTTTGTTTCTGTCTATTTTCAGTATTTAACCATCTTGTCCCCCCCAAAACTAACTTTACCCACTGCTGGGCCCCACTGTGTATTGTTAAAAAAATCCTTACCTACATCCCTGCCTGTGTGCAAATGTATCTGGCCCCTTTCCTATCCTCCTGAGGGATTTAGGCATGTCAGTGGGCCCTCCTCTGTCCCAGAGCCCTCCAAGCTGCAAATTTTTTAAAAATCATCTAAACTCACGGTTAAATCTCAGACATCCACACACGACTGCCGGTCCATGCCCCAATGCAACTCCGTTTCCCAGAGTTACATTAGAAGCAAAGCCGAGGGAACTTGGTCTGGTAATTTTATGTTTTTCTTTAGAATTTAACCATGGCTGTTGAGGGTTCAAGGTGATGCCAACCCTACACAAAATGTCAAAACTGCCAACCCAACTGATATATTTGTCACTTACTGTATATAACCAGATATTAAGTATCATTTGCCTCCATTATGGCAGAGTAAGCTGGCTCCCCCTCGTGCAGTCAATCATGGGTGTGTCTGCTTAATTACAGCCATGATTGACTGCTGTTTTCCCCTGCCTATCTCCAATGCACTTGCCCAAGCAATATTAAAAAAGCCTCTTGAGCCAGAGGGAGGAGGGCATATCCCATGCTGGGAACAGCAAATACTGATGAAACAGAGGAGTTAGATCGTGCCACGTAGCGTGATGTCACGGATATGCGTCACTCTACTATAGTGATCTTCTGCAGGTGCTTGCCCTGGACTGAAAATTTTTTGGGGCCTGCCGGCCTCGTACTTCTCCTTTTAAAATAACTGCTTTGGCATCATCAACTGGTAAAAACAGTATTTTTGATAAATTATTGTATTTTTTTTTAAAATACTTTAAAAAGCTGTCTGCTTACGTAGATAAAATGTATTCATCCTCATCCATCTAACATGCTTCATGGTTTCATACTTCAATTGACTTAGTCCTTGGCATGTGCAAGTGCATACACATAGAATACAGGGTCCGTCTGGACCTGTCAGAGGAAAGCTTCGGAGGATCGAGACAACGGTTAAGTTTACTTAATTTTCATTCCCGGCTCCTTGAACGTTTTATTGACAAACAAAGGTAGACAAAGCTCCTTTACCCTCCTGTTCATAATAGTGAAAACACTAACTACTTTTTCCCAGTGTTGGGGTTTTCTCCCTTTGGTGTTGCCCTCCACCCTCTCAGTGCCCTCCTCACTCACGGAGGTTGCCTACTCTATAAATGGCCCTGCGTCTTTCCCAAGGAGCATTAGTCCGTGTAGTAGACCAAACCATGCAGCAATTGGTGTCTATCTAGCTCAGTGTATAAAAGAACACATGTTGGGCTCACCTTTATGATAATAATCCTTCTCTATAATATTCAGCTCGGGTGTATAAACCCCGAACCATTCACGTCTTCAAATGCCTATGATAATGACGGTGTCCGACGCGTTAGGCTTCAGTAAGAAAGGCTTTCTATTTGCAATATCTGGTATGTCCCTGAAGTCCTGTGTGCGACCTCCGGGTATTTAACAAGAGTCTATCTAGCTCAGCACCCACTTGGAAATCTTTTGGAGGTTTACTTTACATTTCTGCAGCCCATGGGAAGAACTGTCATATGGAACAGTCATTTGGATTGGCCATTGTTGGGTGGGTACGTCGATACTGGTTTCACACACTTCAATTCCACTGGAGTTTTTACAGCATATCTTATCTGGGCATTTCCCATTAGGGCTACAGTTCTGCCAAACTGTCAAGGAGGAGCTTTTTTGCATTTTCTGCTAAATGTTTCCTTTATCTCATTCTTGACCTCTGGATGATTTGTAATGTATTCGTTGGGGCACACCCCCTTCTTCCATCCTTAGAATGAGCTGAGCCAGACAGAAACCCCGAATGTTATTATTATTTGCTAATTATTCACCTACCGATCATGGTGATCTCAAACGCAGAGTACCCAGAGTATTGGGCATTTACAGGGCACCCCCCAACCCCTCTCACCGTGCCAATACCCAGGATGAGGACCTAAACTGCTAGTCTCTTACCCTCTAGGTCTTATCTAATTCAGTAGAGTAGAAATGGACTTCTAAAGTCGACCCCAACCAACCTAGAGCAGTGGGAAGACACACTTAGCGGGACCCCCCCTCCAGGAAATACAGGGGAGCACGCTAGCTTGATTTACAAGCCTAATGGTTTAGGTCCTTACTTTTGGGAAAAATTGTATTTCATACAGACCAAAATACCACCAGATGCTATTATTTGGAAAATACAATGTTTTTTTGACCCACCCAACCAGGTTTAAAATATTGTCCAGTGTGTACCCACCTAAAGCTGCGTAACACGTCCAGCTTTCTTAAGATACAGACAGATCTGCAAGATCCTGTCTCCATCTTTGCAAAATCTGCATCCACAACAGTCCTAGCGTTCTCTCTCCTCCCTATGAACAATCATAGAGAACACTCGGAACTGTGGCTTTATCGTTACTACTATGTGTACCCAGCGTTAGAGAGGCAGAATTGCATGTGTTTTCCAAGGTGCACACATTGGTACAAGTCTCGTAGCAAAATCCATTGTCCATGCCCCCTGATACACCTACACTGGCTGATAAGATCCGAATCGTATGCAAAGATGTAATCCATGTACACAAATAGGGCTGATAACTAATACTTAATCTATTTCCTTTTAAATAATTTTGAATATAGGAGGTCCCTGTTTTTTAAAGGAGAACTATAGTGTGTATTTTTTCAAATAGTTAGAATAAAAAGTATCTTGGGCGGGAGGTAGGATTAGTAACTTTCACCTCCCAATATAATTTCTGATTTCTTTCTTCTGCCAGGCTTCCTGAGTACTAATCTTTAATTACGGGACGGCCCCAGGCACTAGCCTGGCAGATGAATCTGTAATTTGCCGTATCTCACCACTAACAATTTTGGAAGGTAGGTGGGATAATCAAATCCTATTTCCTTGCCTTGGATATTTTTTTTGAACATTTTTAAAAGTTCATTTGTTACATTTAGTCCTTTAATCTTTTAAAATAGCCATTCAATTTCACCTCAGTTTTCAACGTACCCGTTGTTTTATCTTTCTTTCTTCCCTTCGCTGAACACATTTAGGGAGAACAGCAAATACCAACACTGGATCTTCATGGTTCTTCCAAGACAAATGTGACTCGATTTACCATAGAAGTTGACGAATCTGTTCTCTCCTCCATTAAATAGAAGGTTTATTTATACCAACATGTAAAGCCCATCCAAGGATGGGGGGCACAGTAACCTCAATTAATAAATTATTCCAGACCAAGATTTTTGTATGGAACTGATTATCAGTAACCGTTTCCCACCACAATCCTCTCAACTACGTATGAAAATCAATGCATAATATAATTACATGTCCTGTTAAGTTTCTGCCATGACACAAATCAAAAACATTTGGCCTATGGCAGATTAAAGTTTTTTACGCAGTGTAAAAAAAAATGCTTATTCATAATTTTATTTGATGGTTGTTTGTGTTAGCATTCCTTACCTCTTCCATATATCCTTACCATCTTCAGTCCTTAAACCTCTTCATTCCTTACCGCTTCAATCCTTACCTCTCATTCCCTTACCTCTTCATTCCTTACCTCTCCTTTCCTTACCTCTCCATTCCTTAGCCACTCTTCATTCCTTACCTCTCCATTCCTTATCTCTCCTTTCCTTACCTCACCATTCCTTACCTCTTCATTCCTTACCTCTTCATTCCTTACCTCCTTATTCCTTACCTCTTCATTCCTTACCTCTTCATTCCTTACCTCTTCATTCCTTACCTCCCTTTCTACCTCTTCCTTCCTTACCTCTTCATGCCTACCGCTCCTTTCCCTTACTCTTCATTCCTTACCTCTTCATTCCTACCTCTCCGTTCCTTACCCTCTGTCATTCCTACCTCTTCATTCCTTATCTCTCTTTCCTTACCTCCCAATTTCCTTACCCCTCTTCATTCCTCACCTCTTCATTCTTACCTCTTCAATTCTTTTACCTCTTCATTCCTACCTCGCCTTTCACTTACCCACCATTCCTTACCTCTTCCGTCCCTTACTTCTCATTTTCCATTTCCTTACCTCTCAATTCCTTACCTCTCTGTTCCTTACCTCTCCTTTTCCGTTCCATTACTTCTCCGTTCCTACCGCTCCTTTTCCGTTCCGTAACTTCTCCAGTCCTTACCTCTCCTTTTCCTTCCGTTCCTTAACCTCTCCCATTCCTTACTACCACTCTCCGTTTCTTTTTCTTTTCTTTTCTTACCTCTCCGTTCCTTCCTCTTCCTTTCCCCTTACCTCTTCATTCCTACCTCTTCATTCCGTCCTACCTCTCCTTCCGACCTCTTCATTCCTTCCTCTTCATTCCTTAACCTCTCCTTCCATACCTCTTCATTCCGTACCTCTTCATTCCTTATCTCTCCTTTCTTACCTCAACCATTCCTTACCTCGTTCAGGTCTTACCCTCTTCATTCCTTACCTGCTTTCATTCCTTACCTCTTCATTCCTCGCCTCTCCCTTTCCTTACCGCAACCATCCTTACCGCTCTGTCCCTTACCTCTCATTTTCCTCTCCTTACCTCCTCAATTCCTCCTTCTTCTCCTCGTTTCTCCGTTCGCTTACCTCTTCCTTTTCCGTTCCTTACTTCTCCATTCTTACCTCCTCCTTTTTTCCGTTCCTTACCTCTTCCTTCCTTACCCACTCCTTTCTTACCTCTCTGTCCAACCTCTACTTACCCTCTCCATTTCTTACCTCTCCTTGTCCTTAGACCTCTCCATTCCTTACTCTCCTCGTACCACCTCTCCGGTTCCTGACACTCCCCTCCTTTACCTTACCACCTCTCCCTTTTCCCTTAAACTCTGTTTCCTTTCCTCTCCTTTCCTTACCTCTTCCTACCTCTCCCTTTCCTTACCTCTTTGTCCTTAACCGCGTCAGTCCTTACCTCTCCTTTCCTTACCTCAACCATTCCTTTACCTCTCCGTTCCTTACCTCTCGTCCCTTACCTCTCATTTTCCATTCCTTACCCTCAATTCCTTACCTCTCCATTCCTTACCTCTTCATTTCCTTAACTCTTCATTCCTTACTCTCTTCCTTTTCCGTTCCTTACTCTCCGTTCCTTACCTCTCCTTTTCCGTCCTTACCCTCTCAATTCCTTACCTCTTCATTCTTAACCACCTCTTCATTCCGTACCTCTCCTTTTCCGTTCTTACTTCTCCGTTCCTTACCTCTCCTGTTCTAATCATAGTTAGTAAAGTCCTTCATACAATATGATAATATAATAATACAATATGTTATAATGTCCTGTTTCCCAGATAACAGTCATCCATTATAACCAATCATAGTTAGTAAAGTCCTTCATACAATATGATAATATAATAATAATACAATATGTATAATGTCTGTTCCAGATAACAGTCATAGTTAGTAAAGTCTCTTCATACAATTGATAATATAATAATAATACAATATGTTTAATGTCCTATTTCCCACATAACAGCCATAGTTAGTAAAGTCCTTCATACAATATGATAATTAATAATTAATTACAATATGTTATAATGTCCTATTTCCAGATAACAGCCATAGTAGTAAAGTCCTTCATACAATATGATCATAATAATAATACAATATGTTATAATGTCCATTTCCCAGATAAACTAGTCATAGTTAGTAAAGTCCTTCATACATATGAAATAATAATAATAATACAATATGTTATAATGTCCCTGTTCCCAGATAACAGTCATAGTTAGTAAGTCCTTCATACAATGATAATATAAAATAATACACTATCTTTTATAATGTCCTATTCCCAGAAACAGTCATAGTTAGTAAAGTCCTTCATACAATATGATCATATAATAATAATACATATTTATAATGTCCTATTTCCCAGATAACAGCCCTAGTTAGTAAGTCCTTCATACAATATGATAATATAATAATAATACAATATGTTATAATTCCTATTTCCCAGATAACAGTCATAGTAGTAAAGTCCTTCATACAATATGATAATATAAAATATACAATATGTTATAATGTCCTATTTCCCAGATACAGTCATAGTAGTAAAGTCCTTCATACAATAAGATAAGATAATAATAATACATATGTTATAATGTCCTATTTCCCACATAACAGTCATATATAGTAAATCCTCATACAATATGATAATTAATAATAATACAATATGTTATAAGTCCTATTTCCCAGATAACAGTCATAGTTAGTAAAGTCCTCTACAATAAGATAATATAATAATAATACAATATGGTATAATGTCCTATTCCCAGATAACAGTCATGTTAGTAAAGTCCTTCATACAATATGAGAATATAATAATAATACAATAGTTATAATGTTCTATTTCCTAGATAACAGTCATAGTTAGTAAAGTCCTTCATACAATATGAAAATAATAATAATCATACAATATGTTATAATGTACTGTTTCCCACATAACAGTCATAGTTAGTAAAGTCCTTCATACAATATGATAATATAATAATAATAAATATGTTATAATGTCCGGTTTCCCAGATAACACGTCATAGTTAGTAAAGTCCTTCATACAATTGCTAATATAATAATAATACAATATGTTATAATGTCCTATTTCCCAGTATAACAGTCATAGTTAGTAAAGTCCTTCATACAATATGATAATATAATAATAATACAATATGTTATAATGTCTATTCCCAGAATAACAGTCATAGTTAGTAAAGTCCTTCATACAATTGATATATAATAATAATACAATATGTTTAATGTCCTGTTTCCCAGATACAGCCATAGTTAGTAAGTCCTTCATACAATTGATAATATATAATAATACAATATCTTATAATGTCCTATTTCCAGATAACAGTCATAGTTAGTAAAGTCCTTCATACAATATATAATTAATAATAATCAATATGTTATACTGTCCTATTTCCCAGATAACAGTCATAGTTAGTAAAGTCCTTCATAAATATGATAATATAATAATAATACAATATGTTATAATGTCCTATTTCCCAGATATAAATATTATAAGTCCTTCATACAATATGATAATATAATAATACAATATGTTATAATGTCCTTTTCAGATAACAGTCATAGTTAGTAAAGTTCTTCATACAATATGATAATATAATAATATATACAATATGTTATAATGTCCTGTTTCCAGATAACATCATAGTAGTAAAGTCCTTCATACAATATGATATAATAATAATACAATATGTTATAATGTCCTTTTCCAGATAACAGTCATAGTTAGTAAAGTCCTTCATACAATAGATAATATAATATATACAATATGTTATAATGTCCTATTTCCAGATAACATCATAGTTAGTAAAGTCCTTCATACAATATGATAATATAATAATAATACAATATGTTATAATGTCCTTTCCCAGATAACAGTCATAGTTAGTAAAGTCCTTCATACAATATGATAATATAATAATACAATATGTTATAATGTCCTGTTTCCCAGTAACAGTCATAGTTAGTAAAGTCCTTCATACATATGATAATATAATAATATACAATATGTTATAATGTCCTGTTTCCCATAACAGCATAGTTAGTAAAGCCTTCATACAATATGATAATATAATAATACAATATGTTATAATGTCCTTTCCCAGATAACAGTCATAGTTAGTAAAGTCCTTCATACAATATGATAATATAATAATAATACATATGTTATATGTCCTTTTCCACATAACAGTCATAGTTAGTAAAGTCCTTCATACAATATGATAATATAATAATAATACAATATGTTATAATGTCCTATTTCCCAGATAACAGTCATAGTTAGTAAAGTCCTTCATACAATATGATAATATAATAATAATACAATATGTTATAATGTCCTATTTCCCACATAACAGTCATAGTTAGTAAAGTCCTTCATACGATATGATAATATAATAATAATACAATATGTTATAATGTCCTGTTTCCCAGATAACAGTCATAGTTAGTAAGAGTCCTTCATACAATATGATAATATAATAATAATACAATATGTTATAATGTCCTATTTCCAGATAACAGTCATAGTTATAAGTCCTTCATACAATATGATATAATAATAATAATACAATATGTTATAATGTCCTATTTCCCGATAAAGCCATAGTTAGTAAAGTCCTTCATACAATAGATAATAATAATAATTTACAATACATTTAATGTCCTATTTCCCAGATATAAGTCATATTAAGTAAAGTCCTTCTTTGTAAGAATAAGCCCTGTTTGTAGTTGTATCACTAGTTTAATATATGTTATGAGGTTTATACATGTTCATTTGAGTAACTATTGTCAGCTTTAGAACAATATTCCACATGAATTCAAAAACTATGTTTATAAATCTGCCTATGACATATACAGTATTTTTTAATAGAGCTTTTCTAAATACAATTTGTTGTGTAATGTTGGGGATTTGTTCTTCTAGCTAAAGAAGACCTCCCTTGGTTCAAAAAAGATAATGAAGAAGCAAGTCGAAGCAAACGAGAAGCAGATGAGGAAACGATGAAGTAGCAACAAACAGAGCTAGATAAGAATGATGAAGGGAAAGATGCAGAACCGAAAAAGGAGGAGACAACAGAGGGAGAGGAAAGGAAGAGGAAGAAACATAAAAACACGGAAAAGGCAAGAAAGGTGGAAAGCACGGAAAGAAAAACAGATGGCAAGGAAGGGGATAGGAAGGTGAAATCAGGAAAGAAACACAGAAAGATAAAAAGCATAAAAAGAAAGATAAAAAGAAAAAGATAATGAAAGTCCAAATGACGAGCAAAATGAGGAAGGAAAGGATAAACACAGAAAGGGTAAAAAACATGGAAGGGAGAAGGAAAAGGGAGAAAACATGGAAATGGGAAGAGGATGAAGCAGGAAAGGAGAGACAGGGTGAAAAACATGGAAAGGGAAAGGAACATGGAAAACATGGAAGGGAGAGGGAAGCATGGAAACATGGAAGGGAGAAGGAACGGAGAGGGAGGTGAATGTTGAGAAAGGGAATGTAGAAGGGCCTCCACAGTAATGGGGGAAAGGAATATAATGAGCACAGTCTAGTTGGAAGAGAGATTTGGAGATGTCCACGTAGAGAGAAATTAAAGAAAATACCAATAACCAACCTGCCTCCATGTTCCTCCTTCCACCTTGAGAATTAGCCACAAAAGGACAATGTTTCTGTCTGTAGAAATAATATGAGCAATAAAAATATCATCATAAGCAACGTTGTTCTGTTATTGTCTCAGAAACAATATGTGAATTCAGCGAAATTGTGATTTTTATGGCGAATTTGTCCCATTTAATGTTTTTGTTATCATACCCTCCAGCGTGTTGCCGTGATAATTGTGAGGGTGGCCAGGCAGTATGTCTTAGTCATACATTATCCATCAATGGAGAGTTATACAATAACACAATTTGATCAGTTCAGTATAAGCACCAGTAAAAACTCCATAAAACATCCAAGCCTTGTGGAGTATAAAACACCAGGTTTCTGGTCTTTAAAAGCAAAAAAGACAACTAAAAACATCCATAAAAATTGCCTGAAACATTCAAACCTTTGGGGTGTTGCTAAAAGAATTCAGATGTATAAGAATCTCTGTCTTAAAACTCAACGTGTTTCACTGCTTGATCCAAGCGGGCCTCAGGAACCTTCCTAGGTTTCCTTGTGGGTATCTGTCCCTGCTGAAGGACCATTCATTGGTCCCCCCTTGTAGTGGTACAGTGGCCAGTCCTGGGGTATAACCGGAGGTGGTTTGGAAGAGGTGGAGTATGAGAGGGTGGAGGCAGAAGAGGTTATGGCGAGCTCCTTTGTCCCTGAAGTAAAAATTAATATAATGGTAGCGACTAGAGATGGGATCCGGATCCGACTAACTAACATATAGTGTAATTAAGGGAAGCCCTCTTTCCCTCTGGATCCCTTGTCTCTGCAGTGTAGGGACCCCCCTCCAACCCTAACCCCTAGGATTAAAACTTTAAAAAGTGCCCAGAAGCAAATTTTTATCAACCTCCATTCCTTCGGCTCTCTCAATAGCTGGCAGTCACGTCTGTGATTGGCTGACTCCCAGCAAATCACAGACGCGACTGCCAGTCTGGCACCTATTGCTACTGTTCCTGGAATTAGCATAGAGGCAGAGGCTGAGGGAATGACGGATGGTTAAGTTCGTTTCTGGGCACTTTTTAAAGTTTTAAACCTGCTGGTTAGGGTTGGAGGGGGGTCCCTGCACTACAGAAAAAAGTAGATTTTGGGGTGGAGATACCCTTTAAGAATAATTATTGCCTCCATTCTGGCAGAGTAAGCTGGCTCCTCTCTCCATGCAGTTTGGACTTCTGAAATCACACCAGGGGCATAATTACCAGGGGAGCAACGCAGGGGGCCCCAATCTTCTTATTTTTTCTGTGACGATATAGCCTCTTCCCAGAAAACCCCTGTGGATAAGGCACGGATAGGGGCCCCATCATAGCTTTACTGAGGGGCCCAGTAATTCCTATTATGCCACTGATTACAGCCAATGACTAACTGCTGTTTCCCATGCAGCCTCCTCTGCACATGCTCAAGTTCCTAAAAGCTCATTGAGTGGGTGGGGGCAGTTACCTTTTCCAGAACGGAAGAAAACTTATCATAAATATCTAATTATGGAATGTGTATAAACTGGAAAAAATAGCAGTTTGGTTTGCAGCAGATAACTGACGGAGTTTGTTGTTTTAAAGGGTGGACATGACCTTTAAAGGAACACTAAACAGATTTTGTGTACATTGTTAAGTACATAAAATCTGTTTCTATATTTACTGGGAGGTGAGAACGCTATTCCACACCTCCCTGTGAATAAAAGAACGCCCAGGGGAGCGGGAACTTACCTTACCGGCGCGACACTCGCAGCTGCTTGGAGCTGACAGCCGCGCTGTCCGAGGTGAATTTGCAGATAAAATCTCATCCCTTTTTAGCGTCCTTAAAACATGGCTATTTCCAGTACTGGACCTTTTTAAAAAAATCATTACTTACATGTGAGTTTAGGGGAATGTCTAGGATGATGTCTCTAGCAACTTTGGATCATAAGTTAGGGCTTGTATAGTTATAGCTTGACAGGAAAGACAAGGAAGTGTGACAGGCAGTGTCAGACTGGCCCACGGGTTTCAAGGGTTGCCCACCCAAATATATAGAGAAAACTGCCTAAATCTGGTTAACATGCAGGTAATAAAGTGCAGAATATAATAGTTTAGGTTGGGGGCAGGTAACTGACAATCACCAATTCTTGTTTAAGGGTGGACATGCCCATTAAGGCAGGGCGTTCAGTGAAGGGATAGCTCACCCAAGGAGCCCCTCTATGGTCCTACTCTCTAGAAATGTAAATAGGGGTAATTGGTCCGAATCATAGATATTTTTTGTAGTGGGCACCAAAGCCTGTTGGCTTTTGAAAAAGAGCTTGGAACTGCGATAGTATCATCATTTGGAAATTTTATATGGTTTCTCCAGACAAAATATTTCTCCAGTTACACCAGGGTTATTAGACCGATCTTTTTATTTATCTGAAAATTGCCTGTCTGCAATCTATTGTTTGTGTCCAGGTTTATATATTGAATATTTTTTTTGTTAGAAAAAAAGCAAAACACTGAACCTTAATAGATAATAATTCAAATTCACTATTTATGATGTTTAACATTACAGGTACAACAGGTGATGTGACATGTGGCAAGGTTTCGTGTTTGTTGATGACACAAACTTTGTCGACCATTAAAACTCAGAGGATTTGCAATCGTGCAGGGGGATCTAGAGATTATCACATTGGGCTGCTAAGTGGCAGATGAAATTCAATGTTGATAAATGTTGTGCATTTTGGACTTAAAAGTCCTTGTGCTCTTATACTATAAATGGCTCTGTGTTAAGTGAATCCCTGTTGGAAAGGGATCTTGGAGTTTTGGTGGATACACACTTAAGGTAGCAAGCAGTGCCAGGCGGCAACAGCAGAGCCAGCATGGTATTGTCTTGTATAAAGCGAGGTATGGATTCAAGGGAGGAAAATGTTATTCTCCCTCTTTACAAAGCATTGGTAAGGCCTCATTGGAATATGCAGTGCAATTTGGATCCTGTGTAACAAAAGGACATCTTTGAAATGGAAAGGGTTCAGAGAAGGGCAACTAAATAATAAGGGGATTGGGGAGCTTGAATATGAAGAGAGAATGGAAAGTTACAATTATGTACGCTGGAGAAAAGGCGCTTGCTGGATATGCTGTGTCATGGGCCATACAATAAACTATCTGGGGCATTGTTCACCAATAGAACATGTCAAGGACACAAGGACATCCCTTAAGACAGAAGAAAAAAGGTTTAGGCTTCAAGTTGGAAAGGGTTTTTCACTGTGAGAACGGAAGCTATGGAACTGTCTCCAGTGGACGTTGTTATGGCAGGTTCATGGTCAGTTTAATAAAAAGCTGGATGAGTTTCTACAAACAAGGAATGTTACAAGTTACTGTATGATACATAAAGTAGAGTTGGGAAAGGGTTTGTCACTGTGAGAACGGTAAGCTATGGACCTGTCTTCCAGTGGACGTTGTTATGGCAGGTTCATTGGTCAGTTTAATAAAAGCTGGATGAGTTTCTGCAAACAAGGAATGTTACAAGTTACTCGTATTGATACTAAAGCAGATTTGATCCAGAGAAATTTCCGATTGCCACTTGGAGTCAGGAAGGAATTTTTTCCCCCTTCATAATTTGGTGGGTTTTTTGCCTTCCTCTAGAACAGTTAGGCAGGAGATAGGATATTGCTAGAGGGGTTGACTGGATGGACGTATTTCTTATTCAACCTCAAATACTATACATCCTATACTATACAACTATATAAATCTATTTATAAATTATATCACACACCTTCAATACAATATTACTATTAACGGTTCCTCTTTTCTTTGTCATGTGGTCTCTTATGACTCCCGATTGCCCTTACCTATCAGGTTTGTGACAATGTAGATTTGGTTGTCTAGAAATATTACCAGCCTATCAGGGCTATGTACCGAGATCCGCTATTTCAAAAGTAGGTCTTAAAGTTCCTAATGTGTTTGACGGGGATTCATTAAACGTTAACTGAATTATAGACGTAACTTACATTGCGCATCTAGACAATGCAAGCAATTTACTTAATTTAACATCATATGTACGTGATCCTAACATGATTTTTCAAATTTTAATTCCACCAAAACATGGTCTTAATCAGCGTAAAAAGGAATAGGGTATGCACGGAGACGGTATTGGTCAACATTGTTATAATGTAATCTCACAATGAATACAGTCACAACTTATATCACACAGACCACTACCAATCACCCAACATGTATGTAACAACAAACATCTTATATAAGTGCACTTGGAAAGTCAAAAACATACACGAGCATATATATCAAGTACATAGTAACATAGTAATTAGGTTGAATAAACATTCATCATCAAGCCAACTATTCACTTTTTTTTTTTTGTTTTAATTTATTTTTTTTAACCTACCTAACGTTGATCCAGAGGAAGGCAAAAACCCCAGCTAAAAAAGGGGGGAAAATTCCTTCCGACTCCAAACGGCAATCGGAATTATCCTGGACAACCAGATCTATATGCATTAATACATAATTCTCATCTTTTTTTAGTTTTAGAAACCTATCCAGGCCTTTTTTAAGTTATCTCAATGCACTTGCCATTACACCTCTGCTGGAAGACCAGTTCCACAGTTTCACCGTTCTCACTGTAAAGAAACCTCTCCTAACTTAAGATGAAACTCTTTCTTCCAACCGTAAAGGATGTCCGGTCCTTGATATGACCTATTAGTGAACAATGCACCAGAGAGTTCACTGTATGGGCCATTATATATTTGTATAATGTTATCATGTCCCCACGCAACCGCCGCTTCTCCAATGTAACAGCCCTAACTTGTCTAATCTGCCTGCATATTCAAGCCCCTCCATTCCCCTTATTAATTTAGTTGCCCTTCTCTGAACTGCCTCAATTTCCAAGATGTCCCTTTTGTATATGGGATTCCAAAACTGCACCGCATATTCCAAATGTGGCCTTACCAGTGCCTTGTAAAGAGGAGAATAATATTTTGTTTTTTTTTCTCTCTTGATCCATGAGATATCAATTAAAGGAATAGTTCACTGCAATATTGAACTATCCCTTTTCTACATTGATTGAGCCAGGGAGTTAAGGAGCTATCCCTACCTCTGTTTTCAATCAATGTTTAGATAGCCAGGAACAACTTCAGAGATCTTACCTTTCACGCGATCCAGCGGGCCACTTGACAGTTACAGACTGCGTCTGCTTCTGTTACACTACACGGCATTATTATTAGCGTAACAGAAGCCGGAAGCAGTCGGGAATTTCAGAGCGGCCTCGCTGATCGCGTGAAAGGTAAATTCTCGAAGTTCTTCCTGGCTATCTAAACATTGACTGAAGAACAGAGGAAGGGATACTCCTACCTACCTAACTTCAATCAATGTAGAAACAGGGATGGTTCACTATTGCAGTGAACTATTCCTTTAGGGGTAATTATGATGAACTTCGTGTTATGCAGAACGCATTTTATAATAACCTTATATAACACTTATATACACTTACAATCACACTTATTACATAGCCACTCCTTACTGCATAACATGCTGAAAATATGCAGCAGCAACTTTTAAAGGGGAAGTATTAGTTAATAATAACTTGGATTATTCATGTAGTCAGTATGGTCCAGATGCTAATAGATTTGTACCATGATGATTGTTTCATAGTATGGATTGCTTATTTTCGGTAACCCCCAAATTGTCCGTAACCCTCGAATGTAGCTTGCGCAAAACTTGACAATTGCCCGTTCTATTAAGAATGTTTTAACAAGTTTTGGTGATAGTGACAGTTTCCCAAACCATTTCCCGGTGCCACAGCCATTTAGAGTAAGTTACCATGGTTAGTTAGTGTAAATCACCCAGACTTTTTCGACTATCACTCCCCATTGACTTAATGGGTCCAATTCAAACTTTTAAACTTTTACTGAAGTTCGATAGTTCGAAAACGGACTAACTTTATAAGTTCGCCCATCTCAGTAGTAGAAGCATTTCTTTAACTTTATGTCTCTCGGCCATTTCTACCATGATACTAGACTTCTTTCTCAAACGTTCCATCATTTAAGGTAAAACATAAATAGATTAAATCAAAAGACACACTAGTGGCTTTAACCTTTACAGACATTTAAAAGTTAATTTTAGTTATTCTCCTAACCTTAAAAATACCTCCACCCTGAGAAATAATAAAGGAATTAAAACAAGGTAACATATCACATTGCACAGATAGAGGATTATTTCTATAAAATATTGTAGATAATCCTTTGCATTCAAAATCTTTGATCCATAATAATTTCTCCACGAGCCTCCATGGTTTTATTTTCTATAAATTGACCTCCTTTGCTTAGGAAATCTGACAGATTGTTCCTCTTTCTTGGTGTTGAGTCTCATCTGACCATGAAGATCATACTCGTGGTCGTGTTAGTGTTCCTTGCTGTCATCAATGCCAGTGCAGGAGGTAAGATGAACATTTTCAACTAAGAATCACTTACTGTTTTAAAATGGGACCAATGTCTTAGCAGAGGACAGATGTAACAGGTAACATCTCAATTGTTCTACACACAAATATTCCAAGTCATTTTTAATGTCTGAGTGAGGGCTTGTTTATGTGTATTATTATTCAGGCTTATGATAAGTAATGGAGGCCAAACACTCGAGATACAAGAAACCATCACATTTTATGGTGCAAGGAACACATAGTTTGGTTATGATTTTATATCTCAATAAGTGCAGGAGGGACCTGGGTAATAGTCAGATATTTTAACTCTATATTTTAAAAGAACATTACTATTTTTGTTTTATTTCTTCAAGCATCCAATGTATTTTTCTTGCTATGATTTTATACCTTTGGCAACTGAAACAAATGAGACTGGGATTCACTGCCAGAGCTGCATTCTGATGTTTTAATGAGGTGGCATCCAGGCTGAACAAAAGTTATGTAAAAGTAAATAAAATTAAACCTCCTAGTAGAATGTCCACCAGATGAAGAATACGTGCTCGCCATTTTTTTTCAAAATTGCATTGCACTGCAAATTGCACTGTAACAAAGAGTGCAATTTGATATATTGCGACGTGTGCATTTCACACCCTTACCATGCGCTGTCAGTGTGGCTGCTGCATTAGTCTACCTGCATTGACTAGTCAATAACTGTACAATACTGCATAATGTTAGGAGAAGAAAGCCTAAGGATTCATTGTATTGGGTTTTATTTATTCGTGTATTCATGTGTATTTTGAATTCCCAGAAGGTTGAACTAATGGCAGACTACTATGTTCTTTCATCACCAGATGACCCAAAGGAACCCAATGAGAGAGTCCTGTTCCATGTGTCCAAGGGACTATGAAACAACATCCTGAACTTTGGGATGAATGGAAAGAAAAGCACAAGAAAAATGAACATGGAAAGAAATGAAAAGGATGAAAAGAAAGGAACAAAAACAAGAAAGGGAAAGGACAAGAAGTGCAAGATATGAAGAAGAATGTTCTAAGAAACATAAACATGGCCACCATGATAACACCATATGAACTTCCCCAACTATCCGGAATGGCTGACTGCAACAAGGATGAGGACTGCACTGCTGGAAATATTGTGTTGTCAACCCCATGTGAATGAAGTGCCATAAGCAGTATTAAGTAAGTACTGTTACAATCTATTCTCTCTCTCTCTCTCTTGTAGTGGTAACAGCACGTTTGGCCCTGGTCTTGGACCTATATATATATATATATATAACAAAAGTCAGAGTGACCACCTCCACTCACCATATTGCGATGCCCAGTGCTCTCCATATGCATCCACCACCAATCCAATAAAGACACTCAACAGGGACTTCAACTGCAAACAAAAGTTTGTTTTATTGCAACTCAACGGGCTGAACACGCATCCCTTCTGTTTGCAGTTGAAGTGCCTTTGAGGATTTAGTGGTATATTTATACAGTATATATATATACAGACATTAAGCCCGCTACATAACGGGCACTGAAGCCAAGAGTGCCCCCTTAGTGTCCAAGGCCATAGTCCCCTCCATGTCCCAAGGCCAGAGTACCCTCTTAGTGTCGCCCAAGCCAGAGTCCCCCCTCTGTCCAAGGCCAGGGGCCCCCTCTGTCCCAAATCCAGCCCCCCCCTCTGTCCCAAATCCAGCCCCCCCCCTGTCCCAATCCAGGCTCCCCCTCTTCCCAAATTCAAGGCCCCCCTCTGTCCAAATCCAGGCGTCCCCCTGTCCCAAATCCAGGCCCCTCTGTCCCAATCCAGCGGCCCTGTCCCAAGCAACCTTACCTGCAGCTAATTGCTGTTCTCACTCCGTTGTTTCCTGTGTTCTCCCTCTTGTGGTGAGTCAATAGGAACTGCAGACACTCTCCCTCTAGTGGTGAGTCAATAGGAAATGCGAGAACTCTCCCTCTAGTGTGAGTCAATGGAACTGCAGAACTCTCCCTCTAGTGGTGAGTCCAATAGTGAACTGCAGTGACACACACACACGGACACAGGGACGCACACTTAGGGTTTTATTATATGGGATGTCCTTTGGTCACTGGTCGCAGGATTGGTCTCAGTCACCTTATTGTTCTTTTTACCTATGGAGAGCTTCATAATGTGTCATTTATAATGGGGTGGTCTTTGTCCTGCTGTAGGTTTTACAAAATACAATATAAAGTATTGTAGTATAGTAGTATGTAAACACTGAGGTAAAGCTGATAAAATATTATACAGAGCCTGTAATTAAATTGTTATAAATAAGATTTAGTTATGTTATTGGGTATATGGGGGGTGCTTAGTTATATTATTAGTGTCACATTACTCACTTAAAATTGTGTATTCAGTGCAAAGCCTTCTAAAAGTCACCTCAGAGTTTCATGACCTCTTACAAAGAACTTGCCCTGATGTGGCATCAAACTTTTATGTGGTCATGAAGATTCTTGGACACGTCTAATATCCTAATAAGTTACAATAGGAGGCATATTATTTATAATGCAGTTGTTTAAAAAAATTGCACCTGAGTAAGATAATAGTACTGGCCGATAAGCGTATCACACACAATCCTCTTTTAATCTATCACATCAACTTCCCCTTTAATGCTATCACAACCAAGTACCCCTTTAGGCTTACACACCAACTACCACCTTTAAGGTGTATCACACCAACTTCACAAATGAAAGATAGGGGAGCACACTACTGAGGTGAATTCACATTTTTATAAAGTAACCACACACACCCGTTCGCCACCCTGTCCCGTCCTCAGGTGTCACCTGGGAGGGACAGGGTGTCCGAAACGTTGTGTGTGTGGTTGTGTGTGGTTACTTTAATAAAAACGTTGAATTCACCTCATTAGTGTTGCTCCCCTACTTCTTTTGTTTGTTGGAGACTTCTCTGGCCCCTAGGAGTGGAGGGCCTGGGGATTGCACCTACCTACTTCTGGCATACAGCCAACAGTGGTGTGCTGGAGTGTTCCTTTGACTTTATCTGGATATATTATCACACCAACTTCCCCTTTAATGCATATCCCATCAACTACCCCCTTCACATGTATTACACCAACTTTCCCTAAAACGTGTTTTACATCTGATAGTTCGTATATGAAGGAAAACACATCTCATTACATAGAAACCCCTCAGTTTTACACAAACAGAGAAAGATTATAATCTTTATTAAACCCTTCAGGTGCTAAGCTCCTCAGTCTATGTATCCATTGCACCTCTTTCTGTTTTAGAATTTTTAACCCTTTAGTACCATATACTTCAGATCATTCTATTGTAGCCTTGTCCAAAAATGTCCTTGGGACACGGAGTTTCCCATCCTTCATCCGATGCTGGATCTATGTTGGAAAACTATAACCATCATTACACGGTCACCATAGTGCATAGACTGCGACTTAGTGACACCGATAACGCAGACCATTATCAGGGAATCCCTTTGTTTCAACTTGTTTAACATATATCAACTGAATGGATTGGTTACAATTTGCCATTTATGTGGATAAGCTGGGGGCCACTTTGTACTATGATATACTGAAGCTTTTTTAATCTGACGCAGTTTTATGTCACTGGTCCTACCATTTGGTTTGGGGTAGAGATTCGGTCTCAAAACCCTCTTCATTGTGTACCCTCACATCCAAAATATAGATTTATCTTCCACATCGTATGTCAGAGTGATTTTATATTGGGATGCTCTAGTTTTCCACAATATCTCTGAAACCTCTGTCCCCAATGTATATATAGAGAGAGAGAGGAGTAGGAGAGAACGAGAGAGAGAGAAGAGAGAGAGAGGAGAGCGAGAAGAGAAGATAGGCGTTGTACTTAGGATGCATGTTCTTACTACTGGACTCAGAGGCGCTCATGCCTGTCTCGCCCTCGGCCTCAGCTAGTTCGTGCGCTATCTTACATCACCTACTCGTTTCCATCTCTAATTCAACCTACTCTCTCTTTTTCTGCATTATGTTCTCACCCCCCTTCGTCGCTCCGACCTCTCGTTCATTCTGCTAGACCGGGAATTTTTATTGCAATGTCAGATGTTTATTTTCTCATTCAATGTAATTCTAGTACAAGTATTATAAATAAAAAATTGTTGGGGTATTTGTTCTTCTAGCTAAAGAAGACCTCCCTTGGTTCAAAACAGATACTGAAGACAGCAAGTCGAAGCAACGAGACATATAGATAACGTGAGAGGACAAACAAAAGCAGAGCTAGATAGACATGATGAAGGACAATATGCAGACAACCGAAAAGATAGGAGAGACACAACAGAGGGAGAGGAAAAGGAGACGGGAAGAACTAAAAAACAACGGAAAGAGCAAAAGGTGGAAAGCCCCGGAAAGAAAAATCAAAGTATGCAGAGGTAATGGGATGAGGAAGGTGAACGTCAGGAAAGAACACAGAAGATCAAAAGACATAAAAATAAGATAAAAGACAAAGATAATGAAAGTCCAGAGCACAGCAAAGAAAGGAAATGAAGAGATAATAAGAACAGAAAGGGGGTAAAGGAAACCAGAGAAGGACTGGAAACTGGAAATGAGAAGGAAAAGGAGTTAAAAAAACATGGAAAGGGAGAAGGAAAAGTGATGAAAACAATGGAAAGGGAGAGCAGAAAGAGAAAACATGTGGAAAGGAAAATGGAATTGGAAGAACATAGGACAGGCAGGACATGTAAGGGCGAATATCCGGGATGAGAGGGAGAAGTGAAGCATTATGAAAGGAATGATAGAATGGCCCAATAGGGGGAATGAATATACATGGAACATCCAGTTTGGAAGGAGGAAGGAAAACATGGAAACATGGAAGGGAGAAGGGAAACATGAAACATGGAAAGGGAAGAGGAATGGAGAGGGAGGTGAGAATTTTGAGAAAGGGAATGTAGAAGGGCCTCCCACAGTAGATGGGGAACGGAACTAAATGGAGCGACAGTCTGTTGAAGAGAGATTTGAGATGTCCACGTAGAGAGAATATGTAAAGAAATACCATAAACAACCTGCCTCATGTTCCTCCTCCACCTTGAGAATTGCCACAAATGACAATGTTTCTGTCGTTATAAATATATGAGCATAAAATATCATCATAAGCAACTTGTTCTGTTATTGTCCTCAGAACAATAGATAACTGGTGATATTTATAGTAACTTAAATCTTCTGTCATCAGAACTTATGGTATCACCACTTTTTCTGGTGATAGATTATTATTCCTACATTATCCATCAATGACTAGAAAACACATGATAAAGTTTTTAAAACGGTCAACAATCCAGCCTCATACTGTAACGTCCCATCAGTGATCTGAATGAACACCCAACTAAAGTACCCCCCTAACGCTGTAGATAAGTCCCACTTTAACTCAATACTTCCTGACCATACTTGATTTGTAAGTCTCATGTTAACGACACAACCATCCTTTTGTCATTAGTAGATGTCATAGTGATCCCATCAGCAAATGTTCGGTGGACTGCCGACAATGTTCCCTCTTAGCTCAAATTTGCTCCTGTGTTTCAGAATTATTTCCTGTACGCACGCAAAGTACAAAATTTTTTTTTTTTGTTGCGCTCCGTACCGAGCAATACATTCCAGAACACGAGCGCACGCTTAGACGGGAACACTGCTGCCCAATATGCCAGTTAGTTGGGCAGATTTAAAACAACCATGTATGCCAGCCTTAAGCTTTCTAGAGTTGATATAAATCGTTATCCACTCTTACTAATCCAAACATTCTAATCTACCAATAAGGAAGGTTTTTGCAGTGATTTTTTTTTGTAGCGAGTTGAAGAGGTAGAAATTATTTCCTTAATGAAATCCCATTTATTTTTATTTTCAACTGTGATTGTTTTCTTCTAGCTCTTTTATTCAAGCCCCATGCTGTATTGCATATTTTTTTCTGAAGATTCACACATTTACGTGGTTTTGCAGTAAACATGGGTGACGCTTTTGCAAGGCCTTCTGGATATCTCTGCTTGAATTATCACCAGTTTAGAACAAACCTGGTTTTCAATTCGGAACTTGTGTAACAAAACTCACCATATTTGGCGCACATTGCAGCTATACAACTGACTGTTGCCTATGTAAGACTTTGCCCACATTGTAGTATTAGCAGTTTGATGTATGTACACATGCTTAAAGGAGAGCCACAGGGAGATTTGATGATACTGGGTAACACTAATACCTTGAACACACTCCCCATAATGCAGTAACCATTGCACCTCTTAGTTTTAGGTGAGCAGTAGGTTGTTCTATCTCCATTTTTAGGCCATTTAATACTGGGCTACAAACGTTTCTGTATCACGTGTCCAGCGCAGTTTTCCACCAAAACTGGCAGGCCCACAAATCCCTAGAAATTGACTCTAAACCAATATGAAGCTTGGTTTAACTGGAATTTGTGAAGCTCCCGTTTACATGCTCCCTAAGGGTTCTATGTAGCCACATTCTTTGTATTAGCTCTGTAGCTTAGCAGAATGGGCAGATTGCTTCTAAGGGGAGGCAGAGAGAGCTTCAATGTTGATAACGTAACGGGGATCCTTTGAGTTTTAACATCCTTGTGTCACCTACACTATAACAGCAGATATTGTAATCAAGAAGGACTAGATTCACGAGGAAAATATTATTCTCCTTCCCAACAGACCATTGTAGGATTGGTTTGCTTGTGGAGGTTTCTCTTTCATCAGGTCATGGTATATCTGTTTATTCAATAGATCAACTGGACTTTAAGTGCGTCTTGAAGACGTTCACTAGTCATCCACTGGATCTCTAATTCAGAATGACTTTTTCACAAGATCTGGTTGCATTATGTAACCCCTGGAAAAATCCCAATTAGCATCTCACATCCATAAGTTAAGGGTGTGATGCATTGTGGCTAGAGTGTTTATAGACGCAGGTAAGCGTCAAAACAGCATTGTACATGCAGAAAGTTTGGTGTCAAACCCCCACCTCTATTCAGCTTGGTTATCTTTTATGTTGTCACAAATGCTCCTTAACATACTCTCTTGAACCAGTCCTGTCCGTTGAAAGGATGTTGACATTACATCCTTCAAAGGTATGTCCTTTTTCCGTAAGATGCAGGTACGCGCTGAGTCCCTACCCAGGAATTGGCTCTTCTTGTTTCGGTACAAAGTTCTTTGTTATAAAATGGTGCAATTCCCAACCATCAGATGTTATGTTCCATGAAGCTACCATCTGATGGTTTGGGGGGAATTAGCACCAGTTATTGTGATAATTTCCCTCCACCCCACGTTTGCTCCATTGGCCTGTTGGTATTATTTATTTGTTGGTTTAATTAATATACTGTGACCTTTTAATCCGAATCCCGGAGGTTGGCCGCCGGTAAGGTGTAAATGGGTACCTGGTCAGCCTGCCAGTTTCGCTGGCATTGAGACAGGTCATAAATCTGGACATTCCTGGCCTCCCATTTTGTGTCATATCTAAGAGACGAGGTGCAACAGGTTTAAAGGGGTATTCCACCTCTAAATAATTTTTTGATATAGATGTCGGCATCCCTTCCCATCCCAACAGCTATGTTCGATAGGCGAAAAAGAACCGCACTGTATTTTCACCCTCGTCAGTGCGCCAAAAAAAAAAAAAAAGGCTGTCCGGGCTTCTTGTTTGGCAAAGTTGCAAACAGTCTGACCATCACAGCGCTGTTATGAGAGGCATCCATCACCGACGCAGCTGCCATCACTGGAGAGCGCAGTGGGAGCAAAGTGCTGTAAGTAGAGTTCTGATTCTTTTTCAGCATCTAACATAGCGGTTTTTGGGAGTGTGGCAGTGATGTACTACTTATCTGTATCAAATGATAATTTAACTGCGGATAGTGTTGTTCATTACCCTTTTTTTTTGCTGGAGAAGTGGTGTAGTGTTTCACCATTTTAGCTGCAGATGCATGTTTTGCAACAAACAGTATAGCCCAGTTGGGAGTCCAGAGGACTATGGAGCTGTCCCAAATGGTCTTAAAATTGAAGTGGGGGCAAGCAGAATTATCGATTAATCAGCAGATCACGTTCCAGTGAACTGGCATTCATGACAGCGGGAAGGACCCAGGTGGGTGGGTTAAAAAGGAGGGGGGAGTGGTTGCATCCTGGCAAAAAAAGAACTGCTACTGATCCTAAATGGCGCTTACTACTGACCATAGCGAATAAATAATTACAAGTGGTTGCTGTGACACTTCTTGGTCCTACTGTGATTTTAGATGGAGAGATGCAAGGGACATATCCTTTAACTCCGATTATGGATCGACTTTAGTGAGAGAATTAAAACCAAAGATGACGCAATGCTATGACTTTACATAGTTCGTATGGGCAGTCCACCCTAACACAAACTTTGTTCCAATGTAATTACCCCCAAACCTGCCACTTCACAATATTCCAAAAGTTTTCCACAGACGCTCCTGAACTGCTTACCTGACCTGGTCCCCTCCTGAGCAGGGGGACTTCTGCGCCGACAGCCGCGTGACTTCCTGGTCACCGGCTGTCAGACGATGGGTCACGCATGCCTAACAGACCGGCCGCAGTAAGTGGAGCGGCAAGGGACAAGGTCAGGTAAGGAGTCAGAGCTTTTTTGGAAACACTAAATATAAGTGGGGGTTTGGGGGGTAATTACAAGTTGGGAACAAAGTTGTTTTTTTTTTCTGACAATATTATTATAACAGAGAATGGAGCCGCAGACAGGGTCAATGCACAATGGTGACTTTAACAAGACACCCCTAATGATCTACTTAGTTTTATTAAGAATCAAGCAATCGTTTCCTTCACACGGAAGAGATTTTAAAGGATTAGACGGTAACACACAAGCCCATGCACATGGCCAAACCTTTAAGGTGTTCTTTCCCCCCTACTACAGTCATAATTCATAATGATCCATTTCTTCTTCTACAACACATTCCACATCACTGTTCCTAGGGCAACTATTCCATTTAGGCCAATCTTAAGACTCTGTCCCATAGATGTGGCTACGTCCCTAACGCTGTCCCTAGATCAGGATATATAAGTATAGGGAGATCGCTTGTTGACTTCCACACCCCCTAATGGTTGCAAGCTGACTCCATATACTTCCTTACAGAGAGCCGCTGTGGAAATTTTTTGGTCGTAATGACGGTTTTAATCCGATGCTGTCATTCTTGGCATTGAAACATGGGATTCACTGGTACACACAGCACAGAACAAAGGAGCTCATTGCACTGTTTGGAAGCAGAGATAAGACTATGTTTAACCATTATAGGGGGGGTGTGACTATGGATAAGAGCAGAGACATCAAAAGCATCACTTGTGGAATAAAGTGAAACAGGTCAACCACCAGTGTCAGACTGGTCCAGAAAACATGGTCGGGGATCCCACAGCCATTCCCCAGAAACGGAAAACGACTAAAAGAATACAGAGCCAAAGGGACAGTAAGAAATGATGTATAAACAATAGGAGTCAGTAGGAGTAAGATAGATTCTGTAAATGATAATAAGAACATTGAAATGTTCTGGCCCCTAAATTTTTCGTGGTAGGCCCCTGGTCTCACATTCCCTGGTGGGCCCCAACATTCCAGCCCAACACTGTTAACCACTTGTCCCAACAGAGATTCTCCACACCTCACCCTGCCCCCCTGTGCATTTTACATCTCCCTGAAGCATTGACAGGCTCATTAACCTCAGTCTATGAGCAAGTGTAAGCGACAGATGTTCCACCTCTGATCTTCCTTGAAATTGTTGCAGCTTCAGATATATGATGTAATAATATATTATCGGATATATCAAAAAACAGCTAGAAGATGACAGACCAAAGTATATTTTGAAATTAAATGATAATAATAATACAATATGTTATAATGTCCTGTTTCCCAGATAACAGTCATAGTTAGTAAAGTCCTTCATACAATATGATAATATAATAAAATACAATATGTTATAATGTCATGTTTCCCACATAAACCATAGTTAGTAAAGTCCTTCATACAATATGATAATATATAATAATAATACAATATGTTATAATGTCCTTTCCCAGAAACAGTCATAGTTAGTAAAGTCCTTCATACAATATGATAATATAATAATAATACAATATGTATAATGTCCTATTTCCCAATAACAGTCATGTAGTAAAGTCCTTATACAATATGATAATATAATAATAATACAAATATGTATAATGTCCTATTCCCAATAACAGTCATGTTAGTAAAGTCCTTATACAAGATGTAATATAATAATAATACAATATGTTATAATGTCCTATTTCCCACATAACAGCCATAGTTAGTAAAGTCCTTCATACAATATGATAATATAATAATAATACAATATGTTATAATGTCCTGTTTCCATTATAACAATCATAGTTAGTAAAGTCCTTCATACAATATGATAATATAATAATAATACAATATGTTATAATGTCCTGTTTCCCAGATAACAGCCATAGTTAGTAAAGTCCTTCATACAATATGATAATATAATAATAATACAATATGTTATAATGTCCTATTTCCCAGATAACAGCCATAGTTAGTAAAGTCCTTCATACAATATGATAATATAATAATTATACAATACATTATAATGTCCTATTTCCCAGATATAAGTCATATTAAGTAAAGTCCTTCTTTGTAAGAATAAAGCCCTGTTTGTAGTTGTATCACTAGTTTAATATATGTTATGAGGTATTATACATGTTCATTTGAGTAACTATTGTCAGCTTTAGAACAATATTCCACATGAATTCAAAACTATGTTATTAAATCTGCCTATGACATATACAGTATTTTTTAATAGAGCTTTTCTAAATACAATTTGTTGTGTAATTGTTGGGGATTTGTTCTTCTAGCTAAAGAAGACCTCCCTTGGTTCAAAAAGATAATGAAGAAGCAAGTCGAAGCAAACGAGAAGCAGATGAAGGAAACGATGAAGTAGCAACAAAAGCAGAGCTAGATAAGAATGATGAAGGGAAAGATGCAGAACCGAAAAAGGAGGAGACAACAGAGGGAGAGGAAAAGGAAGATGGGAAGAAACATAAAAAACACGGAAAAGGCAAGAAAGGTGGAAAGCACGGAAAGAAAAACAAGGATGGCAAGGAAGGGGATGAGGAAGGTGAAAAGTCAGGAAAGAAACACAAGAAAGATAAAAAGCATAAAAAGAAAGATAAGAAAGAAAAAGATAATGAAAGTCCAAATGACGAGCAAAATGAGGAAGGAAAGGATAAAAAGCACAGAAAGGGTAAAAAACATGGAAAGGGAGAAGGAAAGGGTGAAAAACATGGAAAGGGAGAAGGAAAAGGAGAAAAACATGGAAAGGGAGAAGGAAAGCATGGAAAACATGGAAAGGGAGAAGGAAAGCATGGAAAATGTGGGAAGGGAGAAGGAAAGCATGGAAAATGTGGGAAGGGAGAAGGGAATGGAGAGGGAGGTGAGAATGTTGAGAAAGGGAATGTAGAAGGGCCTCCACAGTAGATGGGGGAAAGGAATATAATGGAGCACAGTCTAGTTGGAAGAGAGATTTGGAGATGTCCACGTAGAGAGAAATGTAAAGAAAATACCAATAACCAACCTGCCTCCATGTTCCTCCTTCCACCTTGAGAATTAGCCACAAAAGGACAATGTTTCTGTCTGTAGAAATAATATGAGCAATAAAAATATCATCATAAGCAACGTTGTTCTGTTATTGTCTCAGAAACAAATATGTGAATTCAGCGAAATTGATATTTTTATGGCGAATTTGTCCCATTTAATGTTTTTGTTATCATACCCTCCAAGCGTGTTGCCGTGATAATTGTGAGGGTGGCCAGGCAGTATGTCTTAGTCATACATTATCCATCAATGGAGAGTTATACAATAACACAATTTGGATCAGTTCAGTATAAGCACCAGTAAAAACTCCATAAAACATCCAAGCCTTGTGGAGTATAAAACACCAGGTTTCTGGGTCTTTAAAAGCAAAAAAGACAACTAAAAACATCCATAAAAATTGCCATGAAACATTCAAACCTTTGGGGTGTTGCTAAAAAGAAATTCAGGTGTATAAGAATCTCTGTCTTAAAACTCAACGTGTTTCACTGCTTGATCCAAGCGGGCCTCAGGAACCTTCCTAGGTTTCCTTGTGGGTAATCTGTCCCTGCTGAAGGAACCATTCATTGGTCCCCCCTTGTAGTGGTACAGTGGCCAGTCCTGGGGTATAACCGGAGGTGGTGTTGGAAGAGGTGGAGTATGAGAGGGTGGAGGCAGAAGAGGTTATGGCGAGCTCCTTTGTCCCTGAAGTAAAAATTAATATAATGGTAGCGACTAGAGATGGGATCCGGATCCGACTAACTAACATTAATAGGTAATTAAGGGAAGCCCTCTTTCCCTCTGGATCCCTTGTCTCTGCAGTGTAGGGACCCCCCTCCAAACCTAACCCCTAGGATTAAAACTTTAAAAAGTGCCCAGAAGCAAATTTTTATCAACCTCCATTCCTTCGGCTCTCTCAATAGCTGGCAGTCACGTCTGTGATTGGCTGACTCCCAGCAAATCACAGACGCGACTGCCAGTCTGGCACCTATTGCTACTCTGTTCCTGGAATTAGCATAGAGGCAGAGGCTGAGGGAATGACGGATGGTTAAGTCTGTTTCTGGGCACTTTTTAAAGTTTTAAACCTGGCGGTTAGGGTTGGAGGGGGGTCCCTGCACTACAGAAAAAAGTAGATTTTGGGGTGGAGATACCCTTTAAGAATAATTATTGCCTCCATTCTGGCAGAGTAAGCTGGCTCCTCTCTCCATGCAGTTGCGACTTCTGAAATCACACCAGGGGCATAATTACCAGGGGAGCAACGCAGGGGGCCCCAATCTTCTTATTTTTTCTGTGACAGATATAGCTTCTTCCCAGAAAACCACTGTGGATAAGGCACGGATAGGGGCCCCATCATAGCTTTACTGAGGGGCCCAGTAATTCCTAATTATGCCACTGATTACAGCCAATGACTAACTGCTGTTTCCCATGCCGCCTCCTCTGCACATGCTCAAGTTCCTAAAAGCTCATTGAGTGGGTGGGGGCGGTTACCTTTTCCAGAACGGAAGAAAACTTATCATAAAATATCTAATTATGGATGAATGTAATAAACTGGAAAAAATAGCAGTTTGGTTTGCAGCAGATAACTGACGGCAGTTTGTTGTTTTAAAGGGTGGACATGACCTTTAAAGGAACACTAAACAGATTTTGTGTACATTGTTAAGTACATAAAATCTGTTTCTATTATTCACTGGGAGGTGAGAACGCTTATTCCCAACCTCCCTGTGAATAAAAGAACGCCCAGGGGAGCGGGAACTTACCTTACCGGCGCGACACTCGCAGCTGCTTTTGAGCTGACAGCCGCGCTGTCCGAGGTGAGATTTGCAGATAAAATCTCATCCCTTTTTAGCGTCCCTTTAAACATGGCTATTTCCAGTACTGGACCTTTTTAAAAAAATCATTACTTACATGTGAGTTTAGGGGAATGTCTAGGATGATGTCTCTAGCAACTTTGGATCATAAGTTATAGGCTTGTATAGTTATAGCTTGACAGGAAAGACAAGGAAGTGTGACAGGCAGTGTCAGACTGGCCCACGGGGTTACAAGGGTTGCCCACCCAAATATATAGAGAAAACTGCCTAAATCTGGTTAACAATGCAGGTAATAAAGTGCAGAATATAATAGTTTAGGTTGGGGGCAGGTAACTGACAATTCACCAATTCTTTGTTTAAGGGTGGACATGCCCATTAAGGCAGGGCGTTCAGTGAAGGGATAGCTCAGCCCAAGGAGCCCCTCTATGGTCCTACTCTCTAGAAATGTAAAATAGGGGTAATTGGTCCCGAATCATAGATATTTTTTGTAGTGGGCACCAAAGCCTGTTGGCTTTTGAAAAAGAAGCTTGGAACTGCGATAGTATCATCATTTGGAAATTTTATATGGTTTCTCCAGACAAAATATTTCTCCAGTTACCACCAGGGTTATTAGACCGATCTTTTTTATTTATCTGAAAATTGCCTGTCTGCAATCTATTGTTTGTGTCCAGGTTTAATATATTGAATATTTTTTTTGTTAGAAAAAAAGCAAAACACTGAACCTTAATAGATAAATAATTCAAATTCACTATTTATGATGTTTTAACATTACAGGTACAACAGGTGATGTGACATGTGGCAAGGTTTCTGTGTTTGTTGATGACACAAAACTTTGTCGACCATTAAAAACTTCAGAGGATTTGCAATCGTTGCAGGGGGATCTAGATAGATTATCACATTGGGCTGCTAAGTGGCAGATGAAATTCAATGTTGAGAAATGTAAGGTGTTGCATTTTGGACTTAAAAGTCCTTGTGCTGCTTATACTATAAATGGCTCTGTGTTAAGTGAATCCCTGTTGGAAAGGGATCTTGGAGTTTTGGTGGATAACAAACTTAAAGGTAGCAAGCAGTGCCAGGCGGCAACAGCCAGAGCCAGCATGGTATTGTCTTGTATAAAGCGAGGTATGGATTCAAGGGAGGAAAATGTTATTCTCCCTCTTTACAAAGCATTGGTAAGGCCTCATTTGGAATATGCAGTGCAATTTTGGAATCCTGTGTACAAAAAGGACATCTTTGAAATGGAAAGGGTTCAGAGAAGGGCAACTAAATTAATAAGGGGATTGGGGAGCTTGAATATGAAGAGAGAATGGAAAAGTTACAATTATGTACGCTGGAGAAAAGGCACTTGCATGGGGCCATACAATAAACTATCTGGGGCATTGTTCACCAATAGAACATGTCAGAGGACACAAGGACATCCCTTAAGACTAGAAGAAAAAAGGTTTAGGCTTCAAGTTGGGAAAGGGTTTTTCACTGTGAGAACGGTAAAGCTATGGAATGTTTCCAGTGGACGTTGTTATGGCAGGTTCATTGGTCAGTTTAATAAAAAGCTGGATGAGTTTCTACAAACAAGGAATGTTACAAGTTACTGGTATTGATACATAAAGTAGAGTTGGGAAAGGGTTTGTCACTGTGAGAACGGTAAAGCTATGGAACTGTCTTCCAGTGGACGTTGTTATGGCAGGTTCATTGGTCAGTTTAATAAAAAGCTGGATGAGTTTCTGCAAACAAGGAATGTTACAAGTTACTGGTATTGATACATAAAGCAGAGTTGATCCAGAGAAATTTCCGATTGCCACTTGGAGTCAGGAAGGAATTTTTTCCCCCTTCATAAATTTGGTGGGTTTTTTTGCCTTCCTCTAGATCAACAGTTAGGCAGGAGATAAGGATATTGCTAGAGGGGTTGGACTGGATGGACGTATGTCTTTATTCAACCTCAAATACATACTATACTATACTATACAACTATATAAATACTATATTTATAAATATATCACACACATTCAATACAATATTACTATTAACGGTTCCTCTTTTCTTGTGTCATGTGGTCTTCTATGACTCCCGATTGCCCATTAAGCCTATCAGGTTTGTGACAATGTGTAGATTTGGTTGTCTAGAAATATTACCAGCCTATCAGGGCTATGTACCGAGATCCGCTATTGCAAAAGTAGGTCTTAAAGTTCCGTTAATGTGTTGACGGGGATTCATTAAACGTTAACGTGAATTATAGACGTAACTTACATTGCGCATCTAGACAATGCAAGCAAATTACTTAATTTTAACATCATAGTACGTGATCCTAACATGATTTTTCAAATTTAATTCCACCAAAACGATGGTCTTAATCAGGCGTAAAAAGGAATAGGGCTAGCACGGAGAGACGGTATTGGTCAACATTGTTATAATGTAATCTCACAATGAATACAGTCACAACTTATAATCACACAGACCACTAACCAATCAACCAAACATGTATGTAAACAACAAAAATCTTATATAAGTGCACATTGGAAAGTCAAAACATACACGATGCAATATATCATAGTAACATAGTAACATAGTAATTAGGTTGAATAAAAGACATTCTCCATCAAGTCCAACCTATTCACTTTTTTTTTTTTTTTTTTTAAATTTATTTTTTTAAACTACCTAACAGTTGATCCAGAGGAAGGCAAAAAAACCCCAGCTAAAAAAAGGGGGAAAAAATTCCTTCCTGACTCCAAACGGCAATCGGAAAGTATCCTGGATCAACCAGATCTAATGCATTAATACCAGTAATTCTCAATATTTTTAGTTTTAGAAACTTATCCAGGCCTTTTTTAAAGTTATTCAATGAACTTGCCATTACCACCTCTGCTGGAAGACAGTTCCCCAGTTTCACGTTCTCACTGTAAAGAAACCTCTCCTAACTTGAAGATGAAACTTTTTCTCCAACTTAAAGGATGTCCACGAGTCCTTGATATGACCTATTAGTGAACAATGCACCAGAGAGTTCACTGTATGGGCCATTAATATATTGTATAAGGTATCATCGTCCCCACGCAACCGCGCTTCTCCAATGTAAACAGCCCTAACTTGTCTAATCTGCCTGCATATTCAAGCCCCTCCATTCCCCTTATTAATTTAGTTGCCCTTCTCTGAACTGCCTCAATTTCCAAGATGTCCCTTTTGTATATGGGATTCCAAAACTGCACCGCATATTCCAAATGTGGCCTTACCAGTGCCTTGTAAAGAGGGAGAATAATATTTTTCTCTCTTGATTCCATGATATCAATTAAAGGAATAGTTCACTGCAATATTGAACTATCCCTTTTCTACATTGATTGAAGCCAGGGAGGTTAAGGAGCTATCCCTTACCTCCTGTTGTTCAATCAATGTTTAGATAGCCAGGAACGAACTTCAGAAGATCTTACCTTTCACGCGATCCAGCGGGGCCACTGACAGTTACAGACTGCTTCCTGCTTCTGTTACACTACAACGCGCATTATTATTATAGCGTAACAGAAGCAGGAAGCAGTCGGGAATTTCAGAGCGGCCTCGCTGGATCGGTGAAAGGTAAGATCTCTGAAGTTCGTTCCTGGCTATCTAAACATTGACTGAAGAACAGGAGGTAAGGGATAGCTCCTTAACCTACCTAACTTCAATCAATGTAGAAAAGGGATAGTTCACTATTGCAGTGAACTATTCCTTGGGTGTAATTATGATGAACATTCGTGTTATGCAGAAGCATTTATATAACACATAAACACTATATAAAACTTACATAACACTATTACATAGCCACTCCTTACTGCCATAAACATGCCTGAAAAATAATGGCAGCAACACTTTTTAAAGGGGAAGTATTAGTTAAATAATAACTTTGATTATTTCATGTGAGTCAGTATGGTCCAGATGCTAATAGATATTGTACCATGGATTGTATATTGTTATCAATAGTATGGACATTGCTTATTTTCGGTAACCCCCAAATTGTCCGTAACCCTCGAATGTAGCTTGCGCAAAACTGACAATTGCCCGTTCGTATTTAAGAAGTGTTTTAACAAGTGTTGGTGATAGTGACATGTTTCCCAAACCATTTCCCGGTTGCCACAGCCATTTAGAGTAAGTTACCATGGTTAGTTTAGCTGTAAATCACCCAGACTTTTTCGAACTATCACTCCCCATTGACTTTAATGGGTCCGAATTCAAACTTTTAAACTTTTACTGAAGTTAGTAGTTCGAAAACGGACTAAACTTTATAAAGTTCGCCCATCTCTAGTGTAGAAGCATTTCTTTAACTTTAATGTCTCTTGGCCATTTCTACCATGATACTTAGACTTCTTTCTCAAACGTTCCATCATTTAAGGTAAAACAATAAATAGATTAAATCAAAAGACAGCACTAGTGGCTTTAACCTTTACAGACATTTAAAAGTTAATTTTAGTTATTCTCCTAACCTTTAAAAATCCACCCTGGAAATAATAAAGGGCATTAAAACAAGGTAACATATCATTGCACAGATAGAAGGATTATTTCATATAAAAAATTGTAGATAATCCTTTGCATTCAAAATCTTTGATCCATAATAATTTCTCCACGAGCCTCATGGTTTTATTTTCTATAAATTGACTCCTCTTGCTTAGGAAATCTGAGCAGATTGTTCCTCTTTCTTTGGTGTTGAGTCTCATCTGACCATGAAGATCATACTCGTGGTCGTGTTAGTGTTCCTTGCTGTCATCAATGCCAGTGCAGGAGGTAAGATGAACATTTTCAACTAAGAATCACTTACTGTTTTAAAAATGGGACCAATGTCTTAAAGCAGAGGACAGATGTAACAGGTGAACACTCAATTGTTCTACACACAATTCCAAGTCATTTTTTTAAATGTCTGAGTGAGGGCTTGTTTAGTGTTATTATTATTCAGGCTTATGATAAGTAATGGAGGCCAAACACTCGAGATACAAGAAACCATCACATTTTATGGTGCAAGGAACACATAGTTTGGTTATGATTTTATATCTCAATAAAGTGCAGGAGGGACCTTGGGTAATAGTCAGATATTTTAAGTCATATTTTAAAAGAACATTACTATTTTTGTTTTATTTCTTCAAGCCATCCAATGTATTTTCTTGCTATGATTTTATACCTTTTGGCAACTGAAACAATGAGAACATGTGATTCCTGCCGAGCTTGCATTCTGATTGGTTTATAATGAGGTGGCATCCAGGCTGAACAAAAGTTATGTAAAAGTAAATAAAAGTTAAAACCTCCTAGTAGAATGTCCACACAGATGTAAGAATAGCGTGCTCGCCATTTTTTTTCAAAATTGCATGCACTGCAAAATGCACTGTAACAAAGAGTGCAATTTGATATATTGCGACTGGGCATTTCACACCCTTACCATGCGCTGTCAGTGTGGCTGCTGCATTAGTCTACCTGCATTGACTAGTCAATAACTGTACAAATACGCATAATGTAGGAGAAGGAAAGCCTAAAGGATTCATTGTATTGGGTTTTATTTATTTCGTATTCATGTGTATTTTGAATTCCCAGAAGGTTGAACTAATGGCAAGAATACTAATGTTCTTTCATCACCAGATGACCCAAAGGAACCCAATGAGGAGAGATCCTGTTCCCATGTGTCCAAGGGACTTTATGAAACAACATCCTGAACTTTGGGATGAATGGAAAAGAAAGCACAAGAAAAATGAACTGGAACAGAAAATGAAAAAGGAAATGAACATGGAAAGGAACATAAACAAGGAAAGGGAAAGGACAAGAAGTGCAAAGATAGTGAAGAAGAATGTTCTAAGAAACATAAACATGGCCACCATGATAAAACACCATATGAACTTCCCCCAACTATAACGGAATGGCTGACTGCAACAAGGATGGACGCACTGCTGGAAATATGTGTTGTCAGACCCCATTGGGAATGAAGTGCCATAAAGCGTATTAAGTAAGTACTGTTACAAATATTCTCTCTCTCTCTCTCTGTTAGTGGTAACAGGCAACGTTTGGCCCCTGGTCTTGGACCTATATATATATATTATATAACAAAAGTCAGAGTGACCACACTCCACTCACCATATTGCGATGCCCTAGTGCTACTCCATATGCATCCACCACCAAATCCAATAAAGAGCAATCAAAGGGACTTCAAATGCAAACAAAAGATTTGTTTATGCAACTCAACGGGGCTGAAACGCATCCCTTTGTTTGCAGTTGAAGTGCCTTTGAGGATTTAGTGGTATATTTATACAGTATATATATATATACTAGACATTAAGCCCGCACAAAACGGGCACTAGAAGCCCAGAGTGCCCCCTTAGTGTCCCAAGGCCATAGTCCTCCTCCATGTCCCAAGGCCAGAGTACCCTCTTAGTGTCCCAAGGCCAGAGTCCCCCCTCTGTCCAAGGCCAGGGGCCCCCTCTGTCCCAATCCAGCCCCCCCCTCTGTCCCAAATCCAGCCCCCCCCCTGTCCCAAATCCAGGGCTCCCCCTCTGTCCCAAATTCAAGGCCCCCCCTCTGTACCAAATCCAGGGCCTCCCCTCTGTCCCAAATCCAGGGGCCCCTCTGTCCCAAATCCAGCGGCCCCTGTCCCAAGCAACCTTACCTGCAGTCTAATTGCTGTTCTCACTCCGTGTGTTTCCTGTGTTCTCCCTCTTGTGGTGAGTCAATAGGAACTGCAGACACTCTCCCTCTAGTGGTGAGTCAATAGGAAATGCAGAGACTCTCCCTCTAGTGGTGAGTCAATAGGAACTGCAGAGACTCTCCCTCTAGTGGTGAGTCCATAGGAACTGCAGTGACACACACACACGGACACAGGGACGCACACTTAGGGTTTTATTATATGGGATGTCCATTTGGTCACTGGTCGCCAGGATTGGTCTCAGTCTATGGTTCTTTTTACCTATGGAGAGCTCATAATGTGTCATTTATAAGTGGGGTGGTCTTTGTTCCTGTGTAGGTTTTACACAAATACAAAATTAAGTATTAGTAGTATAGTAGTAAAGTAAACACTGAGGTAAAGATGATAAAATGATAATATACAAGAGCCTGTAAATTAAATTGTTATAAATAAGATTTAGTTATGTTAGGGTATAATGGGTGTTAGTTATATATTAGTGTCACATTACTCACTTAAAATTGTGTATTCAGTGCAAAGCCTTCTAAAAGTCACCTCAGAGTTTCATGACCTCTTACAAAGAACTTGCCCTGATGTGGCATCAAACTTTTATGTGGTCATGAAGATTCTTGGACACGTCTAATATCCTAATAAGTTACAATAGGAGGCATATTATTTATAATGCAGTTGTTTAAAAAAATTGCACCTGAGTAAGATAATAGTACTGGCCGATAAGCGTATCACATCAACTCCTCTTTTAAGCATATCACATCAACTTCCCCTTTAATGCATATCACACCAAGTACCCCTTTAAGGCTTATCACACCAACTACCCCTTTAAGGTGTATCACACCAACTTCAACAAATGAAAGAAGTAGGGGAGCACACTACTGAGGTGAATTCACATTTTTATTAAAGTAACCACACACACAAACGTTTCGGGACACCCTGTCCCTTCCTCAGGTGTCACCTGAGGAAGGGACAGGGTGTCCCGAAACGTGTGTGGTGGTTGTGTGTGGTTACTTTAATAAAAAACGTGAATTCACCTCAGTAGTGTGTCCCCTACTTCTTTTGTTGTTGAGAATTCTCTGGCCCCTAGGAGTGGAGGGCCTGGGGGATTGCACCTACCTACCTTTCTGGCATACAGCCAACAGTGGTGTGCTGGAGTGTTCCTTTGACTTTATCTGGATATATTATCACACCAACTTCCCCTTTAATGCATATCCCATCAACTACCCCCTTCACATGTATTACACCAACTTTCCCTAAAACGTGTTTTACATCTGATAGTTCATATATGAAGGAAAACACATCTCATTACATAGAAACCCCTCAGTTTTACACAAACAGAGAAAGATTATAATCTTTATTAAACCCTTCAGGTGCTAAGCTCCTCAGTCTATGTATCCATTGCACCTCTTTCTGTTTTAGAATTTTAACCCTTTAGTACCATATACTTCAGATCATTCTCATTGTAGCCTTGGTCTAAAAAATGTCTTGGGACAGGAGTTTCCCATCCTCATCCTGATGCTGGATCTATGTTGGGAAAACATATAACATATTACAGGGCACCATAGTGCATAGACTGCGAACTTAGTGACACAAGAGAAGCAGACCATTCAGGGTAATCCCTTTGTTTCAACTTTTTAAACATATATCAAACTGAAATGGATTGGTTACAATTTGCCCCACTCTTGTAAAATGACTTACTGGAATGGACTTTTTTATATATAATGGACGGAAGCTTTTAAATGTTAGCAACTGGTCCTATCCATTGGTTGGGGTAGAGATCGGTCTCAAAAACCCTTCTTCATTGTTACCCTCACATCCAAAAAATATGATACTTTCCACATCGTATGTCAGAGTGAATTTATATTCGGATGTATAGTTTCCAAATACTCATGAAACCTCTGTCCCAATGTATATATATAGAGAGAGAGAGAGGGAGAGAGAGAGAGAGAGAGAGAGAGGGAGAGAGAGGGAGAGAGAGAGAGGGAGAGAGAGGATTATTGTTATTATATGTATAGCATTGTAGATGGTTTATATTTCTCTAACAATAGTTTTTTTCTAATGTTTAAATTAACATTTAAAGTCATACAAGTATTGTATAATAAAAAAATGTTGTTGGGATTTGTTCTTCTAGCTAAAGAAGACCTCCCTTGGTTCAAAAAAGATAATGAAGAAGCAAGTCGAAGCAAACGAGAAGCAGATGAAGGAAACGATGAAGTAGCAACAAAAGCAGAGCTAGATAAGAATGATGAAGGGAAAGATGCAGAACCGAAAAAGGAGGAGACAACAGAGGGAGAGGAAAAGGAAGATGGGAAGAAACATAAAAAACACGGAAAAGGCAAGAAAGGTGGAAAGCACGGAAAGAAAAATAAGGATGGCAAGGAAGGGGATGAGGAAGGTGAAAAGTCAGGAAAGAAACACAAGAAAGATAAAAAGCATAAAAAGAAAGATAAGAAAGAAAAAGATAATGAAAGTCCAAATGACGAGCAAAATGAGGAAGGAAAGGTATAAAAAGCACAGAAAGGGTAAAAAAAACATGGAAAGGAGAGGAAAGGAGAAAAAATGGAAAGGGAGAAGGAAACAAGAAAACATGGAAAGGGAGAAGGAAAAGGAGAAAAACATGGAAAGGGAGAAGGAAAAGGAGAAAAACATGGAAAGGGAGAAGGAAAGGGAGAAAAACATGGAAAGGGAGAAGGAAAAGGAGAAAAACATGGAAAGGGAGAAGGAAAGGGAGAAAAACATGGAAAGGGAGAAGGGAAGGATGAAGAGCATGAAAAGGGAGAAGGAAAGGATGGAAAACATGGAAAGGGAGAAGGAAAACATGGAAAACATGGAAAGGGAGAAGGAAAACATGGAAAACATGGAAAGGGAGAAGGGAAACATGGAAAACATGGAAAGGGGAAGGGAATGGAGAGGGAGGTGAGAATGTTGAGAAAGGGAATGTAGAAGGGCCTCCACAGTAGATGGGGGAAAGGAATAGAATGGAGCACAGTCTAGTTGGAAGAGAGATTTGGAGATGTCCACGTAGAGAGAAATGTAAAGAAAATACCAATAACCAACCTGCCTCCATGTTCCTCCTTCCACCTTGAGAATTAGCCACAAAAGGACAATGTTTCTGTCTGTAGAAATAATATGAGCAATAAAAATATCATCATAAGCAACGTTGTTCTGTTATTGTCTCAGAAACAAATATGATAACTGGTGATATTTATAGTAACTTTAAATCTTCTGGTCAAGCAGAACTTATGGAATCACCAACTTTTTTCTGGATGATAGAATTATTATTCATACATTATCCATCAATGAATAGAAAACACATGATAAAGTTTTTAAAACGGTCAACAATCCAGCCTCATAATGTACGCCATCAGTGATCTGATGAACAGCCCAACTAAAGTCCCCCATACAGCTGTAGATAAAGTCAACTTAACTCAATACTTCCTGACCAGAACTTGATTGGGAAGTCTCATGTGAACTACACAACCATCCTTTTGTCATTAGTAGATGTCATATTGATCCCATCAGCAAATGTTCGGTGGACTGCCCGACAATGTTCCCTCTTAGCTCAAATTGGCTGTGTGTGCAGAAATATATTTTCTGTACGCACGCAAAAGTACATTTTGTGCGCTCCGTACCGCAGCAAATACATTCCAGAACACGAGCGCACAGCTTAGAGGGAACACTGCTGCCCGATATTGCCAGGTAGTGGGCAGATTTAAAAACCAACCAATGTATGCCAGCCTTAGCTTTCTGAGAGTTGATATAAATCGTTATCCAATCTTACTAATCCAAACATTCTAATCTACCAATAAATGGAAGGTTTTTGGCAGTGATTATTTTTGTAGAGAGTTTGAAGGAGGTAGAAATTATTATCCTTAATGAAATCCCATTTATTTTATTTTCAACTGTGATTGTTTTCTTCTAGCTCCTCTTTATTCAGCCACATGCTGTATTGCATATTTGTTCTTAAGATTCAACAAATTTACGGTGGTTTTGCGGTAACATGGGTGACAGCTTTGCAAAGGCTTCTGGATAATCTCTGCTTGAGATTAGCACCAGTTTAGAAACAAACCTGGTTTCAATTCGGAACTTGTGTAACAAAACTCACCAGTTTGGCTGCACATTGCAGCTATACAACTGACTGTTGCCTATGTAAGACTTTTGCCCACATTGTAGTATTAGCAGTTTTGATGGTAATGTACACATGCTTAAAGGAGAGCCAAACAGGGAGATGTGATGATACAGGGGTACACTAATAACTTGAACACACTCCCATAATGCAGTAACCATTGCACCTCGTGAGTTTTAGGTGAGCAGTAGGTTGTTCTATGCCTCCATTTTTAAGGCATTTAATACTGGGCTGACAAACGGTTCTGTATCACGTGCCAGCGCAGTTTCCAAAAAAAACTGGACAGGCCCCACAAATCCACTAGAAATTGTACTCTAAACCAATATGAGCTTGGGTTTAACTGGAATTTGGGTGATAGCGCCCGTTTTTACATCTCCCCTAAGGTTTCTAAATGTAGCCACATTCTTTGTATTAGCTCTGGTAGCTTAGCAGAATGGGCAGATAGCTGTCATAATGGGAAGCAGAGATGAGATTCAATGTTGATAAACGTAAGGGGATGCATTTGAGGTTTAACAATCCTTGTGTCACCTACACTATAAACAGCAAGATATTGTATAAAGAAAGGACTAGATTCAACGGAGGAAAATATTATTCTCCTTCCCAACAAACCATTGGTAAGGATTGGTTTTGGCTTGTGGAGGTTCTCTTTCATCCAGGTCATGGTATATCTGTTGTATTCAATTAGATCAACTGGACTTTAAAGTTCAGTTCTTGAAGACGTTTCACTAGTCATCCAACTGGATCTCTCAATTCAGAATGACTTGTACAAGAATCTGTTGGCAATTATGTACCCCTGGAAAATCCCAATTAGCATATCACAGCCAGATGTTAAGGGTGTGATTGCATTGTGGCTAAGAGGTGTTATAGGAACGCCATGGGTAAGGCGTCAAAACAGCATTGTACATGGCAGACAGTTGGTGTCAAACCCCCACCTCTATTAAGGCTTGGTTTCTTTATTTTCACATAAATGGCCTCCTTAACACCTCTCTTGAACCAGTCCTGTTCCGTTGAAAGGATGTTGACATTACAATCTTCAAAGGTATGTCCTTTTTCCTTAAGATGCAGGTACGCGGCTGAGTCCTGACCCGAGGAATTGGCTCTTCTGTGTTTCGGTAACAAAAGTTCTTTGTTATAAATGGTGCTAATTTTGCCCCAACCCATCAGATGTTATGTTCCATTTGAAAGCTACCATCTGATGGTTTGGGGGAAATTAGCACCATTTATTTGATAATTTCCCCCAACCCAACGTTTGCTCCATAGGCCTGTTGGTATTATTATTTGTGGTTTAATGAATATACTGTGACCTTTTAATCCGAATCCCGGAGGGTTGCCGCCGGTAAGGTGTAAATGGGTAACGGGTCAGGCTGACAGTTTCACTGCCATAGAGACAGGTCGTAAATCTGGACATTCCTGGACACTCCCATTTTGTGCATAGCTAAGGAGACGATGGGGCAACCAGGGGTTTAAAGGGGATCTCCACCCTCTAAATAATGTTTTGATATAATGTAGGACATCCCTTCCCATCCCCAACAGCTATGTTAGATAGAGAAAAAAGAACCCGAACTGTATTTTCAGCCCCTCGTCCAGTGGCGCTCTGATCCGGCTTCTTGTTTGGCAAAAAGTTGCAAACAGGTGCTGGACCATCAGCAGCGGCTGTGATGAGAGGCAGCCAATCACAGACGCAGCTGCCATCAATGGAGAGCGCAGTGGGAGCAAAGGGCTGTAAGTAGAGTTCTGATTCTTTTTCAGCAATCTAACATAGCGGTTGGGAGTGGGCAGCGATGTCCTACATTATACTGTATCAAATGATAATTAACTGCGGATAGTGTGTGTTCATTAACCCTTTTGGTTGCTGGAGTAAGTGGTGTAGTGTTAACCATTTAGCTGCCAGGACAAGGTTTTGCAACAAACAGTATAGCCAGTGGGAGTCAAGAGTAATAGTGGAGTGTCCCAAAGGTCTTAAAATTTAAGTGGGGGCAGCAAATTATCGATTAATCAAGCAGATCACGTGCCCAGTGAACTGGCATTCATGACAGGCGAGGAAGGACCAGGAAGTGGTGCATCCTGGCAAAAAAGAAGGACTGCTACTGATCCTAAAATGGCAGCTTACTACTGACCATAGCGAATAAAATAAATTAAAAGTGGTTTGCTGTGACACTTCTTGGTCTTACGGGTGATTTAGATGGTAGAGAATGCAAGGGACATAATCCTTAAACTTCGATTATGGATAGACTTTATTGGAAGAGAATTAAAACAAAAGATGACGCAATGCTATGAACTTTACATAGTTCGTTATAGGGCAAGTCCACTCTAAAAAAAACTTTGTTCCAAAATGTAGATTACCCCCCAAACCCTGGCCACTTTCACAATATTCAAAGTTTCCACAGACGCTCCTGAACTGTCTTACCTGACCTGGTCCCCTCCTGGAGCATGGGACTTCTGCGCCGACAGCCGCTTTACTTCCTGGTCACGGCTGTCAGACGATTGGGTCACGTCATGCCTTAACTGACTGCCGCAGGAAGTGGAGCGGCAAGGGACAAGGTCAGGTAAGGAAGTTCAGGAGCGTTTTTGGAAACACTAAATATAAGTGGGGTTTGGGGGGTAATCTACAGTTTGGAACAAAGTTTTTTTTTCAGTGGACAATATTATTTATAACAGAGAATGGAGCCTGCAGACAGGGTCAATGGGCACAATGGTGACATTTAAACAAGACACCCATAATGATCTACTTAGTTTATCAGCAATCGATTTCCTTCACACAGGAAGAGATTAGAAAGGATTAGGACGGTAACACACAAGCCAATTGCACATGGCAAACCTTTAAGGTTTCTTTCCCCCCCTACTACAGTCAATAGATTCATAATGATCCATTTCTTCTTCTACACTACATTCCACATCAATGTTTCCTAGGGCAACTATTCCATTTAGGACACAATCTGTAAGACTCTGTCATAGATGTGGCTACGTCCCTAACGCTGTCCCTATATAAAGTATATATAAAGTATAGGGAGATCGCTTGTGACTGCCACACCCCCTAATGGTTGCAGCTGACTCCATATACTTCCTTACAGAGAGCCGGCTGTGGGAAATTTTTGGTCTGTAATGACGGTTTTTAATGCCGATGCTGAACATTCGTTGGCATTGGAAACAATGGATTCACTGGTACACACAGCACAGAAAAAGGAGCTCATGGCATGTTTGGAAGCAGATATAAAGATCTACGTGTTAACCATTAATAGGGTGTAGACTATGGATAAGATGCAGAGACATCAAAAGCATCACTGTGTGGAAGAAGGTGAACAGGTCAACCACCAGTGTCAGACTGGTCCACAGGGTTACGGGGAGCCCACAGCCCATTCACCCAAGAAAACAGGGAAAACGACTAAAAATGAAATACAGAGCCAAAGGGACAGTAAGAAATGAATTTTATAAACAATAGGAGTCAGTAGGAGTAAGATAGATATGTAAATGAGTAATAAGAAAAATTTGAAATGTTACGTGGGCCCCTAAATTTTTCGTGGTAGGCCCCTGGTCTCACATTCCCTGGTGGGCCCCAACATTCCAGCCCAACACTGTTAACCACTTGTCCCAACAGAGATCTCCACACCTCAGCCCTGCCCCCCTGTGGCATTTTACATCTCCCTGAAGCTTGACAGGCGCAATTTAACCAGCTAAGAATCAAGTAGTAGCGACAGATGTTCCACCTCTGATCTTCAGCTTGAAATGTTGCATCTGCAGATAATATTGATGGAAAATATATTATCGGATATATCAAAAAACAGCTAGAAGATGACAAACCAAATATATTTATAGAAATTAAATTGTGTGTGTTGTGCCTTTATACTGTAATAGTCATTCAACCAGGTCATGGTATATCTGTAATAGTCATTCATCCAGGTCATGGTATGAACCTTGATACAAATGGGATCCGTTTTTGTGTTGGATTGCCCTTTTACTTATATTTCAAAAGCGTATCTCTTTTGATGTTTTTAACCGTTTTTTCTGTTCTAGTCAAAACCCGGGGTGAATAAGTGCCTTGTAAAGAGGGAGAATAATATTTTTCTCTCTTGATTCCATTCCCCTCTTTATACAAGACAATATCTTGCTAGCTCTAGCTGTTGCTACCTGGCATTGTTTGCTACAGCTAAGTCTGTTATCTACCAGAACCCCCAAATCTTTTTCCATTTCAGATGCACTTAACACAGAGTTATTTATGGTGTAGGTGGCACAGGGATTATTAAATCCCAAATGCATCACCTTACATTTATCAACATTGAATCTCATCTGCCATTCTGCTGCCCATTTTGATAATCTATCTAGGTCTGCTTGCAGCACTTGCACATCATTGGAAGTTTCCAAAGCTCTGCATAATTTAGTGTCATCAGCAAACACAGAGACCTTGCTCTCAATGCCCCCTTCTAAGTCATTTATAAACAGATTAAACAGAAGCGTCCCCAGTACAGAACCCTGAGGAACTCCGCTTAGAACTTTAGCCCACATAGATGTAGCTCCATTAACCACCACTCTCTGTTTGCGGTCCAATAACCAGTTCTCTATCCATGAACAAATGTTTTCTTCAAGGCCAACAGTCCTCAGTTTATACATTAGTCGCCTATGTGGCACAGTATTAAAGGCTTTTGCAAAATCCAAATATACCACATCCACAGCTGTGCCTGAATCTAACTTCTTACTCACTTCTTCATAAAAACCAATTAAATTTGTCTGGCATGATCTATTTCTCATAAATCCATGCTGCCTACTACTAATAAGATAATCTCTGGAGACAAAGTCAAGGATATGATCCCTTAACAAAGTTTCCATCACCTTCCCTACCACTGATGTTAGGCTTACAGGTCTATAGTTACCAGGCTGTGAACGACTACCTTTTTTGAATATTGGTATTACATTGGCTTTTTTCCAATCCAGCGGCACATCCCCAGACAAAAGCGAATCTGAAAAGATGAGACACAGTGGTCTTGCTAGAACTGAACTAAGCTCTTTTAAAATCCTAGGATGCAATCCATCTGGTCCTGGCGCTTTATTGATATTAACTTTGTCTAATTGATTCCGTACCATATCCTCTGTTATCCAATGTGAAAACTCTTCATTTCCTCCCTGCACATTGTTACAATCCCTACTGTAAGGATTCTCAACAGTAAAAACCGATGTAAAAAAACGGTTTAGCAGATTAGCCTTTTCGGCATCCTCTACAACCACCTCAGCTCCATTATTTAATGGTCCCACATTCTCAGTCCTCATTTTTTTACCATTTATATACTTAAAAAACATCTTGGGGTTGGACTTGCTTTGTTCGGCAATCCGTATTTCATTTTCTATTTTAGCTAGTTTAATTGCTTTCTTGCACTCTTTATTACATATATAAGCTTTGTAAGCAGCACAAGAAAGAAAAAGCTGTGTTATGCTCACCATACAAGTCTGGTGGTCTGGGTGCTGTTGCCCCAGACCCATCACTCCACAGGAAAATCATTGTTTTACAACCGCAGGTGGAAATTTATGACCATAGCCATACAATACCGTAGTGACCCTTAAAGGGAATCTCCACTGGAAAAATAATTTCTTGGCATTCAAAAAATGGAAGGTAAAGGAGCTGAGAACCTCCAGTTCTTCAAAAAAAATTCAGGGGCCAGGAACAAAGGTAAGGAACTTACCTGATCTCTTGCTCCTGACAGGTCCTAATGGACGTACTAAGTCTGGCGGAACCTGTCAGAGGACGCGGTGGAGGAGCGAGAGATATGTGTTCTTATAAAATGTCATCCATATTTTGCCCCACCGTTTTAAAATACTGACCTCTGTGCTACAACGGGGGATTGGCCATAGATTACCATTTCAGTCAGGGGGCATAACTACCAGGGGAGCAGGCCCGGGAGCCAAGGGGGTCCAAGCTTCTTACTTTCCCTATGACAGATACAGTCTTCCCACAGAAAACCACAGAAAATAGACCAGGTAAGGGGGTCCAATCAGTTCTGTTTGGGGGCCCAGTGACTGATTTACTAACTACAATGATTTTATGGGCACGTTGCACATTTCTGGCAGAGCGCCATGGACCCGTGGTATCTGTATTTACAGATAAGGCAGGTTTCTAAATATGGCACTAGGTGTATATTTGTATGGCCTATATAGTCATGCATTGTCTGCTAACACATAGACCTTGTTTCCAACCCCCACTTAGAAATCAAAGATAAACAGATTAACCAGAAGTGTTCTGCCACTTACAACGTTGTCCCATATGGGTGACACAAGATTATTATATTCAAACAAGGTTAAACAAGCAAAATATTCCATTCAAATGAACACTAAATAGCCTTAACCTTTACATACATTGAATTACCTTATTTTGCTGTGACCCTCTAGAACACTGCGCCCTTTGAAGCAATCAGGGGTTTCCAAACAAGGTATCTTATCGCGTTGTACTGATATTTGCAGATAATCTTTTGCATTCGGAATCTTTGACCTGAAATAATTTCATGACGTACAATGGCGCGCCGACCCCAAGGCACAAGGCACCAAGATTTGGTATAAATTGGCCTCCTTAGCTTCTGAAATCCCAGGCAATGTTTGTATTTTGGTGTATTGAGTCACGTCTGACTTCAAATCACCATGAAGATCGAGCTTGTGGTCATGTTGGTGATCGTTGCTGCTGTCAATGCACGTGCAATAGGTAAGAGAGAGACCTACAATCTAGAGTCGTGTGGTACTGATTGTCTAAGACATTAAGGATGAAATAGAACTCAAACTTGGACCCGAGTTCGAGCTGAACTTTATGAGTTCGGATGAATTGGGACTTTTAAGAACTCCCCAAACTACGAACTTTCTTGTTTTTCGAACTTTCTTGTTTTTTTTTAAAAAATTCGAGGATTCTCCATTTTTTTAATCAATAAGAATTTAGCGCTCCATAACCCTAGAATGCGGCATTTGGTACATTGGAGGGTTTTCACCAATTCAAGGGTTACTGAATGCTACATTCGAGGGTTATCGCAAATTCAAGTGTTAGCGAACACTTCATTCGAGGGTTATCACATATTCAAGGGTAACTGAACGCTACATTGGAGGGTTTTGGCATTAACCCTCAAATGTAGCGTTTGGTAACCCTTGAGTTTGCGATAACCCTCCAATGTAGCATGCAGTAACCATCAAATTTATTAAGAACTCTCGAAAGCAAGGAAAACTCGATGCGGAAACCCGACCATTGCCTGATTGGGGGGGAAAGAAGTGTTTAAACAAGTTTTGGTGATAGTGACATGTTCTCCAGACTATTTGCCAGGTGACACAGCCATTTACAGTAAGCTTGTGAAGGTTCTCATTCATCCAGGTCATGGTATATCTGTTGTATTTAATTAGATCAACTGGACTTGAAGTTTAGTTCTTGAAGACGTTTCGCTAGTCATCCGACTGGCTTTCTCAATTCAGAATGACTTGTACAAGAATCTGTGGCAATTATGTACCCTGGAAAATCCCAATTAGCATATCATATCATATATATTAGCATACCTTAACATTTGGCTGTGATATGCTAATTGGGACTTTCCAGGGTACATAATTGCCACAGATTCTTGTACAAGTCATTCTGAATTGAGAAAGCCAGTCGGATGACTAGCGAAACATCTAATTGAATACAACAGATACATTTACAGTAAATTACCATTGTTATTTTATCTGTATTATATTAGACCTTTCCAAAACTTTTTCCCCATTGACTTTTATGGGTCCGTTTTCAAACTATAGAAATTTAGAACTTTTACTGAAGTTCTATAGTTCATTGCAGGACAATTGGTCATAGTACTAGTTCAAATGGGTCAGTACTAATTTTGTTAATTTTATTTAAACTTTTAATACGTATTCGTTTTTCATAATGCTCTGGCTGAATGTATTAGGAACCCACCGAATTGCTAGAAATGCAGATTTCCCTTCCCTAGTCTTCACTGTCTCTGGGTCTCTGTCACTCAAAAATCAATCTTTTTTTTAAGCTAGTTACAGGTTTTCAATTATTATCTGTGATTTCTCCTGCCTATGGACTCCTTAAGGAGACACACATTTTTCTTTTCAGGCTTGTTGTTAGCATTACAAATGATTAGGAGCAGCAGGGTTTATGATACAGGTGATGATGTTCCCTCTGTCCCAGCAGTAGGATACAAAGGAGCATGCTCAAGCCAACAGTGAGGGGGCAGAGCAATGGGGCTGTTGATGTCACAGCTCACTGTGTAAACAGGAAGTTATACTGCTGTGTGTTCGGATAGAGATAGTACCATGATACTGGAGACATTTTAAAGGAAAGAGTGTGTTATTTTTAATAGAGGTCACTTACATTGAGACCACAGTTCCCCTTTAAGGTGGAATTGGGCACCCCATATAATGCTCAGTAGTATCTTTCGGTCGGGGCTCGTTGATGATCCCCCCAGCTGGTCGTGCAACGAACCCCGACTGAACGGCAGTTTCGCTCGACAGTGTCCATACATGGCCCTCACGATTGCACGTGTGCATGAACCTTAACTGGGCCCAGTCCTCGCTTTCTAAAGAACAATTTTCAGTGAGCTTTCAGCTATTCAGAACAGAGTTAACTGTTAGATGGGGTTCATGAGTAGACTAAAACATTGAACTACAGTAGATGGACATATTTATTCAATCTTATTTGTAACTATATAAGGAATAGACGAAGAAGATATTGTATTTATTTTATTTATTTCTTCTGTAGCTCCCAATGAAATTTGAAATTTCCCCCAGTTAACCTACAGTAGTAGGGAACCAAACTGAGAAACACTGGACAGTATAGGGAAGTTTACCTGACTAATACTGATGGTTTTACTTTACCAGGTGACTCCAACAACACTGCCCAAGAGACACAAGGGATGTGCCCATTCGATTTTATTAAAAATAACCCTGCAATCATAGACAAATGGAAAGAAAAGTTCAAGAATAAGGAAAAAGAGAAGTGCAAAGATAGTGAAGAAGAATGTTCTAAGAAACACAAACATGGCCAAGAAGATAAAGGCCACAAGGATGCCATCAACTTTTCCACATTGGTCAGCTGTGATGCGGGTAGGATCTGCCCTAATGGGACAATCTGTTGTTCTACCCCGTGTGGAATGAAGTGTCTAAACCCAATATTCTGTAAGTACCCCATGACATCACAACATTGTGTAGTATTGTATTCATTTATTGTATAGTATTGTATTAATTTTTTCTGAGAATAGTTGCACATTATGTACATTCACAAAGAGCTTGCAATCTAAGTTCCCTTTGTCTTTTTTTTAATGTGGGGGAACCAGAGTATTAGAAGAAACCCACAAGTACAAGGAAAACATACAAATGACTTGCAGTTGAATCCAATAGAGGATTTGATCCCAGGACTCAGCTACCTACCTATTTCTCTGTTACAAAATGATTTGTGAAGCGTGAGAGTTACACATGAAACGTTATTTATTGGCTTGTTGTGATTTCAATTAATGTTCTGGATACACTGTTAGGAAGCAGTTAAAGGGGAAGTATGGTCTTAAAATGACTTTCTGCAAAATTGTAGAAAATGCCAGCCTGAGTAGTTTAGCAATAGATATATTATATAGATATATAGATATTATATAGATCTTTTTTTTTTTTTTAAATGGTTATCCAAATATTTATATTCGTCGATTGCAGGAACCAACCCGCAACGTACAAAACTGTATGTATGCGTGGATGTTTTGGAGGACAATCATGCAGTATATGGGTGCTTTGTCAACCAAATGGCTGTTTATGGTACTTGGGCGCTCGTTGCCCGTCCTGCAGTTTCAGCCGACAAGCCAAAACATTGTCGGACATTTGTGCAACCACATATGTTTGAGCCTGTATAGCCATAGCCAGTGGCATGTTCTCTGTGATTGGACATGCAGGTTGGTCTGTGTGTAAACAGTAAAGTTGCATTTGACAGTGAATCAGCAGATATTTGTAGCCTTCCTTGTTTTATATATCAGAGTATATTTGTACTGTAACCTTCCTGCCCTCTGTTTTTGCTATCCAATGTTATTAGCAGGGCTGCATTGATTGCAAACTGATTGCATTTATACTGCAACTAGTGACTCCGCTTTGCAACATGGGTTTAGTCTTCTCTGTTTAACCCGTTACCCCCAAAGGGCTGAAAAATACAACTCACACTACTATCCCCTGTGACTTCCCTCTTCTAGGATTTCCAGATCAGGGAACAATCAGAGGACATCTATCAAAAACACCCGCAATGCAGTTTAGATGCAATCAGCCTGTAATTAGTGCAGCCCTGATAATTACGTTAATTAAGAGTATCCTACAATCAGAGATCTGGAATCCCTTTACTGGGAGAATACAGGGAGTGGTAGCCCAATGACATCTGCAGGTCTTGCTCAAATCTGTTGCAGGGTGTTTGGCTAGAGAGACTAACAAACAGATTCAAATAAACCACAAAGTTAAATGTCTGTAAAGTTTAATTGTAGGCAGGCCCAGCTTTAGAGGAAATACCCACAGAACCACCTTAAAGGGTCACTACACTCACTCAAACAACTTTACATGATCTGAAACTACAATTTGAGAGAAGTAAAATGGTGGTACTTACATATTTATCTGTGCTTGCTTTGTCATTAAATTATTACTGTTTAGTGAGTGCTCCTAACTGCCCCCCCTCCCTTACTCACTGCCTCCGTGTAGTGTACAGCTCAGATTTGAAAAACATTTGGAAGTAGGTATATTTTTTGAAAATGTTATTTTTTAGAGTATAGATAGCCTTTAAGAGATCACCAACTGCCTTAAGAGGCCAAGGGCTGGCATTGGGCATGTTTGGGCATTGGACATTAGACACTATGGTAGCCAAAAAAAGATCTCAAACAATTCCATACTATGGCACACTTGGCAATGCAGGCAAACCTTATGTTGAACAGTAATTTCCCATATTTTATGCACTTTACAGAGGATGTTGTGATTGTCTTTTTTTACCATAACATATATTTTTATTACATAACACGCTCTACTAAAATATTTTTAGTTTTGAGGCTGACCATTAGCCCTCTGAAACCACCTAGGAGAAACCCTGCCTTATGTTGTTGTATGGAATTTGGACACATTCATTTTTGTACTGATCTGTCTATTGTGTTTGGATAAACTGATAAATAAGAACATATACATTCCCTGAGTTATGGAAATTGGTTTAAAGGTTTTGCAACTCTTTTACTATAACTGTGTTCTAGTACAATTATTATTAAAGATGGGTGGCATTTAAATTCATAGCACATACATTATTACTGTATATTATTACATTATCATACTATTACATTATTATACTATTATATTATTATTATATTATTACATTATTATACTATTACATTATTATATTATTATTATATTATTACATTATTATACTATTACATTATTATATTAGTACATTATCACATTACTACATCATTATTACATCATTATTATATTAGTACATTATTATATTAGTACATTATCACATTATTACATCATAATTACATTATCATATTACATCATTATTACATTATTATATCATTACATTATTATTTTATAACATTATTACATGAATCTCTGCATTTTATCTTCTAGCTGAAAATGACCTCTGGCCCCAAAATAAAGACCAAGAAACAAGTCGCAGTAAACGAGAAGCTGATGAAGGAAATCAGGATCCAAGTAATGAACTAGACCCAACAAAGGAACCAAACAAAGTAGATGAGAAGGATGAAGGCCAAAATAAAGTTTGGTTACCGGGGATGGATAGGAGGATGTTATATAAGGTCGGATGTTGTATGGGGTTCAGAAAGGGTAGATTTATCATAGATAGATATATAGATACATCATATCGTGCTGGTTACCGGATAGGTAGGATGTAAGGGTAGATTTATCATATATAGATATATAGATACATATACTGTGCTGGTTACCGGATAGGGAGGATGTTATGTGGTAAGGGTTAATTGTATATATATAGATATATAGATAACATATAATGTGGTGGTTACCGGATAGGTAGGATTTGTAAGGGTAGATTTATCATATATAGATATATAGAATCATAAGTTATGAGTGTGTGTGGTTTACCGGATAGGTAGGATGTAACGGTAGATTATCATATATAGATATATAGATACATATACTGTGCTGGTTACCGGATAGGTAGATGTAAGGGTTAGATTTTTTATTCATAATAGATATAAGATACCATATACTGGTGCTGGTTACCGGATTAGTAGGATGTAAGGGTAGATTATTCATATATAGATATATAGAACCATATACTGTGCTGGTTACCGGAAGGTAGGATGTAAGGGAATTTATCATATATAGATATATAGATACATATAACTGTGCTGGTTACCGCGGAGAGGTAGGGATTGTAGGTAGATTTATCATATAAGATATATAGATATATATACTGTGCTGGTTACGGATAGGTAGGATGTATAGGTAGATTTATCATATATAGTATATAGTACATAACTGTGCTGGTTACCGGATAGGTAGGATGTAAGTGGTAGATTTATCATATATAGATATATAGATACCATATACGGTGCTGGGTTACCGATAGGTTAGGATGTAAGGGTTAGATGTATCATATATAGATATATAGAAAACATATACTGTGCTGGTTCCCGATAGGTAGGATGTAAGGGTAGATTTATCCTATATAGATATATAGATATCATATACTTGTGGCTGGTTACCGGATAGGATGGATGTAAGGGTTAGATTTATCATATATAGTATACTAGATACCATACACTGTGTGGTTACCGGATAGGTAGGATTGTAAGGGTAGATTTATCTATTATATATAGAGATATCCTAACTGTGCTGGTTACCGGATAGGTAGGATGTAAGGGTAGATTTATTATAGATATATAGATATCATAACTGTGCTGTTACCGGATAGGTAGTGTAGGGTTTTAGATTTATCTCTATAGATATATAGATACATATACTGTGTGGTTACCGATAAGGTAGGATGGTGAAGGGTAGTAGATTATGTAGATTTTCCATATAGATATATAGATACCATATACTGTGCGGTTACCGGAATAGGTAGGATGTAAGGGTAGATTTTATCTATATAGATATATAGACATATACTGTGTGGTTACCGGATATGTAGGTGTAAGGGTAGATTATCTGTTATAGATATATAGATACCATAATTACTGTGCTGGTTACCGGATAGGTAGGATGTCTGTAAGGGTAGATTTATCTATATAGATATATAGATATCATTACTGTGTGGTTACACGAGATAGGTAGGATGTAAGGGTAGATTTATCTATATAGATATATTGATACCATATTAATCGGCTGGTTACCGGATAGTAGGTGTAAGGGTAGATTATCTATATAGATATATAGATACCATATAACGTTGCTGTTACGGGATAGGTAGGATGTAAGGGTTTAGATTTATCTATATAGATATATAGATACCATAACTGTGTCTGGTACCGATAGGTAGGATGTAAAGGGTAGAGTATCTATATAGATATATAGATATCATATTCACTGTGCTGGTTACCGCGATAGGTAGGATGAAGGGTAGATTTATATATATAGATTAAAGATACATATACTGTGCTGGTTACCGGATAGGTAGGATGTAAGGGTCTAGATTTATCATATATAGAATATAGATACCATATACTGTGCATGGTTCGGATAGGTAGGAGTAAGGGTAGATTTATCATATATAGATATATAAGATACTCATATACTGTGCTGGTACGGATAGGTCGGATGTAAGTTTAGTAGATTTATTTCATATATAGAGATATAGATACCATAATACTGTGCTGGTTACCGGATTATTAAGGTAGGAGAAGGTAGATTTATCATATATAGATATATAGTTATCCATTACTGTGCTGGTTACCGGATAGGTTAGGATGTAAGGGTAGATTTATTCATTATAAGATATTATACCATTAAATGTTGACTGGTTACCGGATAGGTTAGAGATGTAAGGGTAGATTATCCATATATAGATATATAGATATCATATTATACTGTGCTGGTTACAGGGTAGGTAGGATGTAAGGGGTGATTATCTATATATAGATATATACGATACCATAGACTGGCTGGTGTTACCGGATAGGTAGGATGTAAGGTGGGTAGTATATTTATCATATATAGATATATAGAACCAGATACTGGGGGCTGGTTACCGGATAGGTAGATGTAAGGGTAGATTATCGTATATAGATATATAGATACCATATACTGTTGCTGGTTACCGGATAGGTAGGATGTAAGGGTTAGATTATTCAATATATAGATATCTAGATACCATTATACTGTGCCTGGTTTACGGATAGGTAGGAATGTAAGGGTAGATTTATCATATATAGATATTATGATAATTTATACTGTGCTGGTTACCGGATAGGTAGGATGTAAGGGTAGATTTATCATATATAGATATATAGATAACCATATACTGTGCCTGGTTACTACGCGATAGGAGGTTAAGGGTAGATTTATCATATATAGATATATAGAATACCATATACTGTGCTGGTTAACGGATAGGTAGGAGTATGTAGGGTAGATTTATCATATAGATATATAGGATCATATATACTGGCTGGTTACCGATGGAGTAGGTAGATGGTAGAATGTATAGATTATCATATATAGATATAAATACCATATACTGTGCTGGTTACCATGATAGGTAGGATGTAAGGGTTCTTTAGATTATCTATATAATAGATCTATATGATAGTCATATTACTGTGCTGGTTACCGGATCAGGTAGGATGTAAGGGTAGATTTATCATATATAGATCATATAGATACATATACTGTGCTGGATACCGGATAGGTAGGATGTAAGGGTAGAGTTTAATCATATATAGATATACCAATACGGTTCCCTATACCATATACTTTATTAATATATCTAATTATATAGATACCATAGATCAATACCGTGCCGGTTACCGATAGAGGAGGATGTAAGGGTAGATTTATCATATATAGATATAGAGATACCATTATCTGTGTGGTTACCCGATGGTAGGATGTAAGGGTAGATTTATATCATACTATAGATACCATATACTGTGCTGGTTACCGATAGGTAGGATGTAAGGGTAGATTTATTATATTAGATATATAGATACCATATACTGTGTTGCTGGTTAACGATAGGTAGGATGTAAGGGTAGATTTATCATATATAGAGTACCATATACTGCTGTGGGTTACCGATAGGTAGGATGTAAGGGTAGATTTATCATAATATATATAGTATAGATACCATAACTGTGCTGGTTACCGATAGGTAGGATGTAAGGCAGTAGATTTATCATATATAGATATATAGATATCACCTATACGTGGCTGGTTTACCAGGATAGGTAGGATGTAGATGTAAGGTAGATTATCATATATAGATACATATACGTGCCTGCCGTACCAGATAGGTAGGAGTAAGGGTAGATTTATCATATATAGATATATAGATACCATAACTGTGCTGGTTACAGGTAGGTAGGATGTAAGGGTTAGATTTATCACTATATAGATATATAGTATAATATACTGTGCTGGTTACGGCAGAGGTAGGATGTAATGGGTTAGATTTAGTCAATATATAATATATAGATACCATATACGTTGCTGGGTACCAGATAGGTAGGATGTAAGGGTTAGATTACATATATATATAGATATATTCATAGACCCGATATCATGTGCCTGGTTACCAGATAGGTAGGATGTAAGGGGTTTTCAGATTATCATGTTAGATATATAGATACTAGACTGGCTGGTTAACGCAGGTAGGAGATAGGGTAGATTTATCATATATAGATATATAGATACCATTTATGTAGCATGTGATTACCAAGACTGCGTTAGGAGGGTAAGGAGTCGATTTTATCATATATAGATATATATATACCATATACTGTGCTGGTTACCCAGATAGGTCGGTGTACAAGGGTTATCATACCTATATAGCTTGATAGATTTTGACTGAAGCGGGGAATACGATAGTAAGGAGTGGGCCCAGACCCACTGACGATGGTATTAAGGGGGCTTCCAGTCCGAACGGGGGGGTCTGTAAGGCGCTGTATCTGGTGAACGGAGTACGGGAGGGAACATGATGGTGACAAAGGGGAAAATATACCGGCCGGAGCGAGAACCAAGGGATATAATGGGAGAGACATTTATATGATACCTAGATCGCTGTTTACCGGCGGAGAGGTATGATTGTCAGGTAAGAGAATCATAGTTGGGATATGACCCGGTTACTCATATATGCTGATCTCAAACATTAGGTTAATATTTGTGTGGGTAGTTTAACGCATCATAAGAACCCCCCCCCGATAGGGCGAACTGCGGTTTACGATAGAGATAGGAAGTAAGCGTAACGGTTGCACTAGTCAGGTGGTGGGATGCAGATATGCCATCACTGCCATACACGGGGGTAGAGATGATCGAAGCACTGCGATTTCCTGGATATGGAACAGAATATAAGATACCAGTTTGGCGTTCAACCAGATAGTTCAGGTGACCGTTAGAACCATATGGATGACGCGACAAGGAGTAAATTAATTACATCATAGGGCTCCAGATAGCCGAGGATTAAGGGAAAATCGTATTTCTGGGGTGGTAAGTCTGTATACAAGTGATTACTACTTGCTTTATAGAGTAGGTGGCGACTACTTCAGAAGGAAAGCAGATCCCCTCAGCAGAATATATAGATATTCAAGGGTCCCCAGTCGCAGTCAAAAACAAATCAGATTTAACTAGTAAATAAACGGTGCAGGATACCACACCTTTGCAGGCAATATCGCTCATATACGTTGAACCCTTGCACCTGGTACCTTATTTTTTCGAGCCCTTAGCAAGCCACCTGTCTGTTTCAGCTTGTTCCGGACAGGCCCCGCGATTTCAGCAATAGGAAGGAGAATCGGAGGTGCACAAGAACCTAAGGCACCGGGCGCAGCTGCTGTACCCCCGTGGTCGAGCCGGAAGGACGAGGCAACCGCTGACCCAGGGTGGCTCCGTGCGCAACTATGCAGGAGGACTTCATAATTCGGGCCCTAGCCTCCAGCGATAATGGAAGCTTGAAGTTCGGGGGTGTGACCTTTTCAGACATAATCTCTTTTTGGCATGGATGGGCCCTGATCCCAAGGACCAGCGCGTACGCGATTTCTCAGCGCTATTCTGGTTTACCTCCCGCTCTTTCGGCGCAGCCGCACGCGGTACCCCCCCCTATCCCAGCCCTCTCTACCCGGTTCTGCCTCTCCCCCCATCCGCGCTCTCACTGTGGGTCGGCATTCGGTTTACAACTACAAAACCACTTGACCAACACAGCAAACCCCAGAACTAACCACCACTAAAAACAGAAACATACAAAGGACTTGTACCCAACTTCAACATAAAAGAACCGACGCTACCCGCCACAGACACACCCCCTACTTAGTACAGAAAGAACTATGCTAGACCTGACTTTCGTGCAACCCCGATCATTGCACTGGACATGGCCTGTTTCCAAAAAAATCTGTCCCAAGAGAAAATTATTTAGTAGCAGAGAAGCCACGGCAACTGCAGGTAATTCCCCCCCACCCCCCCATTGCCTTAAGAAGAATTCACCCACAGTAAGAAGGGTAATCAGAAAAACAAAAACTAGAACACCCCACATAAGACCGGAACTGCAAGACGATCCTACACGCCAAACACCCTCAAAGAGTCTCTTCGCACGCCCATCAAAGAACCGAGTAACTGACAGTCACCATGGATACGTCCAGATGGACCCACACCAACACATTAGCATCAAACACACCCAGGGGTGAGAAACACAGCTAGGGTACGTTGTTGGGTTGACTCACGCCCATTTAGCCCTTAGGGAGATAGCACCATGAACAGCCTAAAGTCAAACCCAGGAGGTGAGAACCTACTGTTACAGTCCTTCACCGTCTGTGATAACACTGGTTACAGTGCAGCGTCTCCCAGGGGGTGAGCGTTTGTTTGTTGCCCATAACACCTTTGTATGATAAAGTTCAAACCCAGGGGTGAGAACCTACTGTTACAGTCTTCACCCGGGTAGTGTAGCGACACCCACTGGGAGAGCCGTATGCTTGGGCCCTATAACACCTTTTGTATGATAAAGTCAAACCCATGGGTGAGAAACTACTGTTACAGTCGTTCACCCTGGGTAGGTGTAGGCGTGGAGCGTTGTTTTTGCCCTATAACACCTGTTGTATGATAAATCAAACCCAGGGGTGAGAACCTACTGTTACAGTCTTAACCCTGGGTAGTGTTAGGCGTGGGAGGCGTGTTTGTTGCCCTATAAACACCTGTGTATGATAAAATCAAACCCAGGGGTAGAAACCTACTGTTACAGATTCACCATGGGTAGTGTTAGGCGTGGGCAGCGTTGTTTGTTTGCCCCTATAAACACCATTGTGGTAACGGTCTAGTAGTTCAGTAGTTTTATAAATGTGGCCAATGTCTTTAATCGACATACAACGGTTTCTCCTTTTTCCCATATTCCAAAGATGTCACTGTGTGGCTGAAAGATAAACCTCAGGTTATTGCATTATGTTCTTATACAGGCTAAGTTAACACATACAAGGCACTTCATATTGGGTCACCCAACTATGCCACATGGCAATTTTTTGGTGTGAACTGTCTGCAGTGGGTACTTTTTTGCTTGTTTTGTCCTGCCCGACCCCACCCACCAGTGGTGATTGGTTGGTCAAGACGAATGATTAAGTGTTGTGCATCCAGCTTTAGTACCCTATAAGAACACCAGCCCAGGGATTCACAATCAGATTGTTATCAAACATTTTCTGACTGTAGTAGGCCAGTAAAAAGGAATAAATCTGATTGGTTAAGGCCAAATTTACAGCCCAGGCAAATCTTTGTGCCTCTTACTGAATAAGCTGATTATGTCTACTAACTGTACCATTTTTTTAATAGCTTTTTATTTGTATGTAACTTTTAACAATTCACCTATTTATGAATGAAAAGAGCTGTAGGCCCACTGGGGATTTCACTGGTATTGTGGTGGCCAGCCCTACCATGGAAGTCACCCCTTTAAGTGAACTACCAGTAAAATATAGCCATCTTATTCAGGAGGTTGTGTGGTCCTGTATGCGATGGTTAGTAAGTGGGGTAACCTGTACATCTGGGTATGTCCTTGTGGTAGTCTTACAATCTTCATGGTGACCTGTCTCAACCTAACACCAGCGTGTAATCCAACCGACACAGGGAGATTCAATATGGGACAAATAATTACAACCAATGGAATATCAAGTTAACGTGGGGTTTACACTATTTTTTTGGGCACGGTGCATTCCAAATATAATATATTAATAGAAATAGTGAAACCACCTGATACAATTCCAAAGTTTTTTGTTTTGCACTAAAAGGGACAGTTCTCTCACGTGCTCTCCTTCTGGCCGCTGGAAACTAAGATTTTTTAAAATCCTAATTAAATGATTTCTTCCCCTTGAAAAATTCTGCTCTAGTAAGTTGCAATTAGTACATGTCAGTAATAGATTCTGTAACTAAGAAGGCTTCCATGTTGTTGCCCAGTACAACTCATAGCCCAATGTTGGCTTTCAAAGAGCCCCACCCCTAAAAACCCCAGGATTCACTGTCCTCTATGTGCAGAGTTTTTGTTTTTCTACAAAAATAAAGTTCCCAATGTACCTGGGGTCATTGTTTTAAAGGGCATCTAAGTGGGAAATGAAACTTTTTTTCTTTCTTTCCATGTGTGTATATAATTCCTCTACAACCCCCAGAGTGTGTTCACTTTTTTCAGATTCCCTCTCTGTCCTGAGATACAACAGTTAGAAGAATACGTGATTGCATTCCTATACTCCTACTTGACTGCCTCAGTCAAATCCCTGTGACGTGATCCCCCTCCCTGCTCTGTAATAAACATAGAGATAACAGGCATTAGCGGGGGAGAGAGGTAGCTTTGATGTTAGATATAAGGCTGCCACTTGACCCCCTTCTTAATAGCTTTCACTGATGATGATGGGTTCACAAAAGAGAGATGTAAGACTGATCTCCTTTCGTGTCTCCAGGACAGCTTACTTCTATTGGCCACTGTGCGTGGGTGTGTTTTTCAGGATGCGTTGAACTTTAACCCTACTGCACATAAAAAGTGTCGGTTAGCCGAGTCGAGACATGGAGGAGGGTAACAGAGGGGAGGAGAAGGGGGGAGGTGCTGCACATAGTTCTGACACCGTGGTTAAACACCTGATCAGTGACAGATATAGATTAAGGCAGCACAGAGTACATGAATTTAAACTTGCAAAGGGGCAATGTGTTTTTTCACTATAGATGCCCTTTAAGTTGCTGGTTGACGCAACCATGTGAATACTATGTTTTTAGGGAAACACAGCCCAAGAAGACACAAGTTCAATAGTCCTATAAAAAACAATAAGTTATCGGTATGCTTGGTTGTTTGTTCATCATGTTTCTAGAAATATACTTCTCACAAAACTCAGCGGCCTAAGGCGTGGCCAACTGCATTCTCCGACATGGTTAGGGACTTCCTGGGCCCACAGCCCATTAACCACCAGACAAACAGGGAGAAAAACTGCTGCAATTTAAATACAGAGCCAAAGGGACAGTAAAAATGCATTTTAGTATACAATAGGGGTCAGTAGGAGTAAGATATGTTAAAATGAGCGTTAATAACATATGAAATGTTTAGGTGGGCTCCATAACCTTACCCTAGTTCTGCCCATGGTCTCAGATTTCCTGGTGGGCCCCAACAGCCCCAGTCCAGACTGGGTTTGGAAAACAATCACCTTGGGACAAGGTCAATTCCCCAGGCTTACTTTTTTGTTGTTTCTTCTATTATGTTCTATCTATTAGTTCTTAGATATAGGCTAACTGTACCAACACAACATCCAACCTAGCAAGCCTTGTGGTATAGAGTAGAACGTTCTTTCTTTCATTTAGAAAGAACAACAGCATAGAAGCAGGGCCGGATTTATACTTTTTTCTTTCCCCTAGTCCAGCTAAACTTGTACTGCCTGTTCACACCTGTACTCCGGTCATTTATTTGGCTAACAACAGAGCTTGGTAAGTGGGAGAGGGAAACCTGCCCCCTTGGCAAATCGGGCAAGCCGCTGCCCCATTTCTTGATTTAACAGAAACTGGTAAGCTCTGCTGTGGTGCAACTAACGTGCATTGTGTAATTAAATGGGGATGCAATGCTGTTTTAACCACTTTCTTTCTTTTTTTTTTGCCGCCCATGTGGTGTGCTGTGCCGCCCTCGGGGCCACGGCCTAGGTGCTAGTGGGAAATCCGGCCCTGCAATAGAAAGGTTGTTCAGGTTTGATACCCCAGTGCTTTACTTTATTTTTTACAGAAAGTTAATATATCGTTTCTCACAGCATGACTAGCAAAGAATAAACTGCAACGACTAATTCTTTCTTTTTTTGGTAATGAAAAAGCAAAGGAATTTATCATTGTTAGGGAAAGGAGCATTTGTAATGTTTACAAAAACTGAAATCTATGTTTCTGTGTTCAGTATGAGGGATGATCTCTGAGCTTAGTAACATGATGGCTTGTCACTTCGCTGAAAGCAAGGCTGCAGCTGTTCCTGAACAAGTTGTACTGCGTACACTTAGATGGGTGCTGACAGATATAGGTGAATTATGGAGCTGACCTCTTGTACCCACACGGTTAGTTTCATATAGTCACCCAGCATCCAAGCATAGGGACAGATGAGCCACAGCTTTTTGTACCTTACATGCTCTTTCTATTGAGGCAATGTTGTCTGGAGACTTCTTTAAATATTTGTTACCTCTGTGTGATTGTTTCCCCCCAGCAGTCTTCCTTGCTGAGATCCAGATGCCATATATCACGCTTAAGCAACACCACGCCTCTTTAAAGATCATCATGAACGATTGTTAATTTAACTAATGCGAACGTAAATGTTCAAAGCGATAGTAAATCTGTACCATGATCATAGATCTACGATCACCTAAAGACTAACATTATGGTGGTTTACTACCGCATGGTAGTCTGCGGCACGAACGTTCATAAGTGAACTAATGTTAGAATAAATAATACGGATGGTGGACCGTACATTTACTCCCATGGATTCGTACATTAACGAAAACCCGCAAACATTGCGATACTGCGGGTTTAAGATATAGCCCCTAAGACGATCCTCCTCGCACAGCCATAGTGTGGTTTGATGTGCACTAGGCTTCCATTTTGGTGTATACTTTATTAGATTGATCACCTAGGTGCACTCTAAAGACTGTGTGGAGGACATGATTCCATTTATATATATGTGCTGATTGGTCTAAACGTCTGCCTGTCTTATTCAGGCATATTTTAAAAAGCCAAAATAGCGAACACCGAACGCCCGTTACGACAGATGTTTTACAAACCATGATCGTACAATATAAAAATCACGACTGGGGTCATAAAATCGTGACCGCAGTCGAACAATTACGACCGTGACATAGATACAACCGTGACCGTACGATCGAATATACAATACCATTGTGGTAATATAGAACCACTGGTATCGTATGGCCTCATGGTTGTAAATGTATGCCCGGGCTTTACTTTTACACTAACCTCGCTATACAAGGTTTCCAATACTGGGGGTTACTAAATATGCCCCTCATCTCAGGATGACACGTCTATACCATTTTTTTATTCTTTTGTGAGACCTGTGTAGTGTAGGGAGTTCTTGGTGTGAGTTAAGCTGTCCACTCCACACATTTATTACATATTACAGAGAGACACATTTGTATCCCTTTTGCTCCTATTGCGTCCTTTCTCCATAGACTCATCATGTCCTGTTTAGTCCAATTCCTAGTTGGTATGCATTCACCCTCTCTGGGCTCAGCCTGTACCAATATCTGTGACATAGCTAAAATGGGCAAGCATGTGCAGTGGAGATGGGTCGTATCTGAGAACATTGAACAGTAAGATTCAGCCAATAGCATTTACTCTGTGATTGTGCTCTAAAATGATAGGACGTTATTTCCCTTTCCATGTACTTCAGACACAGCATAGAGAGCAGCTAACTGCAGATTGGGCATCAGCTGTAGGCAGAGTCAGATGGTACAGAGCATCTTTTTGTCCTGTGTTTACTCAAGATGTTGCATGTTATTAGGTACTATTTGTGAGCATAGTACATACAGATGTATTTTAGGGGGCTGTGATATTGTGGTTCAGAGGAAGGAGAGCCATATTTAGTGATATATTCTACCCCATGAACCCCAATCAAATGGCTCTCAATAGTGCTGGATCCACCGAACACAATTACTACTGAACTATGAATTAGTTCAGCAGGATTTATCTTGTTGTTTTTTTTGTTTGTTTGTTAAAGGGCAGTTTCAGTGGAAATGATCAATATTTGTTTAATTGTTAGTTTGGTAATGCCTTTAGTTATTCTACATATTCTCTCGCCATTTTGAAAAATCAGTTGATTTTCATACCTTTTGCTGTTCCCTGCTTGACATTAGTGAGCTGACATTTCAGGTTCCAAAGGTCCTTCTTCTTCCCAGGATGCACCACATCCTTGGGATGTTCCTAACAGTATTTTTTACTGATTGGCTGTTGGGTGGGTCAAATGCTCAGATCTCTACTGAGCAACTGAATCACCCAGGCGCTGGGTCAAGGGCAAGACCATAACAGTCTTAATAGGGGTGCTGCAAACAGGAAGTAAGTATTCGGTTGCATTTATTTATACACAGACAAAATGCTGAAATGGAGGTTTAGGACACTCGGATGGGAAATACTCGGCTCTTTTTTCTGAAAAGCATATGTATTTGCACTGAAACTTCCCTTTAAAGGAAACACCTTGCTTGTGGATTTCATTTTTGAGGGCAATAAGAGTAGAATGAGACGTTCTAATGCTGCCATTTTTTATGTGCTTATTGTTTTTTATACATTGACAGAAACATCTTTTTGCTGATGTCATAGTGAGAGGAGTCGCCTGCAGAAGGTTATAGAGGGATTTAGGTTTCAGTTCTCTTCTTCTTGACCTCTCCAATGCTTTTTATCCTTATGGATACATGTTTTTCAGGAATCTTTAAGTCTAATTTGTTTATTTCCTGGAGCTTCTACTTTCTTGTCTACTTAATGGTCCTTGTTTCTCCTTTTTACCTTTCCCCTCTCCCTTCCCATGCCCTTTACTTTTATCTTTCTTTTTCATCTTACCATGTTCTTTCCTTTCTCTTCACTTATCCTAGATGAAGAAACGCTATCTTCTCTCTTCTCCATGTTCCTTTTCATGCTTTTTAACCTTTTCCCTTTCCGTGCTTTTTATCTTTCTTCTGCTCCTTCCCTGACCGTTCACCTTCCTCATGTCCCTTATCATCACCTTCTTCTTTCTTATGTTTGTCTCCATGTTTTTTACCTTTCCCCTTTCCATGCTCCCTTACTTTATTCTGGTCTTGTTTAGATTTATCAACTTTATTTGGCCTTCATCCTTCTCATCTACTTTGTTTGGTTCCTCTGTTGGTTCTAGTTCTGTGTTGGGATCTTTATTTTACACCATTTTCAAGAGACCTTTTCTCTCTAACTTGTTCGTTGTCTATAACTTGGGATGTCAAATCTACTTGGTCTTCATTGTTACCTTTTTCCTCCTCTGGCTTTTTAGATTTGTCTCTTTCTTCCTTTTCCCCTTTCCCCTCTCCCTTCCCATGCCCTTTACTTTTATCTTTCTTTTTATCTTTACCATGTTTCTTTCCTTTCTCTCTTCACTTTCCTCAGATGAAGAAACGCTATCTTCTCCTTCTCCATGTTCCTTTTCATGCTTTTTACCTTTTCCCTTTTCGTGCTTTTTATCTTTCTTCTGCTCCTTCTCTGACCCTTCACCTTCCTCATGTCCCTTATCATCACCTTCTTCTTTCTTATGTTTGTCTCCATGTTTTTTACACTTTCCCCTTTCCATGCTCCCTTACTTTATTCTTGACTTTTCCAGTCTTTTCCCCATTATTTTTCCCTTCACTCTTCTCGTCTACTTTGTTTGGTTCCTCTGTTGGTTCTAGTTCTGTGTTGGGATCTTTATTTTCACCATTTTCAAGAGACCTTTTCTCTCTAACTTGTTCATTGTCTATAACTTGGGATGTCAAATCTACTTGGTTTTCATTGTTACCTTTTCCACTCTCTGGCTTTTTGATTTGTTTTTCTTCTCCTTTTCCCCTTTCCCTCTCCCTTCCCATGCCCTTTACTTTTATCTTTCTTTTATCTTTACCGTGTTTCTTTCCTTTCTCTTTTTCCTCAGATGAAGAAACGCTAATTCTCCTTCTCCATGTTCCTTTTCATGCTTTTTACCTTTTCCCTTTCCGTGCTTTTTATCTTTCTTCTGCTCCTTCTCTGACCCTTCACCTTCCTCATGTCCCTTATCACCTTCTTCTTTCTTATGTTTGTCTCCATGTTTTTTACCTTCCCCTTTCCATGCTCCCTTACTTTATTCTTGACTTTTTCCAGTCTTTTCCCCATTATTTTTCCCTTCACTCTTCTCGTCTGTTTGTTTGGTTCCTCTGTTGGTTTCTAGTTCTGTGTTGGGATCTTTATTTTCCACCATTTTCAAGAGACCTTTTCTCTCTAACTTGTTCATTGTCTATAACTTGGATGTCAAATCTACTTGGGTTTTCATTGTTACCTTTTCCTCCTCGGGCTTTTTAAGATGGTCTTTCTTCTTTCCCTTTCCCCTCTCCCTTCCCATGCCCTTTACTTTTATTCTTTCTTTTTTCTTTACCATGTTTCTTTCCTTCTCTTCACTTTCCCTCAGATGAAGAAACGCAATCTTCTCCTCTCACTCCATGTTCCTTTTACAGCTTTTTACCTTTTTCCTTTCACGTGCTTTTTATCTTTCTTCTGCTCCTTCTCTGACCCTTCACCTCCTCATGTCCCTTATCATCACCTTTTCTTTTTTTTGTCTCCATGTTTTTTTACACCTTTTCCCCTTTCCTGGCTCCCTTACTTATTATTCTGACTTTCCAGTCTTTCCATTATTTTATCCACTTTATTTTTTGCCTTCATTCTTCTCGTCTACTTTGTTTGGTTCCTTGTGTGGGTCTAGTTCTGTGTTGGGATCTTTATTTTCACATTTTCAAGAGACCTTTTCTCTCTACTTGTTCATTGTCTATAACTTGGGATGTCAAATCTACTGGTTTTCATTGTTATTCCTTTTTTCCCTCCCTTGGGCTTTTTAGATTTGTCTTTTCTTTCTATTCCCTTCCCCTTCTTCCCCCCTCCTCCCTTCCCATGGCCTTTACTTTATCTTCTCTTTTATTCTTTAACCTGTGTTTCGTTACTTTCTCTTTACACTTTCCTCAGATGAAGAAAGAAACGCTTAATCTTTTCTCCTTTCTCCATGTTCCTTTTCATGCTTTAAATAATTTTTACCTTTTTTCCCTTTCCGTGCCTTTTTATCTTTCTTCCCTGCTGCCCTCTCCCTGAACCTTCACCTTCCTACATGTACCCTTAATCATCACCGTCTTCTTTCTATGTTTTGTCTCCATGGTTTTTTACATTTTCCCTTTTCCATGCTCCCCTTACTTTCATTCGGTCTTGTTAGATTTATCCTTCATCTGAGGAAAGTGAAGAGAAAGGAAAGAAACATGGTAAAGATAAAAAGAAAGATAAAAGTAAAGGGCATGGGAAGGGAGAGGGGAAAGGGAGAACCCTAGGAAAGAAAGACACCAATCAACCAACGACAGAGGAGGAAAAAGGGAAATGCAAGACCCCCACAGGTAGATTTTGGACAATCCCAACGTTATAGAAAACGCCTACACGACCAAAAGTTAGAGAGAAAAGGTCTCTTGAAAAGGTGCTGAAAATAAAGATCCCAACACAACGAATAGAACCAACAGAGGAACCAAACAAAAAGTAGATGAGAAGGATGAAGTCCAAAATACAAGTTGATAATCTAACAAACAGAAATAAGTAAGGGAGCATGGAAAGGGGAAAGGTAAAAAAAACATGGAGACAACATAAGAAGAAGAAGGTGATGATAAGGGACATGAGGAAGGTGATAAGGTCAGAGGAAGGAGCAGAAGAAAGATAAAAGCACACGAAAGGGAAAAAGGTAAAAAGCATGAAAAGGAACATGGGAAGGAGAACCCCCTGATTACGCCGTTTCTTATCCTCGAGGGAAATGAAGCGAAAGGAACCCCCTCGAAAACCACTGGTACAGATGAAAAGGAAAAGTAAAGGGCATGGGAAGGGAGAGGGGAAAGGTAAAAAGGAGAAACAAGGACATTAAGTAGACAAGAAAGTAGAAGCTCCAGGAAATAAACAAATTAGACTGTAAAGATTTCCTGAAAAACATGTATCCATAAGGATAAAAAGCATTGGAGAGGTCCAAGAAGAAGAGAACTGAAACCTAAATCCCTCTATAACCTTCCTGCAGGCGACTCCTCTCACTATGACATCAGCAAAAGATGTTTCTGTCAATGTATAAAAACAATAAGCAATAAAAATGGCAGCATTAGAAACGTCTCATTCTACTCTTATTGCCTCAAAAATGAAATCCACAAGCAAGGGGTTTCCTTTAAAGGGGAAGTTCAGTGCAAATACATATGCTTTTCAGAAAAAAGAGCAGTATTTCCCATCCGAGTGTCCTAAACCTGCCATTTCAGCATTTGTCTGTGTATAAATAAATGCAACCGAAATACTTACTTCCTGTTTGCAGGACCCCTATTATAGACTGTTATGGTCTTGCCCTTGACCCAGCGCCTGGGTTGATTCAGTTGCTCAGTAGAGATCTGAGCATGTTTGACCCACCCAACAGCCAATCAGTAAAAAATACTGTTAGGAACATCCCAAGGATGTGGTGCATCCTGGGAAGAAGAAGGACCTTTGGAACCTGAAATGTCAGCTCACTAATGTCAACAGCAGGGAACAGCAAAAGGTATGAAATCAACTGATTTTTCAAAATGGGAGAGAATATGTAGAATAACTAAGAAGGCATTACACAAACTAACAATTTAACAAATATTGATCATTTCCACTGAACTGTCCCTTTAACAAACAAAAAAAACAAACAAGATAAATCCTGCTGAACTAATTCATAGTTCAGTAGTAATTGTGTTCGGTGGATCCAGCACTATTGAGAGCCATTTGATTGGTGTTCATGGGGTTAGAATATATCACTAAAGATGGCTCTCCTTCCTCTGAACCACAATATCACAGCCCCCTAAAATACATCTGTATGTACTATGCTCACAAATAGTACCTAATAACATGCAACATCTTGAGTAAACACAGGACAAAAAGATGCTCTGTACCATCTGACTCTGCCTACAGCTGATGCCCAATCCTGCAGTTAGCTGCTCTCTATGCTGTGTCTGAAGTACATGGAAAGGGAAATAACGTCCTATCATTTTAGAGCACAATCACAGAGTAAATGCTATTGGCTGAATCTTACTGTTCAATGTTCTCAGATACGACCCATCTCCACTGCACATGCTTGCCCATTTTAGCTATGTCACAGATATTGGTACAGGCTGAGCCCAGAGAGGGTGAATGCATACCAACTAGGAATGGACTAAACAGGACATGATGAGCTATGGAGAAAGGAAGCAATAGGAGCAGAAAGGGATACAAATGTGTCTCTGTAATATGTAATAAATGTGTGGACAGCTTAACTCACCAGAACTTCCCTACAGCTACAGGTCTCTACAAAAGAATAAAAAAATGGTATAGACGTGTCATCCCTGAGATGATGGGGCATATTTAGTAACCCCCAGTATTGGAAACCTTGTATAGCGTAGGTTAGTGTAAAAGTAAAGCCCGGTCATACATTTACAACCATGAGGCCATACGATACCACGTGGTACTAGATTACCACAATGGTATTGTATATTCGATCGTACGGTCACGGTTGTATATCTATAGTCACGGTCGTAATTGTTCGACTGCGGTCACGATTTTATGACCCCAGTCGTGATTTTTTATAATTGTACGATCATGGTTGTAAAAATACTGTCCGTAATTGGCGCGGTATCGCTATTTTGGCTTTTTTAAATATGCCTGAATAAGACAGGCAGACGTTTAGACCAATCAGCACATATATATAAATGGAATCATGTCCATCCACACAGTCTAGAGTGCACCTAGTGATCAATCTAATAAAGTATACACACAAAATGGAAGCCTAGTGCACATCAAATCACACTATGGCTGCTGCGAGGAGGATCGTCTTAGGGCTATATCTATAAACCCGCAGTATCGCAAGTTTGCGGGTTTTCGTTAATGTACGACCAGGGCAGTAAATGTACGGCCACCATCGTATATTTATGTCGAACATTAGTTAATTTATGAACGTTCGTCCGCAGACTACCATGCGGTAGTAAACCACCATAATGTTATTCTTTAGGTGATCGTAGATCTATGATCATGGTTACAGATTTACTATCGCTTTTGAACATTTACGTTCGCAGTAGTAAATTAACAATCGTTATAATGATCTTTAAAGGCGTGGTGTTGCTTAAGCGTGATATATGGCATCTGGAGCTCAGCAAGGAAGCTGCTGGGGAAACAATCACACAGAGGTAACAAATATTTAAAGAAGTCTCCAGACAACATTGCCTCAATAGAAAGAGCATGTAAGGTACAAAAAGCTGTGGCTCATCTGTCCCTATGCTGTGGATGCTGGGTGATATATGAAACTAACGTGTGGGTACAAGAGGTCAGCTCCCATAATTCACCATATCTGGAAGCACCCATCTAAGTGTACGCAGTACACTTTTCAGGAAGCTGCAGCCTTGCTTCCTGGAAGCTGACAGCCAATCATGTTACAGCTCAGAGATCATCCCTCCTACTGACACAGAACATAGATTTCAGTTTTTGTAAACACATTACAAATGCTCCTTTCCCTAACAATGATAAATTCCTTTGCTTTTCATACAAAAAAGAAAAGTTATCGTTGCCGTTTATTTCTTAGCTAGCATGGCTGTGAGAAACAGAATATTAACATTTCTGTAAAAAATAAAAGAAAGCCTGGGGAATCAAACCTGCAACCTTCTATGCTGTGTCTTTCTAAATAGAAAGCTTTCTACCTCTATACCACAAGGGCTGCTAGGTGGGATGTTGGTACAGGTAGCATATCTACTTTTAATAGGAACATAATAGAAACAACAAAAAAGTAAGCCTGGGGAATTGAACCTTTGTCCCAATGCTCTATTTGTTTCCAAACCCAGTCTGACTGGACTGTTGGGGCCCACCAGGAAATCTGAGACCATGGGCAGACTAGGGTAAGGTATGGAGCCCACCTAACATTTCATATGTTTATTAACGCTCATTTACATATCTTACTCCTACTGACCCCTATTGTATATTAAAATGCATTTCTTACTGTCCCTTTGGCTCTGTATTTAAATTGCAGCAGTTTTCCCTATTTTCTTGGGTTAATGGGCTGTGGGCCCACCAGGAGATTCCCCTGTAACCCTGTGGGACAGTCTGACACTGCTTCTATATATAAAGTTTGTAAATATGTATAAATGTTTATATTTTTCTAGAAACATGATGGAAACAAACAACCAAAAAAGCAATAAACTCAGGCAGTAGACCATGTTGTATTGTTTTATAGGTAAACAAATTAGAACTTGTGTCTTCTTGGGCTGTGTGTTCCTAAAAACATAGTATTCACATGGTGCGTCACCAGCAACTTAAAGGGCATCTATAGTGAAAAAAACACATTGCCCCTTTGCAAAGTTAAATTCATGTACTCTGTGCTGCCTTAATCCTATATCTGTCACTGACTCTGTTTAACCACGGTGTCAGATCTATGTGCAGCATTCCCCCCTTCTCCCTCCCCTCTGTTACCTCCTCCATGTCTCAGCTCCGGCTAACCGACAAGCTTTTTATGTGCAGTAGGAGTTAAAAGTTCAACATCCTGAAAAACACACCCACGCACAGTGGCCAATAGAAAGTAAGCTGTCCTGGAGACACGGAAGAAGGAGATCAGCTCTCACTTTGTGACCCATCATCAATCAGTGAAAGCTATTAAGAAGGGGGGTCAAGTGCAGCCTTATATCTAACATCAAAGCTACCTTTCTCCCCCTGCCAATGCTGTTATCTCTATGTTTATTACAGAGCAGGGAGGGGGGATCACGTCACAGGGATTTGATTGACAGTCCAAGTAGGAGTAGAGGAATGCAATCACGGTGTATCTCAGGACAGAGAGGGAATCTGAAAAAAGTGAAGACACTCTGGGGGTTGTGAGGAATTATAGAACACATGGAAAGAAAGAAAAAAAAGTTCATTTTCCCACTATAGATGCCCTTTAACAATGACCACATGTACAATTGGAAACTTTATCTTTTGCTAGAAACTCTGCACATAGAGACAGTGAATCCTGGGGTTAGGGGGTGGGGCTCTTTGAAGCCAACATGGGCTATGAGTTGTACTGGCAACAACATGGAAGCCTTCTTAGTTACAGAATCTATTACTGACATGTACTAAATGCAACTTACTAGAGCAGAATTTTTCAATGGGAAGAAAATCATTTAAATTAGGATTTTAAAAAATCATAGTTTCCAACGGCCAGAAGGAGAGCACGTGAGAGAACTGTCCCTTTTAGTGCAAAACTTAAACTGGGAATTGTATCAGGTGCGTTTCACTATTTCTATTAATATATTAATATTTGGAAATGGCACCGTGCCCAAAAAATAGTGTAAACCCCACGTTAACTTGATATTACATTGGTTGTAATTATTTGATCCCATATTGAATCTCCCTGTGTCGGTTGGATTACAGCTGGTGTAGGTTGGAAGACAGGTCAACATGAAGATTGTAGACTACACAAAGGACATAACCAGATGTACAGGTTACCCCACTTACTAACCATCTGCAATACAGGACCACACAACCTCCTGAATAAGATGGCTAGTTTTACTGGTAGTTCACATTAAAGGGGTGACTTCCATGGTAGGGCTGGCCAACCACAATACCAGTGAAATCCCCAGTGGGCCTACAGCTCTTTCATTCATAAATAGGTGAAATTGTTAAAATTTACATACAAATAAAAAGCTATTAAAAAATGGCAAGTTAGTAGACATAATCAGCTTATTCAGTAAGAGGCACAAAGATTTGCCTGGGCTGTAAATTTGCCTTAACCAATCAGATTATTCCTTTTTACTGGCCTACTACAGTCAGAAAATGTTTGATAACATCTGATTGGTGAATCCCTGTGCTGGTGTTCTTTATAGGGTACTAAAGCTGGATGCACAACACTTAATCATTCGTCTTGACCAACCAATCACCACTGGTGGGTGGTCGGGCAGGACAAAACAGCAAAAAAGTACCCACTGCAGACAGTTCACCAAAAAATTGCCAGTGGCATAGTTGGGTGACCCAACTATGAAGTGCCTTGTATTGTGTTACTGCCTGTATAAGAACATAAATGCAATAACCTGAGGTTTATCTTTCAGCCAACAGTGACATCTATTGGAATAATGGGAAATAGGAGAAACCGTTGTATGTCAATTAAAGACATTGGCCACATTTATAAAACTACTGACTTTACCACAGGTGTTATAGGGCAACAAACAACGCTCCCACGCCTAACACTACCCAGGGTGAAGACTGTAACAGTAGGTTCTCACCCCTGGGTTTGAAGAAAGTAAGCTGTCCTGGAGACACGGAAGAAGGAGATCAGTACAGTTTACGATCTCTCTCTTTGTGACCCATCATCAATCAGTGAAAGCTATTAAGAAGGGGGGTCAAGTGCAGCCTTATATCTAACATCAAAGCTACCTCTCTCCCCCTGCTAATGCTGTTATCTCTATGTTTATTACAGAGCAGGGAGGGGGGATCACGTCACAGGGATTTGACTGACAGTCCAAGTAGGAGTAGAGGAATGCAATCACGTATTCTTCTAACTGGTGTATCTCAGGACAGAGAGGGAATCTGAAAAAAGTGAACACACTCTGGGGGTTGTAGGGAATTATATAACACATGGAAAGAAAGAAAAAAAAGTTCATTTTCCCACTATAGATGCCCTTTAACAATGACCACATGTACAATTGGAAACTTTATCTTTTGCTAGAAACTCTGCACATAGAGACAGTGAATCCTGGGGTTAGGGGGTGGGGCTCTTTGAAGCCAACATGGGCTATGAGTTGTACTGGCAACAACATGGAAGCCTTCTTAGTTACAGAATCTATTACTGACATGTACTAAATGCAACTTACTAGAGCAGAATTTTTCAATGGGAAGAAAATCATTTAAATTAGGATTTTAAAAAATCGTAGTTTCCAACGGCCAGAAGGAGAGCACGTGAGAGAACTGTCCCTTTTAGTGCAAAACTTAAACTGGGAATTGTATCAGGTGCGTTTCACTATTTCTATTAATATATTAATATTTGGAAATGGCACCGTGCCCAAAAAATAGTGTAAACCCCACGTTAACTTGATATTACATTGGTTGTAATTATTTGATCCCATATTGAATCTCCCTGTGTCGGTTGGATTACAGCTGGTGTAGGTTGGAAGACAGGTCAACATGAAGATTGTAAACTACACAAAGGACATAACCAGATGTACAGGTTACCCCACTTACTAACCATCTGCAATACAGGACCACACAACCTCCTGAATAAGATGGCTAGTTTTACTGGTAGTTCACATTAAAGGGGTGACTTCCATGGTAGGGCTGGCCCACCACAATACCAGTGAAATCCCCAGTGGGCCTACAGCTCTTTCATTCATAAATAGGTGAAATTGTTAAAATTTACATACAAATAAAAAGCTATTAAAAAATGGTAAGTTAGTAGACATAATCAGCTTATTCAGTAAGAGGCACAAAGATTTGCCTGGGCTGTAAATTTGCCTTAACCAATCAGATTATTCCTTTTTACTGGCCTACTACAGTCAGAAAATGTTTGATAACATCTGATTGGTGAATCCCTGTGCTGGTGTTCTTTATAGGGTACTAAAGCTGGATGCACAACACTTAATCATTCGTCTTGACCAACCAATCACCACTGGTGGGTGGTCGGGCAGGACAAAACAGCAAAAAAGTACCCACTGCAGACAGTTCACCAAAAAATTGCCAGTGGCATAGTTGGGTGACCCAACTATGAAGTGCCTTGTATTGTGTTACTGCCTGTATAAGAACATAAATGCAATAACCTGAGGTTTATCTTTCAGCCAACAGTGACATCTATTGGAATAATGGGAAATAGGAGAAACCGTTGTATGTCGATTAAAGACATTGGCCACATTTATAAAACTACTGACTTTACCACAGGTGTTATAGGGCAACAAACAACGCTCCCACGCCTAACACTACCCAGGGTGAAGACTGTAACAGTAGGTTCTCACCCCTGGGTTTGACTTTATCATACAAAAGGTGTTATAGGGCAACAAACAACGCTCCCACGCCTAACACTACCCAGGGTGAAGACTGTAACAGTAGGTTCTCACCCCTGGGTTTGACTTTATCATACAAAAGGTGTTATAGGGCAACAAACAACGCTCCCACGCCTAACACTACCCAGGGTGAAGACTGTAACAGTAGGTTCTCACCCCTGGGTTTGACTTTATCATACAAACAAAGCGCACACACATTTGGATGTACCGGACTCCTCTCGGACTGTACAATGGGATGATCCATACCTTGCAGAGTCCTATTACTGTTGGGAGCAAGAAACTATAATGGCTTTTTTGGGTGAACTAAAACACATCCAGCAGTGAGGGCCTAGTGGTTTAGGTCATTACCCTGGGTACTATTAGGGTCTGGGAGTGGGGTGAACTACTTTATTCTCCTTTAATTATCGCAGTAGGTAAACTGCAATAAATAAAAAAATCTACTACAGTTTACAGGCCATGGCCAGTCAAAAAATAATTTTAGCTAGAAATGTAGATCACCCCCAAACTCCACTTTCGCATTATTAGTATGTCCCAAATATGCCCTCTGAAGTTCCCTACCTGACCCGGTCCCTCGCCGCTCCTGCTCTGCTCTGCAACTGACAGCAGCTCCACTTCCTAGTTGCTTCCTAGTTCCACTTCCTAGTTGCTGAAATCCTCTGTTCCTGTTTTTGCTCGAAACAAGCTTGAAACAGGAGCAGGGGGTGGCGCCCAGGCGGCGAGGTACCAGGTCAGGGCAATATTAATAATGCGAAAGTGGGGGTCCTCAACATTTCTAGTTAAACTTATTTTTTGACTGGACTTGCCCTTAAAGTTCTCTGGGGTCTCTTTCTGGGATCTGAAGATTCAAGCACCTATATATTTATAAAAAGTAGTAAATCACTGATAGTGCACACCAGACAATACCCCAGAAAATACAATTTTCCCTATCTAATCGGCATGCTGCCTAGGGGTAATTATTTACTTCTCTCTCTCCTTTTCTAAGCACATTAACTATGTTGCGCAAAACTTGACGCTTTTTCCTTTGCAATATAGCCAAAATCCGCAGGTTTCTTTCTCTCCCGACCCCCGTTATGCTTATGCATGCTCTCATCCTATCGCACCTGGACTATTGCAACCTACTTCTTACTGGTCTTCCTGCATCCCACCTTTCTCCCCTTCAGTCTATGCTAAACTCTGCCACACGTATTGTTTCTCTAATAAACAGGATCCCAAATCTCCTCTGTACCGGACAACAACCTGGCTCCCCGTTAAACAGCGAATTACATATAAATCCTTCTCCCAACATTTGAATCCCTTTGTTCTGCTGCTCCTCCTTATATTTCCTCTCTTGTGTCCCCATATGTTCCTGCCCGTACCCTCCGTTCATCGCAGAACCAGCTCCTGTACAGACCCCCCACTCGTACTGCTTCCTCTCGCCTTAAACCTTTCTCTCTTGTGGCTCCCATCCTCTGGAATTCTATTCCCCTCTCGTCAAGAATCCTCAATTATCAGGTTTAAATCTCCTTTTACATCCTACCTATCTGGTAACCAGCACAGTATATGGTATATATATATCTATATATGATAAATCTACCCTTACATCCTACCTATCTGGTAACCAGCACAGTATATGGTATCTATATATCTATATATGATAAATCTACCCTTACATCCTACCTATCCGGTAACCAGCACAGTATATGATATCTATATATCTATACATGATAAATCTACCCTTACATCCGGATTTTAAAGGTCTGCAGTTGTTAAGGTTCTACATAAAGATCCTCAGCCCAGCAAGTGTATTTGGGAAGGAACCAGAAAGTCCAACTCAAGCAGGTTCAGTTTAAATCAATTCATTGCTGGGATGAGGATCTTTATGTAGAACCTTAACAACTGCAGACCTTTAAAATCCGTCTGTCCAACAGTTACATAGTAACATAGTATTGGAGGTTGTATAAAGACATATGTCCATCTAGTCCAACCTTTATACCCTACTCATAATGTCTGTCCAACATTTACATAGTAATATAGTATTGGAGGCTGTATAAAGACATACGTCCATCTAGTCCAACCTTTATACCCTGCCCATAATGTCTGTATAACAGTTACATAGTAACATAGTATTGGAGGTTGTATAAAGACATATGTCCATCTAGTCCAACCTTTCTACCCTACCTATAATGTCTGTACAACAGTTACATAGTAACATAGTATTGAAGGTAGTATAAAGACATACATCCATCTAGTCCAATCTTTATACCCTACCCATAATGTCTGTATAACAGTTACAGAGTAACATAGTATTGGAGGTTGTATAAAGACATACGTCCATCTAGTCCAACCTTTATACCCTACCCATAATGTCTGTATAACAGTTACATAGTAACATAGTATTGGAGGTTGTATAAAGACATACGTCCATCTAGTCCAACCTTTATACCCTACCCATAATGTCTGTATAACAGTTACAGAGTAACATAGTATTGGAGGTTGTATAAAGACATACGTCCATCTAGTCCAACCTTTATACCCTACCCATAATGTTTGTCTATGCAGTACTTATTTTATATATTTATATTTTATAATGAGCAACATTAAGCTACTCAGTTTGTTCCAGGACTGGGAACCCGTTCTGGGTAGGTACTTGGTTGGAGCATTTATCTACTTATTATTTCTCCACTTATTTTTTTCACCACTTAGGCCGAAGTCACACTAGAGCGTGTCCGAGCACTCAGGGAACGTGTATGCAAGCGCGCATGTTTCTGGCAATGTTGCAATTGCGAGAATAAATGCAGATCGCATGCACTCTGATTAATGGATCACATGTGCATCACACAGCAGCGCACTAGTGTGGCAAATACAATTGGGCCACACTAGTGTGCTTTTTAAGGTAGCATCAGTTAAGTTTTCCAACCAAATCACCAATCTTAGTTCATTTTGCCAACTAATACACCAGTCTCTGTAAGGTTTTCCAGCTACTTACCAAGTCCTAATTAATACACCAGTCTCTGTAAGGTTTTCCAGCTACTTACCAAGTCCTAATTAATACACCAGTCTCTGTAAGTTTTTCCAGCTACTTACCAAGTCCTAATTAATACACCAGTGTCTGTAAGGTTTTCCAGCTACTTACCAAGTCCTAATTAATACACCAGTCTCTGAAGGTTTTCAGCTACTACCAGTCGATCCTAATCTTAATACAACCATCTCTGTAAGTTTTCCAGCTACTTACCGAGTCCTAATTAATACACACAGTCTCTGTAAGGTGTTTCCAGCTACTTACCGAGTCCTAATTAAACACCAGTCTCTGTAAGGTTTTTCCAGCTAACTTACCGAGGCCTAATTAATACACCAGTCTCTGTAAGGTTTTCCAGCTACTTACCGAGTCCTAATTAATACCCAGTCTCTGTAAGGTTTTCCACTATTACCAAGTCCTAAGTAATTCACCAGTCTCTGTAAGGTTTTCCAGCTACTTACCAAGTCCTAATTAATAAACCAGTCTCTGTAGGTTTTCCAGCTACTTATCCAAGTCCTAATTAATACACCAGTCCTGTAAGGTTTTCCAGCTATACCAAGTCCTAATTAATACACCAGTCTTGTAAGGTTTTCCAGCTACTTACCAAGTCCTAATTAATACACAGTTCTGTAAGGTTTTCCCGCTACTTAACAAGTCCTAATCAACCAGTCTCTGTAAGGTTTTCCAGCTACTTACCAAGTTCTAATTAATACACCAGTCTCTGTAGTTTTCCAGCACTTACAAGTCCTAATTAATACACCCAGTCTCTGTAAGGTTTCTCAGCTACTTACCAAGTCCTAATTAATACACCAGTCTCTGTGGTTTTCCAGCTAATTACCAAGTCCTAATTAATACACAGTCTCGTAAGGTTTTTCCAGCTACTTACAAGTCCTAATAATTCACCAGTCTCTGTAAGGTTTTCCAGCTACCTACCAAGTCCTAATTAAACCAAGTCTCTGTAGGTTTTCCAGCTACTTACCAAGTCCCAATTAATACCCGTCTGTAAGGTTTTCCAGATACTTAACAAGTCCTAATTAATACACCAGTCTCTTTAAGGTTTTCCAGCTACTACCAAGTCCTAATTAATACACCAGTCTCTGTAAGTTTTTCACTACTATCAAGCATATTAATCACCAGTCTCGTAATGTTTCCAGCTACTTACCAGTCCTAATAATACACCCGTCTCTGTAAGGTTTTCCAGCTACTTACCAAGTCCTAATTAATACACCAGTCTCTGTAAGGTTTCCAGCTACTTACCAATCCTAATAATACACCAGTCTCTGTAAGGTTTTCAGCTCTTACCAAGTCCTAATTAATACACCAGTCTCTGTAAGTTTCCCGCTTACTTACCAAGTCCTAATTAATCACCAGTCTCTCGTGAAGGTTTTCCAGCTACTTACCAAGTCCTAATTAATACAACCAGTCTCTGTAGGTTTCCAGCTACTTACAAGTCCTAATTAATACACCAGTCTCTGTAAGGTTTTCCAGCACTTACCAAGTCCTAATTAATTCACCAGTCTCTTGTAAGGTTTTCCGCACTTACCAAGTCCTAATTAATACACAGTCTCGTAAGGTTTTAGCTACTTACAGTCCTAATTAATACACCAGTCTCTGTAAGGTTTTCAGCTACTTACCAAGTTCTAATTAATACACCAGTCTCTGTAAGGTTTTCCAGGACTTACCAAGTTCCTAATTAATACACCAGTCTCTGTAAGGTTTTTCAGCTATTACCAAGTCCTAATTAATACACCAGTCTCTGTAAGGTTTTCAGCTACTTACCAATCCTAATTACACCAGTCTCTGTAAGTTTTCCAGACTACACAAGTCCTATAATTAATACACCAGTCTCTGTAAGGTTTTCCAGCTACTTACCAAGTCCTATTAATACACCAGTCTCTGTAAGGTTTCCAGCTACTTACCAAGTCCTAATTAATACACAGTCTTGTAAGGTTTCCAGCTACTTACCAAGTCCTAATTAATACACCAGTCCTGTAAGTGTTTTCCAGCTACTACCAAGTCCTAAATAATACACCAGTCTCTGTAAGGTTTTCCAGCTACTTACCAAGTCTAATTAATACACCAGTCTCTGTAAGGTTTTCCAGTACTTACCAAGTTAATTAATACACCAGTCTCTGTAAGGTGTTCCAGCTACTTACCAGTCCTAATTAATACACCAGTCTCTGTAAGGTTTTCCAGCTACTTAAAGTCTAATTAATAACACAGTTCTGTAAGGTTTTCCAGCTACTTACAGTCCTAATTAATACACCAGTATCTGTAAGGTTTTCCAGCTACTTACCAGTCCTAATTAATTCACACAGTCTCTGTAAGGTTTTCCAGCTACTACCAAGTTCCTAATTAATACACCAGTCTCTGTAAGGTTTTCCAGCTACTTACCGAGTCCTAATTAATACACCAGTCTCTGTAAGGTTTTCCAGCTACTTACCGAGTCCTAATTAATACACCAGTCTCTGTAAGGTTTTCCAGCTACTTACCGAGTCCTAATTAATACACCAGTCTCTGTAAGGTTTTCCAGCTAAAACCAAGTCCTAATTAAACACCAGTCTCTGTAAGGTTTTCCACTACTTACCAAGTCCTAATTAATACACCAGTCTCTGTAAGGTTTTCCAGCTACTTACCAAGTCCTAAAATTAACACAGTCTCTGTAAGGTTTTCAGCTACTTACCAAGTCCTATTAATACACCAGTCTCTGTAAGGTTTTCCATCACTTACCAAGTCCTAATTAATACACCAGTCTCTGTAAGGTTTTTCCAGATTACTTACCAAGTCCTAATTAATACACCAGTCTCTGTAAGGTTTTCCAGACTACTTACCAAATCCTAATTAATACACCAGTCTCGTAAGTTTTTCAGCTACTTACCAAGTCCTAATTAATACACCAGTCTCTGTAGGTTTTCCAGCTACTTACAAGTCCTAATTAATACACCAGTCTCGTAAGGTTTTCCAGCTACTTACCAAGTCCTAATTAAACACCAGTCTTGTAAGGTTTCCAGCTACTTACCAAGTCCTAATTAATACACCAGTCTCTGTAAGTTTTTCCAGCTACTTACCAAGTCCTAATTAATACACCAGTCTCTGTAAGTGTTCCAGCTACTTACCAATTCCTAATTAATACAACCAGTCTCTGTAAGTGTTTCCAGCTACTTACCAAGTCCTAATTAATACACCAGTCTCTGTAAGTTTTTCAGCTACTTACCAGTCCTATTAATACACCAGTCTCTGTAAGTTTTCCAGCTAACTACCAAGTCCTAATTAATACACACAGTCTCTGTAAGTTTTCCAGCTACTTACCAAGTTAATTAATACAACAGTTCTGTAAGGTTTTCCAGCTACTTACCAAGTCCTAATTATACACCAGTCTTTGTAAGGTTTTCAGCTACTTACCAAGTCTAATTAATACACCCAGTCTCTGTAAGTTTTCCAGCTACTTACCAAGTCCTAATTAATACACCAGTCTCTGTAAGGTTTTCCAGCTACTTACCAAGTCCTACTTAATATAAGCCGTCTCTGTAAGGTTTTCCAGCTACTTACCAAGTCCTAATTAATACACCAGTCTCTGTAAGGTTTTCCAGCTACTTACCAAGTCCTAATTATACACCAGTCTGTAAGGTTTTCCAGCTACTTACCAAGTCCTATTAATACACAGTCTCGTAAGGTTTTCCAGCTACTTACCAAGTCCTAATTAATACACCAGTCTCCTGTAAGGTTTTCCAGCTACTTTTACCACAGTCTAATTAATACACCAGTCTCTGTAAGGTTCCAGCTACTTACCAAGTCCTAATTAATACACAGTCTCTGTAAGGTTTCAGCTACTTACCAAGTCATAATTATACACCAGTCTCTGTAAGGTTTTCCAGCTACTTACCAGTCCTAATTAATACCACCAGTCTCTGTAAGGTTTTCCAGCTACTACCAAGTCCTAATTAATACACCAGTTCTGTAAGGTTTTCAGCTACTTACCAAGTCCTTAAACAACAGTCTCTGTAAGGTTTTCCAGCTACTTACCAAGTCCTAATTATACCCACCGTCTCTGTAAGGTTTTCCAGCTACTTACCAAGTTCTAATTAAACACCAGTCTCTGTAAGGTTTTCCAGCTACTTACCAAGTCTAATTACATACACAGTCTCGTAAGGTTTTCCAGTATACCAAGTCCTAATTAATACACCAGTTTCCTGTCATGTAGGTTTTCCAGCTACTTACCAAGTCCTAATTATACACCAGTCTCTGTAAGTTTTCCAGCTACTTACCAAGTCCTAATTAATACAACCAGTCTCTGTAAGGTTTTCCAGCTACTTACCAAGTCCTAATAATACACCAGTCTCTGTAAGGTTTTCAGCTACTTACCAAGTCCTAATTAAACACCAGTCTCTGTAAGGTTTCTCCGCTACTTACCAAGTCCTAATTAATACACCCAGTCTCTGTAAGGTTTTCCATTACTTACCACAGTCCTAATTAAACACCAGTCTCTGTAAGGTTTTCCAGCTATATTACCAAGTCCTAATAATACACCAGTTTTGTAAGGTTTTCCAGTACTTACCAAGTCTAATTAATACACCAGTCTCTGTAAGGTTTTCCAGCTATTACCAAGTCCTAATTAATACACCAGTCTCTTGTAAGGTTTTCCAGCTACTTACAGTCCTAATTAATACACCAGTCTCTGTAAGTGTTTTCCAGCTACTTACCAAGTCCTAATTAATACACCAGTCTCTGTAAGGTTTTTCAGCTACTTACCAAGTCTAATTAAACCAGTCTCTGTAAGGTTTTCCAGACTTACCAAGTCCTAATTATACACCAGTCTCTGTAGGTTTTCCAGCTACTTACCAAGTCCTAATTAATACACCAGTCTCTGTAAGGTTTTCCAGCTACTTACCAAGTCCTAATTAATACACCAGTTCTGTAAGTGTTCCAGCTACTTACCACGTCCTATTAATACACCAGTCTCTGTAAGTTTTCCAGCTACTTACCAAGTCCTAATTAATACACCAGTCTCTGTAAGGTTTTCCAGCTATTACCAAGCCTAATTAATTCACCAGTCTCGTAAGGTTCCAGCTATTACCAATCCTAATTAATACAACCAGTTCTGTAAGGTTTTCAGCTACTTACCAAGTCCTAATTTAATACACCAGTCTCTGTAAGGTTTTCCAGTATTACCAAGTCCTAATTAAACACCAGTCTCTGTAGGTTTTCCAGCTACTTCCAAGTCCTAATTAATACACCAGTCTCTGTAAGGTTTTCCAGCTACTTACCAAGTCCTAATTAATACACCAGTTCTCGTAAGGTTTTCCAGCTACTACAGTCTAATTATTCACAGTCTCTGTAAGGTTTCCAGTACTTACCAAGTTCCTAATTAATACACCAGTCTCTGTAAGGTTTCAGCTTACTTACAAGTCTAATTAATCACCATCTCGTACAGTGTTCCAGTACTTACCAAGTCCTAATAATACACCCAGTCTCTGTAAGTTTTTCCAGCTACTTACCAAGTCCTAATTAATAACCAGTCTCTGTAAGGTTTCCAGCTACTTACAAGTCCTAATTAATCACCAGTCTCGTAAGTTTTCCCTACGTACCTCAGTCCTAATAATACACCAGTCTCTGTAAGGTTTTCCAGTCACTTACCAAGTCTAATTAACACCAGTCTCTGTAAGGTTTTCAGCTACTTACCAAGTCCTAATAATACACCGTATTTGTAAGTTTTCCAGCTACTTACCAAGTCCTAATTAATACACCAAGTTGTGTTTCAATTTGTTATTTTCTTTTCTAAGGTTTTCCAGTACTTACCAAGTCCTAATTAATACACAGTCTCTGTAAGTTTTTCCAGCTACTTACCAAGTCCTAATTAATACACCAGTCTCTGTAAGGTTTTCCAGCTACTTACCAAGTCCTAATAATACACCAGTCTCGTGTAAGTTTTCCAGCTACTACCAAGTCCTAATTAATACACCCAGTCTCTGTAAGTTTTCCAGCACTTACCAAGTCCTAATTAATACACCAGTCTCTGTAAGTGTTTCCAGCTTATTACCAAGTCCTAATTAATACACCAGTCTCTGTAAGGTTTTCCAGCTACTTACCAAGTCCCAATTATACACCAGTCTCGTAAGGTTTTCCAGCTACTTACCAAAGTCCTAATTATACACCAGTTCTGTAAGTTTTTCCAGCTACTTACCAAGTCCTAATTAATACACCAGTCTCTGTAAGGTTTTCCAGCTATACCAAGTCCTAATTAATAACCAGTCCTGTAAGGTTTTCCGCTACTACCAAGTCTAATTAATACACCAGTCTCTGTAAGTGTTCCAGCATACTTACCAAGTCCAATTAATACACCAGTTCTCGTAAGTTTTTCCAGCGTACTTACCCAGTTCTAATTAATACACCAGTCTCTGTAAGGTTTTTCCAGCTACTACCACCAGTCCTAATTAATACACCAGTCTCTGTAAGGTTTTCCAGATACTTACCAAGTCCTAATTAATACACCAGTCTTGTAAGTTTTTCAGCTACTTACCACCAGTCCTTAATTAATTATACAGTCTCTGTAAGGGTTTCCAGCTACTTACCAGTCCTAATTAATACACCAGTCTCTGTAAGGTTGGTTCCAGCTACTTACCAAGTCCTAATTAATACACAGTCTCTGTAAGGTTTTCCAGCTACTTACAAGTCCTAATTAATACACCAGTCTCTGTAAGTTTTCCAGCGTAACTTACCAAGTCCTAATAATACCACCGTCTCTGTAAGGTTTCCAGCTACTACAAGTCCTAATTAATACACCAGTCTCTGTAAGGTTTTCCAGCTACTTACCAGTCCTAATTAAACACCAGTCTCTGTAAGGTTTTCCAGCTACTACCAAGTCCTAATTAATTACACCAGTCTCTGTAAGGTTTTCCAGCTACTTACCAAGTCCTAATTAATACACCAGTCTCTGTAAGGTTTCCAGCTACTTACCAAGTCCTAATTAATACACCAGTCTCTGTAAGGTTTTCAGCTACTTACCAAGTCCTAATTAATACACCAGTCTCTGTAAGTTTTCCAGCTACTTACCAAGTCCTAATTAATACACACAGTCTCTGTAAGGTTTTCCAGCTACTTACCAAGTCCTAATTAATCACCGTCTCGTAAGTTTTTCCAGCTACTTAACAAGTCTAATTAATACACAGTCTCTGTAAGTTTTTCCAGCTACTTACCAAGTCCTAATAATTACACCAGTCTCTGTAAGGTTTCAGCTACTTACCAAGTCCTAATTAATACACCAAGTCTATGTAAGTTTTTCCAGCTACTTACCAGTCCTAATTAATACACCAGTCTTCTGTACAGGTTTTCCAGCTACTTACCAAGTCCTAATTAATACACCAGTCTCTGTAAGTTTTTCCAGCTACTTACCAAGTCCTAATTAATACACCAGTCTCTGTAAGGTTTTCCCAGCTACTTACCAAGTCCTAATTAATACACCAGTCTCGTAAGTTTTTTCCAGCTACTTACCAAGTTCATACTTAATACACCAGTCTCTGTAAGGTTTCAGCTACTTACCAAGTCCTAAATTAAACACCAGTCTCTGTAAGGTTTTCCAGCTACATACAAGTCCAATTAATTACACCAGTCTCTGTAAGTTTTCCAGCACTTACCAAGTCCTATTAATCACCAGTCTCTGTAAGGTTTTCCAGTACTTCCAAGTATAATACACCAGTCTCTGTAAGTTTTTCCAGCTACTTACCCAGTCCTAATTAATACACCAGTCTCTGTAAGGTTTTCCAGCTACTTACCAAGTCCTAATTAATCCACAGTCTCGTAAGGTTCCAGTACTTACCAAGTCCTAATAATACACCAGTCTCTGTAAGGTTTTCCAGCTACTTACCAAGTCCTAATTATAACACCAGTCTTGTAAGGTTTTCCAGCTACTCCAAGTCCATAATTAATACACCAGTCTCTGAAGGTTTCCAGCTACTTACCAAGTCCTAATTAATTACACCAGTCTCTGTAAGGTTTTCCAGCTACTTACCAAGTCCTAATTAATACACCAGTCTCGTTAAGGTTTTCCAGCTACTTAACCAAGTCTAATTAATACACAGTCTCTGTAAGGTTTCCAGCTCTACCAAGTCCTAATTAATACACCAGTCTCTGTAAGGTTTCCAGCTACTTACCAAGTCCTAATTAATACACCAGTCTTCTGTAAGGTTTTCCAGCTACTACCAAGTCCTAATTATACACCAGTCTCTGTAAGGTTTTCCAGCTACTTACCAAGTCCTAATTAATACACCAGTCTCGGAAGGTTTCCAGCTACTTACCAAGTCCTAATTAATACCACCAGTCTGTAAGGTTTTCCAGCTACTTACCAAGTCCTAATTAATTACACCAGTCTCTGTAAGGTTTTCCAGCTACTTACAAGTCCTAATTAAACACCAGCTCTGAAGGTTTTCCAGCTACTTACCAAGTCATAATACACCAGTCTCTGTAAGGTTTTCCAGCTACTTACCAAGTCCTAATTAATACACCAGTCTCTGTAAGGTTTTCCAGCTACTTACCAAGTCCTAATTAATACACCAGTCTCTGTAAGGTTTTCCAGTACTTACCAAGTCCTAATTAATACACCAGTCTCTGTTAAGGTTTTCCAGCTACTTACCAAGTCAAATTATAACAGTCTTGTAAGGTTTTCCAGCTACTTACCAGTCCTAATATAACACCAGTCTCTGTAAGGTTTTCCAGCTACTTACAAGTCCTAATTAATACACCAGTCTCTGTAAGGTTTCCAGCCTACTACCAAGTCCTATTAAATACACCAGTCTCTGTAAGGTTTTCCAGCTACTACAAGCCATAATTACACATCCTCTGTAAGGTTTTTCAAGCTACTTACCAAGTCCTAATAATACACCAGTCTCTGTAAGGTTTTCCAGTACTTACCAAGTCCTAATTAATACACCAGTCTCTGTAAGGTTTTCCAGATACTACCAAGTCCTAATTAATACACCAGTCCTGTAAGGTTTTCCAGCTACTTACCAAGTCCTAATTAATACACCAGTTCTGTAAGGTTTTCCAGCTACTTACCAAGTCCTAATTAATACACCAGTCTCTGTAAGGTTTTCCAGCTACTTACCAAGTCTAAATTAATACACCAGTCTCTGTAAGGTTTTCAGCTACTTACCAGTCCTAATTAATACACCAGTCTCGTAAGGTTTTCCAGCTACTTACCAAGTCCTAATTAATACACCAGTCTCTGTAAGGTTTTCCAGCTACTACCAAGTCCTAATTAAATACCAGTCTCTGTAAGGTTTTCCAGCTACTTACCAAGTCCTAATTAATACACCAGTCTCTGTAAGGTTTTCCAACTATTACCAAGTCCTAATTAATACACCAGTCTCTGTAAGGTTTTTCCAGCTACTTACCAAGTCCTAATTAATACACCAGTCTCTGTAAGGTTTTCCAGCTACTTACCAAGTCCTAATTAATACACCAGTCTCTGTAAGGTTTTCCAGCTACTTACCAAGTCCTAATTAATAACACAGTCTCTGTAAGTTTTCCAGCTATTACCAGTCCTAATTAATACACCAGTCTCTGTAAGTTTTCCAGCTACTTACCAAGTCCTAATTAATACACCAGTCTCTGTAAGGGTTCCAGCTCTACCAAGTCCTAATTAATACACCAGTCTCTGTAAGGTTTCCAGCTACTTAACAAGTCCTAATTAATACACCAGTCTCTGTAAGGTTTCCAGCTACTTACCAAGTCCTAATAATACACCAGTCTCTGTAAGGTTTCCAGCTATTACCAAGTCCTAATTAACACCAGTCTCTGTAGGTTTTCCAGCTACTTACCAAGTCCTGAATTAAACCCAGTCTCTGTAAGGTTTTCAAGCTACTTACCAAGTCCTAATTAATACACAGTCTCTGTAAGGTTTTCCAGCTACTTACCAAGTCCTAATTAATACACCAGTCTCTGTAAGTTTTCCAGCTACTTACCAAGTGCTAATTAATACACCAGTCTGTAAGTTTTCCAGCTACTACCAAGTCCTAATTAATACACACGTCTCTGTAAGGTTTTCCAGCTACTTACCAAGTCCTAATTACACCATCGTCTGTAAGGTTTTCCAGCTACTTACCAAGTCCTAATTAATACACCAGTCTCTGTAAGAGTGTTTCCAGCTACTTACCAAGTCCTAATTAATACACCAGTCTCGTAGTTTTCCAGCTATTACCAAGTCCTAATTAATACACCAGTCTCTGTAAGGTTTTCCAGCTACTTACAAGTCCTAATTAATACACCAGTCTCTGTAAGTTTTTCCAGCTACTTACCAAGTCACTAATTAATACACCAGTCTCTGTAAGGTTTTCCAGCTACTTACCAAGTCCTAATTAATACACCAGTCTCTGTAAGGTTTTCCAGCTATACAAGTCCTATTAATACAACAGTCTCTGTAAGGTTTTCCAGCTACTTACCAAGTCCTAATTAATACACCAGTCTCTGTAAGGTTTTCCAGCTACTTACCAAGTCCTAATTAATAACCAGTCTCTGTAAGTTTTCCAGCTACTTACCCAAGTCCTAATTAATTAACACCAGTCTCTGTAAGTTTTCCAGCTACTTACCAAGTCCTAATTAATACACCAGTCTCTGTAAGGTTTTCCAGCTACTTACCAAGTCCTAATTAATACACCAGTCTCTGTAAGGTTTTCCAGCCTACTTAAAGTCCTAATTAAACACCAGTCTCTGTAAGGTTTCAAGCTACTTACCAAGTTCCTAATTAATACACCAGTCTCTGTAAGGTTTTCCCGCTACTTACCAAGTCCTAATTAATACACAGTCTCTGTAAGGTTTTTCCAGCTACTTACCAAGTCCTAATTAATACACCAGTCTTGTAAGGGTTTCCAGCTACTTACCAAGTCCTAATTAATCACCAGTCTCTGTAAGGTTTTCAGCTACTTACCAAGTCTAATTAATTACACAGTCTCTGTAAGGTTTTCCAGCTACTTACCAAGTCCTAATTAATACACCAGTCTCTGTAAGGTTTTCCAGCTACTTACCAAGTCCTAATTAATACACCAGTCTCTGTAAGTGTTCCAGCTACTTACCAAGTCCTAATTAATACACCAGTCTCTGTAAGGTTTTCCAGCTACTTACCAAGTCCTAATTAATACACCAGTCTCTGTAAGGTTTTCCAGCTACTTACCAAGTCCTAATTAATACACCAGTCTCTGTAAGGTTTTCCAGCTACTTACCAAGTCCTAATTAATACAACCAGTCTCTGTAAGGTTTTCCAGCTATTACCAAGTCCTAATTAATACACCAGTCTCTGTAAGGTTTTTCCAGCTATTACCAAGTCCTAATAATAAACCAGTCTCTGTAAGGTTTCCAGCTACTTACCAAGTCCTAATTAATACACCAGTCTCTGTAAGGTTTTCCAGCTACTTACCAAGTCCTAATTAATACCCAGTCTCGTAAGGTTTTCCGTACTTACCAAGTCCTATTAATCACAGTCTCTGTAAGGTTTTCCAGCTACTTACCAAGTCCTAATTAATACACCAGTCTCTGTAAGGTTTTCCAGCTACCTACCAAGTCCTAATTAATACACCAGTCTCTGTAAGGTTTTCCAGTACTTACCAAGTCCTAATTAATCACCAGTCTCTGTAAGGTTTTCCAGCTACTTACCAAGTCCTAATTAATACACCAGTCTCTGTAAGGTTTTCCAGTACTTACAAGTCCTAATTAATACACCAGTCTCTGTAAGGTTTTCCAGCTACTTACCAAGTCCTAATTAATACACCAGTCTCTGTAAGGTTTTCAGTTACTTACCAAGTCCTAATTAATACACCAGTCTCTGTAAGGTTTTCCAGTATACTACCTACCAAGTCCTAATTAATACACAGTCTCTGTAAGGTTTTCCAGCTACTTACCAAGTCCTAATTAATACACAGTCTCTGTAAGGTTTTCCAGCTACTTACCAAGTCCTAATTAATACACCAGTCTTGTAAGGTTTTTTCCAGTACTTACCAAGTCCTAATTAATACACCAGTTCTCTCGTAAGGTTTTCCGCTACTACCAAGTCCAATTAATACACCGTCTCTGTAAGGTTTTCCAGCTACTTACCAAGTCCTAATTAATACACCAGTCTCTGTAAGGTTTTCCAGCTACTTACCAAGTCCTAATTAATACACCAGTCTCTGTAAGGTTTTCCAGCTACTTACCAAGTCCTAATTAATACACCAGTCTCTGTAAGGTTTTCCAGTACTTACAAGTCCCAATTAATACACCAGTCCTGTAAGGTTTTCCAGCTATTACCAAGTCCTAATTAAAACACCAGTCTCGTCAGGTTTTCCAGTTACTTACAAGTCTAATGTAATACACCAGTTCTTGTAAGGTTTTTCCAGTACTTATCAAGTCTTAAGTAATACACCAGTCTCTGTAAGGTTTTCCAGCTACTTATCAAGTCCTAATTAATACACCAGTCTCTGTAAGGTTTTCCAGCTACTTACCAAGTCCTAATTAATACACCAGTCTCCGTTAAGTTTAAAGTTGCTGACATCTTGAATCTGTATTGTTGAACGCCCCTCCGAGATTTCCTGGTTCTTCCATCATCATTAGTCGCAAAAGGTAATCTCGTTGGTTTGCACATGCGGCGAGGGCGCGCAAATGCACGGAACTAACAGAGATTGCCTTTTGCGACAAATAAACATGGAGGAAACAGGAAATCTAAGAGGGGCGGAACTTCGCGTTCAACAATACAGATTCAAGATGTCAGCAACTTTAAAGCAGGAAAGGTAGGCTCTGGAGGGGCATAGGGAAAAAAACTGGCAAAAGTTTTTTTAAAGCTGTAGCTTCCAACTAAACTTAACTTTGTTTTACAGGATACTTATCCTTTAATTTAGCCAGGCAATTCACCAGTCACCAGTTATATTTTCTAGCTGATTAGACAGTCCTACCGTAGATCATTTTATTAGCTAACTCTCCAGTCTCAGTTAAGTTTGCCAGCCAATGCACCAGTCCTCTTTAATTTTTCCAGCCCATTCATCAGTCTCTGCCAGTCAATTCACTAGTCTTTACCAGCTATGGAAGCAAATCATCAGTCTTTGCATGCTATGAGATGTAAGCTGCTTGTTTGCCGTTATGCAATCAACATGTTTAGGTGTGTTGAAAAGTATTGTACTGCGCCTTTCAACCACAAGGTGGCGCAAAGTGGATATTATTGCCACCATGCAATTTGATTGATATGTATTTGACATATTTTACTTTTGGTGATTTTAAATGAGCCTCCATTAATGTTTTAGTTCTATCCAGATATAGAAGTAAACTTTTGGTTGTTTCTTTTGGTTCCAATCAAATTTTCATAATACCAATTAGTTCTGCGTTATCTGTGATATAGGGACGATGCAATATTGGCCATTTTTGGGCGAAATTAGTGCAGTTGTTTCCAATATTTTTTGGAAATGGTGCTTCATAGCCTATGTAGTAAAGTCTTAGTTAAGGTTAGTGAAAAAATGTTGCACTAATCTTAACACCATTACTACTGTGGCGTACAGGGCTGATATAGTAGCAGTCAGGTAATGAAACTTTTTATTAGTACATTGGCTCGATCATATTTTCCTCCCTGTTCCTACAAAACCTTAAAATAGTCAAATTAAAATCATCTGCTGGATTTCAAATCAGGGCTGCCATCTGGGGGAAAGGAGGTACTCCTGTCCTGAGCCGAGAGGCTTCTGGAGCCTGGAGACCCCAGGTAACTAAAAGTCAGCGGTACCCGTAATTGTAAATCAATTTTTAAGTATTTCCGAACCTGGAAGTTGTTTGGGCCCCAAGGTACTCATGTGACGCAACGTCTGACGTCACTCCCTAAGGCTGTCCAATAGTGTGCGCGTAACTCTGCAAGCCTGGGCTGGTGCTGTCTCTCCTCCTTGAAAAGAGACAGCACCTGAGTGCCAACCATTTTTCAGGTTTTGTGCAAATGATTTTATCAGTGTCTGTGTGCCAACCAGTTATTAGAGTCTATATTTATAAAGCCGCGGTATCACTTTTTAGCGATACCACGGCTTTAACGATCGGTATCGTAAATTTACGATCGTAAAACCGATCAGAGATTAATGATCTGTTTAATGATCATAAATTTACGATATCAATCGTAAATCTCCGATAATGGAATCGTAGATTTTCGATCCCCATAGAATACCATTGCGGTAGTTTACTACCACACAGTATTCTACGATCGAGCGTTCATTAACTAACGACCGTTCGGTCGTAAATATGGCCCAGGGTGCCAACCATTTATTAGCATTTGTGTCAAAGATTTGACCAGTGTCTGGGTGCCAACCATTTATCAAAGTTTGTGCCAATAACTTTACTAGTGTCTGTGTGCCAACCTTTTATCAGTCTATTCCAATGATTTTACCAATGTCTGTGTGACAACCATGTATCAGAGTCTATGCCAATGATTTTAACAGTGTCTGTGTGACAACCAGTTATCAGGTTCTGTGTCATTCATTAATGTGCTGTAATCAGCTAGTAACAAATATCGGTGGTACGGCTTTTCTTCCCAGCAGACTAGATATTGGTTTATTGTTCGCCAGTCTGTCTGCCAGAAAGATAGAGTCAACCAGGAAATCAAGAACTACTAAACTTTATATATTCAATCCCAACTGGGCAAAACTATTTAGAAGTGTCCTTGTTATAAAAGAGAAATCTATGAATATATATATAACTGCTGCTTGTGTTGATTGAACATTCAATAAATAATATAAATATAAGGGTCCAATGTTTGCTGCAAGGGTATGATAGATTAACTTTGAGCCTCATAGAAAAAAATCACTTTATAAATGTGATTGTTATTAATATTAAGTCAGTTACGGCATTTTCCTTATCAATAGAAAATTTCACCATAAAACAACATTAGATTTTACTCTAAACCTACGTCAAACATGCAGGATAACACAGGGAAAGGAACACTAAGTAGCCTTAACCTTTACAGACAAACAAAATCTCAATTCTGTTATTTTCTGTGACCCTTTAGGACATTCTGTCAGGGAGTCTCAGAACAAGGGAACGTTTCACATTGCACTGATAGGAGGATTATTTGAAAATTTTCAGATAATATTTGCATTTAAAATCTTTGATCCATAACAATTTATTGACGTAAGATTATTTGGGGCCAGCCTCTTGGTGATCTGGTATATATTGACCTGCTCTGCAAGGATGAGCAGATCCTTCTTCCGATTTGGTGCATTGAATCGACACCAACTTCAAACCACCATGAGGATCGAACTTGTGGTCGTGTTGCTGTTTGTCGTGGCTGTCAGTGCACGTGCCATTGGTAAGACTATTATAATATTGCCTTTATTTCTTATAATGCATAAGGTTTATAGATTTCATTTATTTGACTTAAGGTTGTGTGGCTTTAAAAACAGTTATGTCTTTGGTACCATTGCAATACTATCATTGAAAAAGTAGAATAAACTGACCATGATTTACTTCCTTTTCCAAACCCCATAATTCTCCTTTTAAATGACAGTTTTACCTTTATAGGGTTGGAACAGTGGATAGCCAGGAGGGTATGAAGCTGCAGTGAAACATTTTCTATAATAATCACTCAGTGACGTAGCTGAATGATTATTATAAGGAAATATTCCACTGCTGCTCCCTTTATAATTTGAGCCTCTTATGTATTATAGATTCATTGATCACATGTATAGATCTATATTGACTTTACTAGTGTATTTTTGCACATTAAATGTGTCACTGGATTTACAGGTTGTCCGAATTGTTCTGTTTGATTGGGTTGGGTTTAAGAAACCACCTGTGTGAAAAAAATGAATGGTTGAGACACAAGAGAAGGAGGACCTGATGAAGGGTGGCTAGGTCCCCCGAAACGTTACCTTTGTAGTGTCTTCACTTTAATAAATGGGTTAAGGACCCTTTTTTCACAATACTTATGTATGCGGTTCCTAATTTTCTGTTTGGAGTTATAAGGAATGTGGCACATGTTAGTGCATAGGGTGTGCATTTTCTTCTAAATATTTTACACGAGAGAAGGACACATATTTTGGATTCATATATACCTGCCAGATTATATATGATGGTGGGTGCAGCTCTAAAAAATTTTCCCGTGCTCCTTTGCTGATTATATAACTGTCCATGGTGCAAAATCTTTATTTGCCTTCAGTCCCTGACCCTGAATAAAAATGTTTTCAGACGTTTCCAGTTTGTGGGAAGGGGGAAGAGAGGCAACACGAATGTTTATAATGTTTTTAAGGTCGTCGGGTTCTCATTAAATTGAATGTGGAATCCCCTGAACATACTTTATTAAGTTTATTATTTCTCATTTAAAATCAGATTTTAGTTATGTTGAGTCCAAATAATTTTTTTAAGAATGTTACATTTGTACTTGCCAAAATCTCCGGGAAGTCCAATCTCCTGTCCAGAAAGGCAATTTAAAGGAGAAGAAAAGGTAAACACTTGTTTACAAAACAAGTAAGGGATGGCTTTAAAAATATAAGAAGGCATGCAAGCTTGATAGTTACTAAGCATTGATATTAAAGGGCACGTCAAACCCCAAACTAAAAATCAAATTTAAGTAAACCGCCTCCCCCTTCAATCTGCAATACATTAGGAGAAAGTAGCATGTTCTCTCCGATAGTACTCAATAGTTCCCTATAGTGCCCTATAATACTCAATAGTACCCTATGGTACCAGATAGTACCCTATAGTACACAATAATACCCAATAGTACCCAATACTTTCCATTAGTACCAGATAGTACCCTATAGTACAAATAATACCCAATAGTACCCAATAGTACCCAATAGTACCCTATAGTACCCAATAGAACCCTATAGTACCAGATAGTACCCTATAGTACACTATAGTATCCAATAGTATCCTATAATACCTGATAGAACTCAATAGTACCCTATAGAGCCCTATGGTACCTAGAGAACTAGAGTACTTCTATGTACCCTATACTACCAGATAGTACCCAATAGTACCCTATAGTACCCTATAGTACTCAATAGTACCCTATAGTACAAATAATACCCAATAGTACCCAATAGTACCCTATAGTACCCAATAGAACCCTATATTACCCGATAGTACACTAGTACACTATAGTATCCAATAGTATCCTATAATACCTGATAAACTCAATAGTACCCATATGAGCCCTATGGTACTCTATAGAACCTTATAGTACTAAGTTGTACCATTACTACCAGATAGTACCCAATAGTACCCTATAGTGCCCTATAGTACTCAATAGTACCCTATAGTACCAGATAGTACCCTATAATACCCAATAGTACCTTATAGTGCCCAATAGTACCTAATAGTACCTGATTGTACTCTATCGTACCCTATAGCACCCAATAGTACTTAATAGTACCCTATGGTGCCCAATAGTAACCGATAGTACCTTATAGTGCCCAATAGTATGTTTACAGCTGTCATCATATTAGGCTAAGACCCCCTCATGCACAGATACACCTATGCAAAAGTGGAGCAGTGTGCATGGCTGTAAAGTTACAGGTAATATCGGATTTGGAAAACAAGTGCTCTGATCTTCTACTCAATAATGCTTTTATTTTAAGATTTATTTCTTTATACTCCTCTACTTCCACCTATTAAAAGTAATAGTAAGGACTTAGGGCTGTGTATATATAGGGGGGTGCCGTGCCGATACCGCGCCTTTATAAATATGGCCCCTAAACTGCTCACTCCTGAGTGCTTTTCCTATCAGCCGGAATAGTTATTTGAAGGTTCCCTGGCCACTCTGGTCTTATTCCTGCTTGACTGTGCACTACATGGTGTAGCTAGTGAAAAGGCGGGCTGTGCTATGCTATGCTAAGTGTGTCTTCTCATTAAGGGAGATCAAGACCCCCAGTTGCAGAGAGGCAGTGCAGCAAAGGAAACTTGGTGGGGTGCCTGGTTTTTGGGGGTTGGAGGTTCTACATATTTACAATGTTTAGTTTGGGGTGGGGATGCCCTTTTATGTGACATATTTATAAAGGAAAACATTACAAAAAATTTGGAAAATTAAATCCTCCCAGAACAGTGTCATATAGACTGTATGGTATTCCGGCTGGATTTTATTTTCAATAATGTATTTTGATAAATATGGCAAATATAGGGCACCTTAGAAAAACCTAGTCAATACAGATCTATAGGGTAGACACTAAGGGCTAGGCCCCACTTTTACACGCAGCAATGCATGCAGGATTCTTGTATTGCATTTGCTATGTGCGCTGTGCTCCAATGCATATCAGTACTATTGGAGCACATAACAAAAAGCCGTGCATGCATGCTTTCCAATAACGGAGTGAACAATGTGGTATCACTCCTATAGCCGTGCATTTAAGTAGGAATTGGAAGAAGGATCAGAGCGCAAAACACACTCTGAATTACTCCGACCTAGCCCACAGGAAGAAAACCATATTCAATTGGCTACCACAAATTCAGATAATAAAGGAGAAAAGCTCAAATGGAATGGAATCTTAGAACAGGGCTTTTCAATGTGTGTGCCGGGGCAAACTGGTGGGATTTAAGCCAAAGGTGTTCCCCAAAATTTGGTGGTAGGAATATTTTCACCAGTATAGCTTTATAATAGTCTAATTTATTTAAAGGGCAAGTCCACCCCTTTTTCAAAATTTTTATATATAGTAGGGCTAGTTCCCCCAGCCTCAACCTATATATTATATTTTCCCGAGACTCCCCCGATCGTTACTTACCTTCCCTCTTTCCTCCGCCGCACTGCCCGACCTCCTGCTTGCATGGAACTGCAAGCAAGGGGCCGGACCGGCAGCCGCTTCTGTGATTGGCTGAGAGGGAAGAACACCGGAGGGAAGGTAAGTAGAGTTCGGGGGAGTCTCTGGAAAATATAATATGCGGTTGGGGCAACTAGCCTTACTATATGTACAAGGGGATCTAGGGGGAGAGAGAACAAAACGGGTGGGAGTGGGAGGGAGATGGGGGAGGGAGTGAAGGGCAGCTCTGTGCAAGCCAAAAACCTTTGAGAGGACATCTCAGAGGCGGAAACAATTTCCCTGGTGGCCAGGCTCCTGGTGGTCAGTTTTCTGGACTTTGGGGGGACATTACAGGAGAACCAATTGGAGCTGGGATGTAAGGTAAGGATTTTTATGCACTACAGAGTGAGGCCAGTAGTGGGGGAAATTATGGTTTTGGGGGTGGACATGCCCTTTAATGTTGTGCTCTAAAAATATATATTTTCATGCAGTCAGTGTAATGTAACTTTATACAATATTGTTTATAATCCAATTTGATTACAATAAACACGGTAAAGTACATAAAATTAAATTAAAAGTAATTAAAGCAACGTTAGGAACAAGGTGTGCCCTGGCGCCAAGTGCGCCACAAAATAAAAATATTTGAGAACCACTGTCTTAGAATACGGTGGAGCCATTCAGAACCTGAAATGGACTGTGTATTGATGGTTCCATGATAAATACCGTTGCTCTTTCATTACCAGATGGCTCTAATGACACCCAAGAGAAGAAGCGCGGGATGTGCCCGGGAGAATTTTTGAAAGAAAACCCCCAAATGTTCGAAAAAATGAAAAATCGGCATGCGGATAAGGAAAACTGCAAAGATGGAGAAGAAGGATGTTCTAAGAAACATAAACATGAGAAAGATGGTAAAGAACACAAGAACTTCCCCAACTTTACCACCATGGCAAACTGTACCAAGGATGAGGACTGTACCAATAACACAATATGCTGTGCAACCCCATGTGGTGTAATGAAGTGCCAGAGAGAAATATTTTGTAAGTGAACTTTTTTAATGACAAATTATTAAATGTGTATAGTATTGAAGGATTATATTATAGTATTAAAGGGACACTAAACTGAAAAAATGCCTCATATTAATCTATAATTGAATACATGTAAGTAGCACTTACTCTGATTTGTGTGTGTTGCTGCATGCCTTCAATCCAGCACACATTTTGTTTAGGAGCAGTATCCCCCTTCCCTCTTTTAACCACTCCCACTTTCATCTGACCTGACTTTTCCCCCACAAACCAACTGTCAAGCCTGCACACAGCATACAGCATTCGAACTGTCAAAACTCTGTCACCATTCCAGCTACATTAAAACTACTCACAGAAGAATAGTTTTTGATAGCAAGGAACTTGATTGACAGCTGGAATATAAGAAGTTTTAGATTGGATATCTAAAGAAATAGGGGGCAGATCAACAAAAAAATGTTACAGTGGTGGTTGGGAAGAATTATAGTTTCCAGTTATGGTCAATTTAAAATAACCTATTTTTCAGTATGGATGCCCTTTAAAGCCCAGCTAAACCTGACCTCCATTTAGAATTCTATAGAAAGTAGGTGTAAGAGCTCATAGTCCTAACCCTGTTTTTCTTTCATTTGGAAGTAAAGATCGGAATCTGGGAGAACTTTCCCGATTTGGAATCATAAACATTTGTAACAATATTTTTCAAGTCAGACAGGGAGGCTGAAAGCTGCAAACACTGCAAAACATGTAAAACTAGTTACTTTTAAGTGAAAGCAAACAGGAATTTAGAAATTCTATCTCACATTGAATTATAAATTATAATCTGTATCACTTCCAAACCATTTATATTCATCTAATCATTTTCAATATTATGTTACCGTTAATTTTAGATGTTAAATTCTAGACTGAAGTTCCCCTTTAAACTATGTTAGTTGACACTAGTTGACCACTAACATTTTTTGAGCGGATCCAGATGTTTAGGGTCAGTGTTATAAGGAGGAGTCACTGGGCGCCTATCTCTGGTTCATCTACAGTGGTTTTCTGGGTATATCTGCTCCCCTGGTAGCTATGCCTCGGTGGAGGGGCTGGTGCAATAAGAGGTGTAAAATAAATAATATATAGTACCTCCCTGCCCAAGGCCTTTTTCTAGGGAGATTGAATAACACTAAGCAGTGCATCTTACCTTGCAGAGATCCCACGATGTAATACACACTGAGTACCCCATTTAGGGGCTCTTTGTTTGTTTGACAATAAACACTATTATTATTTGCACCGTATCTCCTCCGTTTCTTTGTTTATGCACATGTAATACACAATTAACACACAGTCTCTATCCTCTCTGTCTGCTCCAAGACATAATATTGGGCCATATTTATAAACCAGTGGTATCGCTTTTTAGTGATAGAGCGGATTAGTTAATTTACGATTGCGGTCGTAAATTTGGTTCGTTAATTAACAAACGTTCGATCCTAGAATGTATTCTATGGGGATCGTAAATCTACAATTTCGTTATTATAGATTTACGATCTGTATTGTAAATTTATGATTGTTAAACCAATCTCCAAAAGTTGTTGGAGCCTCTCAGAAAACCGCATCCAGTCCGGAATTGCCAAGAACAGAAGTGCATTTATTGTGCTAACACAACCTGTAATACACAATTATGTCCGTCATTGCAACACATGATCTCAGCAAGGTAACACGCTCCACTTTGCATTGCTTTACGATGCCTACGAGGTAGCTAAATAGGTATTGTATTGGGAGCACATTTGAAAATTGGGAAGCTCCCGCAAGATAAGTGTGAAACCCATGTTAACCCGATATTATATTAGGTTGCATGGATTTTACACATATTTTATTGTTATTGAATCTCCCTGTTTATTTTTTAAAAGTTAATTTTTTCAGTGTAGTTGATCTTCAAGTTTTGCACCTTAGTCCCTTTAGAGCTAGGCCAGTTTTTTAGTTTTTTGCAGATCACATGCTCTCTGGATTCTGGACGATTACGTTGATTGCAGTGCAAATGGACAGTAACGCACAATAAAAGGTATCTGTACTTTTTTCAGATTTAGAATCTGAGCTGTAGATTCTGAGAAATCATCATTAGAAATCACAGCATTTACAGGGAAAGACCTGTCACTCCAGAAGCAGAAGCAAGAAATAATAAATGTCCCATCCCTGACCTCTTACTAGGATCTTTGGCTGCCTGCCAGCACACTTCGGCTGTGCAGAACTTATAAGTGTCACAGACACTACAAGGAGGCAGTGAGTAAGGGAGGGTGGGGGGATTAGAAGCACTCACTAAACATTAATAATTTAATGACAAAGCAAGCACAGATAAATATGTGAGTACCACCATTTTCATCTCTCAAATTGTAATTTCAGAAAATGTTAAATTATTTCAGTGAGTATAGTGACCCTTTAAATGTCCATCCGGCACAGTGTGGCCTCAGCCTTATTATCAGAAAAATGCTACATGACTAGCCAGTAACTGTCTGTTAAAGAAACTTTAAAGGGGAACTTTAGTCTAGATAATAAAGGATAACAGTGAGGTGAACATTATTAGAATAATCTAAATGCTGCATCTTATCTAGATATTCCAATCTGTTTGTGAGATACAAACTCTTATACTGCACTTTAAATCAAGAGTACCAATTGTTATTTCTGATAGCGACCCTTTATAAATGCCATTGTTAATAATGCATGCTGGGATCTGTATGCTCTGCTATGAATTATTTGTTGACAATTTCTGGTGGTTAAAGAGTGAAAAATTACATTTAATTAGCTGGTGGACCTGGTTTGCCTGAAATTGTCAGTGATTATGTAAGAGCTTATGCAGCTTCATTTAGAAAAAACTTTAAAATAGTTACCCACTGTGTAAGACTGTGTAGCTGTCAAACATTGCCCCTAGTGGCTGATTATTTGTTTTTTAAAACTTAAAGGGACATGGTACCCTTTTAAACAATGCTTACCTGCTTTTCGGAGATATTGATTGTGAGGCTGGAATATCCAATCAAGTGGCATATTGTTACGTTTCTCTAGCAATACACAATTAGCCATTTCACTGAAGTTTTGACTGAAGTTCTCCTTTAACTATTCCTGATAATTAAGGGTATTTCTTTGAAACAAATGATAAGTAATTGTATTATATGGCCATGGTAGTTTGTTCGTATTTCGCCTGCTATGGGCCCATTTAAATTCACAGGCGTTATTTTACATCACAGGCTTAAAGTAAGCTGCGTTCTAGCAGATTATTGGCGCACATTCCTTTTGCATTGACATAGACCAGCTGTTTCCCAGTAGCTCCCCCTAGTGATGGACACTCTGCAACTGCACCACTAGCAAGCCTAACTGCTCAGCCCTGCTTACAGTAAACAAAATAATTAAATTAGAATGCAGTTCCTTTTCTCTTTATCAAATGGCAGAAAGAATCAGTAAGACGTTGTTACACACAGTCCCGATCAGTCTCCCTATACTGAAGTACTGGGAAGATTGTTCACGGCCTAAATAAATAAATATCCTGAAATATCTGGTTAGTATTTTTTATTACAACGCCTGTGCTGGGTGTGCAAAGGAATATTAATAATATTATGTATTAATACTGACCCCTACCTCCTATAGCTTTATACAGTACAGAGGTACAATGTTTCTAATTCTAATTAAAGAGAAGTAATAATCCTAATTTCTAGGGACAATGTTTTGATCGTCTACAGAGTGATAGTGATATCTTAGCAACTATGTCCGTAGCTTTTCTGTAGGTTTTGCAGGAAATTTCTAGGAAAATTGTAAAATGACAAAGCTTTAAGAGATTGTACAACATTTTTAAGTAGTTCATTTAAATACAATAGATATTGCAGATTGGTGACATTTAAATATATAATACACGGAATTAAAAGAAACTTTACTTCTGTCTTCCAGCTAAAAAAGACTTTAACTTCCATGGTGAAGAAGGCAAAGAAAACCGTCCTGAAAAAGATAAAAGGTCTGGACATGGAAAAGGTGAAAAGGAAAAGAAGGGTAAAGAGGAAGGTAAAGAACATGACGAGGGATCAGAGAGAAGCAAAAAGCACAATGGAGAAAAACAGGGAAAGCATAATAAAAAACATGGAGATGATGAAGTAAAGAGGCCAAAAAGATCCCATGGAAAGCATAAGGGAGAGAATAATGGAGAGAAAAAAGGAGAACATAATGGAGAAAAAGAGGGAGAACACAAAGAAAACAACCCAGGAAAACACAATGGAGAGAAAAAAGGAGAAAACAATGGAGAAAAACATGGAGAGCACAAAGGAAAGAACCAAGGAAAACACAATGGTGAGAAAAACGGAGAACACAAAGGGGAAAAAGAGGGAGAACACAAAGGAAAACATGGAAACGAAGAAGTGAAGAGACCAAAAAGATCCCATGGAAAGCATAAGGGAGAGAATAATGGAGAGAAAAAAGGAGAACATAATGGAGAAAAAGAGGGAGAACACAAAGAAAACAACCCAGGAAAGCACAATGGAGAGAAAAAAGGAGAACACAATGGAGAAAAACATGGAGAGCACAAAGGAAAGAACCAAGGAAAACACAATGGAGAGAAAAACGGAGAACACAAAGGGGAAAAAGAGGGAGAACACAAACGAAAGAACCCAGAAAAGTACAATTGAGAAAACCCAGTAAAATACAATAAGTAAATTAAAAGAAACTAAAGTATGTGGTAGAACATAGTTAGGCCAATAGTAAGATTTTTGCCAATGTAGAATTGTAGTTTGAGCAATAAAATATTAACACAAAGCACTGTTTTACTCTTCTTTTCTCAGATTATATATATTTATAAAAACATATATACTTGTACCAGACCAACTAGGTTGTCTCCAGAAATCTGTTTTCCTAATGTCTCTGTTATTGATGTTGAAGATTTTCTAGTTTGTTACAGAGAGCATGCAAAGCAAGTCTAAACTAAATCTTACATATTTCATATTGGTCTTTTAGGAATCTACAAATAGAAAAAATAAAGTCATACTCCTTCATTTATGATTTATGATTGGTCGCTGCAATGGGCAACATGTTGCACCTTTTAACAGATCAGACCTTTAATTTTTATGTCTTCCTGTTTAAAAGGAAACCCAAACCTTCAAAACTTTTTGCATAAAGGGTTCATTCAGGGTTAGATGTCCCAAGCAAAACTGTTTTAGATTATACACATGGGGTATATCGAAATCATTAGATGTGTTCTTTTTAGAAGGTCTAAATGTCAATATTTCTCTTAAAATGGGTTTTATAAATTCTTTGTGTAAAGAGTGTATTAACTGTATAAAGAGTTTACTAACCGATCTGGAAATATCAAACATTTGCCGGTGCTATTAGTTTGCAGTAACCAATCAGATTTTACTATTACAGTTAGAAAACATTTGCTAAGATTTTATTGGTTACTGCAGATTAATAACACAGACACCTCTTATAAGCAATGTTGGCATAGGGGTAATAAGGTTATTTAATGTGAACTTCAACAACATACATGGTTTTCTGTTGGTAGAAAACACAGGCCTTGAGTTCAAGAGGAACATACTCCTGAAATTTAGATACAAACGTTTCCCAAATTAAATAATCTGTGGTAATGTCCATATTTAGGAGCTATTATATTGTGCACAGTGAACCCTCAAACAGGTTTATTATAGGCGCAGAGTAGGAAAATCTTTACACCATAATAAAAACCACGTTGTGTCAAGGATTTTCATGTTCTTTCCTAAACCTCAGAATACTCTGCATATTTCCCATGAGCCACGGAGATCTAAAAATGGCCATGTTTTAGTGGTGAATAAACAAACACTTCCTTTTCACATATCCACTTGTTAGGGTTGGAACAGCTTTCAACAGATTTGTCTTTTCCCAAGGTGACACAGTCCTGGACAAGCGAGCCTTTAGAAATTTTTCTGCAGACAAAAAGTGAAAATAATTGTTAGAAAGAACATTCCATTTCACCAAAAAAGTAAAACCAAATTTGAGGCAACAAAAGCAAAGATACGTTGAGTCTGTTCCTTTAATATGACTTAATGGGCATATTCTTTAATAAACCCATTGTTAAATAAATATCAACTGGAAACAAGAGATTATAACCCCATTCAGATCATTCTACAAAACAAGCCAATAAAAGTCATATTAAAGCAGACCCCTTTAGATAACAAGTCATGATGCATATCTTTCATGTGGGCATATATGTGGGTTTAGACCTTTAAAAGCTTCCATGATGCAGTTCTTAGAATTTTGGGGGGACCAATCACATTCCCTCACTCTAGGACCATTTTTTTTATTTGTAGCCTTCACATATTCTTCTAAATATATTTTCCACTCTGGCACACATTTCAATATATCTTTATGGAGGAAACCAGAGTACCCGAAGTAAACGTCCGTTGTAACACAAATGTGGGCCTAGGCACTCCTTCAGGCATATACATATATACATATACAGCTGAATATGCAATTGAAACACCAGAGAGTTGTTTATAAAGAACTTACTTCACAAGTCAAGGACTTTCATTATGACTTCACCTTTATTTTGAACATTTTTTCATAAGGACACTTATGGACATTTTCACGTTTGGTTAAGACACCGGCTTGAAAAATATATATTATGTTCGGTAAAGACACTTGCTTGAAAATATATATCATGTTTGGCCACTCCCCTAAAAGGTGGGAGGGGGGAGTAATTGTGGATCACTGGGTCTATAAATGGTGGTATGGGTTAGAGTGTGTGTTACACCTGATGAAGGAGACATAGCGTTCTCCGAAACGTTGTGTATTTTTGTGTGATGCAATAAAACAGAATATTTTCTGATAAACAGAGTGCGCTTCCATCAAACTTTTTATGCTTGTGCTATACTCCCTAATTAATCCAACCGTCTCGTAGTTTTCCAGGTCTACGTCACCAGTCTAATTATACACCGATTCTCTGTCAGGTTTTCCAGTACTTACCAGTCCTATAATAACACACAGCATCTCCTGTAGGTGTTCCAGCACTTACGCAGTCCTAATTAATACACCTATCTCTGTACAGGTTTTCCAGCTACTTCCCACGTCCTAATTAATACACCAGTCTCTGTAAGGTTTTCCATCTACTTACCAAGTCCTAATTAATACAGCCAGTCGCTGTAAGGTTTTCAGCTTCTTACCACCAAGTCCTAATTATACACCAGTCTCTGTAGTTTCTCAGCTACTTAACCCTCAAGTCCTAATTAATACACAGTCTCTGTAAGGTTTTCCAGCTACTTACCAAGCCTAATTAATACACCAGTCTGCTGTAAGTGTTCCAGCTACTGACCAGTCCTAATTAATACACGCAGTCTCGTAAAGAAATTAAAAATTTCTTTCCCAGCTACTTACCAGTCCTAATTAATACACACAGTCTCTGTAAGTTTTTCCCCAGTCTAGTGTTACTAACCAAGTCCTAATTATACACCATTCTCTGTAAGGTTTTTCCACTACTTACCAAGTCCTAAATTAATAACCAGTCTCTGTAAGTTTTCCAGCTACTTAACACGCAAGTCCATAGACATTAATACAAATACACCAGTCTCTGTAAGGAATATATTCCAGCTACTTACGCAATTCTCTAATTAATACAACCAGTCTCTGTAAAGTGTTTCAGCTCACTTACCAAGTCCTAATTAATAAACAAACCCAGAAGATCTCATGTAAGATTTTTCCAGGCTACTTACCAAAAGATCCATCAATTATACAGCCGTCTCTGTAAGGTTGTCCACTATACTTACCAAGTCCTAATTATACAATTCCCCGTCTCTGTAATGTTTTTCCAGCTACTTACCAAGTCCTCATTACTACGCCGATTCTCTGTAAGGTTTTCCAGCTTACGTACCCAAGTCCTAAAGTCATACACCAATTACTCTGTAAGGGGTGTTCCAGCTACTTACCAAGATCTACGTCCTAAACAACCAGTCTCTTGTAAGTTTTTTCCATACATACTACCAAGTCCTAATTAATACACGCATTTCTCTTAAGGTTTCCAGCTACTTACCAAGTCCTAAATTAAGAATACACCAGTCATACTGTACAAGGTTTTCCATCTACTTACCAAGAAGCCTAATATAAATTCAACAAAACAAGTCTCTGTACGGTTTCCAAGCTACACTTACCCAAACGTCCGATTAATCACCCAGTCTCTGTAAGGTTTTCCGCTACTTCCAAGTCCTAATTATACAGCAGTCTCTGTAATGTTTCCAGCTACTTACCATCCTAAATAATCACATTCTCTGTAAGTTTTTTCCGATCTACTTACCCAGTCCTAATTAAATAACACCGTCCTCTGTAAGGTTTTCCAGCTACTTACGCAATTCAAGGGTCCTAAGGTTAATACAGACATACAACCATCTCTGTAAGTTTTTCCAGTCTACTTACCAGTCCTAATGTACTACAGACCAGTACCTCTTTAAGTTTTTCCATCTACTTACCAAGTTCCTAATTAATACAGACCAGTCTCTGGTAAGGTTTACAGCTAACTTACCAGTCCTAAAATTAATACACCAGTCTCTGTAAGTTTTCCAGCTACTTACCAAGTCCCAATAATACACCAGTCCTTACGGTGTTCCCAGCTACTTACGCAGTCCGAATTAATACACCAGTCTCTGTAAGTTTTTTTTCCAGCTACTTACCAAGTTTCATAATTAATACATCCAGTCCTCTGTAAGGGTTTTCCATTACTTACGCAAGTCCAATGAAATACACTCAGTCTCTGTAAGTTTTTCCAGCTACTTACCAAATTCCTAATTAATACACCAGTCCTCTGTAATGTGTTCCATCTACTTCCCAATTCATAATTATACACCAGTCGCTGTAAGTTTTTCCAGCTACTTACCAAGTCCTATTAATACAGCCCAGTCGCTGTAAGTTTGTTCCAGCACTTACCAAAGTCCTAAATTAATACATGCAATTCTCTGTAAGGGTTTCCAAGCTACTTACCAAGTTCCTAATTAATACAACCAGTCTCTGTAAGTTTTTAATCCAGCTACTTACCAAGTCCTAATTAATACAGGGGACATGACCAGTCTCTGTAAGGTTTCCACTACTTACCAAGTCTATTAAGACAACCCATCTCTGTAAAGGTTTTTCCAACTACTTACCAGTCCTATTACTACACCATCCTCTGTACGTGTTCCAGCTACTTACCAGGGGTCCTAATTAATACACAGTCTCTGTAATTTTTGATCCAGCTAACTTACCAAGTCCCTATTAATACACCAGTCTCTGTAAGGTTTCCAGCTCCTTACCAGTCCTAATTAATAGACCATCCTCTGTAAGGTTTTCCAGCTATTCCAGTCCTAATTAATACACCACCAGTCTCTGTAAGTTTTTCCAGCTACTTACTCAAGTCCCTAATTAATACACCAGTCTCTGTAAGGTTTTCCAGCTACTTACACAAAGTCCTACTTAATCACCATCCCTCTAGTAAGGTTTTCCAGCTACTATACCAAGTCCCTAATTAATACACCATTCTCTGTAAGTTTTCCAGCTACTTACGCAAGTCCTATGAATACAACCCGTCTCTGTAAGGTTTTCAGCTACTTACCAATCCTAATTAATACACCATTCTCTGTAAGGTTTTCCAGCTTACTTACCAAGTCCAATTATATACCACCAGATCGTCTGTAAGGTTTTCCAGCTACTTACCAAGTCCTAATTAATACACCATTCCCTCTGTAAGGTTTTTCCAGCTACTTACCAAGTCCTAATTATTCACGTCTCTTAAGGTTTTCCACTACTTCACCAAGTCCTAATTAATACACCAGTCCTTTAAGGTTTTTCCAGCACTTCCATTCCTAATTATACACCATCTCTGTAGGTTTTTGTGCACTAACTTACCAAGTCATAATTACTACACCAGTCCCTCTGTAAGTTTTTTATGAGCTCCAGCTACTTACCAAGTCCTACTTAATACACAGTCTCTGTAGGTTTTCCAGCTACTTACCCAGTCCCTACTAATACAACCAGTCTCTGTAAGTTTTTCCAGCTGACTTCCCAAGTCCTCATTAATACTCATCTCTTGTAATTTTTTCCAGCTACTGCCAGTCCTAATTATACACCAGTCTCTGTAAGTTTTCCAGCTAGTCTTACCAAGTCCTATTAATACACCAGTCTCGGTAAGTTTTTTCCAGCTTACTTACCAAGTCCCTAATGAATACACAGTCCTGTAAGGTTTTTTCCCGCTTTTACTTACAATTCCTAATTATACACCAGTCTCTGTAAGTTTTTCACAGCTACTTACCACAGTCCCTATAATACAACCAGTCTCTGTACGGTTTTTCCAGCTACTTTACCAGTCCTATGAATACAACCATCTCTGTAAGTTTTTCAAGCGACTTACGCAAGTCCGACTTAATACAAGCACCAGGTCTCTGTAAGTGTTCCAGCTACTTACCAAGTCCTAATTAATACACTCATGTCTCTGTAAGTTTTTCCAGGCTACTTAACCAAGTCCTAATTAATACAAACACCAGTCTCTTGTAAGTTTTTCCAGCTACTTACCAAGTCCTAATTAATACACCAGTCTCTGTAGTTTTTTCCAGCTACTTACCAATTCCTAATTCATACACCCGTCTCTGTAAGTTTTTCCAGCTGACTTACCAGTTCCTATTATACCCATTCTCTGTAAGGTTTTTCCAGCTACGTACCAGTCCTAATTAATCACCATCTCTGTAAGTGTTTCCCGCAGCTACTTACCAAGTCCTAATTATACACCAGTTCTCTGTAAGTTTTTTTTCCAGCTACTTACCAAGTCCTAATTATACACACCAGTCTCTGTAAGGTTTTTCCATCTACTTACCAAGTCCTAATTAATACACCAGTCTCTGTAAGGTTTTCCAGCTACTTTACCAACAAGTCCTAATTAATACACCAGTCTCTGTAAGTTTTCCCAGCTACTTCCAAGTCCTAATAATCACCAGTCTCTGTAAGGTTTGCTTCCAGTACTTACCAAGTCCTAATTATACACCAGTCTCTGTAAGGTTTTTCCCGCTATTACCAATCCGATGGTATTATACAACACACGCAGTCTCTGTTGTTTTCCAGCTCTTACCAGTATTCCTAATTATACACCAGTCTCTGATGTTTTCCAGCTCTTACGCAATTCCTGGCGAATTTAATACACCAGTCTCTGTAAGGTTTCCAGCTACTTACCAGTCTAATTAATACACCAGTTCTGTAAGGTTTTTCCATCTACTTACAAGTCCTAATTAATACAGACAAAACATCTCTGTAAGGTTTTCCATCTACTTACCAGTCCTAATTATACAACCAGTCTCTGTATGTTTTCAGCTACTTCCCCAAGCCTAATTAATACACCAGTCTCTGTAAGTTTTCCATCTACTTACCCAGTCCTAATTCAATACACCAGTCTCTGTAAGTTTTTTCCAGTCTTACCAAGTCCTAATTATACACCAGTCTCTGTAAGGTTTTCCCGCTACTTACCATCCTAATTAATACAACCAGTCCGCGGTAACGGTTTTCCAGCTACTTACCAAGTTCCTAATTAATAACAACCAGTCTCTGTTAAGTTTTCCAGCTCCTTTACCGACGTCCTAATTCATACAACCAGTCTCTGTAAGGTTTGCCAGCTAACTTACCAAGTCCTAATTAATCCCATTCTCTGTAAGGTTTTCCCCGCTACTTACCAATCCTAATTAAATACCCATTCTCTGTAAGTTTTCCAGCTACTACCAATCCTAATTATACACACCAGTCTCTGTACGTTTTTCCAGCCTAGAAACTCACCAAGATCCTAGGGTTTTGTGAAGTACCAAAAACCCAGCTCTCGGTAAGTTTTTTCAGCTACTTTACAAGTCCTAATTAATTACAGCACCAGTCTCTGTAAGGTTTATCCATCTACTACCAAGTCCGAATTAATCACCAGTCTCTGTACGGTTTTCCAGCGACGTTAACCAAGTCTAATTAATACAACCATCTCTGTAAGGTTTTCCAGCTACTTACCAGTTCCTAATTAATACAACATCTACTGTAAGGTTTTCCAGCTACTTTACCAAGTCCTAATTATACACCAGTCTCGTCTGTTTTCCCACTTACTTCCAAGTCCTCAGTAATACAACCATTCCTCTTGTAAGGTTTTCCAGCTACTTACCAGTCCTTAATTACTACAACCAGTCTCTGTAAGGTTTTCCCAGCTCTACCAGTCCTAATTAATACACCATCTCTGTAAGGTTTTCCCTACTTACAAGTCCAATTAATCACCATTCCTCTGTAAGGTTTGTCTCAGCTACTTACCAATTCCCTAATTAATACACCAGTCTCTGTAACGGTGTTTTCCAGCTACTTTACCAGTCCTAATTAATACCCAGTCTCGGTAATGTTTTCCAACGCAATCACATATACCATTTCGCCAATTAATACACCAGTCTCTGTAAGGTTTTTCCAGCTACTCCAAGTCCTAATTAATACCACCAGGTCGTCTGTAAGGTTTTCCAGCTACTTACAGTCTAATTAATACACACACCAGTCTATGTAAGTTTTCCAGCTACTTTACCAAGTCCAATTAATACACCAGTCTCTGTAGCGTTTTCCAGCTACTTACCGAGTCCTAATTAAACGACCAGTCTCTGTAAGGTTTTCCAGCTACTTACCAGTCATAATTAATACCCAGCTCTGTAAGTTTTTCCCAGCTTACTTACCGAGTCCTAAATTAATACACCAGTCTCGAATGGTTTTCCAGCCACGGTACGAAGTCCTAATTAATACACCAGTCTCTGTAAGGTTTTCAGCTACTTACCGAAGTCCTAATTAATACACAGTCTCGTAAGGTTTTCCAGCTACATACCATCGTCCTAATTAATACACCAGTCTCTGTTAAGGTTTTTCCACTACTTACCAAGTCCTAATTAATACCCCAGTCTCTGTAGGTTCAGCTCTTACCCAGTCCTAATTTAACACACCATTTGTAAGTTTTCCAGCTACTACCAAGTCCTAATTAATACACCAGTCTCTGTAACGGGTTTTCCAAGCTCTTACCAAGTCCTAATTACTACCACCAGTCTCTGTAAGGTTTTCAGCTACTTACCAAGTCTAATTAATTCACCAGTCTCTGTAAGTTTCCAGCTACTTACCCACTTCCTAATATCTAAGACCCAGTCTCTGTAAGGTTTTTCCAGACTTACCATTCAATTAATTACATACACCCAGTCTCTGTAAAGTTTTCCAGCTACTGTACCAAGTCCTAATTATTACACCAGTCTCTGTAAGTGTTTTCCCCAGCTAATTACCAAGTCCTAATTAATACACCGTCTCGTAAGGGTTTCCCGCTACTACCAAGTCCTAATTCAATACACCAGTCCTGTAAGTTTTTCCAGTAGCTTACCAAGTCCTAATTAATTCACCAGCTCCTGTACGTTTTCCAGCTACTTACCAAGTCCTAAAATTAATACACAGTCTCTGTAAGGTTTTCAGCTACTTACCAAGTCCTAATTAATACACCAGTCTCTGTAAGTTTTCCAGCTACTTACCAAGTCCTAATAATACACAGTCTCGTAAGGTTTTCCAGCTACTTACCAAGTCCTAATTAATACACCAGTTCTCTGTAGTTTTCCAGCTACTACCAAGTCCTAATTAACACCGTCTCGTAAGGTTTTCCAGCTACTTCCCAAGTCCTAGTAATACACACCAGTCTCTGTAAGGTTCCAGCTACTTACCAAGTCCTAATTAATACACCAGTCTCTGTAAGTTTTTCCAGCTACTTACCAAGTCCTAATAATACACCAGTCTCTGTAAGTTTTTTTCCAGCTACTTACCAAGTCCTAATTAATACACCAGTCTCTGTAAGTTTTTTGTTCAAGCTACTCCTACCAAGTCCTAATTAATACACAGTCTCGTAAGGTTTTCCAGCTACTTACCAAGTCCTAATTAATACACCAGTCTCTGTAAGGTTTTCCAGCTACTTCCAAGTCTCTTAAATGTATACCCAGTCTCTGTAAGGTTTCCAGCTGACTTACCAAGTCCCTAAGTAATACACCAGTCTCTGTAAGTTTTCCAGCTACTTACCAAGTCCTAATTAATACACCGAGTCTCTGTAAGGTTTTCAGCTACTTACCAAGTCCTAATTATACACCAGTCTCTGTAAGGTTTTCCAGCTACCATTCCAGTCCTATAATACACCAGTCTCTGTAAGGTTTTCCAGCTACTTACCAAGTCCTTAATACGTACACAGGCTTGTAGTTTTCCAGCTACTACCCTCTGTTATCTATGGGATTTTTCCAGCACTGCTCACTTACCAAGTTCCCTACTTAATATACACTCACGACCAGTCTCTGTACGTGTTTTCCAGCTACTTACCAAGTTACTAATAATTACACCAGTCTCGTAAGGTTGTCCAGCTACTTACCAAGTCCTAATTTTAATACACCAGTCTCTGTAAGGTTTCCAGCTACTTACCAAGCTCCTAATTAATACACCAGTCTCTGTAAGGTTTTCCGCTACTTACAAGTCCTAATTAATACACCAGTCTCTGTAAGGTTTCCAGCTACTTTACCAAGTCCTATAATACAACCAGTCTCTGTAAGGTTTTTCCAATACTTACTCCAAGTCTCTAATAGATAACAAAATACACCAGTCTCTGTAAGGTTTCCAGCTACTTACCAAGTCCTAATAATAAACCAGTCTCTTAAGTGTTTCCCAGCTTACTTACCAGTCACCCCTATTAATACACCAGTCTCTGTAGGTTTTCCAGTTACCTTATCCAAGTCCTATTAATTGCAATAACACCAGTCTCTGTAAGGTTTTCCAGCTACTTACCGAGTCTAATTAATACACCAGTCTTCGGTAAGGTTTCCAGTACTTACCAAGTCCTAATTAATACACCAGTCTCTGTAAGGTTTTCAGCTACTTACCAAGTCCTAATTAATTCACACAGTCTCTGTAAGGTTTTCCAGCCTACTTACCAAGTCCTAATTAATACACCAGTCTCTGTAAGGTTTTCCAGCTACTTACCAATTCCTAATTAAACAACAGTTCTGTAAGGTTTTCCGTACTTACCAAGTCTAATTAATACACCAGTCTCGTAAGGTTTTCCATGCTACTTACCAAGTCCTAATTAATACACCAGTCTCTGTAAGGTTTTCCAGCTACTTACCAAGTCCTAATTAATACACCAACTCTCTAAGGTTTTCCAGCACTACCAAGTCCTAATTAATACACCAGTCTGTAAGGTTTTCCAGCTACTACCAAGTCCTATTAATACACCAGTCTCTGTAAGGTTTTCAGCTACTTACCAAGTCCTAATTATACACACGTCTCTGTAAGGTTTTCCAGCTACTTACAAGTCCTAATTAATACACCAGTCTCTGTAAGGTTTTCCAGCTACTTACCAAGTCCTAATTAGATACACCAGTCTCTGTAAGGTTTCCAGTCTACTTACACAGTCCTAATTAATACAGATCACAGTCTCTGTAAGGTTTTCCAGCTACTTACCAAGTCCTAATTATATACACCAGTCTCTGTAAGGGTTTTCAGCTACTTACAAGTCCTAATTAATACACCAGTCTCTGTAAGGTTTTCCAGCTACTTACCAAGTCCTATTAATACACCGTCTCCGTTAAGTTTAAAGTTGCTGACATCTTGAATCTGTATTGTGAACGCCCCTCCGAGATTCATGGTTCTTCCATCATCATTAGTCGCAAAAGTGTAATCTCGTTGGTGTTGCACATGCGGCGAGGGCGGCAAATGCACGAGACTAACAGAGATTGCCTTTTGCGACAAATAACATGGAGGAAACAGGAAATCTAGAGGGGGCGGAACTTCGCGTTCAACAATACAGATTCAAATTCAGCAACTTTAAGCAGGAAAGGTAGGCTCTGGAGGGGCAATAGGGAAAAAAAACTGGCAAAGTTTTTTTAAAGCTGTAGCTTGCCAACTAAACTTAATACTTTGTTTTACAGGATACTTATCCTTTAATTTAGCCAGGCAATTCACCAGTCACCAGTTATATTTTCTAGCTGATTAGACAGTCCTACCGTAGATCATTTTATTAGCTAACTCTCCAGTCTCAGTTAAGTTTGCCAGCCATGCACCAGTCTCTCTCAATTTTTCCAGCCTCATATCATCAGTTCTCTGCCAGTCAATTCACTATCTTTACCAGCTATGGAAGCAAATCATCAGTCTTTGCATGCTATGAGATGTAAGCTGCTTGTTTGCCGTTATGCAATAACATGTTTAGGTGTGTTGAAAAGTATTGTACTGCGCCTTTCAACCACAGGTGGCGCAAAGTGGATATTATGCCACATGCAATTTGATGATTGTATTTGACATATTTACTTTTGGTGATTTTAATGAGCCTCCATTAATGGTTTAGTTCTATCCAGATATAGAAGTAAACTTTTGGTTGTTTCTTTGGTTCCAATCAAAATTTTCATAATACCAATTAGTTCTGCGTTATCTGTGATATAGGGGACGATGCAATATTGGCCATTTTTGGGCAAATTAGTGCAGTGTTTCCAATATTTTTTGAAATGGTGCTCATGCCTATGTAGTAAAGTCTTAGTTAGGTTAGTGAAAAAAGTTGACACTAATCTTAACACCATTCTACTGTGGCGTACAGGGCTGATATTAGGCAGCAGGTAATGAAAACTTTTTATTAGTACATTGGCTCGATCATATTTTCTCCCTGTTCCTACAAAAACCTTAAAATAGTCAAATTAAAATCATCTGCTGGATTTCAAATCAGGGCTGCCATCTGGGGAAAGGAGGTACTCCTGTCCTGAGCCGAGAGGCTTCTGGAGCCTGGAGACCCCAGTAACTAAAGTCAGCGGTACCCGTAATTGTAAATACATTTTTAAGAATCTTCAGAACCTGGAAGTTGTTTGGGCCCCAAGGTACTCATGTGACGCAACGTCTGACGTCACTCCCTAAGGCTGTCCAATAGTGTCGCGTAACCTGCAACGCCTGGGCTGGTGCTGTCTCTCTCCTTGAAAAGAGGACGCACCTGAGTGCCAACCATTTTTCTAGGTTTGTGCAATGATTTTATACAGTGTCTGTGTGCCAACCGTTATTAGAGTCTATATTTATAAAGCCGCGGTATCACTTTTTAGCGATACCACGGCTTTTAACGATCGGTATCGTAAATTTACGATTCGTAAAACCGATCAGAGATTAATGATCTGTTTATGATCATAATTTACGATATCAATCTAAATCTCCGATAATGGATCGTAGATTTTCGATTCCCATAGAATACCTATTCGGTAGTTGTACTTACCCTACACACAGTATTCTAAACTACGTCGAGCGTTCATTAACTAACGATCCGTTATCGGTCGTAAATAGGCCCAGAGGTTGCCACCATTTATTAGCTTTGTGTCAAAGTTTGACCAGTTCCTGGGTGCCAACATTTACAACGTTTGTGCCAATAACTTTACTAGTGATCTGTGTGCCAATCCTTTTATCGTCTATCCAATGATTTTTAACCAAGTCTGTGTGACAACCATGTTCCATAGTCTCTGCCTAATGATTTTAACAGTGTCTGTGTGACAACGATTATCAGTGTGTCTGTGTCATCTAATGTGATGTAAATTCAGCTATAACAAATATCGTTGTACGGCTTTTCTTCCATGAGATAGATTGGTTTATGCTGTCGCCATCTGGAATAAGTCTGCCAGGAAAGAAGAGTCACCAGGAAATCAGGAACTCAACTTATTATTCAATCCCAACTGGCAAAATATTTACGAATGTCCTTCAGTATATAAAGAGAAATCTATATATATATATAATGTGCTGTTGTGTTGATTGAACATCATACATAATATAATATAGGGCCATGTTTGCTGCAGGGTATATGATACTTTGAGCTCATAGAAAAAATCACTTTATAAATGTGGATGTTGTATATTAAGTCAGTTACGGCATTTCCCTTAATAGAAGCTTCACCATAAACACATTAGATTTTATCTAACCTACGTCAAACATCGAGATAATAACACAGGAAAGAACACTAAGTACCTTACCTTTCGACAAACATCTCAATTCTGTTAATTTTTGTGACCTTTAACCTTCTGTCGGTTCAAACAGTAGGGAAGTTTCACATTGCATGATAGGAGATTATTTGAAATTTTCAGATAAGTTTGCATTAAAATCTGATCATGAACAATTTAATTGACGTAAGATTATTTGGGGCTCAGCCTTCTTGATGATCATTGTGTATTGACTATTCTTGTCTTTAGATGGTAGGGGTGAACTACTAGTTCCGCCACTGTACTGGCTGAATAGTTGCTGTTTAAGGTTATGAACACCTGTGTGAAGGTATGTGAGTTTGATCGTGGGACACGGATCCCTGATGAAGCAATTCGGTGCGCCCCAGCCGGTCGCCGGTGGGTTGTATTACACACAAGGATCAATGGTCGCTACTATAAGCGATGTCGTGTTGTGGCGTGGGCCACAGCTTGTGTAGGGTAGTGGCATCAAGGAGCAATGGACTACATCGCAGACAGACTGAGAGATAAGGATCCAATAGTTGGCAGAGTGTACATTGATAAGCGGACTACGCAATTCATGGAATTGGACGATGCGCAAGAATATCGGTGCATCAAGTCACGCTGATGAGCTTAGGTGAGAGGCAGGTGCAACAGTCGAGCAGACATGGACGAGTATAAGGAGAGTAGACAGCATCTGAGTTGATTTGAAGGAGGGGTATGAGGGGATTGAACCTACCATGAGAGTAAGTTTTGGTATAATGTAATCGAATGTATGGTATCCAAATATTGTTAAAATGGACATTGTACTTGCCAAAATCCTCGGGAAGTCCAATCCCTGTCCAGAAAGGCAATTTAAAGGAGAAGAAAGGTAAAACACTTGTTTACAAAACAATAAGGGATGGCTTTAAAAATATAAGAAGGCATGCAAGCTTGATAGTTCTAAGCATTGATATTAAAGGCACGTCAAACCCAAACTAAAAATCAAATTTAAGTAAACCGCCTCCCCTCCCCTTCAATCTGCAATACATTAGGAGAAAGTAGCATGTTCTCTCTCGATAGTACTCAATAGTTCCCTATAGTGCCCTATAATACTCAATTAGTACCCTATGGTACCATATAGTACCCTATAGTAACACAATAATACCCAATAGTACCCAATACTTTCCATTAGTACCAGATAGTACCCTATAGTACAAATAATACCCAATAGTACCCAATAGTACCCAACAGTACCCTATAGTACCCAATAGAACCCTATAGTACCAGATAGTACCCTATAGTACACTATAGTATCCATAGTATCCTATAATACCTGATAGAACTCAATAGTACCCTATAGAGCCCTATGGTACTCTATAGAACCTTATAGTACTCTATTGTACCCTATACTACCAGATAGTACCCAATAGTACCCTATAGTACTCAATAGTACCCTATAGTACAAATAATACCCAATAGTACCCAATAGTACCCTATAGTACCCAATAGAACCCTATAGTACCAGATAGTACCCTATAGTACACTATAGTATCCAATAGTATCCTATAATACCTGATAGAACTCAATAGTACCCTATAGAGCCCTATGGTACTCTATAGAACCTTATAGTACTCTATTGTACCCTATACTACCAGATAGTACCCAATAGTACCCTATAGTGCCCTATAGTACTCAATAGTACCCTATAGTACCAGATAGTACCCTATAATACCCAATAGTACCTTATAGTGCCCAATAGTACCTAATAGTACCTGATTGTACTCTATCGTACCCTATAGCACCCAATAGTACTTAATAGTACCCTATGGTGCCCAATAGTAACCGATTGTACCATTATCTGCCCAATAGTATGTTTACACTGTCATCATATTAGGCTAAGACCCCCTCATGCACAGATACACCTATGCAAAAGTGGAGCAGTGTGCATGGCTGTAAAGTTACAGGTAATATCGGATTTGGAAAACAAGCTGCTACGATCTTCTACTCAATATGCTTTTATTTTAAGATTTATTTCTTTATACTCCTCTACTCCACCTATAAAGTAAAGTAAGGAACTTAGGGCTGTGAATAGAGGGGGTGCCGTGCCGATACCGCGCCTTTATAAATATGGCCCCTAAACTGCTCCATCCTGAGTGCTTTTCCTATCAGCCGGAATAGTTATTTGAAGGTTCCCTGGCCACTCTGGTCTTATTCCTGCTTACTGTGCACTACATGGTGTAGCTAGTGAAAAGCGGGCGTTGCTATGCTATGCTAACTGTGTCTTCTCATTTAGGGAGATCAAGACCCCCAGTTGCAGAGAGGCAGTGCAGCAAAGGAAACTTGGTGGGTGCCTGTTTTTGGGGGTTGGAGGTTCTACATATTTACAATGTTTAGTTTGGGGGTGGGGATGCCCTTTATGTGACATATTTATAAAGGAAAACATTACAAAAAATTTGGAAAATTAAATCCTCCCAGAACAGTGTCATATAGACTGTATGGTATTCCGCTGGATTTTATTTTCAATAATGTATTTTGATAAATATGGCAAATATAGGGCCCTTAGAAAAACCTAGTCAATACAGATCTATAGGGTAGACACTAAGGGCTACGGCCCCACTTTTACACGCAGCAATGCATGCAGGATTCTTGTATGGCATTTGCTATGTGCGCTGTGCCCAATGCATATCAGTACTATTGGAGCACATAACAAAAACCGTGCATGCATGCTTTCCAATAACGGAGTGAACAATGTGGTATCACTCCTATAGCCGTGCATTTAAGTAGGAATTGGAAGAAGATCAGAGCGCAAAACACACTCTGAATTACTCCGACCATAGCCCACAGGAAGAAAACCATATTCAATTGGCTCCACAAATTCAGATAATAAAGGAGAAAAGCTCAAATGGAATGGAATCTTAGAACAGGCTTTTCAATGTGTGTCCGGGGCAAACTAGGGATTTAAGCCAAAGGTGTTCCCCAAAATTTGGTGGTAGAATATTTTCACCAGTATAGCTTTATAATAGTCTAATTTATTTAAAGGGCAAGTCCACCCCTTTTTCAAATTTTATATATAGTAGGGCTGAGTTCCCCCAGCCTCAACCTATATATTATATTTTCCGAGACTCCCCCGATCGTTACTTACCTTCCTCTTTCCTCCGCCGCACTGCCCGACCTCCTGCTGCATGGAACTGCAAGCAAGGGGCCGGACCGGCAGCCGCTTCTGTGATTGGCTGAGGGAAGAACACCGGAGGGAAGGTAAGTAGAGTTCGGGGGAGTCTCTGGAAAATATAATATCGGTTGGGGCAACTAGCCTACTATATGTACAAGGGGATCTAGGGGGAGAGAGACACAAAACGTGGTGGAGTGAGGAGAATGGGGAGGGAGTGAAGGGCAGCTCTGTTGCAAGCCAAAAACCTTTGAGAGGACATCTCAGAGGCGGAAACAATTTCCTGTGGCCAGGCTCCTGGTGGTCATTTTTCTGGACTTTGGGGGGACATTACAGAGAACCAATTGGAGCTGGGATGTAGGTAAGGATTTTTATGCACTACAGAGTGAGGCCAGTAGTGGGGGAAATTATGGTTTTGGGGGGACATGCCCTTTAATGTTGTGCTCTAAAAAATATATATTTTCATGCAGTCATGTGAATGTAACTTTATACAATATTGTTTATAATCCAATTTGATTACAATAAACACGGTAAAGTACATAAATTAAATTAAAAGTAATTAAAGCAACGTAGGAACAAGGTGGTGCCCTGCGCCAAGTGCGCCACAAAATAAAAATATTGAGAACCACTGTCTTAGAATACGGTGGAGCCATTCAGAACCTGAAATGGACTTGTATTGATGGTTCCATGATAAATACCGTTGCTCTTTCATTACCAGATGGCTCTAATGACACCCAAGAGAAGAAGCGCGGGATGTGCCCCGGGAGAATTTTTGAAAGAAAACCCCCAAATGTTCGAAAAAATGAAAAATCGGCATGCGGATAAGGAAAACTGCAAAGATGGAGAAAGAAGGATGTTCTAGAAACATAAACATGAGAAAGATGGTAAGACACAAGAATTCCCCAAACTTTACCACCATGGCAAACTGTACCAAGGATGAGGACTGTACCAATAACAACAATATGCTGTGCAAACCCCATGTGGTGTAATGAAGTGCCAAGAGAAATATTTTGTAAGTAAACTTTTTTAATGACAAATTATTAAATGTGTATAGTATTGAAGGATTATATTATAGTATTAAAGGGACACTAAACTGAAAAAATGCCTCATATAATCTATAATTGAATACATGTAAGTAGCACTTACTCTGATTTGTGTGTGTTTGCTGCATGCCTTCAATCCAGCACACATTTTGTTTAGGAGCAGTATCCCCCTTCCCTCTTTTTACCACTCCCACTTTCATCTGACCTGACTTTTCCCCACAAACCAACTGTCAGCCTGCACACAGCATACAAGCATTCGAACTTCAAAACTCTGTCACCATTCCACTACTTAAAACTACTCACAGAAGATAGTTTTTGATAGCAAGGAACTTGATTGACAGCTGGAAATAGAAGTTTTAGATTGGATATCTAAAGAAATAGGGGGCAGATCAACAAAAAATGTTACAGTGGTGGTTGGGAAGAATTATAGTTTCCAGTTATGGTCAATTTAAAACCTATTTTTCAGTATGGATGCCCTTTAAAGCCAAGCTAAACCTGACCTCCATTTAGAATTCTATAGAAAGTAGGTGTAAGAGCTCATGTCCTAACCCTGTTTTTCTTTCATTTGGAAGTAAAGATCGGAATCTGGAGAACTTTCCCGATTTGGAATCATAACTTTGTAACAATATTTTCAAGTCAGACAGGGAGGCTGAAAGCTGCAAACACTGCAAAAACATGTAAAACTAGTTTTTTAAGTGAAAGCAAACAGGAATTTAGAAATTCTATCTCACATTGAATTATAAATTATAATCTGTATCACTTCCAAACCATTATATTCATCTAATCATTTCAATATTATGTTACCGTTAATTTTAGATGTTAAATTCTAGACTGAAGTTCCCCTTAAACTAGTTAGTTGACACTAGTTGACCACTAAACATTTTTTGAGCGGATCCAGATGTTTAGGGTCGTTATAAGGAGGAGTCACTGGGCGCCTATCTCTGGTTCATCTACAGTGGTTTTCGGGGTATATCTGCTCCCCTGGTGCTAGCCTCGGTGGAGGGGCTGGTGCAATAAAGGTGTAAAATAAATAATTATAGTACCCTCCTCCTGCCCAAGGCCTTTTCTAGGGAGATTGAATAACACTAAGCATGCATCTTACCTTGCAGAGATCCCAGATGTAAATACACACTGAGAACCCCATTTAGGGGCTCTTTTGTTTGACAATAAACACTATTATTATTTGCACCGTATCTCTCCGTTTCTTTGTTTATGCACATGTATAACACAATTAACACACAGTCTCTATCCTCTCTGTCTGCTCCAAGACATAAATTGGCCATATTTATAAACCAGTGGTATCGCTTTTTAGTGATAGAGCGGATTAGTTTAATTTACGATTGCGGTCGTAAATTTGGTTCGTTAATTAACAAACGTTTCGATCCTAGAATGTATTCTATGGGATCGTAAATCTACAATTTCGTTATTATAGATTTACGATCTGTATTGTAAATTTATGATTGTTACCACATCTCCAAAAGTTGTTGGAGCCTCTCAGAAAACCGCATCCAGTCCGGAATTGCCAAGAACAGAAGTGCATTTATTGTGCAACACAACCTGTAATACACAATTATGTCCGTCATTGCAACACATTATCTCAGCAAGGTAAACCGCTCCACTTTGCATTGCTTTACGATGCCTACGAGGTAGCTAAATAGGTATTGTATTGGAGCACATTTGAAAATTGGGAAGCTCCCGCAAGATAAGTGTGAAACCCATGTTACCCTATATTATATTAGGTTGCATGGATTTTACACATATTTTTGGTTATTGAATCTCCCTGTTTATTTTTTAAAAGTTAATTTTTCAGTGTAGTTGATCTTCAAGTTTTGCACTTAGTCCCTTTAAGAGCTAGCCATTTTTTAGTTTTTTCAGATCACATGCTCTCTGGATTCTGGACGATTACGTTGATTGCAGTGCAAATGGACAGTAACGCACAAATAAAAGGTATCTTACTTTTTTCAGATTTTAGAATCGAGCTGTAGATTCTGAGAAATCATCATTAGAAATCACAGCATTTACAGGGAAAGACCTGTCACTCCAGAAGCAGAAGCAAGAAATAATAAATGTCCATCCCTGACCTCTTACTAGGATCTTGGCTGCCTGCCAGCACACTTCGGCTGTGCAGAACTTATAAGTGTCACAGACACTACAAGAGGCAGTGAGTAAGGGAGGGTGGGGGGATTAGAAGCACTCACTAAACATTAATAATTTAATGACAAAGCAAGCACAGATAATATGAGTACCACTATTTTATTCTCTCAAATTGTAGTTTCAGAAAATGTTAAATTTAGTTCAGTGAGTATATTGACCTTTAAATGTCCATCGCGCACAGTGTGGCCTCAGCCTTATTATCAGAAAAATGCTACATGACTAGCCAGTAACTGTCTGTTAAGAAACTTTAAAGGGGAACTTTAGTCTAGATAATAAAGGATAACAGTGGAGGTGAACATTATTAGAATAATCTAAATGCTGCAATCTTATCTAGATATTCCAATCTGTTTGAGATACAAACTCTTATACTGCACTTTAATCAAGAGTACCAATTGTTATTTCTATAGCGACCCTTTATAAATCCATTGTTAACATGCATGCTGGGATCTGTATGCTCTGCTATGAATTATTTGTTGACAATTTCTGGGTTTAAAGAGTGAAAAATTACATTTAATTAGCTGGTGGACCTGGTTTGCCTGAAATTGTCAGTGATTATGTAAGAGCTTATGCAGCTTCATTTAGAAAAAAACTTTAAAATAGTTACCCATGTGTAAGACTGTGTAGCTGTCAAACATTGCCCCTATGGCTGATTATTTGTTTTTTAAAACTTAAAGGGACATGGTACCCTTTTAAACAATGCTTACCTGCTTTTCGGAGATATTGATTGTGAGGCTGGAATATCCAATCAAGTGGCATATTGTTACGTTTTCCTAGAATACACAATTAGCCGTTTCACCTGAAGTTTTGACTGAAGTTCTCCTTTAACATTCCTGATAATTAAGGGTATTTCTTTGAAACAAATGATAAGTAATTGTATTATATGGCCTGGTAGTTTGTTCGTATTTCGCCTGCTATGGGCCCATTTAAATCACAGGCTTATTTACATCACAAGGCTTAAAGTAAGCTGGCTTCTAGCAGATTATGGCGCACATTCCTTTTGCATTGACATAGACCAGCTGTTTCCCAGTAGCTTCCCTAGTGATGGACACTCTGCAACTGCAACCACTAGCAAGCCTAACTGACTCAGCCCTGCTTACAGTAAACAAAATAATTAAATTAGAATGCAGTTCCTTTCTCTTTATCAAATGGCAGAAAGAATCAGTAAGACGTTGTTACACACAGTCCCGATCAGTCTCCCTATACTGAAGTACTGGGAAGATTGTTCACGGCCTAAATAAATAAAATATCCTGAAATATCTGGTTAGTATTTTTTATTACAACGCCTGTGCTGGGTGTGCAAAGGATATAATATATATAATATTATGTATAATACTGACCCCTACCTCCTATAGCTTATACAGTACAGAGGTACAATGTTTCTAATTCTAATTAAAGAGAAGTAATAATCTAATTTCTAGGACAAATGTTTTGATCGTCTACAGAGTGATAGTGATATCTTAGCACTATGTCCGTAGCTTTTCTGTAGGTTTTGCAGGAAATTTCTAGGAAAATTGTAAAATGACAAAGCTTTAAGAGATTGTACAACATTTTTAAGTAGTTCATTTAAATACAATATATTGCAGCTTGGTGACATTTAAATATATAATACAGACGGAATTAAAGCAACTTTGACTTTTCTTACTGACTAAAAAAAGAACTTTACTTCCATGGTGAAGAAGGCAAAGAAAACCGTCTAAAAAGATACAAGGTCTGGACATGGAAAAGGTGAAAAGAGAAGGGTAAAGAGAAGTAAAGAACATGACGAGGGATCAGAGAGAAGCAAGAAAGCACAATGGAGAAAAACACCTGGAAAGCATAATAAAACATGGAGATTATGACGTAAAGAGGAAAAAAGATCCACTGGAAAGCATAAGGGAAGAGAATAATGAGAGAAAAGAGAACATAATGGAGAAAAAAGAGGGAGAGACACACAGAAACCACCCGGCAAAACACACTGGAGAGAAAAAGAGAAAACAATGGAGAAAAACATGGAGATGCACAAAGGAAAGAACCAAGGAAAACACAATGGTGCAAAAAGGAGAACACCAAAGGGGAAAAAGAGGAGAACCAAGAAAACATGAACGAAAGTGAGAGACCAAAAATCCCATGGAAAGCATAAGGTAAGAATAATGGAGAGAAAAAGGAGAACATAATGGAGAACAATAGGAGAGACACAAAGAAAACAACCCAGGAAAACACAATGGAGAGAAAAAAGGAGAAAACAATGGAGAAAAACATGGAGAGCACAAAGGAAAGAACCAAGGAAAACACAATGGTGAGAAAAACGGAGAAACACAAAGGGAAAAAGAGGGAGAACACAAAGGAAAACTGGAAACGAAGATTGAAGAGACCAAAAATCTCCATGGAAAGCATAAGGGAGAATAATGGAGAGAAAAAAGGAGAACATAAATGGAAAAAGAGGGAGGAAACACAAAGAAACAACCCGAAAAACCAATGGAGAGAAAAAAGGAGAAAACAATGGAGAAAAACATGTGAGAGCACAAAGGAAAGAACCAAGGAAAACAATGGGAGAAAACGGAGAACACAAAGGGGAAAGAGGGAGAACACAAAGGAAAACATGGAAACGAAGAATGAAGAAGACCAAAAAGATTCCCATGGAAAGCATAAGGGAGAGAATAATGGAGAGAAAAAAGGAGAACATAATGGAGAAAAAGAGGGAGAAACACAAAGAAAACAACCCAGGAAAGCACAATGAGAGAAAAAGGAGAACACATGGAGAAAAAACATGGAGAGCACAAAGGAAAGAACCAAGGAAAACCAATGGAGAGATAAAACGGAGAACACAAAGGGGAAAAAGAGGAGAACACAAACGAAAAACCCAGAAAAGTACAATTGAGAAAACCCATAAATACAATAAGTAAATTAAAAGAAACTAAAGTATGTGGTAGAAGAACATAGTTTAGGGCAATAGTAAGATTTTTGCCAATGTAGAATTGAGTTTGAGCAATAAAATATTAACACAAAGCACTGTTTTACTCTCTTTTCTCAGATTATATATATTTTAAAAACATATATACTTGTACCAGACCAACTAGGTTGTCTCCAAAATCTTGTTTCCTATGTCTCTGTTATTGATGTTGAAGGTTTTCTAGTTTGTTACAGAGAGCACATACAAGCCAAGTCTAAACTAAATCTAATCTTTCATATTGGTCTTTTAGGAATCTACAAGAAAAAATACAGTCATCTCCTTCATTTATGATTTATGATTGGTCGCTGCAATGGGCAACATGTTGCACCTTTTAACAGATCAGACCTTTAATTTTATGTCTTCCTGTTTAAAGGAAACCCAAACCTTCAAAACTTTTGCATAAAGGTTCATTCAGGGTTAGATGTCCCAAGCAAAACGTTTTAGATTAATACACATGGGGGTATATCGAAATCATTAGATGTGTTCTTTTTAAAGGTCTAAATGTCAATATTTCTCTTAAAAAATGGGTTTTATAAATTCTTTGGATAAAGAGTGTATTAACTGTATAAGAGTTTACTAACCGATCGGAAATATCAACCTTTGCCGGTGCTATTAGTTTGCAGTAACCAAATCAGATTTTACTATTACAGTTAGAAAACATTTGCTAAGATTTATTGGTTACTGCAGATTAATAACAGCAACACCTCTTATAAGCAATGTTGGCATAAGGTATAAGGTTATTTAATGTGAACTTCAACCACATACATGGTTTTCTGTTGGTAGAAAACACAGGCCTTGAGTTCAAGAGGAACATACTCCTGAAATTAGATACAAACGTTTCCCAAATTAAATAATCTGTGGTGAATGTCATATTAGGAGCTATTATATTGGGCACGTGAACCCTCAAACAGGTTTATTAAAGGCGCAAGTAGGAAAAATCTTTACACATAATAAAAAACCACGTTGTGTCAAGGATTTCATGTTCTTTTCCTAAACCTCGAATACTCTGCATATTTCTTCCATGAGCCACGGAGATCTAAAAATGGCCATGTTTTAGTGGTGAATAACAAACACTTCCTTTTCACATATCCACTTGTTAGGGTTGGAACAGCTTCAAAGATTTGTCTTTTCCCAAGTGACACAGTCCTGGACAAGCGAGCCTTAGAAATTTTTCTGCAGACAAAGTGAAAATAAATGTTAGAAACAACATTCCATTTCACACCAAAAAGATAAAACCAAATTTGAGCAACAAAAGCAAAGATACGTTGAGTCTGTCCTTTAATATGACTTAATGGGCATATTCTTTAATAAACCCATTGTTAAATAAATATCAACTGGAACAAGAGATTATAACCACCATTCAGATCATTCTACAAAACAAGCCAAAAAGTCATATTAAGCAGACCCTTTAGATAACAAGTCATGATGCATACTTTCATGTGGGGCATATATGTGGGTTTAGACCTTTAAAAGCTTCCATGATGAGCATTCTTAGAATTTTGGGAGGACCAATCACATTCCCTCACTCTAGAGACCATTTTTTTATTTGTAGCCTTCACATATTCTCAATATATTTTCCACTCTGGCACACATTTCAAATATCTTTATGGAGGAAACCAGAGCAACTCCCCCAGTTATCCTTATTCCCATCCCCTAACTCCCCCAGTTCTCGCATCCCACCCCACAACTCCCCCAGTTTCTTCCATCCCATCCCACAACTCCCCCAGTTCTCTCATACCATTCCCACAACTCCCCCAAGTTGTCTCTTATCCCATCCCCACATCCTCCCCCAGTTTCTCCATTCCCATCCCCACAGCTCCCCCAGTCTCTCCATCCCATCCCCACATCTCCCCCCAGTTTGTTCTATCCCATCCCACAACTCCCCCAGTTCTCTCCAGTCCCATCCCACACAATCCCCGTTCTCTCTACCCATCCCACAACTCCCAGTTCTCTCCATCCCATCCAACAACTCCCCAGTCTACTTATCCATCCCATAACTCCCAGTTCCTCCATCCCATCCCACAAGCTCCCCCATTCTCTCCATCCCATTCCCACACACCCGCTCCCCCAGTTATCCCATCCCCACAGACTCCCAGTTCTCTCCATTCCTATCCGTAGCTTCCCAGTTCTTTCACCATCCCACAGTCCCCCAGTTCCGCCATCCTATCCTCCCACTATCCCCCAGTCTCTAACCTACCCACAGCCCATCAGTCCTCCTTATCCATCCACAACTCCCCCAGTTTCTCCTCCCATCCCACAGCTCCCCAGTCTACGTATCCATCCCCACGCCCCCAGTTCTCTCCATTCCATCCCCACAGCTCCCCAGTTCTCTCATCCCATCCCCACAGCTCCCCCAGTTCTCTCCATCCCATCCCACAGCTCCCCCAGTTCTCTCCATCCCATCCCCACAGCTCCCCCGTTTTCTCCATTCCATCCCCACAGCTCCCCCGGTTTTTCATCCCATCCCCACAGCTCCAACGGTTTTCTCATCATCCCCACAGCTGCAATCAAGTGTCTTATTAGCATACACATCTTCTGCTGTGTGTAGTTTTGCTGTAATTGAATGGGGGTGTGCATTTAGACACTTTTGGTGGGAAAAAAGTCAGGTCAGGTGGGAGTGGTTAAAGAGGGAGTGGGGGTACTGCTCCTGAACAAAACATGCTGGATTGAAGCATGCAGCAAAACACCCACGACAGAGTAATGCTACTTACAATATAGATTGAGATGGGGAAAAGATTTTTTTCAGTTTTTCCCATTAAAATGTATTCTGAAAAAAATACTTTGTGTCATCTAATCTAAAATAAATACATGTAAGGAGCACTTAATCTGAGCTGTGTGTGTTGCTGGTGCCTTCAATAAAGTACTTTTTTTGCTTCAGGCTTGACCACTGACCTGACTATTTTCCCCACACCAACTGTCAATACTGCATACAGCATACAGCATACAGGAACCCACACCAACTGTCAAACCATTTAGCTAACAGCAAAATGCTTACAGAAATGTTAAATGTTTCAGATCAGATATCTAATGAAATAGGAGGAAGATCAAAAGAACATTATACAGTGATAGTTGGGAGAATTATTAGTTTTCACTAATGGGCAATTTTAAAAAAGAATTTCCCAGTGTACACTACCCTTTACGGCTTTGCTCTGCATGCAATGCACACAGACAAACGGTGTTCAGCCAAAAAACATGGGTATGGCCACTTGTCTGCAGGGATGAATTCTCAATGATGCCATGCGAGCACTTGATTGACCTGCAGAGGAGGGGCCAGCTTACTTGCAAGTACCTTTAAGAAGGACACTAAAAGCCCCAGAAACAACCCTGAATCAGAAGGTAGAGCACGTTGACTAACATAAGAAGAGTAATCTGTCCACCTCTAATTTGATGTGGGGTGATGGAAAAAATTTCCCTTGCTAACATGAGGTTTGTGCATTTTTTCCCACCATTCCATTATCACAGAGTTTGGTCAATGACTTTATGTTCTTTGTTCAGGATCATTCCTTAGCTGGCAGGAACTTGTTACAGCAAGTCACACCCACTAATAGTCTCTAGCCAATCGTGTCAAAGAACATACAGAAAATAGCATGTGACGGAGATCAGGAGGTATGGCCAGACAGTGCATGAACACACAGTTATCAAATCAAGATACATTTACATTAATGGGAATTTAATGGTATTTTGATATATTTACAAACGTTTATTGTGTCTTGGGGAGTGGGGGTGTCATATTATGGAAAACAAGAATTGGGGTTAGATCTCCTTTAATACAAATGTTCCTTGTCTTGTAGGGATTTATTTCATCTCAAATGCTATGAAAGGTGGGCATTCTGGAATTGGACTCATCAAGACAAAAAGTGTGGTACTGGAAGACTGATAAAAGTCCGAAAACCAAGTGTGAGTTGATATGATTTATTTATAAGACGGAATACTGTTCTCATACATGTTTTACTTCCTGCACAGCATCTAACTGTAGTGTATTAAGGAGAATGTAACTTAAAATTGGCATTGTAGTCCTGTGTTGGAGACTGGGGCAGCTGGGGTATAGGGCTTGTTGGACTTCATAATTGATGTTGGAATAGCTCCTGGGAGGAATGAACATAACATTACATAATGGTTTCTGATTATCTCTCCTCATGGAAAGCACAAAAGAAGGACCTACTGTGTGATTGAAAGTAAACCTTACACAGGATGCAGTGAGTAGAAATGATGGATACATCAATGGTGGGTTGATTGTATAGCTAGTCAAGTTATGTGTTCAATCCACCATTGGCATATGAGAAGAAGATTTATGTGTCTCCCCTGTGGTAGGGTGGGTTTATTCGGGTACTACTTACCAAGTCCAATTAATACACCGTCCTCTGTAAGGTTTTCCAGCTACTTACCAAGTCCTAATAATACACCAGTCTCTGTAAGTTTTTCCAGGCTACTTACCAAGTCCTAATTAATACACCAGTCTCTGTAGTTTTCCAGCTACTTACCAAGTCCTAATTAATCACCAGTTCTCGTAAGTTTTTCCGAGCTACTTCCACAAGTCTAATAAACACCAGTTCTCGTAAGGTTTCCAGCTACTACCAGTCCTATTAATTACACCAGTCTCTGTAATTTCCAGCTACTTACCAAGTCCTAATTAATTACCCAGTCTCTGTAAGTTTTCCAGCTACTTACCAAGTCCTAATTAATACACCAGTCTCTGTAAGTTTTTCCAGCTACTTACCAAGTCCTATAATACCCAGTCTCTGTAAGTTTTTCAGCTACTTCCAAGTCCTAATTAATACACACAGTCTCGTAGGTTTTCCAGCTACTACAAGTCCCTAATTAATACACCAGTCCGTAAGTTTTCCAGCTTACTTACCAAGTCTCTCCTAAATTATACACCAGTCTCTGTAAGTGTTTTTCCAGCTACTTACCAAGTCCTAAGAATACCACCAGTCTCTGTAAGTTTTCAAGCTACTTACCAAGTCCTAATTAATACACCAGTCTCTGTAAGTTTTTCCAGCTACTTACCAAGTCCTAAGTTAATACACCAGTCTCTGTAGGTTTTCCAGCTACTTACCAAGTCCAATTAAACACCAGTCTCTGTAAGGTTTTCAGCACTTACCAAGTCCTAATATAACACCAGTCTCTGTAAGTTTTCCAGCTACTTACCAAGTCCATTAATACACCAGTCTCGTAGGTTTTTCCAGCTACTTACCAAGCTAATTAATTACACAGTCTCTGTAAGTTTTCAGCTACTTACCAAGTCCTAATTATACACCCCAGTCTCTGTAAGGTTTTCCATCTACTTACCAAGTCCTAATTAATAACAGTCTCTGTAAGGTTTCAGCTACTTACAAGTCCTAATTAATACACTAGTCTCTGTAAGGTTTCCAGCTCTTACCAAGTCCAATTAATACACCAGTCTCTGTAAGGTTTTCCAGCTATACCAAGTCCTAATTAATACACCAGTCTCTGAATAAGGTTTTCCAGCTACTTACCAAGTCCTAATTAATAAACCCAGTCTCTGTAAGGTTTTCAGCTATTACCAAGTCCTAATTAATACACCAGTTCTGTAAGGTTTTCCAGCTAATTACCAAGTCCTAATTAATAACAGTCTCTGTAAGGTTTTCCAGCTATACCAAATCATTAATTACACCAGTCTCGTAAGGTTTTCCAGCTACTTACCAGTCCTAATTAACACCAGTCTCTGTAAGGTTTTCAGCTACTACCAAGTCCTAATTAATACAAGTCTCTGTAAGGTTTCCAGCTACTTACCGAGTCCTAATTAATACACCAGTCTCTGTAAGGTTTTCAGCTACTTACCAAGTCCTAATTAATACACCAGTCTCTCTGTAAGGTTTTCCAGCTACTTACCAAGTCCTAATTAATTCACCAGTCTCTGTAAGGTTTTCCAGCTACTTACCAGTCTAATTATAACCAGTTTGAAGGTTTTCATAGCTACTCAAGTCTAATTAATACCAGTCTCTGTAAGGTTTTCCAGTTACTACCAAGTCCTAATTAATACACCAGTTCTGTAAGGTTTTCCAGCTACTTACCAAGTCCTAATTAATACACCAGTCTCTGTAAGGTTTTCCAGCTACTAACCAAGTCCTAATTAATACACCAGTATCTGTAAGGTTTTCCAGCTACTTACCAAGTCCTTATTAATACACCAGTCTCTGTAAGGTTTTTCCAGTATACTTACACCAAGTCCTAATAAACACCAGTCTCTGTAAGGTTTTCCAGCTACTTACCAAGTCCTAATTAATACACCAGTCTCTGTAAGGTTTTCCAGCTACTTACCAAGTCCTAATTAATCACCAGTCTCTGTAAGGTTTCCAGCTAACTTACCAAGTCCTAATTAATACACCAGTCTCTGTAAGGTTTTCCAGCACTACCAAGTCCTAATTAATACACCAGTCTCTGTAAGGTTTTCCAGCTACTTACCAAGTCCTAATGTAATACACCAGTCTCTGTAAGGTTTTCCAGCTATATCCAAGTCCTAATTAATACACCAGTCTTGTAAGGTTTCAGCTACTTACAAGTCCTAATTAATACACCAGTTCTATGTAAGGTTTTCCAGCTACTTACCAAGTCCTAATTAATTACACCAGTCTCCGTTTAAGTTTAAAGTTGCTGACATCTTGAATCTGTATTGTGAACGACCCTCCGAGATTCATGGTTCTTCCATCATCATTAGTCGCAAAAGTAATCTCGTTGGTTTTGCACCATGCGGCGAGGGCGAGCAAATGCACGGAACTAACAGAGATTGCCTCTTTTGCGACAAAATAACATGAGGAGGAAACAGGAAATTCTAAGAGGGGAGGAACTTCGCGTTCAAACAATACAGATTCAAGATGTCACAACTTTAAAGCAGGAAAGGTAGGCTCTGGAGGGGCATAGGGAAAAAAAACTGGCAAAATTTTTTTAAAGCTGTAGCTTCCAACTAAACTTAATTTGTTTTACAGGATACTTATCCTTTAATTTAGCCAGGCAATTTCACCAGTCACCAGTATATTTTCTAGCTGATTAGACAGTCCTACCGTAGATCATTTTATTAGCTAACTCTCCAGTCTCAGTTAAGTTTGCCAGCCAATGCACAGTCTCTTTAATTTTTCCAGCCCATTCAATCGTCTCTGCCAGTCAATTCACTAGTCTTTACCCAGCTACTGGAAGCAAATCATCAGTCTTTGCATGTATGAGATGTAAGCGTGCTTGTTTGCCGTTATGCAATCAACATGTTTAGGTGTGTTGAAAAGTATTGTACTGCGCCTTTCAACCACAAGGTGGCGCAAAGTGGATATTTTGCCACCATGCAATTTGATGATGTATTTGACATATTTTACTTTTGGTGATTTTAAATGAGCCTCCATTAATTTTTAGTTCTATCCAGATATAGAAGTAAACTTTGGTGTTTCTTTTGGTTCCAATCAAAATTTTCATAATACCAATTAGTTTGCGTTATCGTGATATAGGGACGATGCAATATTGGCCATTTTTGGGCGAAATTAGTGCAGTTGTTTACATATTTTTGGAAATGGTGCTCATGCCTATGTAGTAAAGTCTTAGTTAAGGTTAGTGAAAAAAGTTGCACTAATCTTAACACCATTACTACTGTGGCGTACAGGGTGATATAGTAGCAGTCAGGTAATGAAACTTTTTATTAGTACATTGGCTCGATCATATTTTCTCCCTGTTCCTACAAAACCTTAAAATAGTCAAATTAAAATCATCTGCTGGATTTCAAATCAGGGCTGCCATCTGGGGGAAAGGAGGTTACTCCTGTCCTGAGCCGAGAGGTTCTGGAGCCTGGAGACCCCAGGTAACTAAAAGTCAGCGGTACCCGTAATTGTAAATCAATTTTAAGTATTCGAACCTGGAAGTTGTTTGGGCCCCAAGGTACTCATGTGACGCAACGTCTGACGTCACTCCCTAAGGCTGTCCAATAGTGTGCGCGTAACTCTGCAAGCCTGGGCTGGGTGTCTCTCCTCCTTGAAAAGAGGACGCACCTGAGTGCCAACCATTTTTCAGGTTTTGTGCAATGATTTTATCAGTGTCTGTGTGCCAACAGTTATTAGAGTCTATATTTATAAGCCGCGGTATCACTTTTTAGCGATACCACGGTCTTTAACGATCGGTATCGTAAATTTACGATCGTAAAACGATCAGAGATTAATGATCTGGTTAATGATCATAAATTTACGATATCAATCGTAAATCTCCGATAATGGATCGTAGATTTTCGATCCCCATAGAATACCATTGCGGTAGGTTACTACCAAACAGGATTCTACGATCGAGCGTTCATTAACTACGACCGTTTCGGTCGTAAATATGGCCCAGGGTTGCCAACCATTTATTAGCATTTGTGTCAAAGATTTGACCAGTGTTGGGTTGCCAACCATTTATCAAAGTTTGTGCCAATAACTTTACTAGTGTCTGTGTGCCAACCTTTTATCAGTCTATTCCAATGATTTTACCAATGTCGTGTGTGACAACCATGTATCAGAGTCTATGCAATGATTTTAACAGTGTCTGTGTGACAACCAGTTATCAGGTTCTGTGTCATTCATTAATGTGCTGTAATCAGCTAGTAACAAATATCGTGGTACGGCTTTCTTCCAGCAGACTAGAATTGGTTTATTGTTCGCCGTCTGGTTGCCAGAAAGATAGAGTCAACCAGGAAATCAAGAACTCTAAACTTTATATATTCAATCCAACTGGGCCAAAACTATTTAGAAGGTCCTTGTTATAAAAGAGAAATCTATGAATATATATATAACTGGCTGCTTGTGTTGATGAACATTCAATAATAATATAAATATAAGGGTCCAATGTTTGCTGCAGGGTATGATAGATTAACTTTGAGCCCATAGTAAAAAATCACTTTATAATGTGATTGTTATTAATATTAAGTCAGTTAGCGGCATTTTTCCTATCAATAGAAATTCACCATAAAACAACATAGATTTTACTCTAAACCTACGTCAAACATGCAGGATACACAGGGAAGGAACACTAAGTAGCCTTAACTTTGACAGACAAACAAATCTCATTCTGTTATTTTCTTGTGGACCCCTTAGGACATTCTGTCAGGGAGTATCAGACAAGGGAACGTTTCACATTTCACTGATAGAGGATTATTTGAAAATTTTCAGATAATATTTGCATTAAAATTTTTGATCCATAACAATTTATTGACGTAAGATTATTTGGGGCCAGCCTCTTGGTATCTGTGTATATATGACCTGCTCTGCAAGGATGAGCAGATCCTTTTTCTCCGATTTGGTGCATTGAATCGACACCCAACTTCAAACCCACCATGAGGATCGAACTTGTGGTCGTGTTGCTGTTTGTCGTGGCTGTAGTGCACGTGCCATTGGTAAGACTATATAATATTGCCTTTATTCTATAATGCATAAGGTTTATAGATTTCATTTATTTGACTTAGGTTGTGTGGCTTAAAAACAGTTATGTCTTGGTACCATTGCAATACTATCATTGAAAAGTAGAATAAACTGACCATGATTTACTTCCTTTTCCAAACCCATAATTCTCCTTTAAATGACAGTTTTACCTTTATAGGGTTGGAACAGTGGAAGCAGGAGGGTATGAAGCTGCAGTGAAACATTTCTATAATAATCATCAGTGACGTAGCTGAATGATTATTATAAGGAATATTTCCACTGCTGCTCCCTTTATAATTTGAGCCTCTATGTAATAGATTCATTGATCAATGTATAGATCTATTATGACTTTACAGTGTATTTTTGCACATAAATGTGTCCACTGGATTACAGGTTGCCGAATGTTCTGTTTGATGGGTTGGGTTTAAGAAACCACTGTGTGAAAAAAAATGAATGGTTGAGACACAGAGAAGGAGACCTGATGAAGGGTGGCTGGTCCCAAACGTTACCTTTGTAGTGTTTTCACTTTAATAAATGGGTTAGGACCCTTTTTTCACAATACTTATGTATGCGGTTCCTAATTTCTGTTTGGAGTTATAAGGGATGTGGCACATGTTAGTGCATGGGTGTGCATTTTCTTTAAATATTTTACACGAGAGAAAGGACACATATTTTGGATTCATAATACCTGCCAGATTAATATGATGGTGGGTGCAGCTCTAAAAAATTTTCCCGTGCCTTTGCTGATTATATAACTGTCCATGGTGCAAAATCTTATTTGCCTTCAGCCCTGACCCTGAATAAAAATGTTTTCAGACGTTTCCAGTTTGTGGAAGGGGGGAAGAGAGGCAACACGAATGTTTTATATGTTTTTAAGGGTCGGGTTCTCATTAATTGAAGTGAATCCCCTGAACATACTTATTAAGTTTATATTCTCATTTAAAATCAGATTTTAGTTATGTTGAGTCAAATAATTTTTTTAAGAATGTTACATTTGTACTTGCCAAAATCTCCGGGAAGTCCAATCTCCTGTCCAGAAAGGCAATTTAAAGGAGAAGAAAAGACGGTAAAACACTTGTTTACAAAACAAGAAGGGATGGTTTAAAATATAAGAAGGCATGCAAGCTTGATAGTGTACTAAGCATTGATATTAAAGGGCCACGTCAAACCCAAACTAAAAATCAAATAAGTAAACCGCCTCCCCCTTCAATCTGCAATACATTAGGAGAAAGTAGCACTGTTCTCTCCGATAGTACTCATAGTTCCCTATAGTGCCCTATAATACCAATAGTACCCTATGGTACCAGATAGTACCTATAGTAACCAATAATACCCAATAGTACCCAATACTTTCCATTAGTACCAGATAGTACCCTATAGTACAAATAATACCAATACCCAATAGTACCCATAGTACCCTATAGTACCCAAAGAACCCTATAGTACCAGATAGTACCCTATAGTACACTATAGTATCCAATAGTATCCTATAATACTGATAGAACTCAATAGTACCCTATAGAGCCCCTATGGTACTCTATAGAACCTTATAGTACTCTATTGTACCCTATACTACCAGATAGTACCCAATATTACCCTATAGTACTCAATAGTACCCTAAGTACAAATAACCCAATAGTACCCATAGTACCCTATAGTACCCAATAGAACCCATAGTACCAAGATAGTCCCTATAGTACACTATAGTATCCAATAGTATCCTATAATACCTGATAGAACTCAATAGTACCCTATAGAGCCCTATGGTACTCATAGAAACCTTATAGTACTCTATTGTACCCATATACTACCAGATAGTACCCAATAGTACCCTATAGTGCCTCTAGACTCAATAGTACCTATAGTACAGATAGTACCCTATAAACCAATAGTAACCTTATAGTGCCCAATAGTACCTAATAGTACCTGATTGTACATTATCGTACCCTATAGCACCCAATAGTACTTAATAGTACCCTATGGTGCCAATAGGAAACCGATAGTACCTTATAGTGCCCCAATAGTATGTTTACAGCTGTCATCATATTAGGCTAAGACCCCCCTCATGCACAGATACACCATGCAAAAGTGGAGCAGTGTGCATGGCTGTAAAGTACAGAGTAATATCGGATTTGGAAAACAAGTGCTCGATCTTCTACTCCATAATGCTTTATTTTAAGATTTATTCTTTATACTCCTCTACTTCCACCTATAAGTAATAGTAAGGACTTAGGGCTGTGTATATATAGGGGGGTGCCGTGCCGATACCGCGCCTTTATAACATATGGCCCAAACTTGCTCACTCCTGAGTGCTTTTCCTATCAGCCGGAATAGTTATTTGAAGGTTCCCTGGCCACTCTGGTCTTATTCCTGCTTACTGTGCACTACATGGGTGTAGTAGTGAAAAGGCGGGCTGTGCTATGCTATGCTAAGTGTGTCTTCTCATTAGGGAGATCAAGACCCCCAGTTGCAGAGAGGCAGTGCAGCAAAGGAAAATTGTGGGGTGCCTGGTTTTTGGGGGTTGGAGGTTCTAAATATTTACAATGTTTAGTTTGGGGTGGGGATGCCCTTTTATGTGACATATTTATAAAGGAAAACATTACAAAAAATTTGGAAAATTAAATCTCCAGCAAACAGTGTCATATAGACTGTATGGTTATTCCGGTGGATTTATTTTCAATAATGTATTTTGATAAATATGGCAAATATAGGGCACCTTAGAAAAAACCTAGTCAATACAGCTATAGGGTAGACACTAAGGGCTAGGCCCCACTTTTACACGCAGCAAGCATGCAGGATTCTTGTATTGCATTTGCTATGTGCGCTGTGCTCCAATGCATATCAGTAATATTGGAGCACATAACAAAAAGCCGTGCATGCATGCTTTCCAATAACGGAGTGAACAATGTGGTATCACTCTATAGCCGTGCATTTAAGGAGGAATTGGAAGAAGGATCAGAGCGCAAAACACCACTCTGAATTACTCCGACCTAGCCCACAGGAAGAAAACCATATTCAATTGGCTACCACAAATTCAGATAATAAAGGAGAAAAGCTCAAATGGAATGGAATCTTAGAACAGGGCTTTTCAATGGTGTGTGCCGGGGCAAAACGGGGATTTAAGCCAAAGGTGTTCCCCAAAATTTGGTGGTAGAATATTTTCACCAGTATAGCTTTATAATAGTCTAATTTATTTAAAGGGCAAGTCCACCCTTTTTCAAAATTTTATATATTAGTAGGGCTAGTTCCCCCAGCCTCAACCTATATATATTTTTCCCGAGACTCCCCCGATCGCTTACCTTCCTCTTTCCTCCGCCGCACTGCCCGACCTCCTGCTGCATGGAACTGCAGCAAGGGGCCGGGACCGGCAGCCGCTTCTGTGATTGGCTGAGAGGGAAGACACACCGGAGGAAGGTAAGTAGAGTTCGGGGGAGTCTCTGGAAAATATAATATGCGGTTGGGGCAACTAGCCTTACTATATGTACAAGGGGATCTAGGGGGAGAGAGAACAAAACGGGTGGGAGTGGGAGGGAGATGAGGGGGAGGGAGTGAAGGGCAGCTCTGTGCAAGCCAAAAACCTTGAGAGGACATCTCAGAGCGGGGAGGAAACAATTTCCCTGGTGGCCAGGCTCTGGTGGTCAGTTTTCTGGACTTTGGGGGGACATTACAGGAGAACCAATTGGAGCTGGGATGTAAGGTAAGGATTTTTATGCACTACAGAGTGAGGAGCTCAGTAGTGGGGGAAATTATGGTTTTGGGGGTGGACATGCCCTTTAATGTTGTGCTCTAAAAATATATATTTCATGCAGTCAGTGTAATGTAACTTTATACAATATTGGTTATAATCCAATTTGATTACAATAAACACGGTAAAGTACATAAAATTAAATTAAAAGTAATTAAAAGCAACGTAGGAAAAAGTGTTGCCCCTGGCGCCAAGTGCGCCACAAAATAAAAATATTGAGAACCACTGTCTTAGAATACGGTGGAGCCATTCAGAACCTGAAATGGACTGTTGTATTGATGGTTCCATGATAAATCCGTTGCTCTTCATTACCAGATGGCTCTAATGACACCCAAGAGAAGAAGCGCGGGATGTGCCCGGGAGAATTTTGAAAGAAAACCCCCAATGTTCGAAAAATGAAAAATCGGCATGCGGATAAGGAAAACTGCAAAGATGGAGAAGAAGGATGTTCTAAGAAACATAAACATGGAAAGATGGTAAAGAACACAAAGAACATTCCCCAACTTACCACCATGGCAAACTGTCCAAGGATGAGGACTGTACCAATAACACAATAGCTGTGCAACCCCATGGTGTGTAATGAAGTGCCAGAGAGAAATATTTGTAAGTGAACTTTTTAATGACAAATATTAAATGGTATAGATTGAAGGATTTATTATAGTATTAAAGGGACACTAAACTGAAAAAATGCCTCATATTAATCTATAATTGAATACATGTAAGTAGCACTTACTCTGTTGTGTGTGTGTTGCGCATGCCTCAATCCAGCACACATTTGTTTAGGAGCAGTATCCCCCTTCCTCTTTTAAAACATCCCACTTTCATCTGACCTGACTTTTCCCCCACAAACCAACTGTCAGCCTGCACACAGCATACAGCATTCGAACTGTCAAAACTCTGTCACCATTCCAGCTAAATTAAAACTACTACAGAAGAATAGTTTTTGATAGCAAGGAACTTGATTGACAGCGGGAAATAAGAAGTTTTAGATTGGATATCTAAAGAAATAGGGGGCAGAGTCAACAAAAAAAATGTTACAGTGGGTGGTTGGGAAGAATTATAGTTTCCAGTTATGGTCAATTTAAAATAACCTATTTTTCAGTATGGATGCCCTTAAAGCCCAGCTAAACCTGACCTCCATTTAGAATTCTATAGAAAGTAGGTGTAAGAGTCATGTCCTAACCCTGTTTTTCTTTATTTGGAAGTAAAGATGGAATCTGGGAGAACTTTCCCGATTTGGAATCCATAAACTATTGTAACAAATTTTTTCAAGTCAGACAGGGAGGCTGAAAGCTGCAAACACTGCAAAAACATGTAAAACTAGTTACTTTTAAGTGAAAGCAAACAGGAATTTAGAAATTCTATCTCACATTGAATATATAAATTAAATCTGTATCACTTCCAAACCATTATATTCATCTAATCATTTCAATATTATGTTACCGTTAATTTTAGATGTTAAATCTAGACTGAAGTTCCCCTTAAACTATGGTAGTTGACTAGTTGACCACTAACATTTTTTTGAGCGGATCCAGATGTTTAGGGTCAGTGTTATAAGGAGGAGTCACTGGGCGCTACTCTGGTTCATCTACAGTGGTTTTCGGGTATATCTGCTCCCCTGGTAGCTATGCCTCGGTGGAGGGGCTGGTGCAATAGGGTGTAAAATAAATAATATATAGTACCTCCCTGCCCAAGGCCTTTTTCTAGGGAGATTGATAAACACTAAGCAGTGCATCTTACCTTGCAGAGATCCCCGATGTAATACACACTGAGGACCCCATTTAGGGGCTCTTTGTTTGTTTGACAATAACATACTATTATATTGCACCGTATCTCCTCGTTTCTTTGTTTATGCACATGTAATACACAATTAACACACAGTCTCTATCCTCTCTGTCTGCTCCAAGACATAATATGGGCCATATTTATAAACCAGTGGTATCGCTTTTTAGTGATAGAGCGGATTAGTTAATTTACGATTGCGGTCGTAAATTGGTTGTTAATTAACAAACGTTTCGATCCTAGAATGTATTCTATGGGGATCGTAAATCTACAATTTCGTTATTAAGATTTACGATCTGTATTGTAAATTTATGATTGTAAAACCAATCTCCAAAAGTTGTTGGAGCCTCTCAGAAAACCGCATCCAGTCCGGAATTGCCAAGAACAGAAGTGCATTTATTGTGCTAACACAACCTGTATACACAATTATGTCCGTCATTGCAACACCTGATCTCAGCAAGGTAACACGCTCCACTTTGCATTGCTTTACATGCCTACGAGGTAGCTAAATAGGTATTGTATTGGGAGCACATTTGAAAATTGGGAAGCTCCCGCAAGATAAGTGTGAAAACCCATGTTAACCCGATATTATATTAGGTTGCATGGATTTTACACATTTTATTAGTTATTGAATCTCCCTGTTTATTTTTAAAGTTAATTTTTCAGTGTTGTGTTGATCTTCAAGTTTTGCACCTTAGTCCCTTTAGAGCTAGGCCAGTTTTTTAGGTTTTTGCAGATCACATGCTCTCTGGATTCTGGACGATTACGTTGATTGCAGTGCAAATGGACAGTAACGCACAATAAAAGGTATCTGTACTTTTTTCAGATTTAGAATCTGAGCTGTAGATTCTGAGAAATCATCATTAGAATCACAGCATTTACAGGGAAAGACCTGTCACTCCAGAAGCAGAAGCAAGAATAATAAATGTCCCCTCCCTGACCTCTTACTAGGATCTTTGGCTGCCTGCCAGCACACTTCGGCTGTGCAGAACTTATAAGTGTCACAGACACTAAAAGGAGGCAGTGAGTAAGGGAGGGTGGGGGGATTAGAAGCACCACTAAACATTAATAATTTAATGACAAAGCAAGCACGATAAAATATGTGAGTACCACCCATTTTCATTCTCTCAAATTGTAATTTCAGAAAATGTTAAATTATTCAGTGAGTATAGTGACCCTTAAATGTCCATCCGGCCACAGTGTGGCCTCAGCCTTATTATCAGAAAAATGCTACATGACTAGCCAGAATGTCGTTAAAGAAACATTTAAAGGGGAACTTTAGTCTAGATATAAAGGATAACAGTGGGGGAACATTATTAGAATAATCTAAATGCTGCATCTTATCTAGATATTCCAATCGTTTGTGAGATACAAACTCTATACTGCACTTTAAATCAAGAGTACCAATTGTTATTTCTGATAGCGACCCTTTATAAATGCCATTGTTAATAAGCATGCTGGATCTGTATGCTCTGCTATGAATTATTTGTTGACAATTTCTGGTGGTTAAAGAGTGAAAAATTACATTTAATTAGTGGTGGACCTGGTTTGCCTGAAATTGCAGTGATTATGTAAGAGCTTATGCAGCTCATTAGAAAAACTTTAAAATAGTTACCCACTGTGTAAGACTGTGAGCTGTCAAACATTGCCCTGTGGCTGATTATTTGTTTTTTAAAACTTAAAGGGACATGGTACCCTTTTAAACAATGCTTACCTGCTTTTGGAGATATTGATTGTGAGGCTGGAATATCCAATCAAGTGGCATATTGTTACGTTTCCTAGCAATACACAATTAGCCATTTTCACTGAAGTTTTGATGAATTCTCCTTTAACTATTCCTGATAATTAAGGGTATTTCTTTGAAACAAATGATAAGTAATTGTATTATGGCCATGGTAGTTGTTCGTATTTCGCCTGCTATGGGCCCATTATAATCACAGGGTTATTTTACATCACAGGCTTAAAGTAAGCTGCGTTCTAGCAGATTATCGGCGCACATTCCTTTTGCATTGACATAGACCAGCTGTTTCCCAGTAGCTCTCCCCCTAGTGATGGACACTCTGCAACTGCACCACTAGCAAGCCTAACTGTCAGACCCTGCTTACAGTAAACAATAATTAAATTAGAATGCAGTTCCTTTTCTCTTTATCAATGGCACGAGAAGAATCAGTTAAGACGTTGTTACACACAGTCCCGTCAGTCTCCTATACTGAAGTATGGGAAGATTGTTCACGGCCTAAATAAATAATATCCTGAAAATCTGGTTAGTATTTTTATTACAACGCCTGTGCGGGTGTGCAAAGGAAATTAATAATATTAGTATTAATACTGACCCCTACCTCCTATAGCTTTATACAGTACAGAGGTACAATGTTTCAATTCTAATTAAAGAGAGTAATAATCCTAATTTCTAGGGAACTGTTTTGTCGTCTACAGAGTGATAGTGATATCTAGCAACTATGTGTAGCTTTTCTGTAGGTTTTGCAGGAAATTTCTAGGAAAATTGTAAAATGACAAAGCTTTAAGAGATTGTACAACATTTTAAGTAGTTCATTTAAATACAATAATAGATATTGCAGATTGGTGACATTTAAATATATAATACACGGAATTAAAAGAAACTTTACTTCTGTCTTCCAGCAAAAAAAGACTTTAACTTCCATGGGAAGAAGGCAAAGAAAACCGTCCTGAAAAAGATTAAAAGGTCTGGACATGGAAAAGGGTGGAAAAGGAAAAGAAGGGGTAAAGAGGAAGGTAAAGAACCATGACGAGGGATCAGAGAGAAGCAAAAAGCACAATGGAGAAAAACAGGAAAGATAATAAAAACATGGAGATGATGAAGTAAAGAGGCCAAAAAGATCCCATGGAAAGCATAGGGGAGAGATAATGGAGAGAAAAAGGAGAACATAATGGAGGAAAAAGGGGAGAGAAACAAAGGAAAAACATGGAAGACGAAGAAGTGAGAAGACCAAAAAGATCCCAGGGAAAGCATAGAGAGAATAATGGAGAGAAAAAAGGAGAACATAATGGGAGAAAAGAGGGAGAACACAAAAAGAAAAAACCCAGGAAAAACAATGGAGAGAAAAAGGAAAAAAGAACAATGGAGAAAAAAACAGGAGAGCACAAGAAAGAACCAAGGAAAACACAATGGTGAGAAAAACGGAGAACACAAAGGGGAAAAAAGAGGAGAACACAAGGAAAACATGGAAGCGAAGAAGTGGAAGAGACCAAAAAGATCCCATGGAAAGCATAAGGGGAGAGAATAATGGAGAGAAAGAAAAAATGGAGAACAATGAGAGAAGAAAGAGGGAGAAACACAAAGAAAACAAACCAGGAAAACACAATGGAGAGAAAAAAGGAGAACACAATGGAGAAAAACATGGAGAGCACAAAGGAAAGACCAAGGAAAGCACAATGGAGAGAAAAACGGGAACACAAAGGAGAAAAAGAGGGAGAACACAAGGAAAAATGGAGACGAAGAGTGAAGAGACCAAAAAGATCCCATGGAAAGCATAAGGGAGAGAATAATGGAGAGAAAAATGGAGACAAAGGAGAGAAAGAGGGGAGAACACAAGAAACAACCCAGGAAAACACATGGAGAGAAAAAAAGGAGAACACAATGGAGAAAAACATGGAGAGCACAAAGGAAAAAGAACCAAGGAAAACACAATGGAGAGAAAAACGGAGAACACAAAGGGGAAAAAGAGGGAGAACACAAAGGAAAACATGAGGAAACGAAGAAGTGAAGGACCAAAAAGATCCCATGAAGCATAAGGAGAGAATAATGGAGAGAAAAAGGAGAACATAATGAGAGAAAGGGAGAACACAAGAGAAAACAACCAGGAAAGCACAATGGAGAGAAAAAAGGAGAACACAATGGAGAAAAAACATGGAGAGACAAAGGAAGAACCAAGGAAAAACACATGGAGAGAAAAAAGGAGAAAACAATGGAGAAAAACATGGAGAGCACAAGGAAAGAACCAAGGAAAAAACAATGGTGAGAAAAAGGGAGAACCACAAAGGAGAAAAAGAGGGAGAACACAAAGGAAAACATGGAAGCGAGAATAGAAGTGAAGAGACCAAAAAGATCCCATGGAAAGCAATAGGGAGAGAATAATGGAGAGAAAAAAAGGAGAACATAATGGAGAAAAAGAGGGGGAGAACACAAAGAAAACAACCCAGGAAAACACAATGGAGAGAAAAAAAGGAGAAACAATGGAGAAAACACATGGAGGCACAAAGGAAAGAACCAAGGAAAGCACAATGGAGAGAAAACGGAGAACACAAAGGGGAAAAAGAGGGAGAAACACAAAGGAAAACATGGAAACGAAGAGAAGTGAAGAGACCAAAAAGATCCCATGGAAAGCATAAGGGAGAGAATAATGGAGAGAAAAAGGAGAACATAATGGAGAAAAAGAGGGAGGAGAAAACAAAGAAAACAACCAGGAAAGCACAAGGAGAGAAAAAAGGAGAACACAATGGAGAAAAAAACATGGAGAGCACACGGAAAGAAACCAAAGGAAAAACAATGGAGAGAAAAACCGGAGAACACAAAGGGGAAAAAGAGGGAGAACACAAACGAAAGAACCCAGAAAAATTACAATTGAGAAAACCAGTAAATACAATAAGTAAATTAAAAGAAACTAAAGTATGTGGTAGTAGAACATAGTTAGGCCACCATAGTAAGATTTTGCCATGTAGAATTGTAGTTTGAGCAATAAAATATTAACACAACAACTGTTTATATCTTCTTTCTCAGATTATATATATTATAAAAAACATATATACTTGTACCAGACCAACTAGGTTGTCTCTCCAGAAAATGTTTTCCAATGCTCTTGTTATTGATGTTGAAGATTTTCTAGTTTGTTAAAGAGAGCATGCAAAGCAAGTCTAAACTAAATCTACATATTTCATATTGGTCTTTTAGGAATCTACAAATAGAAAAAATAAAAGTCATACTCCTTCATTTATGATTTATGATTGGTCGCTGCAATGGGCAACATGTTGCACCTTTTAACAGATCAGACCTTTAATTTTTTGTCTTCCTGTTTAAAAGGAAACCCAAACCTTCAAAACTTTTTGCATAAAGGGTTCATTCAGGGTTAGAGTCCAAGCAAAAAATGTTTTAGATTATACACATGGGGGATATCGAAATCATTAGATGTGTTTTTTTTAGAAGGTCTAAATGTCAATATTTCTCTAAAATGGGTTTTATAAATTTTCTTGTTTTGAAAGAGGTATTAACTGTATAAAGAGTTTACTAACCGATTGGAAATATCAAACATTTGCCGGTGCTATTAGTTTGCAGTAACCAATCAGATTTACTATTACAGTTAGAAAACATTTGCTAGATTTTATGGTTACTGCAGATTAATAACACAGACACATCTTATAAGCAATGTTGGATAGGGGTATAAGGTTATTTAATGTGAACTTCAACAACATACATGGTTTTTCTGTTGGTGAGAAAACACCGGCCTTGAGTTCAAGAGGAACATACTCCTGAAATTTAGATACAAACGTTTCCCAAATTAAATAATCGTGGTAATGTCATATTTAGGAGCTATTATATTGTGCACAGTGAACCCTCAAACAGGTTTATTATAGGCGCAGGTAGGAAAATCTTTACACCATAATAAAAACCACGTTGTGTCAAGGATTTTCATGTTCTTTCCTAAACCTCAGAATACTCTGCATATTTCCCATGAGCCACGGAGATCTAAAAATGGCCATGTTTTAGTGGTGAAATAACAAACACTTCCTTTCACATATCCACTTGTTAGGGTTGGAACAGCTTTCAACAGATTTGTCTTTTCCCAAGGTGACACAGTCCGGACAAGCGAGCTTAGAAATTTTTCTGCCGACAAAAAGTGAAAATAATGTTAGAAAGAACATTCATTCACCAAAAAAGAAAACCAAATTTGAGGCAACAAAAGCAAAGAACGTTGAGTCTGTTCCTTTAATATGACTTAATGGGCCTATTCTTTAATAAACCCATTGTTAAATAAATCAACTGGAAACAAGAGATTATAACCCATTCAGATCATTCTACAAAACAAGCCAAAAAAGTCATATTAAAGCAGACCCCTTGATACAAGTCATGATGCATATTTCATGTGGGCATATATGTGGGTTTTAGACCTTTAAAGCTTCCATGATGCAGTTCTTAGAATTTTGGGGGGGACCAATCACATTCCCTCACTCTAGGAACATTTTTTTATTTGTAGCCTTCACAATTCTTCTAAATATATTTTCCACTCTGGCACACATTTCAATATATCTTTATGGAGGAAACCAGAGTACCCGAAGAAGTAAACGTACCCGTTGTAACACAAATGGGGGCCTAGACTCCTTCAGGCATATACATATATACATATACAGCTGATATGCAATTGAAACACCAGAGAGTTGTATTAAAGAACTTACTTCACCAAGTCAAGGACTTCATTATGGACTTCACTTTATTTGAAATTTTTTTCATAGGACACGTATGGACATTTTCACTTTGGTTAGACACCGGCTTGAAAATATATATTATGTTCGTAAGAACTGCTGATTGAAATATATATCATGTTTGGCCACTCCCCTAAAAGGTGGGAGGGGGGAGAATGTGGATCACTGGGTCTATAAAATGGTGGGAGGGTTAGAGGGTGTGTTCACCTGATGAAGGAGGACATAGCGTCTCCCGAAACGGTGTTTATTTTGGTGTGATGCAATGAAAACAGAATATTCTTCTGATAAACAGAGTGCGCTTCCATCAAACTTTTTATGCTTGTGCTATACCCGAAGTAAACCCACCCTACCACAGGGGAGACATAAATCTTCTTCCAGATGTAGCCAATGGTGGATTTGAACACATAACTTTGACTAGCTATACATCAAACCCAACCATTGATGTATCCATCATTTCTACTCACTGCATCCTGTTGAAGGTTTTACTTTCAATCACTTACAGTAGGTCCTTCTTTTGTGCTTTCCATGAGGAGAGATAATCAAGAACCATTATGTAATGTTATGTTCATTCCTCCCAGGAGCTATTCCAACATCAATTATGAAGTCCAACAAGCCCCTATACCCAAGCTGCCCCAGTCTCCAAACACAGGACTACAAATGCCAATTTTAAGTTACATTCTCCTTAATACACTACAGTTAGGATGGCTGTGAGGAAGTAAACATGTATGAGAACAGTATTCCGTCTTTATAAATAAATCATATCAACTCACACTTGGTTTTCGGACTTTTTATCAGTCTTCCAGTACCACAACTTGTTTGTCTTGATGAGTCCAATCCAGAAGTGCCCACCTTTCATAGCAATTTGAGATGAAATAAATCCCTACAAGACAAGGAACATTTGTATTAAAGGAGATCTAACCTCCAATTCTTGTTTACCATAATATGACACCCCCACCCCCAAGAACCACAATAAGTTGTAAAATATCAAAATACCATTAAATTCCATTAATGTAAATGTATCTTGATTAGATAACTGTGTGTTCATGCACTGTCTGGCCATACCTCCTGATCTCCGTCACATGCTTATTTTCCTGTACTGTTCTTTGACACGATTGGCTAGAGACTATTAGTGGGTGTGACTTGCTGTAACAAGTTCCTGCAGAAGCTAAGGAATGATCCTGAACAAAGAACATAAAGGTCAGTGACCAAACTCTGTGATAATGGAATGGTGGGAAAAAATGCACAAACCTCATGTTAGCAAGGGAAATTTCCCATCACCCACATCAAAATTAGAGGTGAGACAGATTACTGCTTTTATGTCAACGTGCTCTACCTTCTGATTCAGGGTTGTTCTGGGGCTTTAGTTGTCCTTAAAGGTACTTGCAGAGTAAGCTGGCCCCTCCTTCCATGCAGTCAATCAAGTGCGCATGGCATCATTGAGAATTCATCCCTGCAGACAAGTGGCCATACACGCATGTTTTTTGGCTGAAACAACCGTTTGTCTGTTGTGCATTGCATGCAGAGCAAAAGCCGTAAAGGGTATGTACACTGGGAAATTCTTTTTTTTAAATTGCCCATTAGTAGAAACTATAATTCATCCCAACTATCACTGTATAATTGTTCTGTTGATCTTCCTCCTATTTCATTAGATATCTAATCTGAAACATTTTAACATTTCTGTAAGCAGTTTTGCTGTAGCTAAAATGGTTTGACAGTTGGTGTGCTGTATGCTGTATGCTGTATGCTGTATGCAGTATTGACAGTTGGTGTGGGGGAAAATAGTCAGGTCAGTGGTGAGAGCCTGAGCAAAAAAAAGTACTTTATTGAAGGCAAGCAGCAACACACACAGCTCAGAGTAAGTGCTACTTACATGTATTTATTTATAGATTAAGATGACACAAAGTATTTTTTTCAGAATACATTTTAATGGGAAAAACTGAAAAAAATACTTTTCCCCATCTCAATCTATATGTGTAAGTAGCAATTACTCTGTCGTGTGTGTTTTGCTGCATGACTTCAATCCAGCACATGTTTTGTTCAGGAGCAGTACCCCCACTCCCTCTTTTAACCACTCCCACCTGACCTGACTTTTTTCCCACAAAAAGTGTCTAAATTGCACACACCATTCCAATTACAGCAAAACTACACACAGCAGAAGAGTGTATGCTAATAAGACACTTGATTGACAGCTGTGGGGATGGTATGGAGAAAACCGTTGGAGCTGTGGGGATGGGATTGAGAAAACCGGGGGAGCTGTGGGGATGGGATGGAGAAAACCGGGGGAGCTGTGGGGATGGGATGGAGAGAACTGGGGGAGCTGTGGGATGGGATGGAGAGAACTGGGGGAGCTGTGGGGATGGGATGGAGAGAACTGGGGGAGCTGTGGGGGATGGGATGAGAGAACTGGGGGGAGTTGTGGGGGATGGGATAGAGAGAACTGGGGGAGTTGTGGGATGGGGGATAAGAGATGGAGGGAGGTGTGGGGATAGGAGTAGACAGAACTGGGGGAGTGTGGGGGATAGGATGGGATAACTGGGGAGCGTGTGTAGATGGGAGATCGGGATAGGAGAGAGAACTGGGGGAGTGTGGTGGGATAGGGAAAACTGGGGGAGTGGGTGGAATGGGATGAGAGCAACTGGGGGAGTTGTGGGGATGGGATGGGAAACGGAGTTGGGAGATGAGAGGGGGGAGTTATGGGGATGGATAGGAGATGGGGGAGTGGGTGGAGGGATGGAGAGAACTGGGGGAGTTGTGGGGATGGGATAGAGAGAATGGGGGAGTTGTGGGGATGGGATGGAGAGAACTGGGGAGTTGTGGGGATGGGATAGACAAAATGGGGGAGATGTGGGGATGGGATGGAGAGAACTGGGGGAGCTGTGGGGATGGGATGGAGAGAACTGGGGGAGTTGTGGGGATGGGATGAAGGAACTGGGGGGTGTGGGGATGGGATGGAGAGAACTGGGGGAGCTGTGGGGATGGGATGGAGAGAACTGGGGGAGCTGTGGGGATGGGATGGAGAGAACTGGGGGAGTTGTGGGGATGGGATAAGGAGAACTGGGGGAGTTGTGGGATGGGATGGAGAGAATGGGGAGTGTGGGGGGATGGGGATAGAGGAAACGGGGGAGTGTGGGGATGGGATGAGAGAGCGAGAACTGGGGGGAGTTGTGGGGATGGGATAGACAGAACTGGGGGAGATGTGGGATGGGATGGAGAGAACTGGGGGGAGATGTGGGGATGGGAAGAGAGAACTGGGGGGAGTTTGTGGGGATGGGATGGAGAGAACTGGGGGAGTTGTGGGGATGGGATGGAGAGAAACTGGGGGAGCTGTGGGGATGGGATGGAGAGAACTGGGGGTTGTGGGGGGGATGGCAAGGACTGGGGGAGATGTGGGGATGGGATGGAGAGAGAACTGGGGGAGTTGTGGGGATGGGATGGAGAGAACTGGGGGTTGTGGGGATGGGATAAGGAGACTGGGGAAGCTGTGGGGATGGGATGTAGAGAACTGGGGGAGTTGTGGGGATGGGATGGAGAGCAACTGGGGGAGCTGTGGGGATGGGGATGTAGAGAACTGGGGGAGTGGTGGGGATGGGATGGAGAGAACTGGGGGAGTTGTGGGGATGGGATAGACAGAACTGGGGGAGATGTGGGGATGGAGATGGCGAGAACTGGGGTGAGCGTGGGGATGGGGAGGATGGAAGAGAACTGGTGGCCCGAGATGTGGGGATGGGGAGACAAGAGAGTGGGGGGAGATGTGGGGGATGGGATGGAGGAGAAAACTGGGGGAGAGAATGGGGGGTGTGGGATGGAGAGAACTGGGGGAGTGTGGGATGGGATGGAGAGAAGGGGGGGAGTTGTGGGGATGGGATAAGGAGAACTGGGGGAGCTGTGGGGATGGGATGTAGAGAACTGGGGATTTGGGGATGATAGGATGCAAGGACTGGGGGAGCTGTGGGGATAGGATGTAGAGAACTGGGGGAGTAGTGGGGATAGGATGGCGAGAACTGGGGGAGCTGTGGGGATGGGATGAAGAGAACTGGGAAGCTGACGGGATAGGATGGAGAGAACTGGGGGAGCTGTGGGGATGGGGAGAACTGGGGGAGCTGTGGGAATGGGATAGAGAGAACTGGGGGAGCTGTGGGGATGGGATGGAGAGAACTGGGGGAGTTATGGGGATGGGGGTAAGGGGAACTGGGGGAGTTGTGTGGATGGGATGGAGAGAACTGGGGGGAGTTGTGGGGATGGGATAGAGAGAACTGGGGGAGTTGTGGGATGGATGGAGAGAACTGGGGGAGTTGTGGGGATGGGATAAGGAGAACTGGGGGAGATGTGGGGATGGGATGGAGAGAACTGGGGAGCTGTGGGGATGGGATGGAGAGAACTGGGGGAGCTGTGGGATGGGATAGGGAGAACTGGGGGAGTTGGGGGGATGGGATGGAGAGAACTGGGGGAGTTGTGGGGATGGGATGGAGAGAACTGGGGGAGTTGTGGGGATGGGATGGAGAGAACTGGGGAGTTATGGGGATGGATAAGGAGAAAATGGGGGAGTGTGTGGATGGGATGGAGAGAATGGGGAGTTGTGGGGGATGGGATAGAGGGAACTGGGGAGTGTGGGGATGGGATGGACGAGAACTGGGGGAGTTGTGGGGATGGGATAGACGAAAATGGGGGAGATGTGGGGATGGGATGGAGAGAAGTGGGGGAGCTGTGGGGATGGGATAAGGAGAAAACTGGGGGAGTTGTGGGGATGGGATGGAGAGAACCTGGGGGAGTTGTGCGGGATGGGATGGAGAGAACTGGGGGAGTGGGGGATGGGATGAGAGAAACTGGGGAGTTGTGGGGATGGGATGAAACGAGAACTGGGGGAGACTGGGGGATGGGATGGAGAGAGAACTGGGGGAGTGTGGGGGATGGGAGGAGAGAACTGGGGGAGTTGTGGGGATGGGATAAGGAGGGAATGGGGAGCTTGTGGGGTGGGAGTAGAGAACTGGGGAGTTGTGGGGATGGGAGGAGAGAATGGGGAATAAGTGGGGATGGGATGAGAGAAACCTTGGGGGAGATGTGGGGATGGGATGGAGAGAACTGGGGGAGTGTGGGGATGTGGATAGACAGAACTGGGGGAGATGTGGGGATGGGATGGCGAGAACTGGGGGAGCTGTGGGATGGGATGGAGAGAACTGGGGGAGTGTGGGGATGGGATAGACAGAACTGGGGGGAGATGTGGGGATGGGATGGAGAGAACGGGGGGAGATTGTGGGGTGGATGGAGAGAACTGGGGGAGTGTGGGGATGGGATGGAGAGAACTGGGGGAGTTGTGGGATGGGATAAGGAGAACTGGGGGAGCTGTGGGGATGGGATGGAGAGAACTGGGGGGTTGTGGGGGGATAGGATGGCAAGGACTGGGGGAGCTGTGGGGATGGGATGGAGAGAACTGGGGGAAGCGTGGGGGAAGGGGATGGGTAAGGAGACTGGGGAGCGTGTGGGGAGGGATGGGATGGAGAGAACGGGGGAGTTGTGGGGATGGGATGGAGAGAACTGGGAATGACGGATAGGATGGAGAGAATGGGGGAGGTGGGATGGGATGGAGAGAAGTGGGGGAGCTGTGGGGATGGGATGGAGAGAACTGGGGGATGCGTGGGGATGGGATGAGAGAACGGGGAGAGTGGGGTGGGATGGCGAGAAGTGGGGAGGGATGTGGGGATGGGATGGAGAGAACTGGGGAGATGGGGGGATGGTGGAGAGACCCCCAATCGGGGGGACGTTGATGAATGTGCCCGGTGCCCCCCTTGATGCCTGCATTCCTTTGCGCCGCGCTTGCAATCCCTCCTGTTCATGCTCCTGCCGTGGGGGATGGGGATGGAGAGAACTCGGGGAGATGTGGGGATGGGGATGGAGAGAAGGGGGGAGCTGTGGGGATGGGATGGAGAGAACTGGGGGAGATGTGGGGATGGGATGGAGAGACCTGGGGGTGGAAACAAAGGGGGCCAGAGGGGAAAGAGAGGAATTGGAAGGGAGGTGGAGAAATAAATCAAAAGAAGTGGGTAAAATGAAAGTGACCAGTGCTGAAAGGAGAAATTACAAGTCCAGAAATGAAAAGGAAAGGAATAAAGTAGAAGATGAAAGAGGAATATTCAACAGAAAGGGATCTTAAAAAAAATAAACCAAATGACAGAATGTAAGAGTTAGAATGAAAGGGCAGAGAAACCACCATGAATGTGACAGGAAACAGGACATGGTAAAGCCATTTAGATCATGAAAATGACACTTCTACACTGTGTAGCTTTATTACACAGTAGAGCACAAGCAGCCAATGGCTGTGTTTTCCAAGCCCCAGTTACAGATTTCTATAGATTTAATCTATATAGATTTAGATTATTACATCAGACCATGGTTTATCCTAATGCCCAGAGCTCTATCTATATTCCTTCTAGATAAGTCATACACAGGGAGATAATTGACTGCCCCATCCAATATTTTGGTAGGCCATTTTAAAATAATGGCTATAATAGACAACCTAAACAATTGCTCCCGACCAAGAACAATAGGTCGATTCAAATGATTGGACATGTCAGAAAATCACAGGCAAATGCCATTTAGCAGGCTGCACATTTAGTCAGGTTGGGTACCAACAGCTTTTATTTCTGATTGGCTTATTGATAGCCCTTGATTTTAAAGGGCATGTCCATCCCCAAAACTAAAATTTCACCCACGACTGGCCCCACTGCTTAGTTGAAAAAATCCTTACCTTCCTCCTCTGCTTCTTATGGTTCTCCTGCAGTTCCTGTTCAAAGTCCAGGAAAGTGAAAGTAGGAGCTGTTTTGAACCTTTATGAAACGTTTCTGCCTTCTCCATGTCCTCTGAGAGGACAGTGGCATGTTCAGGGGAGCCCTTTCCCCAATCCCCCCCCTTCCCCTCCCTCCCACCATCCAGATCCCTCCCTGGCTTTTATATATAATGTAGGGTATCTCTTCCCATCCCAACCGCTATGTTAGATTATTAAAAAAATGAATCCAAACTCTACTTATAGCTCTTCCCTCCAGCAGCATTCGCTATTGCTGGCAGCCGCGGCTGTGATTGGCTAGTTTCGGCAAGCAGTGAGCCGGATCAGAACGCCACTGGAGCGAGGGGCTGTAAGTAGCGTTGGGATTCTTTTTTTAGAAATCTTATATACCGGTCGGCAGTGGGCAGGGATGCCCTACATTTTATTAAAAAAAATATATAGAGAGTGGAGATGCCCTTTAATCTGATTTTTTTAAAACTAACTTTCCAACCCCAAACAAAATAAATAAGCATTAATTATTACATTTAAAGTAATTAACCTTCTAATTAATGCCTCAAAAATGCAACATCCTTAGAAATAGGGTCTACACAGCCTTAATATGAAAATAAATTAAAGAGTTAGAAAAAGCCACAAACCTCCTCATCAGCCTTCTCCATAGAAATGATATCCGCCTTCATCTCCTCACAGCTGTTGCTACTGGCTGTCCAGTTGCTCCTTTCCTCAGAAAAGTAATAGCATCGCTGTTGAAACCCAGTCCAATTTAAAGGGCAAAGCTGGCATTCGCTAACTTGAGGAGGGAAAGAGGGATTTATGAATAGGGGCAAATACAAATGTACTTTCCCTCAAAGTGTTATCTGGAAGAGAAAACTGAACTGAAAGATGTTTTGTGATGTTCAAAGTCTCATGAAATCTTTAGTCCACAATAGATTTATTCCACACCAGCTTTAGGAAACGTACGGCCTGACATTCCCGTGAAGTTTGGACATCAGTCTGGCCCTATTATTTTGTTTTCAACATTTAAATGAATGGACCAGGACAGGGAACACAGCAGGAATGTCAGGGCATGTCCAGCCCAAAAATGTACAGCCCCCCTCCCCCACAACCTGAAGCCATAATACTCACAGTGCCCTTAAGTGTTTCTATACAAACTTATTCATACCAATGCCTACTGTCTCCCCTTACCTACTCTGAGCACAGCAAAATCTCTGAGAGCTTTTGTGCATGCTCAGAGGAGGATTCTCATGGTAGACCCTATAGTCATTGGTCATAACATCAAGAATTTGGTTAAATTGCAGCCATTTTGTTTGTTCCTACAATTCAATTGGAATTAGTTAATGAACAAGGCCAGTCCGTCCATATAAAAAAGACAAGTGTATTGTTAGAAGTTTAGCTAGGATATGTATTCACATACCTTCAGAAGGCTTTACACTTTGATTGCAATCATTCCCTGTTACATTATTAAGTGGATTTTTGCACAGAAAACATATAGTAACACAGTAAAATTTGTGAAAATCCTTTTACAAGTCTTAAAAAAAGATCCGTTTATTCAGCGCATACAGAGATGACCAAAGGAGCCGTGTTAACGTCTGTAGACTCCATTGCTCAGTAAGCAGAGAGTCACAGATACACATTGCACTTGGGGTCCCTGTTGGCTACAAGTCAGGCCTTGCGCTATCACGTCATTCAATCTGTATATTACCATTTACCACCTATTATAGTATTTCCCTTACCTGAGTTACACAGATTATCAAGAAGTTGTAAAGCGAGTTCCGCTTGTTTTGATGTTGACGTTGATAGATACTGGGGGGATCCACATGCCTTAGTAACGTTACATGGAACCTGCCAAACTGACAGAAAACCATAGACTGGATAAAACAAAATGGAAGCCTACAGAGCAGATGCAAATAAAAGGAATTTGGCTGTTGGGTTTTTATATTCTGATCTATTTATTATCACCTATAATTCACAATTTTCCATGAAAACGTGGATGATAGAGGATGGATGGATAGATAGATAGATAGATAGATAGATAGATGATAGATAGATAGATAGATAGATAGATAGATAGATAGATAGATAGATAGATAGATAGATAGATAGAGAGATGATAGATAGATAGATAGATAGATAATAGTTTGATAGATAGGTAGATAGATAGGTAAATGATTGATAGATAGATAGATAGATAGATAGATAGATAGATAGACAGACAGACAGATTGATAGATAGATAGATGATAGAAAGATAGATAGATAGATAGATAGATAGATGATAGAAAGATAGATAGATATATGATAGATAGATAGATAGATAGATAGATGATAGATAGATAGATAGATTGATAGATAGATAGATAGATATATAGATAGATAGATAGATAGATAGATAGACAGATAGATTGATAGATAGATAGATGATAGAAAGATAGATAGATAGATAGATAGATATATGATAGATAGATAGATGATAGATAGATAGATAGATAGATAGATAGATAGATAGATGATTGATAGATAGATAGATAGATAGATAGATAGACAGACAGACAGACAGACAGATAGATTGATAGATAGATGATAGAAAGATAGATAGATAGATAGATAGATGATAGAAATATAGATAGATATATAATAGATAGTTAGATAGATGATAGATAGATAGATAGATAGATAGATAGATAGATAGATAGATATATGAATAGACTGATAGATAGATAGATGATAGATAGATAGATAGATGATAGAAAGATAGATAGATGACAGATAGATAGATAGATAGATAGATAGATAGACAGACAGATAGATAGCTAATAGAAGATAGAAAATAGATGATAGATAGATAGATAGATAGATAGATAGATAGATAATAGATATAGATAGATAGATAGATAGATAGATAGATAGATAGATAGATAGATAGATAGATAGATAGATAGATAGATAATAGATAGATAGATAGATAGATAGATAGATAGATAATATAGATGATAGATAGATAGATAGATAGATAGATAGATAGATAGATAGATAGATAGATAGATAGATAGATAGATAGATAGATAGATAGATAGATAGTGGATAAGATATAAAGATAGATTTAATTTACCTAAAAAAATTATAGCAGTGGCTTCTGCCAGTTTTGCCAGGCTTAGCAACGCCAGTAAACCAGCAAATAGTGCCCTCGGTGGAACTAAAGAGAAAGGGCATAAAAATATCATTAGCAAAATTAGTAGTAGCAATAAATAGTAGATTTGTAATTAGTTATTAGTAAAATATTAGTAATTAGTAAAGTGTTAGTAATTGTTGGGATTAGTAACAATTAGTCATTGTAGTAATTAATAATGGATTTGTAATTGCAGTAATTAATAATGGATTGGTAATTGTATTGATTAGTAATGGATTAGTAATTGTAGTAATTAATAGTGGATTAGTAATTGCAGTAATTAATAATGGATTAGTAATTGTATTAATTAATAAAGTATTAGTAATTGTACTAATAAGCAAAGAATGAGTAATTGCAATAATTAGTAAATTATTAGTAATTGTAGTGATTTGTAAAGTATTAGTAATTGTAGTAATAATAGCAAGTAGTAAATGTAGTAATTAGCAAATTAATAGTAACATTAATTGTATTAATTAGGAAATTATTAGTAATAACAGTATTACTAATTGTAAAGTACTATTAAGTACTAATAAGTATTAGTTCTTGCAGTATTTAGTAAAGTATTAGTGCTTGTAGTAATTAGTAAAGTATTAGCAGTTGTAGTAAAGAGAAAAGTATTAGTAATTTGTAAATTATTAAATATCGTACATTTTTAGTGGTTATGGTAATTAGTACTGTGTTTCTAATTTGTGCTCTTACAAATATTTCACATGATATTTTATTTAGTAACTTCACTTCTGACTTAATAAGAGCGACACATGGATTTTATCTTTTTTCTGAACACTTGCAGGGAGATTCAATAAAGGTTCTTATTGGTAAAAATGGTGCTGATTTTGCCCCAACCAATCAGATCTTATTTAACATTTGAAAGCTAAACTCTGATTGGTTGGGGCAAAATTAGCACCATTTTTAACAATAAGAACTCTTATTAAATAACCCTGTTAGTATTTTCTTAATTATTTGTCTTTCATGGGATTCTGGGAAATGTAGGCAACACCTGAACTGATAACTAACCAATCAGCTGTAGACATCAAGCATTCTATCAGATATTACAAAGTCAGACATCTCTGCACAGTCTATTTAGTTTGCTTTTATCACTACATTGGTATTTCTGGGTAAATAAGACAACTAACCACACGTGGACACAGACCGACCACAGGAAATCAGAAATAATAAACTTCATGCACTAAGGAAGGACAATCTGTATACAGCAAATACCCTGAGAACTGTACTGTGTAGTGGCATTGACCTTTCTATTTGTAGTTGGATTGAGAACTGGATAAAGGATAGATTATGAAGAGATTGTTAATGGAACATATTCTAGTTGGACCAGTGTTGTTAGTGAAGTTCCTCAGGGTCTGTCCTGAGTCCAGTAGACATGGTGGCTCGGTGGTTAGCATTGATCCCTTGCAGTGATGAGGCCCTCAGTTCGATTCCACCCTTGGACACATCTGCAAGGAGTTTGTGTGTTCTCCCTGTGCTTGCATCTGTTTCCTCCGGGCACTCCGGTTTTCCCCACAATCATAAAGACATAGGTTGTATGTGTCAAATCAATGTGCTTAGATTGTAAGCTCTTCGGGCAGGGCCTATTTGAATGTATCCATGTAATTGTAAAGCGTTACGGAAGATGTTGGCGCTATATAAATCCACAATAATAATAATATTTATAAATGACCTCATGTTGGGAGTGGTATGATCTCTGTGCTTGCGGATGATTCTATATTGTGCAGGATAATAGGCTCGGGGTAGGATGTCTGCGCCTTACAAACTAAAGTATAAATACAGTATAAAATAAATTTGGCACTTGGTCTAAATGTTTGTGCTAGGGGCGATCGGGGGGAGCATTTAAGTGCCCCCCTAGCCCCCTCGATCCCCCATTGGATTTGGACAAAGTTTGAAGAAGTTTGGGTCTGTGCAGTAAGGGAGACCCTGGTGATGTCATAGGATTTCCTGCTTCACCGGGGTCTTCCCTTAGGCTTCACCCTGTATACCCCTGGTGGTCTAGATGGGGTACTGCACTGCAATCTTAATTCAAATCGCAGTGTAGTGTGTGACAGCTTACTATAGTATTTGTGAATAGAACTCAGAGTTCCATTCATAAATAGGATTTTTGCTTTTTTGACCTTTGCTACTTCGGGAGGGCAGAGATCAATATTAGGTCATTAGTTCTGATGACCTAAAGTTTGTTATCATTCCCTAAGATGACCTAATGATCACATACAAAAAATTCTTAAAGTGATACGCCCACCCTTTTTTTTGTTTTCAACAATAAATCTAATTAGCAAAAAAAACAAATTCTCCAAGCTGCCCAATGTCCCCATATCTGTGAAGGAAACACAGATTATTATTCCTCCGATTTCAAGGAAAACAAAGCCTATTATTAGAAAATTTTACAGAGATACCAAAAAGAGACCAAATTGAATTTTTAGGATCAGTAAAGTGTGCAAAAACTTGTGCGTCTCTCAGTACCAACTGGTTTTCAACTGGTTGGAGCAACCAGCATTAGAATCAAAACTTTTCCGTCTATGGATTATTGAAAGGTGTGCATGACCACTTTCTTGTTAGGTATGTAGCTGAAGGTGTGTAGATTCCAAAACTATATAGTCTGTGTATTTCCAAGTTTCGAAGCTGTTTCCTTTGAAAAAAGGGTAGGCTGTTCAAATTACAGATCACTTTGAATTACCATTTACTGTCTTTTGATTACTGTTAAATATAAGGATATTAGAAGTCACCTCTGAGTCCTGTTTCCTTTATAAAATTCCTTTTTTATGGTCATGATACTCTGGTGATTTCTAATATCCTTATAATGAATAGTAGGGGATACATTATCCCTTATAATACATGAGTGATACCCAGAGTTCCCTGTCATGTATAACTCAGTCTGTGTCCTTGTACATTTATATAGACACAGAACTCCTCAGTGACTTCTAATATCCTTATAATTTACAGTAGGGAATACATTATCTCTTATAATACATGAGTGATACCCAGAGTTCCCTGTCCTGTATAACTCAGTCTGTGTCCATGTACATTTCTATGGACACAGAACTCCTCAGTGACTTCTAATATCCTTATAATTTACAGTAGGGGTTACATTATCTCTTATTATACATGAGTGATACCCAGAGTTCCCTGACCTATATAACCCAGCCTGTGTCCTTGTACCTTTATATGGACACAAAACACCTCAGTGACTTCCAATATCCTTATTATTTACAGTAGGGTATACATTATCCCTTATAATACATGAGGGGTACCAAGAGTTCCCTGCATTGCTCAGTCTGTGTCCTTGTACCTTTATATAGACACAGAACTCCTCAGTGACATCTAACATTCTTATAATTTACAGTAGGGGATATATTATTCACTATATAATTCACAGGATATTCATAGGTGCGTATTATAAATTGGATAATTTGCCCTATTGTAAAATGTAAAAATAAGTCACCAAGGAGTTGTAGACTATACAACTCAATTTAGAAGGATATTCAGGGTTATTCAATAAAAGTTCTTATCGTTTAAAATAGTGCTAATTTTTCCCCAACCAATCAGATTTTATTTAACATTTGAAAGCTAACATCTGATTGGTTGGGGCAAAATTAGCACTATTTTTAACAATAAGAACTTTTATTGAATTCTGGCTATTATATATGTTTATACACACAGTGGGGGAGATGCAGTAATTGGTGTAGGATTAAATGCATGCTACACAATGTATTATTTATAGTTAACGTGTGTTTTACTCCTAACTAGCATTGACTGCAACGTTTATATAAACCACACCAGGCCCAATGCAATATATAAAACCCTAATTGCATAGTAGCACGAAACGTAACGGGTCTTGAAGGGAAACAATACCGCCATGCAGTAAATTTCGCACTGCATCGTGGGATGTCGGCCAGAGATGTCCATCTCCATCAGTGTATATAAAGGTCCAAGACTAAGGACCAAAATGTTATTTATATAGATGAATTTCTGGTAGCACTAAGATACCTTATACAGCAAGGGGAAATGCCATTGTACAGAGACCTAAGGGGCCGATACAATAATAGATACAAAAATGTTCCTGTGCTATTGCCATGCAGCAACCAATGAAGTGTAAGATTTTTATTGGGTTTCTTCAGTTAACATCTGATTGGTTGATGTAGATTAATTACACAGGCAAACTTTAATACCTAATTGCATCATGTATAGTAATTTTTTATATGAATTAACGTCCACAAACTATTGAGTATATGAGGCCACCTACCTTTGTTTTTCTTTTGCATGTTCATTTCTTTTTAATGGACGTACGGAACAGGACAGTGTTGGTTTGGAACTCGGCGCCAGCCAGGGGTCTTGTCTGGTGTTTTTACACCTGAATTACAGAAATAAATAGAAAACCAGACAGTTTAACACAAGGTCAATATTCGGTAGGTCCTACCTAGGAACGGACACGTACACTAAAGCAGAAATAATAATCTGTCACCTTTATCTGTACATCATGGAAATCAGCTCGTCTACAACAGGAAATCAGCCCGTGTTGTGGTCACAGTATAGAAGTGTGAAAGTTGCATGTTCATAGGGCGAAATCTCATTTCCTGACTCTTTTTTTAACAGAACAATTATACATTGTAATATATTTCTACAGTAAGTTGCATTTATGTACATGTAAGAAGTATATTCTCTAAGAAGGTCTCCATGTTGTTGCCAGTACAACTCCCAGCCTATTTAGTCTTCAAAGTGCCTTGTGAGCATGTGCACCTATTGCCACGCCCCCTTACCCCACTAATATCTGTCTCCATGCACATCAAAATATCCCAGTTATGACTTTGAAGTCTGCTTGTTACCCTGCAGTTTATTTTCCAGCCAGCAGTTTGTAGTGGTAGCTCAGCAGTCTAATGCAAATGTTTTAGAAACACACAGCACAGAGGTTTAAATCCATAGGAAAAGATGGATTTTGGTTTATGTACCAAGAGGTGAAAACGTTTGCCTGAGTTCTTTCTCTGCAACCAATCAGATGTTGGTTTTGTTTTACCCCCCCCCCCCCCCCCCCCTACCTAAAAGGTGGCCATACATATGAACGATAATAGGTAAATCCCATTGAGGGGCTTTTTCCGACCTATCGGTGTGCTGACGAATGACTGTAGTCGGCACTCCGATCGATCAGGAATGCCGCAATTTTTTTCTACAGAGCATCATTTATGCCCCAACGTGTAATAATTACCAAAGTTTTGGCCGTAGAATACCATGTGGTATACCAGAATGGTATTCTATAGGGATCGTAAATTTACGATTGTAGATTTATGAATCGGTTTAATGATTGGTTTACCTTCTAAACTTGCCTTACTTTCTTCCTCTCTGCTGACTGTCCTGTTCTTATTCTGGGGGACTTCAAATGTCACATTGATAACTCCTCCCTCTCCTGGCCCTCTCACTTCCTACAATTAACCTCCTCGTTCGATCTTCAGCAATGGACTAATGCTAGTACTCACAAGGATGGCCACTTCCTGGACCTAGTGTTCACTAAAAACCTCTCAGTCTTGTCTTTTCAATCTAACCCCTTTCAGCTTTCAGATCATCATCTTAATATGTTTCAGGCTCAACACCTCTTCCTCCTGTCCCTCCATCTTGTGCGTCTGTCCGTAACACATAGATCTCCCGACACTCGTCTCATCCCTGTCCTCTAGTCTCTCCTCCCTTTTGACAGTTGATGATCCTGACTCGCTTGCTAATTCCTATAATTCTATCCAGGGGTGTTCCTAGGGTTTTTGATACCTGAAACAACTTTTAAATGCCACCTATCAGTAGACGGGTGGCGGCACGTGAAGCGGGCATGACTTCATTAGGGAACATAGGCGTGGCTTGTGGAGGTGGGTATGGTGGGCTGACTAACACTGACTGGAGGGCTGACTTAACACTAACTAGTGGACTGGTGCTAAAATGCAGTATTGCAAGAACGAAGATTTTTTTTAACTGCTGCCTTTTAAGTGTTCTGCAGGGGTGCGCCCTGAGCAAATGTTTCAGTTTCCTTCATGGTAGGGGCACCCCTGATTCGATCCTGACTAACACAATAGACTCTTTAGCCCCCTTGCATTCCCGCAGTCGAGGAACCTCTAATCCTCGTCCATGGCTCAACCCCATTTTATACGCAGCACATGTGCTGCTGAACGTGCATTGAGAAAGTCCGGTACAAAGGCTGACTTTCTCCATTACAAGTTCATGCTGCAATGTCTCGGCTCTGGGCTCCTGCTGGCAAAACAGAACTATTACCAGAAACTTATAAATAACAACAAATCGAACTCACGTCGCCTGTTCTTCATCTTCAGCTCCCTTCTGTGCCCCTCGCCCCGCTGACCCTCTCCTTTCTCTGCACTCTCCCCAGGACTTTGCCCATTACTTTCAGCATAAAGTGGAGTCTATCCGTGTGCAGATCTCTGGTCCTAGGGACGACTCTCAGATTATGTTGCCCTCTCCTCCCTCGGCTATTCTTGGATCTTTTGCTCCTGTGACCCATTCAGAAGTCTCTCGCCTGCTTCTATCATGTCCACACATGACCTGTCCTCTCGATCCCATGCCCTCTGTATTACTGAAGCACTGTAATCATGTGCTTACCCCCATACTCACCCACATATTCAATGCCTCCCTTACATCTGGAATTTTCCCTTCCGTCTTTAAGCATTAAGCCCATGTTAAGCCCATACTAAAAAAGCCCTCGCTGGACCCCTCTTGTTAATTACCACCCAGTCTTTCTCCCAGCCTCTAAACTGCTAGAACGATTAGTCTTCTCCCATATCACTAACGACCTTCATGCTCATAATCTATTGGATCCTTTGCAATCTGGATTCCGTCCTGCGCATTCCACTGAGACGGCTCTGTGTAAGGTTATAAATGATCTGCAGGTTATAAAGGCCAATGGTCACTTTTCTATTGTTATCCTCCTTGACCTCTCCTCTACTTTCCACACAGTCGATCATTCCCTCCTAATGCAGATACTTCACTCTTTGGGCATTCGGAATGAAGTGGCATCCTGGTTTCTATCCTATCTCTCTGACAGAACTTCCTCTGTATCTTATGCTAGAAATACCTCTTCTCCGGTTCCTCTTGGTGTGGGGGTCCCGCAGGGGTCTGTTCTTGGACCTTTATTGTTCTCCCTCTACACTATTTCCTTGGGAGATGTTATTGCCTCTTTTAGCTTCAAATATCATTTATATGCAGACGATACACAAATCCACTTGTCCACCCCTACGCTAACTCCTGACATCATATCCCGTGTCTCCTACTACCTCAAATTAACTCTTTCTAAAACTGAACTGATCATTTTTCCACCTAAACCTGGTCCTGTCCCATCTTTCTCGACCTCTGTTGACAATACCCCCATTTTCCCTATCCAATCGGCACGCTGCCTAGCTGTAATTATTGACTCCTCTCTCTCCTTTTCTAACCACATTAACTATGTTGCGAAAACCTGGCGCTTCTTCCTTCGCAATATAGCCAAAATCCGTAGGTTCCTTTCTCTCCCGACCACCGCTATGCTTATGCATGCTCTCATCCTATCGCACCTGGACTATTGCAACCTACTTCTTACTTGTCTTCCTGCTTCCCACCTTTCTCCCCTTCAGTCTATACTTAACTCTGCCACACGTATTGTTTAGCTCTCTAATAAACCAGATCCAAAATCTCCTCTGTACCGGACAACAACCTAGCTCCCCGTTAAACAGCGAATTACATATAAATCCATCTCCCAACATTTAAATCCCTTCTTTCTGCTGCTCCTCCTTATATTTCCTCTCTAGTCTCCCCATGTCTATATGATCTACCCTTACATCCTACCTATCCGGTAACCAGCGCAGTATATGGTATCTATATATCTATATATGATAAATCTACCCGTACATCCTACCTATCAGGTAACCAGCACAGTATATGATATCTATATATCTATATATGATAAATCTACCCTTACATCCTACCTATCCGATAACCAGCACAGTATATGGTATCTATATATCTATATATGATAAATCTACCCTTACATCCTACCTATCCGGTAACCAGCACAGTATATGGTATCTATATATCTCATTTTAATTGTTTTTGATGTGCACAGCACTTTAGTTCTCCTTTAAGCCCATTTCCCCCAAATCCCATTGACTGTCACAGAATGTTATTTTGTTATGTCACAAGTCATAACATGTTAGTAGATGTCACCATGTTGGGGCCAATAACTTAACGGTATTTTTTTTTAATTAAATGTCATTCTATTACACATCATATCACCATGTCACAACATATTACAGCGTATCCGAGACTGTCACTGTCCATTACTGTATGTTCTACCCTGTCAAAATACAATATCATCTGTCACACGATTGGTACCAATGTGTCCAAATAGACCAATCGCCCTAGAAGAAACGAGGAGGGTTTGAATTAAAATAACCCATTTAAATATTGACCCTATTTTTCGGACTGACAGATTTCCAACCAATAAACAGATCCGTCCGGTGCCGGGCCCGGACCACGTGATCTGCGGAAATTTACAGACAAGTCAAATGTCATTTTTGGTTTGGACGAAAGTTTGATTACAATATTGTGGTGAGATATCAACCCATGTGTACTGGACCTTAAAGTTTAGTCTGCTTAATAAAAGATCTGATATTCGAAAATCAGTTTAAAGGACAACTCTACTCACCTTCCCCGATCCCCTTCCCTTATCACTATCTGATATACCCAGGGTGGGGACCTGAATCGCTAAGTCCTCACCCCTGAGTACAGTCTCTATCAAAGATTCCTTTGCCGCTCTGGTCTATTTCCATGTTTGCAGGCTGTCCGCGACCTGACCAATGGGAAAACACGCTTCTTGCACAGCGCATCTTCTTATTGGTCATATCGCTAATAGTCTGGAAGGGGAAGTTAGACCAGAGCAATAAAGGAATCTTTTGTATTACAGCTGATAGAGACTGTTCTCAGTGGTGAGCACCAACGCTGGGTACACACCATCCAATAATTAGGCCTGACCGACCAACGTCATTTCAGTGTATCGTTCGGGCCGAAATATTGGATGGTTTCTTCGACCGGACACTTCTTTTGGAGCGACCGTCAGTTCTTTGTCCCAGCCGACCAGCCGGAAGAGTCGAATGGCTGGTCAGGATAAAGGGTTGTAAGATGTATATATACCTATAGCAATTCAGGCCATTGTCCTGGGTACTTGTAAGGGGGAAGAGGCGGAATTTGGGACTATATTGCCCTTTAAATGTTGTATAGGGTAGTCCTTAAAAAGGAAGGTTTATTTCCCCTTGTAAACCGGCTTATTGTACTCTATCTTAGTCAGCTGGAACCTTATTAAACCTTATTTTTCGAGGTTTAATAATAATCTCACATTTATTCTGACTACTTATAGGACAGAAACTGCTGAATAAACGATGAATAAAACTTGTCTTTCAAAGGCATACAAGAGAGAGAGAGAGAGCCCACCTTGGGCAAAATTACATTTAATGGAACTGCTACTGACCAGGCACAAAACACTTGATACAAACAAAGAAAAAGATGACTAATTCACATTCCAAAGTCACACATAAACACATATATATTTATTGTATATTTATATATTCTAGTTACTTGGTAAAAAATTCTAGTTACTTGGTAATAAAATTTCTGCAGTTACTTTCTTTCCCCTCCCCTTCCCTAGCTCAGTAAACGCGGACATGCTCAGTAGGATTCACCTGGAGAGACAAGGAGGAATTCTCTAAACAGATACTTTGTTACTGTAGGGTTTTCTGTAGTGTATAGAAATTACATAGAAAGACATAGTTTTAATTTGCAGGCTCTGGAAAAAATGTGTCCTTTAATACTTTTATTCTCTTATTGCAGAATTACTTTTCTAATAGTCTACTAACATGGCTGTAAGGCGCACTCCCACAATGAATGCTTTACACCTCCCAACCAATGTTCCCTCTGATTTGCAATTGTCTTTGTGCACATACAAAATAAAACTTTGTGCTTGTATTCCGGCAGATATTTGTGTATGTACCACTTTAACCAGTGTGCACAAGCCTTAAGTGTTGTGTTGTGTGCTCCCAACATACTCCTGGTAGAGGAGTGAGACATGGGAAGGGCTTTATCCAGCCACACCCAAGGACCACTCAAGCCTCATCCAATCAGGGACAAACCTTGTCCCTTGCCTGGCATTACTAGGGGCGAATGGTACTTGCTGTAAAGGAACAGAAACATGAAATCTGGTTGGATTCTGTATTTTCTTTATTATTTTTTGTTGTTGTGATTTTTCAATCAATTCGACTTTTTAGGGCACAAACAGGAGTAGAACAAGCAAAGACATAACAGCAAAACCAACAGATCTTCTCCATACGTCCACCCGAGATGCTGCAAATGTATCCAATGTATCCTGTAAGCTCTTTATTGGATTTTTAAATCCCTCTTCTGCTCTTACCTTGGAATGAAGAGATTAGGCTCCCAGACAACCCAGTTCGTTTCACTATGCAAGGCCTGGAGGGGAGAATTTCAAAACTAATAAAAAGCAAGATTTTGCTGGTGTTAAACACATTTCTGGGTAGCACGGTGTGCGGGGAGATAGCCAAGCTTTTTATTGTGGGAGCTCCTTAAATTTAATGTCAAGTTGAGCGCGGTTCTTTAAGTTGACGCTGCAGTGCTGTAAACTCTGCTGGATAATCCTTTAAATAGGATTTAAACAATGGAACTTTATCAAGAGCGGCAATTATCTGCTTCTAACCCGGTGCACTGAGCACTGTGATCACAGAGAGGCTGATCGCCTATAAACTGACAAACGACACACGGTACTTTCTAGATTTAAATAATGAGGTACAATGGATGCGTCCCCTGGCACCTGCACTTACACTGTCTATGTGATTCATCCTACTGCTGTCCCCGTATTACCAGGTTAACTGGTGCTCTGTCTCAAATGGACCTGGAGCAGAATTTTACCCCCAGTATAGATAACACATTGCTGGATACATCCCAGGAGCTACGTAGTCAAGGCTCCTAGGTTTTCCATTGAAGTCTATAAGATTGGCTTCCTAAAATAGCTACATTGGCTTCTAGAGTTATCTGACTGGCTCCTAATGTCAGAAATAATGTATTCACCCTTGAGTTAATGTTTGTATGATGTTAATTAAAATGAAATTGCAATGCACACCAGAAACACTGAAACCACAGGCCATATTTATCACCGCGCGGTATTGCAATTTAGCGATAACACGTGTTGTCGGTAATGAACGTTCGGTCGTGGAATACCAAGCTGTAATAAACTACCGCATTGGATCGGAATTCTACGTTATGGTAGATTTATGATTGTTATCGTTAATTTATGATCGTTATCCCTTATAAATTAGTGATCTATAAACCGATTGGAAATTAACAATCGATTTAATGATTGTTAACTGATCGATAGAGGCCCGGTATAGCTAAAAAGTGATATTGCACCTTTCTGAATATGTCCCATGTGCCTAGTCTGATAAATTCATTGTCTGATCCCGGTACACATGGGATCATATTTTTGGGGAAATCACATTATTTTGGTCCATCCGATCTTGATAAAATGTTTTCTGTAAATTTTAACCGATCTGACTTTTTCGTCCGACTGGGAGAATACTAATTAGTTTATTGATTATTAAAGGGGAACTGTGGTCCAAAAATGAAAAATTGAGGTAAATTGATAGGAATTGCTCCCCTGAGAATTTTTGCAATTTATTTCCATTGTTTATTTTGAATAGTTTTGAAGATATTTACATTTTTGTGTGTGATATGGCAGCAGCATTACCATATCCCTTATCCCCTGCACTTCCTGCTTCCTGCTCTGAAACCGTCAGTCAATCTGTCCTGTGTCTCCTCCTCCTCTTTGCAGCCCCCCTGGTCCCTCCCACTCATGGACCCCATGCTCCCTCCAGTTGCAGGCCCCCTATGACCCATTATCTCACAGCCCCATGTGGCGCCCCCCACTTGTGGATTTCATGGCCCCGCCCACCCGTGGGTGCCTAAGCCCCACCCACTCACAGGTGTCTAAGCCTCACCCAATTGCGGGTGCCGTGGATTACTCAGACCCCCCCCCCCCCCACAAAACTCTGTGGGATCAGCCTTTTCAGGCAGAGTGAGAACTGTTTTCCCACAGTGAAAGAGAGGGCTGTAGATTCCCTTACCTTCTCTGTCAGGACTCACACAGCAGAGAGGAGGAGGGACTTCCTGTCTCCCTCACACACTGAGGGAGTCTGAGGCTGTGCCCGCTGGCGGCACTGTGCAGGAGAAGCCTTAGGAATGTCACATGTCAGCCTCCTACCCATTAACTTTCTGGTCAGTCATTTCTGTATATCTTGGGCTGTGAAGCACGTAGAGAGGTGGTTGATGGCTCGTTTTAAAGGTAGGAAACTGGCCTTTCATTTAAACTTAACTTGTTTGGAGACCACAGTTCCCCTTTAAGAACCCCTTAGCCCGTTCTGTGCATATAAAGTTAACACAAAAAAAAATAACTATTAAAATGAAAAGTTTTTGGGGTAGGGAGGTTTGATAATTCCTACTTCCCAACATTGTTTCTGCGAGGAGCACCACCAAGTAAACTGCTTCTGCCAGGTTTCCTCTGTGGTTCAGAACTATCTTTTGTACAGGAAGGCCCAGGGCACTGACCCGGCAGGTGAAAACTGTATGTATCCCACTTTTCATTTTAAAAAGGTAACTTTTACAGTTTAATTGTCCTTTAATTCCTTTCTCTTCTCTTTTTAAAAGCTTACCATATTCAGCCTCACTTCCCCTTCCCCATATCCTCTATAATCCACATCTAACCAATCATATAATTCCAACCGTGCTACTAGGGTGTAATCTACCTCCTGATTGGTTTCAGTGGGACACTGCATTGGGTTAAACCCTTTTGTCTACAGCCCTCGTTTCCCTTTCATTTTTCTCAGTTTCATCTTTTCCCCTTCCTTTTATTTGCTTTCTTTGCTTTTGATTTCATCCCACTCTTTCCCCTTGTTCCCTTTCTCTTTTGTCTTGTCCTCCTCCCACACTTTTGCCCTTCCCTGTCTGACTGGTTTCCTCTGGAGAAATTTCTCTTTACATTACAGATATTTAAAAATTGGTCTCCTCCCTAGAAATCTGCTAACATAAATGCAGTGTAGGAGGATATACCGTGGCATTCAGGCTAAAACATCTATAATAACAATTCATTTAAAAGCAAACGTTTACCTGCAAATTAACATTTAGCCAGAAGGTAGCCACTTCAGTGTCTCATTAGTGTTTGAAAGACAGCCTATACATGGACAGGATACAAATGGATTGTTAAAGGGCATTAAAACAAAAAAATTAGCCTGTAACCCCAAACTGCTATTTTTACCAGTTTATGCATTTTGTAACCAGATATTTAATGATCTGCTACCTCACTCTGCTCAATGAGCTTTTTATATGCTTGAGCATGTGCAGAGGAGGCAGCAGGTGAAACAGCAGTCAATCATTGGTTGTGATGTCAGTTGTCACAGCCTTGATTGACAGCATGGTGGGAGGAGCCATCTTACTCTGCCAGAATGGAGACAATAATTATCTAAATATCTAGTTAGTAATGCAGGTAATAAAGTGCAAACTATATCAGGTGGGGTTGGGGGCAGGAAAATGACCATTGACCAAAACAAAGCTGTGTACACATATTATAGATATAGGGCTGATCCCGTCGGTATCGACTGCATTGGAGCTTTATCCGTAATGTGTGTACGTCCTTAACAATCGTTATGAAATGTAACAGTGGTCTCCTTGTACTAAAGTATAGGCAGTCAGACACAATCCTTAGGTGTATGGTAGTCACAAGTGATCTCCCTATCCTTTATATATAATTTATATACGGAGAACGCGTGTGGCTGTGTGTAACCATGACAGAATCTTACAGAATGGTACTGTGTGTACCTCAACCAATCAGATTTTCCCTTTTAACTACAGTTAGAAAATGTCTAATAACATTTGATTGGTCGCTGTGGGTTAATACTACAGGCAACCGTTTTCACCACTTATTAAATAAGCCCCCCAAAAATCTTATTTGCCTGTCCAATGGGAAGATGAGTAGCTGGGATAAATCGCTTTTTAGCGATACCGCGCCTTTAACAATCGATTTAACAATCTATAATTCCAAACGGTTTAGCGATCGTTAATTTTCGGTCGTTAACGCAATTGTAGATTCACGATCCCCATAGTATATCATTGCGGTAGTTTACATTTACAGCCACGGTCTTACATTATCAATAACGCACGGTATCGCTAAATCGTTTGGATAAGGGGCTAGTTGGCTACTATGTCTGTGCAATATCCATTTGTGTCATCCATAGCCATGTCCTGTGCAGTTGCCAAGGCAGCAGAATGGCTTCAAGGAGATCATACCTCATTGTGATAGGCTTGCATGTAAACTGAGCAGAAAGAAACCACTCTCTCGGTTAAATGTCAGCCAGACAGGCTACTTTGCATGTCGGTTAACTATCAGCGAGTCTGATCACTTGGCGTCTACTAAGCAACTGGTCAGAGTCACCGGGGAATTTCTTTCTAATTCATTTCTGAGCCAAAGTCTTAGCTGATCCTCCATCCTATAAGGCGACTATTTTATGTAACTATCCCACAATTTATTTCCACGGGAAAGTCACAGAAGAGACATCAGCCTCTGAGAAATAAAGAAAAAGGGATTTTTTTTTATTATTGGCCGCATTGTATCCAGAGCCTAGCAGAATGGAACCTGCTGAGTGGTATTTATAAAGAATATTATAGTAGGGTCCATGGGGGGGGAGGGAAGATGCCATAAAACATCCCCCCCATACTCCACCTCTAGGGACTCGCACAATAATAGGGGCCTTAATCAAAGACATGAAAGTGAAAGGAGAGAGGAGAGAACTTTCCATGCATTCTCGTTCTTTATTCCTCTCGCTTAGGGTGTAATAGCGACGCTAGACTTGGCTGCTCGTGAAAAACTCATTTGTTAGAGTGGGTGCTGTATGCTGTACTGACCCCAAAGTAAGAGCCATTCATTTTGTAATTCTCAGGCTGCTTTCAAGGGCTCTTAAGCTGAGTTTTCTTTAAAACCTTAGGGGGAATAAAATGCAGTTTAAAGGGCATGTATCACAGAAAATTGAAAATTGCTTTTTTTTTTTTTTAAGAAATGAATTAATCGTCTGTTTAATCCCGGTGTTGGAAGAGGGAGAGAGTTTTGAGGCTATCAGGATTTTAATGTAGCACATTAAATGTGTTAGTGATTAGCTGGACGATCTGTTCTACTGGCACTGATTGCACTAGGCCCACTAAAGTAGGGGGGGTTCAATATGTGGATTCTCAGCTAAACTACAGATCCCAGCATGCAATCACATTTATATGCAGGGCAGCTTTAAAACGTCAAACACAAAGTACTTTACCTATAATAACATGAATGTATTGCGGCTTGGTATCAACTGGAGGGACTACTACTGGGTTTAATAATTAATAGTCAGAGTTGTAGTTCTGCAATAGCTGGTGTACCAAAGTTTGCTTTGCAGGGATGTACAGATCATTTAGGAAAAGAATGGGGTTAGAGTTGTAGTTCCATAATAGCTTGAGTACTATTACTGACTACATGTCACTTATAATGCTGAGAATTGTAGTTCTATAAAAGTGCATGTCCCCCCTTAAAAAAACGGTCACATGTATGTTACCTGACCCTGACCCCACATTGTTAGATGTATTATTAACCAGATATTTAAGGATAATTATGGTCCCCATTCTGGCTGGCCCCTCCTTCTATGTTTTCTCTGTTGCCTCCTCTGCACATGCTCAAGCGTATAAAAAGCTCATTGAGCACAGGGAGGTGATACCTTTTTCAGAATGAAAAGTTCTTACAGTTAAATATCTGGTTACAAATGCATATAACAAACTGGTAAAAATAGTTGCGGTTGCTGGTAGATAAACTGGCAACTTACAATTTTTTTTTGTTTTGAGGGGCTAAATAGTTAACAATAAATGACATCAACCGTCTTAATTTCCCCATCACTGCCCATTGGATGGGGACCAGGGTGCAGCTTATTGCCAGTGTCTGCCTAAGGGGGTTTGAGATTTTTAGCCTCGCTGGATGTTCTTTCCTTTCCTCACATACACAGCTGACGTTTGTAGAGCTGCCAGGTATCTCACACATGCATCTGGTGCTGGTGTCTCTGGGGTCGAACCTGACACTGTTTGCTATGGTATCTCAGGAACACAGTGGCCTTTAATGTTCCAGGTGAGGTTAGAGCCGGGCGCACTTTACTTGTTTGGGCCTATTTCCCCCGCTGGCTCCCGTATGTGTAGATATAAGAAATATGTTAGATGTTGCAGACAGATAAAAAATGGCCGTGTGTCTCAGCACAAAGGCAATAAACAACGAATACAAAAAAAACCCTGTTGTCTTTTTACAGGGACCCAAAAGCCCAGAGCTGTTTGCAAACCATCTGTTATTCCAGGGAAAATGCAACATGGAACAATTATTTTCTAGCTGACCCTCCCATTCAGCGGAGGAGACCAGAATCCATGAATATTCCAGCACAAACACATTGACGGCCTGACGATTGATGTCTTTCCTTTAAATGGGGTGTTAAAAAAAAAAAAAGGAAAATCTAAATATTTAGTAAAAAAGCTTGATCGCCCCCCATGATGATCATCCTGATATGAATTATCTTTCTATTTCTCTCTATGGGTATAATCGTCTTAAAGTTATTAATGAGGTTTAATTTCCACAGAAAGCCTGCAGATTCCGATTGTGATGGGGCTGATCAATGGAATGATGGATTTCTTGGGATTTTATTGAATAGGCAAAGCTGTCACTAATAATCATCCCTCCCCCATCACACTGACATGCAACTGAATTTATTTATTAGTGGTCTTGTTGGTTGAGGTCCTTTCCCAAACCATGGGGTAGAGAGATAAGAGATTTCCGAAAGGTTTTGCCGGGTAGAACAAGTTTCTTTAATTCTGGTTTCCACCAGGCAGAATGTTGGTGGGTAGCTGCCCATGATGGATTGCAACAGTAAGTTCAAATCTACCATTGGCTACACCAGGAAGGAATTTGTATGTTTTCAGCTTGTTTGTGTGGGTTGAGAATGGGTTTGTGATAGGGTTATATTGTAAGGCCTTATATACAGCTACACACAAGGCCCAAATGGGCATGGCATGGTCGAAATACTGAAATATCGTTAGTTTACGTAAATAAATATGGAAACAGATTATCTAAAGCAGGAAGAAGATTTGATTAATTTTGGGCTAAATACATTATTTACCTATAAACTATAACTTGTTTCAGTGGGATTGATTTGCATTATTGCAGCATTATAAACTTTATCTTTCTTTCCAGTAAACAAATTCCTTGGTGTCTGCCCCCTCTACTGTTTTAGGACCCTGGGCATGCTCATTGGTTTTAATCCAGAGAGAGATGTTGTATAATTGTAAAGAAATAAATACAATGTTTTAATCAACCTAAAAATACTCCCTTAAAGACCTTCAGCTTTTAGTTGGAACCCCTAAGAAGAAATAAAGTTAAATATAATAATTTATTTCTTTGCCCCTGTGCTAATGTATACAGATTTCCCATTGATTTCACAGCGCGGCTCTACCACTATACCTAACGCTATTCCCGTAAGTATCCAAAATGATTTCTCGTTGCCCAGATGTTTGGCTCGCGTTTTATTATTTTGCTGACATTAAGCAAACCAACGGGAAAGTGTCTGGTAGCATCTTCCTAGGCTGAACGATGGTATTTTCATCCAGTCCCTTGTTGGGTGAACTATCGGTCCCAGGGCTGTGCTGTTCTTTGGCGAGTTTCTGTTACTTAATGTCTTACCCAAGTGGTTTATCGCTTTCTAAACATAAAAATGGTTAATAGAAAAAATTCTACTGATCTCCAGGGCCCCATCGGATGTCACGAGGGTGTTAAAAATTACAGAGCAGGTTGGTGCACTTGTTAGCAAAAGGGTTAACTCACATACAGCCAGAGGGAAAGAGAAAGACAGTCAGACGCTGATTCCCTGTTTCTTGGGATTGGTCCATTCCTCTTATCTGATTCCTGTTGGTTATCTCTGTGACTGATGTGCGGATTGAGAGTTACTGTAAGAACACAGGAACAAAAGAAAACAATTTGTTCATAGATTTAAAAACTGACAATGTGTCCAGCGCTCATCAGATGAGATTAGACAAATTTCCTAGCAAAAAGCTCCCTGGAGTTTATACTTTGCCATAGGGTATGCGCAATTCTTTTAGAGTACAGAGATAAAACAATCATTGACTATAAATATAATATATATATATATATATAATATGTATTTCCTTCTTTCTTTTTTGTTAATGATGGCCGAGGATGTGCATTATCAGAAACAAAATCCATTGGGACAAAGGAAATATTTGCGCTTTAAACAGCATTAAAGGAGAACATTAGTGCATATAAAGTTTTTTCAAAAAAGTGGAAATGAACATTTCAACGAGGAATGTCAGCACAAAGAAAACTGCTTCTGCCAGGCTTCCCATGTGCTTCAGCACTATCTTTAATACAGGAAGGCCCAGGACACTGACCTGGCAGATGTAAACTGTGCTAGGTAGGAATAATCAATCCTTAGGTACTTCATTTTGGAAAAGTACATTTTTACAGTTTAGTTGTCCTTTAATGCTGGACCAGGTTCAGGAAATACAGTGTGTTCTGGAAACACCCAACTTTGTAAACTAAGTTCTTTTTCACTTTTCAAAGTGCAGTATGACTACATCAATCTTTCCTGCTACAGGGCAGTCAGCAAGGGGAGCAGGTCATGGCATGGCATTCCTCAGTTTGTTTATGAACACAGGATTTCCTAGCAGGTATCTCCCAAAGCAGAAAACACGGAGAAGTGGGAGTGCAATGTTTACTGTGTTACATCACTGTAGAGTATTCATACACTCCTGTATTAAGCACCTTTTCTAGGATGACCAGGACCAAATGTGTGGCCGACCATGACCAATAGCTGCTCTGCTCCAAAACTTCACAGGGTCAATGCTTCTATATCAAATCAATAGGAAACTTAGTAGCACCAAAATTAGAAGTATTAGAAAAGGCATTCTATTGCGGCACCTAGCAAATAGCTGGGTTTAAAGTGCCGAAATAGATCCCACCAATTAGCGATGCACTGAGAGTCGCTATCGGCATATAACATTGCCGGCGACTTTGCACCGGGTTGCCAATAGCGGCTGTCGCAGGATCGCCCTGTTAGTGTCTGCAAACTTAATGTAATTGCGACATGGTGGGTCCTTACTTAAGCCTCAAGCTTATTGTTTACAGACACTAAATCTGTGTCGTGTTCTCTTCCTACTTTTCAAATTCCTGGCTGCTGGGCAAGGAGCAGGGAGGAGGAGCAGAGGAGGAGCAGAGGAGGGTGGAGCACATAAATCTTCCATTGGATAGTGTGTCAAATATTTTATCAGAAACTTAGTAGCAGTTCCTAACTTCCCTATGACAAGAAAATCTAATGGCAATTTTACTGATACCATTTGTATTTGTTTACTGACATGCCCACAAAAAACTGGTCACATGTCCGTTACCTGCCCTCAACCCCAACTGATATATTATAGATGTATTATAAGCCAGATATTGAAGTATAATTATTGCCTCCATTCTGGCAGAGTAAGCTGGCTCCTCCCTCCATGCAGTCAATCATGGCTGTGACTGCTTACATCACAACCAATGATTGACAGCTGAATTCCCTGCTGCCTCCTCTGCACAAGCTCAAGCTTATAAATACTCATTGAGCAGATGGAGGTGGAGACCTTTGCCAGAACGGAAGGGAACTAATTATTATGCATTTAATAAACTGGTAAAAATAGCAGTTGGGGTTGCAGGCAGTTTTTTGTTAAAGGGGGGAAATGCCCTTTAAGCAAAACTGAACATAAATTACAAGTTGTTTCTTGTAAACATTGATTTTCCTAATAAAGCTTTTACAGAACTTAATTAGGCTTATTTAATAAGAGGTGCAAATTAACAGCACAGGTTACATTTTTGCACCTCATTAAATAAGCCTAAATGTATTTAAAGGGTTTATTTACACAGGCTCCATATATCAGCAGAAATCGGCTATAAGAAAACTGCTAATCTTCCATCATTCTGTGCTCTGGTTACTTAGAAATTCTCTTTTCAGTTGCAGGTGAAATATAAAGCCAATGTTGTGTGTACAGTGAAGATTTCCTTTTAATGCAGTATGTTTCCGGCATAGAGAAAGCAATTTTCAGAGATGGCCGTTAAGATTTATTGACGTTCTTTAGAACAGCCTTACAGCAGGAAGCAAGGAGCAGCTTCTTGTATTGCAAAACAGAAAAGAAAAGGCACAGCGAGACCCTGGCTCCTTTTTTATTGTCCGAAACAGAAACTAGATTGTTAAAGGGGAAGTTCAGTGGAAAACAATTCATGATTTCTCAATGCTGATGACTCAATTACTTATCTATATTACTAATGTATTCTACATATCGTATTCATTTTGAAAAATCACGATTTCATACCCTTTGTTATGCTTAGATCTTTAGTGAGCAGCCCTTCTTTTACCCAGGGTGCACCATTTCAGAAATTTCTACTGATTGGCTGTTGGATGGGTCACACATGCTCAGATCTCTTTGTACTTTGGAATCATGTATTAATCTACAGATATTCCCTTTTTTTTTTAAAGCATATTTATTTGTGCTGAACTTCCCCTTTAAACATTCTGTGTGATATAATTTAAGAAATTTAAGAAAATAAAGGCCTAGCCATAGTTTCTATTCAGTATGACTGATCAGAATGTCTGCCATACGCTATGAGAGGTGAATGCTACTTTCACTGCAGAGAACAAAGACGAATCAGGGTAGTGCTGTACCACCTGTTGTGATGTAGATTCTCTTAGCCACTCTGTTGGAGGAACCTGGGGACTGGAGCTCAGGACTGTATAGATGTTTCCTTTGCTGTATAATTTGTTTTATTTCTTGGAGCCGCAGTCTAGCTAATGAATTTAGAGGTACAGATAAGCCTGACGATGCTCATTCATCGCAATAGAGCATGACGTGTACTTAGGAAGCCTTTTAAGGAACTGCCAGACACGTGGGTGGCACAGATGACTTGGCACAATGTGTACACTGAACGGCATTCTCCCCCTATACCCCCCTGGGACATGGAGAAAGTTTATTTAATATGCAAATACTTCGATGACCGTGTGCATTGGTTTAGCAGAGAGGCAAATGAATAACCAACGCTCTCTGTGGTACTGGAAATTGCTTCTACAGTTAATGGTTTAGAGACCATAAACACAGCTGTCTAACTGCACCTAATTGTGCAAGGTTAAGGAGCCCCCTGCCTGCAAGCCACAACCTTCAGCTAGAATGGCAGCCAGTCTGCTCCGAGTGCCTGCGCCATAGCACACTACATCTCCCATGGGTCTGGCTGTCAGAACGCACAAACACCTGTCACCGCAGACTGACACCTCCTCGGGATGCACTTTTGTACCCACAAAACTGATTGACGTTGCCCGTTTTTGTGTGTTGCTGACGCATTGTGTCTCCTCTATATCTCCTGTCTGTTTTCTGTGTACAGTGACAAAGGGCGCACTTCATATGAGAGAGATAAAGTAGTGAGATGGAGCGTGTACCTTTCTTTATTTTATATCCCTTTCAATAAACTGTGTCTTTGTGTCATTGTGTTAAAGACGCTGTGTGTGACCCTGAGGATGTGAGGAAACCACAGTCCTGGTTATGTGATGGTGGGAGACAGATTGTCCTTCTCCTGTGGGTTTGTGTGTGTATCACTGACATACAGAGGGGGAGCCCCACTTCTGTGTGTACCACAGGAAAAGACAGAGGGACACTACACACTGGTTGTATCACACTGGTAAAATGATGGGGCCCTGTGGAATCCTCACCTGAGTGTGTAACATTGGCAGACTGATAGTTTGTTTGTGTTACACTGACAAGGTAACCGACTAACAGGGTTATTCAATAAAAGTTCTTATTAAAAATGGTGCTAATTTTGCCCCAACCAATCAGATCTCATTTAACATTTGCAAGATAACATCTGATTGGTTGGGGCAAAATTAGCACCATTTTTAATGATAAGAACTTTTATCGAATCTCCCTGTTAATCTTTTATCTTTCTGTGTGTTTGTGAGTGTTACACTAACAATTAGATGGAGCCTCTTACTGTATGTGTTACGCTGACAGTAATTGTCCCTCTCCTGTGTAACACTGATAATCTTGCACTCTCTTGTGTGTGTTACACTGAAAAATTAATAGACCCTCTGTTGTGAGTGTTACACTGACAGTCTGATTGTCCCTTCGTGTGTCGCACTGATTGTCTGGTTGATACTCCTGTGTGTGTTACAGTAAGTCCGATTGACTCTACTGTGTGTGTGTTACACTGACAATCTGACATCCGCTCTCCTGCGAGAGTGTGACACGTACAAGCAGAGAGGGATTCACTACATGAATCATGAAGGAGAGGGTTGCCAACCGGCAGGATTACGTGTCACTCTGGGCATCTCTGTCTCTTGCAGCCCCTGTCCCTGCTCCGCTGTAATTGCAGGTTCTGTGGTGCGTGAAAATTAACTTTAATTAACCTTAACTGGATGAAACACAAATTTCAGATTGAGCGGCAGCGCAGGGCTACAAATCTGCTGCATGACAGGGAGGCTGAGCCGTGCATTGGGCCTGCAGGGGCGAGCGAGCAATGGGAAGGCAGTGGCCCTTATTTCAGGAAAGGAGCCAGCCTGACCGTAGATTTTACAATGGAACATAAACTAGATTTGACCCCAGTGAGCCCCCATAAACCCGAGAGGGGGGAAGATGTCACACGTTATTATTAATGTATATTTCATTACATTTCCCATGGTGCCCAGCTCTTGAACTCTGGACCTCCCTTCCTTGCTCTATCGTCTGACGATACAGTCACTTGCTATGGTGTCAGTCACTTTCTTAATGATGTGCTTCCTTTTATAGATCTGGGACTGTCTGTTTCGGTGATAGAGCTGTCGCCTGGTGGACTACGGCAGTGTCTGTTTTTTTCCTTGTGCGTTAGCCCGGTGCCTTTCTTTATGTCTGTTCCAGCCTCTGAAAATCCCAGTGATGGAGTTTTCATGCTTAATAATTCCATTCATTAACTGCAATGTGACCTGTTACTAACAATCACTGGGCTGCTTCCTTATCCCCTTTATAGATATTACGTTCAATCACAGGCAAAATCCATTGCTCGTGGACAGGCGGCATTTCTCCCACACCGTGTTTGAGGGATCACTCGCCTTCTGGTTAAAGGGGAACTGCACACAAAATCTGCAGCATAGCAGATTCTAAAAGTGTTTACCTTGCATCAAGCCCTTGTCCCATGAAAGGAAAGCTGTGCATGCACTAGCCCCTCTCACTATACCGATGAGCGAAGGTGATGTCAGTCCTGTATCAGTTTATTATTTAAGGAGAGAAATAGTCTAGATTTTACTGTGGGGTATAAACGTATGATTGGGGTCTTTCTGGCTCCGGTTCCCACAATCCTGTGCGGTTTCCATGTCAAGGTCTGTCTCTTGGACTTGTGGTTGAAATTCCCTTGGGAGCAGTAGCTCATAGCAACCACAAAGAGTTTTGTTTTCGTTCCTTTTACTGCAGTACATTGGTTAGACATCATTGGCAATTAATAGTGATAATTTACTGCTCTGGGGTAAAGTTGCATTATCACCGTTCCTGAACCTAGCAGAATAAACTGGCGGAGTGAGGGGATCCAGGAAGGTCATGGACGGGGAGGGGGGCTAGATGGGATTTCTCTCGGAATCTGCAGAACATCATATTTGAGGGCTACACAGAAAGCCAGGCAGAGTGGCTAGAGTTCTACAACTGTCTCCTAATGTTAAATATTATGTATCTGGCGTGGTATGTTAGAGACCAGCACGGGTCCCATTTTTGATACCGCCCAACATCTTGCAGGAACAGGTCCGGGCTTGGGTTGAGCCTATCAACATCATGGACCACCCAGCCTTGCCCTCTAACAACTCAAGTCCTACCCTTTTTCAGGTCAAGGTTCAACAGTCCAGTTCATAGGGACAGGACCCACAAAATAGGGCTGTAGTGGTGGGAAACTGGAACCATCGGGTGGTGAACAACCTGCTGCCCTCTACAGTTACTGTGGAATGTAACAATAAAGTCCAGAGCACACTCCAGCACACCGCTGTTGGCTGTATGCCAGACAGGTAGGTAGGTGCAATCCCCCCAGCCCTCCACTCCAGGGGCCAAACAGTTTTCCAGCACAAGAAAGATATGGGGGAGCACACTAATCAGGTGTATCCAAAATTATTTATTGTAACAACATACACAATGTTATGGGACGCACTGTCCCTTCCTCAGGTATCTGAGGAATATGTCCCGAAACGTCATGTCCCCCATATCTTTCTTGTGCAGGAAAACTGTGGTATATAACCCTGGGCAAGGCTCTAAAAATCCTGTTACCCGCATATGATCTGCAAAACCATTGGGGTAACTTAACCTAATTGCAAGTCTGTGATGTATGCAGCTCTGTTGTAATAGTGGGAACTTGGTTGTTGAGGGGTCTCCTTGACTAGAGGTAAAAGTAATTGTAATGATTTAACAGGGAGATTCAATAAAAGTTATTTTCGTTTAAAATGGTGCTAATTTTGCCCCAACCAATCAGATATTATTTAACATCTGAAAGCTAACATCTGATTGGTTGGGGCAAAATTAGCACCATTTTTAACGACAAGAACTTTTATTGAATAACCCAGTAAGTGTCTTAGCAGGGGGATGCTCCCAGACATGGGAGGCGGTAGGGACTCCGTACAATGTATATCGTGTCTATTAGCTCTATGTGACAGATTCTAGTAAATGAACACTTGGAACAAATTGCAGAATCCGAGTTTCCCACCAATTTCAGGCCTCAGGCTAATAGGAACTGTACTGGGTGCTGGGATGTCGGATGTTGTTTTAATCCAAGAGCAGACAGAAGAGCATGAGATGGGCTAAAGTGGAAATTACACCCAGGCCTGAACGTTTCTAGTTAGCCGCTAATTTGATTAGCTTTCATGCCTTTAAGCTGTATGTCTGTGGCATGCACCTTGCATTCCCACTGCTGTCTATGTCCTTATTTATTTATAAAGGAAGAAATACATTGAGTTTGCTCGGTTTTCAAGTATGCCCTCTGGTATTGTACATGCTGATGGCCTGTGATGAGATTTCACAGTCTCCTGGGCAGACATCACACGGTGCAGCAGAGAGTGTGGGTAGGAAGGAGGAAATGAGACTGAGATCAGAGATCGAGGGAATGGTCTATAAGGGACTTTACAGTCCCTATCATAGCCGTGCATGTGTCTATGACAGTCAAGGCAAACTTACCAACAGTCCTGGATTCTGCAGGACAGTCCCAACTTTTACACTTTAGTCCAACTCCTCTTGCAATGTCCAGAGATCCATAGAAGGGGCTAAAAGCAGTTATGCTGGACATACACTACGAAGACATTATTTAGTAAATAAAGAGAGTGTTTGCCAGCCGGTAGATCTTCCAATGTTTCCACCTGGTCCATCCTTTTCCCCATTGCAAAAAGACTGGGCCAGGTGGTTTTGTCAGATGTAGGGCGAGTTTCTAGATAGTTTTATCTATATTACACATACGAACAAATTAAACCCATTTTTTCATTTTTGAAAATTCAATTGATATCTTGCCCTTTGCTCAACTTTGCTGTGGTCAGTAAGGAGCTGCCAGTTTAGATTTTGTAATGGTCCCTCTTCCTCCCAGGATGCACCACTTTCTTGGAATGTTCCTAACAGTAATTTCTACTGATTGGCTGTTGGATGGGTCACACATGCTCAGATCTCTACTGAGCAACTGAATCAACCCAGGGACTGGGTCAACGGCAAGACCATAACGGTGTCTATTAGGGGTCCTGCAAACAGGAAGTCAGTATTTCGGAAGTATTTATTTACACACAGACAAAATGCTGAATGGGCAGATTAAGATAAATGGGATGGGATAATACTCCCCCCCTAAAAAGAATATGCATTTGTGCTGAACTTCCCCTTTAATGGAATCTTGATATTCAGGAAGAAATTGTGCACATGCAGAGTAATAGAAAAAATATACTGTATGTCACGCTCTCGTGGAAAGTGTCCCTAGAGGTTTTTTGGGAATGTACAGTAAGTAACTGTGAGGAGAAGGGGGCGGGACTAACAAGATAGCTGTCAAGAGCATGGCCATAATGTCAAAATCAGAAAAAAAATAAATCGTACAGCTTATCACTATGCACAAATATAATTTTTCTTTCAATGAGTACATTCTTATTAAAAGTTGCAACTTTAATTGTCACGGCTAAGGTATTTTCCATAGACACCTAGTGGTCCAAAACAGAATTTGCCATTCCATTTTCGCCGGAGGGTATAACAAGGCAGCTCCCTAACTGTATGTATAATTTAGATATGCAAAAAAGGAATGATCTGCTTACATGAGCTCTTGCTATAACTAATGGTAATACTGTATATAATGTGCTACTATAATATTTAGATATTCATGTGAGAACAGTTTCATGTTGCTAGAAAGAAATGAGTTGAAGCCTCGATGCCGTGTTTTACGGGTCGTTAAGAGGAATAGTTTTATCTGTGCTTATTTTTCTTGCTGGTAATAAATGTTACAATGTACAATTGTTTCTATTAATTCTTTAAAACAGCAATAATAGGATTTAGAAAACATTTTATAAATGCAAATTTATATAGATCAGTGGTTTGTAGACTTTTTTCAGATCGTAGCACAAACGGCAATGCAAATACTTGTATTCTTAAAGGAGAATTATACTCGTGCAGTACTGATTTCTGGCTCCTCCCCTTCTTCTGTTACACGTGTTCTCCAATGTATATGGGAGAATTGTCAGTGACAATAACTGTGGGAGGAGTTAGAAAAAAATGGCTGTTTCTGCATGACTATATTTCTCTTTTAATGTTGGACTTAATGTTGTAATTATCCATATTTAATGAGATATAAACAAAAAAGTTACACTGGTGAAAATAGTTCCAATAGCAAAACCTTGAGGCACAACCAGGGTTGCCAGAGGACCCTATTTGGCCTTGACTGCATTAAAGGAAGTCCTAAGTCCTGGCCTGCCAACCCTGCAGCAACGCTATGCCTATTTTTTACCCATTCTTTGCCCACCCCACTCCACTTAATTCACCCATTTCGCCACTTGATCATGCCCCTCTACTGTCTCTGGCCACACCTACCTGGGCACATGATTATCCCTGATCCATGATTTCTGTGCTTTAGTACATGTCTATGGGAGTTCAGGGAAAGTGTATTACAAATGCACACGGACACATTGGTAATTTCCTGTCCACTGAGAAATTAAAATTGCAAGGAAAAGCTCATAAAAACATGTAAAACACATGGAAACTCAAGATGCATGATAAAATGGACAACACACACATAAACACATTGTGTACACATTTTTTTTTGTCATGTGTAGTGGGGACAAGGCCTTAAAATGCAATTAAACCCTAATTAATGACCATCCCCTTAAGGTACCCAGGATGAGGACCTAAATCGCTATGACAGGACTATCCAAAGGGAAGACAGGCTACTTGCAGAGCATGCCTTCCTAATGACATACTTTGGGGTTGTGGAAGGGACAGGCCAGAACTGGCTTCACGAAGCTGGCTTTAGGAGGCTTGTCCTACCGAATAAGGTAAGATGATGCGGCTCCCTCTGTCCAAGCAGTAGAATACAAGTGAGCATGCTCAAGTCATTGGCAAGGAGGAGGAGCAATGGGTGCTAGTGATGTCACTGGAATCACCACCCAACATACAGTTGTAAATAATCCTGGATGCAATATAAAAGTAGACGTGGGTTATTTTTAATAGAGGGCACTTGAATTGAGACCAGTTCCCCTTTATGCCAACCAGTGTGTGACCCTCCACTTCGCCCAACAACCTAACATGTATGGAGATGCTGCAAAATGGTGGTCACGTGTGTAAGATTTCATGATCCTTTCCTTGTTGTTCATATTGAAAGACTTGTAGTTCTGTCCCTCCCTGAGCCTTTTTATTCCATGAAAATGACTCTACCAGCTGTAAACATCTTCCCAGTGCTAAACAGATCTTTGCAAACACGGTGTGTGTTTAGCTTGTTTACTTTGGCTTTCTATGGGGAGTTTCTCTCCTGTTTGTTTCTCCTGATGTGTATAGAGAGATGGATGTTTGCAATCAAATGAGCATTAGAAACCACTGGGCTAAAGGGGCTTTTCTTTAGCACGTATCTTGTGCTAAGCATTTGCATCGATTATAGAAACAATGGGGGTCATTCACTGAGTTCTTGTTGCGTAAATTGGCCCACAAACAGCTTTCTGACAGTTCTGCACATATTTGTAAAATAAAAACCCCTATTCAATATATGCGGCAGAGCCTTTGGTGAATATGGTTTTTGGGGTAAGCGATTTTAAAATGATCAATAAGGACTCTTGGTGAATGACCCCCTAATGTATTTTACAACAGGAAAGCTCGCTCCTGCTACATTAACAGGCTCATTTACCCACAGCCACTATCGCTCTGGGAAAAACTGGCGAACGTGATTTAATGTCGCGATAAGTGGGATTTTAATGCCGGCAAATCCAGCGCTAAAAGTAGCGCAAACACGATATTGAATCTCGAGCTTCAGATGCACAGGTTTCTTTTGCGTAACCCGTGCATCTGGCGCTAATATGGAGATAAAGTTGCTCTAACTGAAAGCGAACTGTTTAGCGTGACTTTAACTCCATGTAATTGCCCAGGGACTCTGGGTAAATGAGCCTATAAATGTTTCCATTCATTTCTTGTATTTTCATATGTTTTACGTTTACAACGCAGTGAGGTCATTTTATTACATTATAACCTACCCCTGTAGTGGATTTCTACGGGAGGAACTGTAAGATTATAGCCTTATAATTTTACAGTTCCAGGAGGAGAAGGAAATCAGAAGCCACAAAGGGGTAGGCTATAATAAATAATGCACCCCCAACTGTAAATTAAAGGGATATTAGAAGTCACCTTGGAGTTCTGTGCCCTGTATAAAAGGTACTCGGCCTGTGGCCTCGTGCTTTAATATGGTCATGGTACTCCTCGGTGACTTATAATATCCTTATAATTTACAGTTGGGGGTGCATTGTCCAATATATAGTGACTCCTACTTCCCTGGGAAATTTAGGTAGCATATACAGACTGGCAAATAGGATGTATGTATTATTTTAAGCAAATGTTAAAGAATCAATATCAGGTGTGGTACCATTATTTGCAACAATTAAAATGTAGTGGTGGTACAGTAGGTGTGGAAGACAGATTTTGCTCAGGCATACCTCATAACATGGGAAGGGCCTGCCGTCATCCTGCACTGGGCCACACAGTTGTAATTCTCAAACACCTAGAGGAACGCAACTTTGACATCACTCTTATAAATGGATACAGGTTGGTTGGAGAGAGCAGTTTGGTCCTAGTGAGGGGGAGAGTGTTTAAGGGGTGCTGGTTTTTCTATTTGTTGGTTGGTGCTTATGCTTGGCCACAAACCCCTAGGCAACTGACATAGCAATGTCCTGTTGAAGAAGGAAAAGTGTCAGCAAGATTTTGTACCAAGATAACCATACAAGGGAAGAAATATTATACTTTGATTCCCAAGGTTCTAAACGTATCATCCCTAGCCTACATTATCCTGGAACTACCCGCCACCCCCTGCTTCCTATAGGCTGGAATTGCCAATGACCTAGTTTCTAACCTGTAGCACCTCAACCTGTGGGTACCCAAACTGATGCAGGTCTAATGATTGTGTTATGATGATGTCATATTCTATCAGGTGGGTTTTATTGTCTTTCATCTGGATGGGTCATCATAAAGATGTCTCTTTATTGGAGTTTAACACTCTTTTACTATGTAACTATAGGGAGGGAGACATTATTTCCAATCTGACCTGAATATTGTAATATTACATCCTGCCTAGGATACCAGATTCAGGCTATTCAATCAGTGGGGCCCTGATATACACATCTGTGGGATGATTCTATGAACATTGTACAATAATCAGATTTCAGCTTTTGTCATTTTACTTATTGAAATATTCTTCCCGCGGGCTGAGATCTGCACAGCCCCGTCTGATAGAAAGTACTTTTTCCTTAATGAAAATCTGGGCTCACTAACCTGCAAACCACAATTTCTGCATGTTATTACCAAACATCTGTGTCAATTTTTATTACCGAAAATGGCTTATATGCACCGCGCTACACCGCGCAAATGTAATCATCAGAAAATAATCTTCCAGCTTTAATGTTGCAGGTTTTTTTTTTTTATTGCAATTCATCTTTCCCTAATTAACATGCCATAGACATCTATACGTGATTCCCTCCCTTGGGGATAAAGTATGGATCAAGGTCATATATATTTACATCAATTACATTTCATCCTACATAGGGATAGGGGTTTGGGTAAACATTACCGATTTAAATGATAAACGCAGATTTGCAGGTTCTATTCTAGATACCGGGGATGCATTTTAGAGATAATTGATGTTTTTTTTCCCTGTATAAATATGTACAAACGCTAAACAGCAGTTCTGCTGCCTTTATGGATTTTATTTGGAGACGGAGAGAGAGATCAGGCTGTATAAATGCCATCGGGTGATGCAACAATATTAAAATGCAACTCATTTACTTTGCAGATTTGCTTATGGATTTCATTTAAATGGCTTACCATCAATTAAGGGGAATAAAACCCACATGTGTTTACTTTGTTATATTCCAATAAACATACTATGCAGTGCTTTAGAATGTAGTTATCCGTCCCTGTGCCAAAGAGCTTACAATCGAAGGGCCAGATTTAACCAGAGCAGCAGAACTCTTTCACTCAATATCGGTTAGCGAGACTTTAACTTCTTCATCACGCCGGCTGCATGAGTATCGCAAAAAAGATACCAGCGCACAGCCGGGACAACTATTTTAACATGGGCTAGTTTTAGTTTGTTACCATATTTTTGAGCAAAGCCACAGACTCAGATTCTTAAAGGACAACTAAAGTGGAAAATAAAGTTGCCACCTGGGCTGATAAATGCTTAAGAAAGTCTGTATATGTTACCCTCACCCATAAAGAGCTGTATATTATAAATCTAGTATATGATATCTATATATCTATATATAATAAATCTACCCTTACATCCTACCTATCTGGTAACCAGAACAGTGTATGGTATCTATATATCTATATATGATAAATCTACCTTACATCCTACCTATCCGGTAACCAGCACAGTATATGGTATCTATATATCTATATATGATAAATCTACCCTTAATCTGACTCTCCGGTAACCAGCACGTATATGGATCTATATATCTATATATGATAATTCTACCCTTACATCCTACCTATCCGGGAACCAGCACAGTATAGGGTATCATATATAAATAATGATTCAAATCTACCCCATATTGACGACCTACACTATCCGGTAACCAGCCACAGTATATGGTATCTATATATCTATATATGATAATCTAGCCTACATCATACCTATCCGGTAACCAGCACAGTATATGGTATCTATATATCTATATGTGATAAATCTACCCTTACATCCACCTATCGGTAAACCAGACCACAGTATATGGATCTATAATTATCTATATATGATAAATCACCCTTACATCCTACCTATCCGGTAACCAGACACAGTATATGATATCTATATATCTATATATGATAAATCTACCCTTACATCCTACCTATCCGGTAACCAGCACAGTATATGATATCTATATATCTATATATGATAAATCTGCATATGACCTGTAAATATGCATAGAGCAACGGTATACAAATAATATCTTATACATACAACAGTAATTTGGTTCATAGGTAATAATCATATGATGTAGGCTAGCTTCCCTAACACTCTTAGTACCCCTAAATATAGGAGGAGGGAGCACCTAAAACCAATGGCCGAGCATAACCAGCATGATCTCACCACTAAGCACTCGTCTGCATGAAGAGCTAATTAAAAAGAAGCCGGACGCGTTTCGTCCGTATAATCGGACTTCATCCAACGACCTTATATAAGGTGTTATTCGTTGATGGTAACTTTCCGTTGGATGAAGTCTGATTATACGGACGAAACTCGTCCAGCTTCTTTTTTTATTTACAGGTCATATGCATATGTGTCTGATGCACCACTTTGCAATGCTTACCGATGTATATACTAACATTTTTGTATGACTGGATGAATGAATATACCGGTATATTTTCTGTGTGTTGCACCTTTGTGATACTGAGGTTTGGAGATGTGCTTTTAATGTAATTTTTGTGCACCCTTTGGCCATATCCCAAGTTTATATATTTAATAAAGGATATTTTATGTATTATTATAGTTTGGGTGTGCCCTGTTTATACCACTTCTGTTCTCTTCTGTTTATCATGTTATATCAGTGGTAGGAGCACCCCTTGCATTATTTTTCTTTTTTTTTTCTTGATGTTAAGTGATCTGTGCCGGGCAAATCTTTCTATGCATATATCACTATGTACCTGTTAGACAGACATTATGGGTAGGGTATAAAGGTTGGACTAGATGGACGTATGTCTTTATACAACCTCCAATACTATGTTACTATGTAACTGTTATACAGACATTATGGGTAGGGTATAAAGGTTGGACTAGATGGACGTATGTCTTTATACAACCTCCAATACTATATTACTATGTAACTGTTATACAGACATTATGGGTAGGGTATAAAGGTTGGACTAGGTGGATGTATGTCTTTATACAACCTCCAATACTATGTTACTATTTAACTGTTGTTAGGGTTTAAAGTGGACTAGATGGACGTATGTCTTTATACAACCTCCAATACTATGTTACTATGTAACTGTTATACAGACATTATGGGTAGGGTATAAAGGTTGGACTAGATGGACGTATGTCTTTATACAACCTCCAATACTATGTTACCTGTATACATAGCATTATGGGTAGGGTATAAAGGTGGACTAGATGGACGTATGCTTTATACAACCTCCAATACTATGTTACTATGTAACTGTTATCAGACATTATGGTAGGGTATAAAGGTTGGACTAGATGGACGTATGTCTTTATACAACCTCCATACTATGTTACTATGTAACTGTTATACAGACATTATGGGTAGGGTATAAAGTTTGGACTAGATGGACGTATGTCTTTATACAACCTCCAATACTATGTTACTATGTAACTGTTATACAGACATTATGGGTAGGGTATAAAGGTTGGACTAGATGGACGTATGTCTTTATACAACCTCCAATACTATGTTACTATGTAACTGTTATACAGACATTATGGGTAGGGTATAAAGGTTGGACTAGATGGACGTATGTCTTTATACAACCTCCAATACTATGTTACTATGTAACTGTTATACAGACATTATGGGTAGGGTATAAAGGTTGGACTAGATGGACGTATGTCTTTATCAACCTCCAATACTATGTTACTATGTAACTGTATACAGCATTATGTAGGGTATAAAGGTTGGACTAGATGGACGTATGTCTTTATACAACCTCCAATACGTTACTATGTAACTGTTATACAGACATTATGGGTAGGGTATAAAGGTTGGACTAGATGGACGTATGTCTTTATACAACCTCCAATACTATGTTACTATGTAACTGTTATACAGACATTATGGGTAGGGTATAAGGTTGGACTAGATGGACGTATGTCTTTATACAACCTCCAATACTATGTTACTATGTAACTGTTATACAGACATTATGGGTAGGGTATAAAGGTTGGACTAGATGGACGTATGTCTTTATCAACCTCCAATACTATGTTACTATGTAACTGTTATACAGACATTATGGGTAGGGTATAAAGGTTGGACTAGATGGACGTATGTCTTTATACAACCTCCGTTACTATGTAACTGTTATACAGACATTATGGGTAGGGTATAAAGGTTGGACTAGATGGACGTATGTCTTTATACAACCTCCAATACTATTTACTATGTAACTGTTATACAGACATTATGGGTAGGGTATAAAGGTTGGACTAGATGGACGTATGTCTTTTATACAACCTCCAATACTATGTTACTATGTAACTGTTATACAGACATTATGGGTAGGGTATAAAGGTTGGACTAGATGGACGTATGTCTTTATACAACCTCCAATACTATGTTACTATGTAACTGTTATACAGACATTATGGGTAGGGTATAAAGGTTGGACTAGATGGACGTATGTCTTTATACAACCTCAATACTATGTTACTATGTAACTGTTATACAGACATTATGGGTAGGTATAAAGGTTGGACTATGGACGTATGTCTTTATCAACCCTCCAATACTATGTTACTATGTAACTGTATACAGACATTATGGGTAGGGATAAAGGTTGGACTAGATGGACGTATGTCTTTATACAACCTCCAATACTATGTTACTATGTAACTGTTATACAGACATTATGGGTAGGGTATAAAGGTTGGACTAGATGGACGTATGTCTTTATACAACCTCCAATACTATGTTACTATGTAACTGTTATACAGACATTATGGGTAGGGTATAAAGGTTGGACTAGATGGACGTATGTCTTTATACAACCTCCAATACTATGTTACTATGTAACTGTTATACAGACATTATGGGTAGGGTATAAAGGTTGGACTAGATGGACGTATGTCTTTATACAACCTCCAATACTATGTTACTATGTAACTGTTATACAGACATTATGGGTAGGGTATAAAGGTTGGACTAGATGGACGTATGTCTTTATACAACCTCCAATACTTTTACTATGTAACTGTTATACAGACATTATGGGTAGGGTATAAAGGTTGGACTAGATGGACGTATGTCTTTATACAACCTCCAATACTATGTTACTATGTAACTGTTATACAGACATTATGGGTAGGTTAAGGTTGGACTATGGACGTATGTCTTTATACAACCTCCAATACTATGTTACTATGTAACTGTTATACACGACATTATGGGTAGGGTATAAAGGTTGGACTAGATGGACGTATGTCTTTATACAACCTCCAATACTATGTTACTATGTAACTGTTATACAGACATTATGGGTAGGGTATAAAGGTTGGACTAGATGGACGTATGTCTTTATACAACCTCCAATACTATGTTACTATGTAACTGTTATACAGACATTATGGGTAGGGTATAAAGGTTGGACTAGATGGACGTATGTCTTTATACAACCTCCAATACTATGTTACTATGTAACTGTTATACAGACATTATGGTAGGGTATAAAGGTTGGACTAGATGGACGTATGTCTTTATACAACCTCCAATATATGTTACTATGTAACTGTTATACAGACATTATGGGTAGGGTATAAAGGTTGGACTAGATGGACGTATGTCTTTATACAACCTCCAATACTATGTTACTATGTAACTGTTTACACATTATGGGAGGGTATAAAGGTTGGACTAGATGGACGTATGTCTTTATACAACCTCCAACTATCTATGTAACTGTTATACAGACATTATGGGTAGGGTATAAAGTTGGACTAGATGGACGTATGTCTTTATACAACCTCCAATACTATGTTACTATGTAACTGTTATACAGACATTATGGGTAGGGTATAAAGGTTGGACTAGATGGACGTATGTCTTTATACAACCTCCAATACTATGTTACTATGTAACTGTTATACAGACATTATGGGTAGGGTATAAAGGTTGGACTAGATGGACGTATGTCTTTATACAACCTCCAATACTATGTTACTATGTAACTGTTATACAGACATTATGGGTAGGGTATAAAGGTTGGACTAGATGGACGTATGTCTTTATACAACCTCCAATACTATGTTACTATGTAACTGTTATACAGACATTATGGGTAGGGTATAAAGGTTGGACTAGATGGACGTATGTCTTTATACAACCTCCAATACTATGTTACTATGTAACTGTTATACAGACATTATGGGTAGGGTATAAAGGTTGGACTAGATGGACGTATGTCTTTATACAACCTCCAATACTATGTTACTATGTAACTGTTATACAGACATTATGGGTAGGGTATAAAGGTTGGACTAGATGGACGTATGTCTTTATACAACCTCCAATACTATGTTACTATGTAACTGTTATACACATTATGGGTAGGGATAAAGTTGGACTAGATGGACGTATGTCTTTATACAACCTCCAATACTATGTTACTATGTAACTGTTATACAGACATTATGGGTAGGGTATAAAGGTTGGACTAGATGGACGTATGTCTTTATACACCTCCAATACTATGTTACTATGTAACTGTTATACAGACATTAGGGTAGGGTATAAGGTTGGACTAGATGGACGTATGTCTTTATACAACCTCCAATACGTTACTATGTAACTGTTATACAGACATTATGGGTAGGTATAAAGTTGGACTAGATGGACGTATGTCTTTATACAACCTCCAATACTATGTTACTATGTAACTGTTATACAGACATTATGGTAGGGTATAAAGGTTGGACTAGATGGACGTATGTCTTTATACAACCTCCAATACTATGTTACTATGTAACTGTTATACAGACATTATGGGTAGGGTATAAAGGTTGGACTAGATGGACGTATGTCTTTATAAACCCCTCCAATACTATGTTACTATGTAACTGTTATACAGACATTATGGGTAGGGTTAAAGGTTGGACTAGATGGACGTATGTCTTTATACAACCTCCAATACTATGTTACTATGTAACTGTTATACAGACATTATGGGTAGGGTATAAGGTTGGACTAGATGGACGTATGTCTTTATACAACCTCCAATACTATGTTACTATGTAACTGTTATACAGACATTATGGGTAGGGTATAAAGGTTGGACTAGATGGACGTATGTCTTTATACAACCTCCAATACTATGTTACTATGTAACTGTTATACAGACATTATGGGTAGGGTATAAAGGTTGGACTAGATGGACGTATGTCTTTATACAACCTCCAATACTATGTTACTATGTAACTGTTATACAGACATTTATGGGTAGGGTATAAAGGTTGGACTAGATGGACGTATGTCTTTATACAACCTCCAATACTATGTTACTATGTAACTGTTATACAGACATTATGGGTAGGGTATAAAGGTTGGACTAGATGGACGTATGTCTTTATACAACCTCCAATACTATGTTACTATGTAACTGTTATACAGACATTATGGGTAGGGTATAAAGGTTGGACTAGATGGACGTATGTCTTTATACAACCTCCAATACTATGTTACTATGTAACTGTTATACAGACATTATGGGTAGGGTATAAAGGTTGGACTAGATGGACGTATGTCTTTATACAACCTCCAATACTATGTTACTATGTAACTGTTATACAGACATTATGGGTAGGGTATAAAGGTTGGACTAGATGGACGTATGTCTTTATACAACCTCCAATACTATGTTACTATGTAACTGTTATACAGACATTATGGGTAGGATATAAAGTTGGACTAGATGGACGTATGTCTTTATACAACCTCCAATACTATGTAACTGTTATACAGACATTATGGGTAGGGTATAAAGGTTGGACTAGATGGACGTATGTCTTTATACAACCTCCAATACTATGTTACTATGTAACTGTTATACAGACATTATGGGTAGGGTATAAAGGTTGGACTAGATGGACGTATGTCTTTATACAACCTCCAATACTATGTTACTATGTAACTGTTATACACAGACATTATGGGTAGGGTATAAAGGTTGGACTAGATGGACGTATGTCTTTATATAACCTCCAATACTATGTTACTATGTAACTGTTATACAGACATTATGGGTAGGTATAAAGGTTGGACTAGATGACGTATGTCTTTATACAACCTCCAATACTATGTTACTATGTAACTGTTATACAGACATTATGGGTAGGGTATAAAGGTTGGACTAGATGGACGTATGTCTTTATACAACCTCCAATACTATGTTACTATGTAACTGTTATACAGACATTATGGGTAGGGTATAAAGGTTGGACTAGATGGACGTATGTCTTTATACAACCTCCAATACTATGTTACTATGTAACTGTTATACAGACATTAGGGTAGGGTATAAAGGTTGGACTAGATGGACGTATGTCTTTATACAACCTCCAATACTATGTTACTATGTAACTGTTATAACAGACATTATGGTTAGGGTATAAAGGTTGGACTAGATGGACGTATGTCTTTATACACCTCCAATACTTGTTACTATGTAACTGTTATACAGACATTTGGGTAGGTAAAAGGTTGGACTAGATGGACGTATGTCTTTATACAACCTCCAATACTATGTTACTATGTAACTGTTATACAGACATTATGGGTAGGGTATAAAGGTTGGACTAGATGGACGTATGTCTTTATACACCTCCAATACTATGTTACTATGTAACTGTTAAACAGACATTATGGGTAGGTATAAAGGTTGGACTAGATGGACGTATGTCTTTATACAACCTCCAATACTATGTTACTATGTAACTGTTATACAGACATTATGGGTAGGGTATAAAGGTTGGACTAGATGGACGTATGTCTTTATACAACCTCCAATACTATGTTACTATGTAACTGTTATACAGACTTATGGGTAGGGTATAAAGGTTGGACTAGATGGACGTATGTCTTTATACACCTCCAATACATGTTACTATGTAACTGTTATACAGACATTATGGGTAGGGTATAAAGGTTGGACTAGATGGACGTATGTCTTTATACAACCTCCAATACTATGTTACTATGTAACTGTTAACAGACATTATGGGTAGGGTATAAAGGTTGGACTAGATGGACGTATGTCTTTATACAACCTCCAATCTACTATGTAACTGTTATAACAGACATTATGGGTAGGTATAAAGGTTGGACTAGATGGACGTATTCTTTATACAACCTCCAATACTATGTTACTATGTAACTGTTATACAACATTATGGTAGGGTATAAAGGTTGGACTAGATGGACGTATGTCTTTATACAACCTCCAATACTATGTTACTATGTAACTGTTAACAGACATTATGGTAGGGTATAAAGGTTGGACTAGATGGACGTTTGTCTTTATACACCTCCAATACTATGTTACTATGTACTGTTATACAGACATTATGGGTAGGGTATAAAGGTTGGACTAGATGGACGTATGTCTTTATACAACCTCCAATACTATGTTACTATGTAACTGTTATACAGACATTATGGGTAGGGTATAAAGGTTGGACTAGATGGACGTATGTCTTTATACAACCTCCAATACTATGTTACTATGTAACTGTTATACAGACATTATGGGTAGGGTATAAAGGTTGGACTAGATGGACGTATTCTTTATCAACCTCCAATACTATGTTACTATGTAACTGTTATACAGACATTATGGGTAGGTTAAAGTTTGGACTAGATGGACGTATTGTCTTTATACAACCTCCAATTTGCTATGTAACTGTTATACAGACATTATGGGTAGGTATAAAGTTTGGACTAGATGGACGTATGTCTTATACAACCTCCAATACTATGTTACTATGTAACTGTTATCAGACATTATGGGTAGGGTATAAAGGTTGGACTAGATGGACGTATGTCTTTATACACCTCCAATACTATGTTACTATGTAACTGTTTATACAGACATTATGGGTAGGGTATAAAGGTTGGACTAGATGACGTATGTCTTTATACAACCTCCAATACTATTTTACTATGTAACTGTTATACAGACATTATGGGTAGGGATAAAGGTTGGACTAGATGGACTATGTCTTTATACACCTCCAATACTATGTTACTATGTAACTGTTATACAGACATTATGGGTAGGGTATAAAGGTTGGACTGATGGACGTATGTCTTTATACAACCTCCAATACTATGTTACTATGTAACTGTATACAGACATTATGGGTAGGGTATAGGTTGGACTAGATGGACGTATGTCTTTATACACCTCCAATACTATGTTACTATGTAACTGTTATACAGACATTATGGGTAGGTATAAGGTTGGACTAGATGGACGTATGTCTTTATACAACCTCCAATACTATGTTACTATGTAACTGTTATACAGACATTTGGGTAGGGTATAAAGGTTGGACTAGATGGACGTATGTCTTTATACAACCTCCAAACTATGTTACTATGTAACTGTTATACAGCATTAGGGTAGGGTATAAAGGTTGGACTAGATGGACGTATGTCTTTTACAACCTCCAATACTATGTTACTATTAACTGTTATACAGACATTATGGGTAGGGTATAAAGGTTGGACAGATGGACGTATGTCTTTATACCCCCAATACTTGTTACTATGTAACTGTTATACAGACATTATGGGTAGGGTATAAAGGTTGGACTATGGACGTATGTCTTTATACAACCTCCAATACTTGTTTACTATGTCCTGTTTACAGACATTATGGGTAGTATAAAGGTTGGACTAGATGGACGTTGTCTTTATACAACCTCCAATACATGTTACTATGTAACTGTTATACAGACATTATGGGTAGGGTATAAAGGTTGGACTAGATGGACGTATGTCTTTATACACCTCCAATACTATGTTACTATGTAACTGTTATACAGACATTATGGGTAGGGTATAAAGTTTGGACTAGATGGACGTATGTCTTTATACACCTCAATACTATGTTACTATGTAACTGTTATACAGACATTATGGGTAGGGTATAAAGGTTGACTAGATGGACGTATGTCTTTATACAACCTCCAATACTATGTTACTATGTAACTGTTATACAGACATTATGGGTAGGTATAAAGGTTGGACTAGATGACGTATGTCTTTATACAACCTCCAATACTATGTTACTATGTACTGTTATACAACATTATGGGTAGGGTAAAAGGTTGGACTAGATGGACGTATGTCTTTATACAACCTCCAATACTATGTTACTATGTAACTTTTTAACAGACATTATGGTAGGGTATAAGGTTGGACTAGATGGACGTATGTCTTTATACAACCTCCAACTACTATGTAACTGTTATACAGACATTATGGGTAGGTATAAAGGTTGGACTAGATGGACGTATTCTTTACACCTCCAATACTATGTTACTATGTAACTGTTTAACAGACATATGGTAGGGTATAAAGGTTGGACTAGATGGACGTATGTCTTTATACAACCTCCAATACGGGTATAAAGGTTGGACTAGATGGACGTATGTCTTCATACAACCTCCAATACTATGTTACTATGTAACTGTTATACAGACATTATGGGTAGGGTATAAAGGTTGGACTAGATGGACATATGTCTTTATACAACCTCCAATACTATGTTACTATTTAACTGTTATACAGACATTATGGGTAGGGTATAAAGGTTGGACTAGATGGACGTATGTCTTTATACAACCTCCAATACTATGTTACTATGTAACTGTTATACAGACATTATGGGTAGGGTATAAAGGTTGGACTTGATGGACGTATGTCTTTATATAACCTCCAATACTATGTTACTATGTAACTGTTATACAGACATTATGGGTAGGGTATAACGGTTGGACTAGATGGACGTATGTCTTTATACAACCTCCAATACTATGTTACTATGTAATTGTTAGACAGACATTATGGGTAGGGTATAAAGGTTGGACTAGATGGACGTATGTCCGATTCTATGTTACTATGTGACTGTTATACAGACATTATGGGTAGGATATAAAGGTTGGACTTGAGGGACGTATGTCTTTATACAACCTCCAATACTATGTTACTATGTAACTGTTATACAGACATTATGGGTAGGATATAAAGGTTGGACTAGATGGACAAATGTCTTTATACAACCTCCAATACTATGTCACTATGTAACTGTTAGACAGACATTATAGGTAGGGTATAAAGGTTGGACTAGATGGATGTATGTCTTTATACAGCCTCCGATTCTATGTTACTATGTAACTGTTAGACAGATATTATGGGTAGGGTATAAATGTTGGACTAGATGGACGTATGTCTTTATACAGCCTCCGATTCTATTTTACTATATAACTGTTGTACAGACATTATGGGTAGGGTATAAAGCTTGGACTAGATGGACGCATGTCTTTATACAACCTCCAATACTAACTGTTATACAGACATGATGGGTAGGGTATAAAGGTTGGACTAGATGGATATATGTCTTTATACAACCTCCAATATTATGTTACTATATAATTGTTATACAGACATTATGGGTAGGGTATAAAGGTTGGACTAGATGGACGTATGTCTTTATACAGCCTCCAATTCTATGTTACTATGTAACTGTTAGACAAACATTATGGGTTGGGTTAAAGGTTGGACTAGATGGACGCATGTCTTTATACAACCTCCAATACTATGTTACTATGTAACTGTTATGTAGACATTATGGGTAGGGTATAAATGTTGGACTTGATGGACGTATGTCTTTATACAACCTCCAATACTATGTTACTATGTAACTGTTAGACAGACATTATGGGTAGGGTATAAAGGTTGGACTAGATGGACGTATGTCTTTATATAACCTCCGATTCTATGTTACTATATAACTGTTAGACCGACATTATGGGTAGGGTATAATGGTTGGACTAGATGGACGTATATCTTTATATAACTTCCAATACTATGTTACTATGTAATTGTTATACAGACATTATGGGTAGGGTATAAAGGTTGGACTAAATGGACATATGTCTTTATACAGCCTCCGATTCTATGTTACTATGTAACTGTTAGACAGACATTATGGGTAGGGTATAAAGGTTGGACTAGATGTACGTATGTCTTTATACAACCTCCAATACTATGTCACTATGTAACTGTTAGACAGACATTATAGGTAGGGTATAAAGGTTGGACTAGATGGACGTATGTCTTTATACAGCCTCCGATTCTGTTACTATGTAACTGTTAGACAGATATTATGGGTAGGGTATAAATGTTGGACTAGATAGACGTATGTCTTTATACAGCCTCCGATTCTATGTTACTATGTAACTTTTGTACAGACATTATGGGTAGGGTATGAAGGTTGGACTTGATGGACATATGTCTTTATACAGCCTCCGATTCTATGTTACTATGTAACTGTTAGACAGACATTATGGGTAGGGTATAAAGGTTGGACTTGATGGACGTATGTCTTTTTACAGCCTCCGATTCTATGTTACTATGTAACTGTTATACAGACATTATGGGTAGGGTATAAAAGTTGGACTAGATGGACGTATGTCTTTATACAGCCTCCGATTCTATGTTACTATGTAACTGTTGTACAGACATTATGGGTAGGGTGAAAAGGTTTGACTAGATGGATATATGTCTTTATACAACCTCCAATATTATGTTACTATATAACTGTTATACAGACATTATGGGTAGGGTATAAAGGTTGGACTAGATGGACGTATGTCTTTATACAGCCTCCGATTCTATGTTACTATGTAACTGTTAGACAGACATTATGGGTTGGGATAAAGGTTGGACTTGATGGACGTATGTCTTTATACAACCTCCGATTCTATGTTACTATGTAACTGTTAGACAGACATTATTGTTAGGGTTAAAGTGGACTAGATGGACGTATGTCTTTATACAACCTCCAATACTATGTTACTATGTAACTGTTATACAGACATTATGGGTAGGGTATAAAGGTTGGACTAGATGGACGTATGTCTTTATACAACCTCCAATACTATGTTACCTGTATACATAGCATTATGGGTAGGGTATAAAGGTTGGACTAGATGGACGTATCTTTATACAACCTCCAATACTATGTTACTATGTAACTGTTATCAGACATTATGGTAGGGTATAAAGGTTGGACTAGATGGACGTATGTCTTTATACAACCTCCAATACTATGTTACTATTAACTGTTATACAGACATTATGGGTCGGATATAAAGTTGGACTAGATGGACGTATGTCTTTATACAACCTCCAATACTATGTTACTATGTAACTGTTATACAGACATTATGGGTAGGGTATAAAGGTTGGACTAGATGGACGTATGTCTTTATACAACCTCCAATACTATGTTACTATGTAACTGTTATACAGACATTATGGGTAGGGTATAAAGGTTGGACTAGATGGACGTATGTCTTTATACAACCTCCAATACTATGTTACTATGTAACTGTTATACAGACATTATGGGTAGGGTATAAAGGTTGGACTAGATGGACGTATGTCTTTATCAACCCTCCAATACTATGTTACTATGTAACTGTATACAGCATTATGTAGGGTATAAAGGTTGGACTAGATGGACGTATGTCTTTATACAACCTCCAATGTTACTATGTAACTGTTATACAGACATTATGGGTAGGGTATAAAGGTTGGACTAGATGGACGTACGTCTTTATACAACCTCCAATACTATGTTACTATGTAACTGTTATACAGACATTAGGGTAGGGTATAAGGTTGGACTAGATGGACGTATGTCTTTATACAACCTCCAATACTATGTTACTATGTAACTGTTATACAGACATTATGGGTAGGGTAAAAGGTTGGACTAGATGGACGTATGTCTTTATCAACCTCCAATACTATGTTACTATGTAACTGTTATACAGACATTATGGGTAGGGTATAAAGGTTGGACTAGATGGACGTATGTCTTTATACAACCTCCAATACGTTACTATGTAACTGTTATACAGACATTATGGGTAGGGTATAAAGGTTGGACTAGATGGACGTATGTCTTTATACAACCTCCAATACTATTTACTATGTAACTGTTATACAGACATTATGGGTAGGGTATAAAGGTTGGACTAGATGGACGTATGTCTTTTATACAACCTCCAATACTATGTTACTATGTAACTGTTATACAGACATTATGGGTAGGGTATAAAGGTTGGACTAGATGGACGTATGTCTTTATACACCTCCAATACTATGTTACTATGTAACTGTTATACAGACATTATGGGTAGGGTATAAAGGTTGGACTAGATGGACGTATGTCTTTATACAACCTCAATACTATGTTACTATGTAACTGTTATACAGACATTATGGGTAGGTATAAAGGTTGGACTATGACGTATGTCTTTATCAACCTCAATACTATGTTACTATGTAACTGTATACAGACATTATGGGTAGGGTATAAAGGTTGGACTAGATGGACGTATGTCTTTATACAACCTCCAATACTATGTTACTATGTAACTGTTATACAGACATTATGGGTAGGGTATAAAGGTTGGACTAGATGGACGTATGTCTTTATACAACCTCCAATACTATGTTACTATGTAACTGTTATACAGACATTATGGGTAGGGTATAAAGGTTGGACTAGATGGACGTATGTCTTTATACAACCTCCAATACTATGTTACTATGTAACTGTTATACAGACATTATGGGTAGGGTATAAAGTTGGACTAGATGGACGTATGTCTTTATACAACCTCCAATACTATGTTACTATGTAACTGTTATACAGACATTATGGGTAGGGTATAAAGGTTGGACTAGATGGACGTATGTCTTTATACAACCTCCAATACTTTTACTATGTAACTGTTATACAGACATTATGGGTAGGGTATAAAGGTTGGACTAGATGGACGTATGTCTTTATACAACCTCCAATACTATGTTACTATGTAACTGTTATACAGACATTATGGGTAGGTTAAGGTTGGACTATGGACGTATGTCTTTATACAACCTCCAATACTATGTTACTATGTAACTGTTATACACGACATTATGGGTAGGGTATAAAGGTTGGACTAGATGGACGTATGTCTTTATACACCTCCAATACTATGTTACTATGTAACTGTTATACAGACATTATGGGTAGGGTATAAAGGTTGGACTAGATGGACGTATGTCTTTATACAACCTCCAATACTATGTTACTATGTAACTGTTATACAGACATTATGGGTAGGGTATAAGGTTGGACTAGATGGACGTATGTCTTTATACAACCTCCAATACTATGTTACTATGTAACTGTTATACAGACATTATGGTAGGGTATAAAGGTTGGACTAGATGGACGTATGTCTTTATACAACCTCCAATATATGTTACTATGTAACTGTTATACAGACATTATGGGTAGGGTATAAAGGTTGGACTAGATGGACGTATGTCTTTATACAACCTCCAATACTATGTTACTATGTAACTGTTATACAGACATTATGGATAGGGTATAAAGGTTGGACTAGATGGACGTATGTCTTTATACAACCTCCAATGTAACTATGTAACTGTAATACAGACATTATGGGAAGGATATAAAGTTGGACTAGATGGACGTATGTCTTTATACAACCTCCAATACTATGTTACTATGTAACTGTTATACAGACATTATGGGTAGGGTATAAAGGTTGGACTAGATGGACGTATGTCTTTATACAACCTCCAATACTATGTTACTATGTAACTGTTATACAGACATTATGGGTAGGGTAAAAGGTTGGACTAGATGGACGTATGTCTTTATACAACCTCCAATACTATGTTACTATGTAACTGTTATACAGACATTATGGGTAGGGTATAAAGGTTGGACTAGATGGACGTATGTCTTTATACAACCTCCAATACTATGTTACTATGTAACTGTTATACAGACATTATGGGTAGGGTATAAAGGTTGGACTAGATGGACGTATGTCTTTATACAACCTCCAATACTATGTTACTATGTAACTGTTATACAGACATTATGGGTAGGGTATAAAGGTTGGACTAGATGGACGTATGTCTTTATACAACCTCCAATACTATGTTACTATGTAACTGTTATACAGCATTATGGGTAGGGTATAAAGGTTGGACTAGATGGACGTATGTCTTTATACAACCTCCAATACTATGTTACTATGTAACTGTTATACAGATTATGGGTAGGGTATAAAGTTTGGACTAGATGGACGTATGTCTTTATACAACCTCCAATACTATGTTACTATGTACTGTTATCAGACATTATGGGTAGGGTATAAAGGTTGGACTAGATGGACGTATGTCTTTATACACCTCCAATACTATGTTACTATGTAACTGTTATACAGACATTAGGGTAGGGTATAAGGTTGGACTAGATGGACGTATGTCTTTATACAACCTCCAATACGTTACTATGTAACTGTTATACAGACATTATGGGTAGTATAAAGTTGGACTAGATGGACGTATGTCTTTATACAACCTCCAATACTATGTTACTATGTAACTGTTATACAGACATTATGGTAGGGTATAAAGGTTGGACTAGATGGACGTATGTCTTTATACAACCTCCAATACTATGTTACTATGTAACTGTTATACAGACATTATGGGTAGGGTATAAAGGTTGGACTAGATGGACGTATGTCTTTATAAACCCCTCCAATACTATGTTACTATGTAACTGTTATACAGACATTATGGGTAGGGTTAAAGGTTGGACTAGATGACGTTGTCTTTATACAACCTCCAATACTATGTTACTATGTAACTGTTATACAGACATTATGGGTAGGGTATAAGGTTGGACTAGATGGACGTATGTCTTTATACAACCTCCAATACTAGTTACTATGTAACTGTTATACAGACATTATGGTTAGGGTATAAAGGTTGGACTAGATGGACGTATGTCTTTATACAACCTCCAATACTATGTTACTATGTACTGTTATACAGACATTATGGGTAGGTATAAAGGTTGGACTAGATGGACGTTGTCTTTATACAACCTCCAATACTATGTTCTATGTAACTGTTATACAGACATTTTGGGTAGGGTATAAAGGTTGACTAGATGGACGTATGTCTTTATACAACCTCCAATACTATGTTACTATGTAACTGTTATACAGACATTATGGGTAGGGTATAAAGGTTGGACTAGATGGACGTATGTCTTTATACAACCTCCAATACTATGTTCTATGTAACTGTTATACAGACATTATGGGTAGGGTATAAAGGTTGGACTAGATGGACGTATGTCTTTATACAACCTCCAATACTATGTTACTATGTAACTGTTATACAGACATTATGGGTAGGGTATAAAGGTTGGACTAGATGGACGTATGTCTTTATACAACCTCCAATACTATGTTACTATGTAACTGTTATACAGACATTATGGGTAGGGTATAAAGGTTGGACTAGATGGACTTATGTCTTTATACAACCTCCAATACTATGTTACTATGTAATCTGTTAACAGACATTATGGGTAGGGTATAAGTTTGGACTAGATGGACGTATGTCTTTATACAACCTCCAACCTCTATGTAACTGTTATACAGACATTATTAGGGTATAAAGGTTGGACTAGATGGACGTATGTCTTATACAACCTCCAATACTATGTTACTATGTAACTGTTATACAGACATTAGGGTAGGGTATAAAGGTTGGACTAGATGGACGTATGTCTTTATACAACCTCCAATACTATGTTACTATGTAACTGTTATACAACAGACATTATGGGTAGGGTATAAAGGTTGGACTAGATGGACGTTGTCTTTATACAACCTCCAATACATTTTACTATGTAACTGTTATACAGACATTATGGGTAGGTATAAAGGTTGGACTAGATGACGTATGTCTTTAACAACCTCCATACTATGTTACTATGTAACTGTTATACAGACATTATGGGTAGGGTATAAAGGTTGGACTAGATGGACGTTGTCTTTATACAACCTCCAATCTATGTTACTATGTAACTGTTTAACAGACATTATGGGTAGGGTATAAAGGTTGGACAGATGGACGTATGTCTTTATACAACCTCCAATACTATGTTACTATGTAACTGTTATACAGACATTAGGGGTAGGGTATAAAGGTTGGACAGATGGACGTATGTCTTATACAACCTCCAATACTATGTTACTTGTAACTGTTATAAAGACATTATGGTTAGGTATAAAGGTTGGACTAGATGGACGTAGTCTTTATACACCTCCAATACTTGTTACTATGTACTGTTATACAGACATTTGGGTAGTAAAAGGTTGGACTAGATGGACGTATGTCTTTATACAACCTCCAATACATGTTACTATGTAACTGTTATACAGACATTATGGGTAGGGTATAAAGGTTGGACTAGATGGACGTATGTCTTTATACCCCTCCAATACATGTTACTATGTAACTGTTAAACAGACATTATGGGTAGGTATAAAGGTTGGACTAGATGGACGTATGTCTTTATACAACCTCCAATACTATGTTACTATGTAACTGTTATACAGACATTATGGGTAGGGTATAAAGGTTGGACTAGATGGACGTATGTCTTTATACACCTCCAATACTATGTTACATGTAACTGTTATACGATTATGGGTAGGGTATAAAGGTTGGACTAGATGGACGTATGTCTTTTACACCTCCAATACATGTTACTATGTAACTGTTATACAGACATTATGGGTAGGGTATAAAGGTTGGACTAATGGACGTATGTCTTTATACAACCTCCAATACTATGTTACTATGTAACTGTTAACAGACATTATGGGTAGGGTATAAAGGTTGGACTAGATGGACGTATGTCTTTATACAACCTCCAACTATGTCTATGTAACTGTTATACAGACATTATGGGTAGGTATAAAGGTTGGACTAGATGGACGTATTCTTTATACAACCTCCAATACTATGTTACTATTAACTGTTATACAACATTTGGTAGGGTATAAAGGTTGGACTAGATGGACGTATGCTTTATACAACCTCCAATACTATGTTCTATGTAACTGTTAACAGACATTATGGTAGGGTATAAAGGTTGGACTAATGGACGTTTGTCTTTATACACTCCAATACTATGTTACTATGTACTGTTATACAGACATTATGGGTAGGGTATAAAGGTTGGACTAGATGGACGTATGTCTTTATACAACCTCCAATACTATGTTACTATGTAACTGTTATACAGACATTATGGGTAGGGTATAAAGGTTGACTAGATGGACGTATGTCTTTATACAACCTCCAATACTATGTTACTATGTAACTGTTATACAGACATTTGGGTAGGGTATAAAGGTTGGACTAGATGGACGTATTCTTTATCAACCTCCAATACTATGTTACTATGTAACTGTTATACAGACATTATGGAGTGGTTAAAGTTGGACTAGATGGACGTATTTCTTTATACAACCTCCAATAGTTCTATGTAACTGTTATACAGACATATGGGTAGGTATAAAGTTGGACTAGATGGACGTATGTCTTATACAACCTCCAATACTATGTTACTATGTAACTGTTATCAGACATTATGGGTAGGGTATAAAGGTTGGACTAGATGGACGTATGTCTTTATACACCTCCAATACTATGTTACTATGTAACTGTTTACAGACATTATGGGTAGGGTATAAAGGTTGACTAGATGACGTATGTCTTTATACAACCTCCAATACTATGTTACTATGTAACTGTTATACAGACATTATGGGTAGGGATAAAGGTTGGACTAGATGGACTTATGTCTTTATACACCTCCAAAACTATGTTACTATGTAACTGTTATACAGACATTATGGGTAGGGTATAAAGGTTGGACTGATGGACGTATGTCTTTATACAACCTCCAATACTTGTTACTATGTAACTGTATACAGACATTATGGGTAGGGTATAGGTTGGACTAGATGGACGTATGTCTTTAACACCTCCAATACTATGTTACTATGTAACTGTTATACAGACATTATGGGTAGGTAATAAGGTTGGACTAGATGGACGTATGTCTTTATACAACCTCCAATACTATGTTACTATGTAACTGTTATACAGACATTTGGTAGGGTATAAAGGTTGGACTAGATGGACGTATGTCTTTATACAACCTCCAAACTATGTTACTATGTAACTGTTATACAGCATTAGGGTAGGGTATAAAGGTTGGACAGATGGACGTATGTCTTTTACAACCTCCAATACTATGTTACTATTAACTGTTATACAGACATTATGGGTAGGGTATAAAGGTTGGCTAGATGGACGTATGTCTTTATACCCCCAATACTTGTTACTATGTAACTGTTATACAGACATTATGGGTAGGGTATAAAGGTTGGACATATGGACGTATGTCTTTATACAACCTCCAATACTTGTTACTATGTACTGTTACAGACATTATGGGTAGTATAAAGGTTGGACTAGATGGACGTTGTCTTTATACAACCTCCAATACTATGTTACTGAGTGTAAACTGTTAGACAGACATTATGGGTAGGGTATAAATGTTGGACTAAATGGACATATGTCTTTATAAAGCCTCCGATTCTATGTTACTATGTAACTGTTGTACAGACATTATGGGTAGGGTATAAAGCTTGGACTAGATGGACGCATGTCTTTATACAACCTCCAATACTATGTTACTATGTAACTGTTACGTACACATTATGGGTAGGGTATAAAGGTTGGACTAGATGGACGTATGTCTTTATATAACCTCCAATACAATGTTTCTATGTAAATGTTATACAGACATTATGGGTAGGGTATAAAGGTTGGACTAAATGGACATATGTCTTTATACAGCCTCCGATTCTATGTTACTATGTAACTGTTAGACAGACATTATTGGTAGGGTATAAAGGTTGGACTAGATGGACGTATGTCTTTATACAGCCTCCGATTCTATGTTACTATGTAACTGTTAGACAGACATTATCGGTAGGTTATAAAGGTTGGACTAGATGGACGTATGTCTTTATACAGCCTCCGATTCTATGTTACTATGTAACTGTTAGACAGACATTATGGGTAGGGTATAAAGGTTGGACTTGATGGACGTATGTCTTTTTACAGCCTCCGATTCTATGTTACTATGTAACTGTTAAACAGACATTATGGGTAGGGTATAAAGGTTGGACTTGATGGACGTATGTCTTTTTACAGCCTCCGATTCTATGTTACTATGTAACTGTTATACAGACATTATGGGTAGGGTATAAAGGTTGGACTAGATGGACGTTTGTCTTTATACAGCCTCCGATTCTATGTTACTATGTAACTGTTAGACAGACATTATAGGTAGGGTATAAAGCTTGGACTAGATGGACGTATGTCTTTATACAGCCTCCGATTCTATGTTACTATGTAACAGTTAGACAGACATTATGGGCAGGGTATAAAGGTTGGACTAGATGGATGTATGTCTTTATACAACCTCCAATACTATGTTACTATATAACTGTTATACAGACATTATGGGTAGGGTATAAAGGTTGGACTAGATGGACGTTTGTCTTTATACAGCCTCCAGTATATAAGTACAGTATTTAGCACAGAAGGCTTATAGTACAGTTATGTTTACAGTACAGGAAGTACAAGAACCGTATAAGTATAGGGTAGTTACAGTTATAATATACAGTACAGCGATAGGATAGTACAGTACAGACAGCACAGTATAGTACAGTTAGGATAGACAGTACAGTACCCTTAGTATAGTACAGTATAGTATAGTTACTAGTATTAGTAGTATAGTACTCAGTATAGTATAGTACAGTATAGTACTGTATAGTACTAGATATAGTACAGTATCGATATACTAGTACTAGTCAAGTACAGTACAGTAAGACAGTACGTGTATAGTATAGTACAGTATAGTAAACTGTATAGTACAGTATAGTATATGTACAGTATAGTACAGTATGACAGTATAGTATAGTATAGTACAGTACAGTATAGTACAGTAGTACAGTAATGTACAGTACAGTACTGTATAATGTATAGTACTGTACAGTATAGTACTAGTACAGTAAGTACTAGCTAGGACAGTACAGATAGTATGTTACGTATAGTACAGTATAGTATGTATAGTACAGTATAGTACAGTACAGTGTACAGACAGTATCAGTATAGTACAGTACAGTATAGTAACAGTATATAGTACTGTTATAGTATCGTTGACAGTATAGGTTATAGCACAGTATACAGCAGTACAGTATAGTTAAGTACAGCCTAGTATAGTACAGTACAGTAGAGTACTGTATGTACAGTATTGTACAGTATAGTACAGTATCATACGTATAGTACAGTGTACTGTATAGTACAGTGATAGTATAGTACAGTATGTACTAGTATAGTACAGTATAGTATAGTACAGTAAGTAAGTATAGTTAGCATATGTAAGTACAGTATAAGTACAGTAAGCATTATTTAGTACGTATAGTACGTATAGATAGTATGTACAGTATAAGCACAGTAAGTAAGTACATATATACGGTATAGTATAGTAGCTACAGATAGTACAGTAGAAGTATAGTATAGTATAGACAGTAAGTACAGTATAGTATAGTCAATACAGTATACAGTATAGTACAGGTAACGTATAGTACAGTATCAGTACAGTATAGTATAGTACATAGTACAGTACAGTATAGTACAGTATAGTATAGTATAGTACAGTATAGTTACAGTATAGTATAGTATAGTAGTACAGTATAGTAAGTTACGGAAGTATGTATAGTATATAGTATTAGTAAGTACAGTATTAGTATAGTATTGTATAGTACTATAGTACAGTATAGTACAGTATGAGTATAGATATTACAGTGTATAGTCACCGTATAGTATAGTACAATAAGTACAGTATAGTACAGTAACTAGTATAGTATAGTAGTATTGAGGTGAATAAAGACATAGTCCATCCAGTCCAACCCATCTAGCAATATCCTCATTTCCTGCCTAACGTTGATCCAGAGGAAGGCAAAAAAAAACCCACCAATTATAAGGGGGAAAAAATTCCTTCCTGACTCCAAATGTCAATGGGAAATACCTTTCCCAACTCTACTTTATGATCAATACCAGTAACTTGTACATTCCTTGTTTGTAGAAACTCATCCAGCTTTTTAAAAGACCATGAACCTGCCATACAACGTCCACTGGAGACAGTTCCATAGCTTTACCGTTCTCACAGTGACAAACCCTTTCCCAACTCACTTTATGTATAATACCAGTAACTTGTAACATTCCTTGTTGTAGAAAATCATCCAGTTTTTATTAAACTGACCAATGAACCTCCATAACAACGTCCACTGAGACAGTTCCATAGCTTTACCGTTCTCACAGTGACAAACCCTTTCCCAACTTACTTTATGTATCAATACCAGTAAATTGTAACATTCTTGTTTGTAGAAACATCCAGCTTTTTATTAAACTGACCAATGAACCTGCCATAACAACGTCCACTGGAAGACAGTTCCATAGCTTTACCGTTCTCACAGTGACAAACCCTTTCCCAACTCTACTTTATAATCCTACCAGTAACTTGTAACATTCCTTGTTGTGAGAAACCCATCCAGCTTTTTATTAAAACTGACCAATGAACCTGCCATAAAACGTCCACTGGAAGAAGTTCCATAGCTTTACCGTTCTCACAGTGACAAACCCTTTCCCAACTCTACTTATGTATCAATACCAGTAACTTGTAACATTCTTGTTTGTAGAAACTATCCAGCTTTTTATTAAAATGACCAATGAACCTGCCAAACAACGTCCACTGGAAACAGTTTCATAGCTTTACCGTTCTCACAGTGACAAACCCTTTCCAACTCTACTTTATGTATCAATACCAGTAACTTGTAACATTCCTTGTTTGTAGAAACTCATCCAGCTTTTTATAAACTGACCAATGAACCTGCCATAACAACGTCCACTGGAAGACAGTTCCATAGCTTTACCGTTCTCACAGTGACAAACCCTTTCCCAACTCTACTTTATGTATCAATACAGTAACTGTAACATTCCTTGTTTGTAGAAACCATCCAGCTTTTTATTAAACGACCAATGAACCTGCCTAACAAAGTCCACTGGAAGACAGTTCCATAGCTTTACCGGTCTCACAGTGACAAAACCCTTTCCCAACTTGAAGCCATAAACCTTTTATCTTCAAGTCTTTAAGGGATTGTCCAGTGTCCTTTGACATGTTCTATTGGTGAACAATGCCCAGATAGTTATTGTATGCCCGTAATGTATTTTACACAGTAATCATATCCCCACGCAAGCGCCTTTTCTCCAGCGTCATAATTGTAACTTTCTAGTCTCTCTTATATTCAAGTCCCCCAATCCCCTTATTAATTTAGTTGCTTCTCTGAACTTGCCATTTCAAGATGTCCTTTTGTACACAGGATTCCAAAATCTCAATGAGAAGCAGGACCTCGACAAAAGGTTTAAGGCTGGGCCCCAATAGGAACCAACGCACTCACATTGGACAACTTCCCAGTAATCCTTTTTTTGCAGAGAAATAGACAACCAATCAATTGCCCCGAACCCCAAGGTGTATAGTGGCGATTGCACCTACTGGTATAAAAGAACACAGTATGGCGCTAATTAGACCAGGGGCGATAACTGACCAATCACAGAAGGTAACTGATTGATCTATAGTCAGGACCAACAAGTGCCAGGGGATGGGAGTCTCATACGAGATACAAAAACTATAAATCAGGTGGAGCACACAGAAGGACACGCATTGTGGGAAAGTATCTGACCCTTGTCTCGGAAGCGACACAAGCTCTTTCTGCGCTTTTTTTCCGAGTCCCTGACGGTCTCCTTAGCATTTCCCTCGGAAAATAAATGAGACAGAAGCGAAGCAGCCTCCTCCCCCATCACTCCGATGGAAGGAGCACCACACTGCAGTCCAGACTCATTGATGGCGTCAGAAGATCTGACGGTCGTCAGCAGAAGGCAGCTTCATGTGGAAGGTCTGTGTGGAATGAGACACAAGGGCCGAATTGTTGAAAGGCCAAGGTTGGATGAGAGAAAGGAACCTCGGGAGCCACAGACTATGGGAACCTCGGGAGCCACCGACTTATGGGAACCTCGGGAGCTACAGACTATGGGAACCTCTGGGAGACACAGGACTAGGGGAAACCTCGGGCCACAGAATATGGGATCCTCGGGTAGACCACAGACTTGGGTAACCTCGGGAGCCACTGCCTATGGGAACCTCGTGAGCCACCGACTATGGGAACCTCGGGAGACAGATATGGGAACCTCGGGAGCCACAGACTATGGGAAACCTCGGAAGCCAAGACTATGGGAACCTTCTGGAGCCACAGACTATGGGAACCTCGGGAGCAACAACGGTATGGGAACTTGGGAGCCACAGACTATGGGAACCTCGGGGAGCCACAGGACTGATGGAAACATCGGGAGCCACAGAGTATGGGATCCTAGGGGAGCCACAGGACTATGGGACCTCGGGAGCCATGACTATGGGAATCCTCAGAGCCCACAAAAAAACTATGGGAAATCCTCGAGGGAGCAACGACTTTATGGGAACATCGGGAGCCATCAGACTATGGGAACCTCGGGAGCCCCAGGAACTATGGGAACATCGGGACCACAGACCATGGGAACCTCAGGAGCCACACAGACTATGGGACATCGGGAAGCACAGACTTGAAAACATCGGGAGCACAGACTGGGAACCTCAGGACGACACAGACTATGGGAATTCGTGAGCCACAGGACTATGAAACCTCAGAGCCACAGACTATTGAAAACCTGGGGAGCCACCAGGACTATGAGAAACCTCAGGAGCCACAGACTTGGTTTTTTAAACCTCGGGAGCCCACAGACTTTGAAAACCTCGGGCGCCACAGACTATGGGAACCTCAGGAGACACAGAGACTATGGGAATTTCGTGAGACACAGACTATGGAACCTCGGGAGACCACAGACATGGGAATTTCGTGGGCCAAAGACTTCGGGAACCTCGGGAGACACAGACTATGGGACCTCAGGAGAAACAGACTATGGGAACCTCAGGCGACACAGATATGGGAACCGGGAGACAAGAATATGGGAACCTCAGGGGAGCCACCCAGACTATGGGAAACCTCGGAGCCACCGATCTATGGGAACAGCAGGAGCCCAGACTATGGACATCAGGAGACACAGGACTATGGGAACCTCGGGATCCACAGACTATGGGAACCTCGGGAGCCACAGATTATGGGGGGACCTCGGACGCCACAGACTATGGGAACCTAGGGAGCCACAGACTATGGGAACCCGGGGAGCCACAGACTATGGGAACCTCGGGAGCCACAGACTATGGGAACCTCGGGAGCCACAGACTATGGGAACCTCGGGAGCCACAGACTAAAAGAAAGACCTAGAAAGATCCTCAACCTTTAACTACATGTAAATAAAGATATCATTATTCATTTTACACATAGAAGGTCAACGTTACGAATAAATATGAAAATACAGTACAGAGAGTTTTTTATATTTTAAAAGTTTTAAACTCTTCATAACAAAAACCCAACATAACAATCTCAAACTAAAGGTTTAATCTAGAAATGGCCACTAGATGGTACAAGTCAGCTAAAAAACAGACCGAAAGAGAGGGAGACACTAGAACGTACCAACAAATAGCCACCCGTGTACAATCACAGTTTATAATGGTACTACAATAAATAAAGGTTTCCAGGTGTACGATGGCACACTGCTGGTCCGCGATTGCCAGACCAGTTGGTAGGTGCTTCCTCTCAGCCCCCTACTTCAGGGCTACCACAATGCAAGTGGAATGATAGAGTGGAGGGAAGGAGCACCACTACTAGTGAAAACGTCATTATTGGGGCACAAAAATAAACATTACAACGTTTCGGGACACACTGTCCCTCCTCGGTGTTCAATAAAGTACCACCAAATCAGGAAAACAAATCCTTGGCAGCACGGTGGCTCAGGGTTAGCACTATACCATTGCAGCGCTGAGTCTGAGTTCGATTCCACCCTTGGACACATCTGCAAGGAGTTTGTTGTTTCCGGCTGGTGGGTTCCTCGCACGGTTTCCCCACAATCATAAAGACATACTGATAGGTTGTATGTGTAAGAACGTGGATTAGATTGTAAGCTCTTTGGGCAGGGTTTGATGTGTATGGCTACAGTAATTGTGAGGTGATACTGAAGATGTGGTGCATATATTAATTTATATCGCGCCAGCATCTTCTGTATAGCGCTTCATAATTACATAGTACTAATACTACATGCAGGGGAAGGTAAAGTTCAATAGTATCTGTAATGTTTACGCTGGTTTGCTGCTACCACCGAGTGGCTATTTCTGCATTATACATTTTGTTTTCGTAGGGAACTGATAATTAGTTACCCTTGTCTTTTGTTTTCACCATTCAGGATTTGGCCAGTAGAGGCCACTGTGGAAAAAGGTAATAAAAAGGGAAAGCACTCGGTGTGCTTAGCTCTTTTGCTTCTGGGAGTTTTCCCCAGAGGAGAGTGTAAAGAGCCTGGGACCCTAGTAAAACAGGTAGACCCAGTTAATTGGATTAGATTCTTTTATAGATCACTCCAGGAGTGGATGATAGGTAGGAGTAGGGAAGCTGAGTGGAGCAGCCTGAGTCTACAAGGAGATTTATAAGGACTAGAGTCCTGGGTTATCCCCCCAAGAATAGGGGACCATAGTGCCAGAACATGGGGTAGAAGATTTCCAACTACGTGAACTGAGGTCTGGGGTGGCACTAATCAAGACTGATTGTTATTTAATACTGTTCCGATCCCCTGGTTTGTGAGTATTGATTGCTTCTGTGCCATGCTTGTCACCTCTATTGTTGCTAATTACAAATGCTTATTAATATTTTTCTGTTAATAAGACGATACGTTTAAGTTCACATAACCACTGGGCCCATTTTAATTGTTTTGCTACACTAGAGGGTAGTTTCAGCAACACCCTGCCTCCACAATATACGAGGGCCACTCCTGATAAATAAGAGTCTTGTGCAAAGAAGTTTGGGTAAGGCGGACAAATGAAGTACCCCCATATTACTATTGCCTTACATTTGGTGGCAATTACAACCATATACAATAACAATCGCCCAAGAATAAGAGAAACATAACAGAAATAAACCACATACATGGACCCTGACATCCCCTCCCCTTACACGGTATATACAAGAGATCATATCGGCCCCTTTACACAGGGTTCGGAGGAAGGCACCTCTACCTTTACACAGGGTGGAGAAGGCAACTTTTACTGTAAACAGGGTGGGAGAAGGACACATCTACTTTACACAGGGTGGGAGAAGGTACTTCCCTGTACACAGGGTTGGAGAAGGCACCTCTAAGTTTACACGGGTGGAGAAGGCCCCTCACATTTACACAGGAGTTGGAGAAGGCACCTCACCTTACACAGGGTGGAGACGGAGAAGGCCCCTCTTACATTTACAACAGGGTTGAGAAGGCACTTCTACCTTTACACAGGGTTGGAGAAGGCACCTCTACAGTTACAAGGGATGGAGAAGGACACTTCTAACCTTACACAGGGTGGAGAAGGCACCTCTCCGTTTACACAGGGATGGAGAAGGCACTTCTACCTTTACACAGGGTTGGAGAAAGCACCTCTCCCTTTACAAGGGTTGGAGAAGGCACTTCTACCTTTTACACAGGGTTGGAGAGAAGGCACCTTACCCTTTACACAGGGTGGAGAAGGCACCTCTCCCTTTACAACAGGGTTGGAGAAGGCACATCTACCTTACCAAGGGTGGAGAAGGCACCTTCTACCTTACACAGGGTGGGAGAAGGCACCTCTACCTTTACACAGTTGGAGAAGGCCACCTCTACTTTCACAGGTGGAGAATGCCACCTCTACCTTTACACAGGTTGGAGAAGGCACCTCTACCTTTTAACAGGGGTTGGAGAAGGCACCTCTACTTACACAGGGTTGGAAGAAGGCACCTCTACCTTTACACAGTGTTGAAAAGACAAGGACCCTACCTTAACAGGGTTGGAGAAGGGCACCTCTACCTTTACACAGGGTTGGAGAAGGCACCTCTACCGTTACACAGGGTTGGAGAAGGCACCTCTACATTACACAGGGTTGGAAGAAGGCACCTCTACCTTGACACCGGGTTGGAGAAGGCACCTCTACCTTTACCAGGGTTGGGAAGGCACCTTACCTTTACACAGGGTTGGAGAAGGCACCGTCTACCTTTACACAGGGTTGGAGAAGGCACCTCTACCCTTACCCAGGGTGGAGAAGCACCCTCCCTTTACACAGTGTTGGAGAAAGGCACCTTACCTTTACACAGTTGTTGGAGAAGCACCTTACCTTTACACAGGGTTGGCCGAAGGCACCTCCGTTTTACACAGGGTGGAGAAGGCACTCACGTTTACACAGGGTTGGAGAAGCAAACTCTACGTTTACACAGGGTTAGAGAAGGGCAACCTCTACGTTAAACCAGGGTTGGAGAAGGCACCTCTACGTGTAACCCCCCCCAGGGTTGGAGAGGCACCTCTACGTTTACACACAGGGTTTGGAGAAGGAACCTCTACGTTTACACAGGGTTGGAGAAGGCCCACCTCTACAGTACAACAGGGTTGGAGACGGCACCTCTCGTGTAAACGGTTGGGAGAAGGCACCTCTACGTTTACACAGGTGGGAGAGGCCCACCTCTACGTTACACAGGGTGGAGAAGGCACATCAACGTTTACAACAGGGTGGCGAGAAGCACCTCTACATTTTACACAGGGTTGGGAGAAGGCCCCTCTACATTTAACAGGGTTGGAGAACGGCACTCTAGGTTTACACAGGGTTGGAGAAGACACTAAGTTTACACAGGGTTGGAGAGGACCCCCTCTACATTTACACAGGGTTGGGAGAAGGCCCCTCTACATTTACACAGGGTTGGAGAGGCACTTACGTTAAAACAGGGTTGGAGGAAGGTACCTTTACGTTTAACAGGGTGGAGAAGGCACCTCACGTTTACACAGGGTGGAGAAGCCCCTCTACATTTACACAGGGTTGGAGAAGGTACCTTTACGTGTACACAGGGGTTGGAGACGGACCTATACGTTTAACAGGGTGGAGGAAGGCCCCTCTACATTTACACAGGTTGGAGAAGGCCCCTACATTATGACCAAAGGGTTGGAGGAAGCACCTACGTTTACACAGGGTTGGAGAAGGCAACCTCTACATTTACACAGGTGGAGAAGCCACTCTAGGTTACACAGGGTTGGAGAAGACACCTCAAGTTTACCAGGGTTGGAGAAGGCACATCTAAATTTACACAGGGTGGAGAAGGCACCTCTACGTTTACACGGGTTGGGAAGGTACCGCGACGTTTACACCGGTGTGGGAGAAGGCACTCTACGTTTACACAGGGGTGGAGAAGGACATCTACATTTACACAGGGTTGGAGAAGGCACCTCTACGTTTACACAGGGTTGGCGAAGGCACATCGTACGTTTACAAACCAGGGTTGGAGAAGGAACCTCTACGTTTAAACAGGGTTGGAGAAGGCACCTCTACGTTTACACAGGGTGAGAAGGCACCTCTTACATTTACACAGGGTGGAGAAGGCCCCCTACATTTACACAGGGTTGGAGAAGGCACCTCTAGGTTTACACAGGGTGGAGAAGACACCTCTAAGTTTCACACAGGGTTGGAGAAGGCAACCTCTACATTACACCAGGGTTGGCAGGCCCCTCTAATGTACAGGGTTGGAGAAGGCACATCTACGTTTTTACACAGGGTTGGAGAAGGTAACCTCTACGTTTACCCCAGGGTTGGAGAAGGCACCTCTACGTTTACCAGGGTTGGAGAGGCACCTATTAATCTCACAGGGTTTGGAGAAGGACCTCTACGTTTACACAGGGTTGGAGAAGGCACCTCTAACGGTTTACACAGGGTTGGAGAAGGCACCTCTACGTTACACCAGGGTTGGAGAAGGCACCTCTACGTGTTACACAGGTTGGAGAAGGCACACCTCTACTTTTACACAGGGTGGGAGAGGCCCCTCGACATTTACACGGGTGGAGAAGGCACCTCTCGGTTTACACAGGTGGAGGAAAGACACCTCTAAGTTTACACAGGGTTGGAGAAGGGCACATCTACATTTACACAGGGTTGGAGAAGGCCCCTCTACTTTACACAGGGTTGGAGAAGGACACCTCTACGTTACACAGGGTTGGAAGGTTACTTTACGTTTACAGGGTTGGATTTTTTTGAGGCACCTCTACGTTTACCCAGGGTTGGAGAAGGGCCCTCTACATTGACACAGGGTTGGAGAAGGTACCTTACGTTTACACAGGTTGTGGAGGGGAAGGCCACCTCTACGTTACACAGGGTTGGAGAAGGCCCCTATACATTTACACAGGGTTGGAGGAAGGCCATCGACATTACACAGGGTTGGAGGAGGAAGCACCCTCTACGTTACACAGGGTTGGAGAAGGCACCTCTACATTTACACAGGGTTGGAGCAGGCACCTCTTAGTTTACACAGGGTTGGAGAAGACCCTTAAGTTTACACAGGGTTGGGAAGGAAACCTCTACATTTACACAGGTGGAGAGGCAACTCTACGTTTAACAGGGGGGGAGAAGGGTACCTTTACGTTTACACAGGTTGGAGAAGGCCCTCTACGTTCCCCACAGGGTGGAGAAGGCCCCTCTACATTTGAACAGGGTGGAGAAGGCACCTCCTACATTTACACAGGGTTGGAGAAGGCACCTCTACGTTTACACAGGGTGGAGAAGGGACCTTTACTGTACACAGGGTTGGAGAAGGGCCCCTCTACATTTACACAGGGTTGGAGAAAGCACCTCTACATTTACCACAGGGGTGGAGGAGAGAAGCACCTCTAAATTTACACAGGGTGGGAAGAAGGCACACACATGTACACCAGGTTGAGAAGGCACCTCTACATTTACACCGGGTTGGAGGAAAGCACCTTACATTTAAAACAGGGTGGGAAGAAGGCACCTCTACATGACCACAGGGTTGGAGAAGGCACCTCTACATTTACCCCGGGTTGGAGGAAGCACCTCTACATTTAACAGGGTGGGAGAAGAGGCACCTCTACAGTTTACACAGGGTGGGAGAAGGCAACTCTAGGTTTACACGGGTTGGAGAAGGCCCCTCTACATTTAACAGGTTGGAGAAAGCACCTCTACTTACACAGGGTTGGGAAGGACACTGTAATTTCCAGGTTGGAGAAAGCACCTCTACATTTACACAGGGGGAGAAGGCACCTCTACGTTATACAGGGTTGGAGAAGGCACCTCTAGGTTTACAGGGTTGAGAAGACACCTTCTAAGTTTACACAGGGTGGAGAAGGCACCTCTACATTTACACCAGGGTTGGGCGGAAGGCCCCTCTACATTTACCACATGGGTTTGGAGAGGCACCTCTACATTTACCACAGGGTTGGAAGAAGGCACATGCTAGGTTTTAAAAGGGTGGGGAGAAGCACCTCTAGTGTTTACACAGGGTTGGAGAATGGCACCTCTCACATTTACACAGGTTGGAGAAGGCCACCTCTAGGTTTACACAGGGTTGGAGAAGGCCCCTCTACATTTACGACAGGGTTGGGGAAGGCACCGCGAGGTGTACACAGGGTTGGAGAAGGCCCCTCTTACATTTACACAGGGTGAGAAGGCACCTCTAGGTTTACACAGGGTTGGAAGAAGGCCCCTCTACATGTAACACAGGGTGGAGAAGGCACCTCTAGGTTTAACAGGTGGAGAAGGCCCCTCTACATTTACACAGGTTGGAGAAAGCACCTCTACAGTTCACAGGGTTTGGGGAGAAGGCCCCTCTAAAATTACACAGGGTTGGAGAAAGCCAGCACTATACGTTTACACAGGGTTGGAGAAGCACTCACGTTTACACAGGGTGGAGAGGCCCCTCACATTTACACAGGGTTGGAGAAGCACCTCTAGGTTTAAACAGGGTTGCGAGAAGACACTCTACGTTATACAGGGTTGGAGAAGGCACCTCCTAAGTTTACAAAGGGTGGGAGAAGGCACCCTAAGGTTACCACAGGTCCTCTGTATTTTCCTGAGCGTTCCTGTCACTGTGTTAGTACATTCGTGCCCAAAAAAAATGGAAAAAAAAAAAAAACAAGTGAAAAGGCCAAGTAATATGTTATAATTGCTAAAGAAATAAGGTGAAAATGAGAAAACAGAGATTAAGAATGACGATGGAGGCTATGGGAGAATAGAGAGAAACTAAGGGGATTCAAACAAGAAAAACGTTTTCTCTATCACCTACCTTATCAGACATAAGTGTTTGATAATGGACCGCCCAATCTCATGGTAATTCCATATTATAGGACTCGGCCCAAGAAGCACAAAAAGAAATCGTACAGGAAGCTGGGAACCTCCAGCACTAGTCCAGTTCCACAGGGACCCTTGTAGCCGGAAAAGCCATGTGGGCTGCTCAAGGAACTCCACAAAACTTGGTCCAAGATTTTTAGAATTAACGGATATCCTTTTACCAACAAGAAAACGGCATAACAGAATTAATATCCGAGACCCCTAAGGGCATCCTGATGGGATGGCTAAATGGTAGAAGGTAAGACCACAGGGCTACCAAACACTTTATATGACTAGCCAGGAGCTCGTCTCACCAAATAATATCATATGATAAATGTCCAAAAAAACCTCCTTTGCCATCAGTCCGGTCTACTGAATAGTATGAGCCCCCCAGATACTTGTTAATAACTGTATGAATCCCACCATGTCCAGGATAATTTGATGGTGTGACACCAGAGTCTGCCTCTATTTCATGAACCTGCTATGGAACCAACTCACCCTGACAAGCACCACATGGCCTCCGCGTTTCTCCGTGATCTTCTCTAACAGCCTTAGTTCATTTTTAGGACTTGGAAGTTGAATGGAAGAAGTGACGGGATGGAGTAGTTCTCTAATAGAACACACAGGGATTAGAAGAATTACACATAAACTTTTACATTGTCCACAAATATTCCCTTTATCCAGGGACAGCGAGGAGAGTCAGAGAGAATGGGGGAAGGAAGATTAGGGAGTCAAGGCTCTGTACGTGGGTAAGTAGAAGGGGGACACTCACTTCTATAGTTGCTGAGGGGTTAATGTTAACGTGCCTTGTTGAATTAAAGGGAAAACGTATCCTGTGCCAAAACCATTGATTAGGGGGTGTCTCCAAACAGCACAGCGGGTGTAATTATTCTATTTCGAGGTATATCGGTAGGGCGGGAAAAGGAAATCATCTCCACACTTTCCTAATAAAACCCCCAAACATGGTTTCCCCAGTTAAAGGATGGTACGGCTTTATTAGTTGGCTTTCTATTTCTTCTTCCGTTTTAATTCTGCCGCTTTTTTGGACGTATATCCTCACAGTTTGAGCTAGAACATGAAATCGGTACAGATGTGCGGAGCATGAAGAAGAAGTGTGCGTGTGCTATCTTCTAGCTAAGACATCGGCGAATTGCGTTACGGCGTTATCGGGCAAATTTCGGGACATTTATTTTGCATTTAAGGGACAAGCGTCAAATCGTGTATTTTGAGGTTTCAGGTCATGTGATCAAAGTTAGCTCAGGTCATAAATTTTACAAACACTGAGACACAACTCCCACACAGACACAGGTACACCCACCTACTTGACTACCTTTCCATTCCCATGGCAGCCATATTTAAAGGGTAACGATAGTCAAAACCCAAAACCTTTATCAAATCATCAGAAAGAGTTCTGGTAATAAAACTAGAAAGTAAAGAGATGATGGCCTATTGTGTTTAATGAATTGGAGATTCCCAACCCCGCTATATATATCCACAAATCTGATCACGAAGTGCCTACCTAATTAGAGACTAGTACCAGGATCCCCCTATAGGGAATTAAGACCTGTAATTATACCGAAGTATCATTAAAACCAACCGTGATTCTAACAATGAATAAAATAGGTACGAATACAATTAAAGATATTTGTAATCTAAGCACCGATCCTGTGAATCGATATAATACAGTTCGGGTACAGTATATATGGATATTATTTCCTCAGGGTCCAACCTCAAACAAAAAAAATGGTAAATGTCCACATTTTCCCAACTTTATTACATGGATTTGTAACCAGGTTTTTCCCATGATTTAATAAGTGTTATTCCATTCTTTTTTTTTTAGGCAAAAGGTATCTGCCCCCTCCCCTGCTCCACAAGAGCGCTTGAGCGTGTGCAGACGAGGGTAGTCAGGGAACACAGCTGTCAATCATTGGTCTGTGATGTCAGTTGTCACCGCATTGATTGACAGCATTGACAATATCTGGTATTAATACAGGGAAATGTGCGGGTATATCACTGGATTTGGTTACGGACAATGACCATTTTTTAGTTTTATGGGTGAAACATTCCCTTTAACTTCCTACCTGGAGATCTTGGTGGGTGAACCCAATTATATTAAAATATGACCCCCTGCTGGACTCACCTCCCGCTCTATGTGAATCTTGGTCTACTGGTCCCCAGGGTCCCCTCCATCAGCGGGTCAGTCAGGTGGGTTCACTGTTCTGCGGAAGGGTTTGTACTGTGATGTCCCCAGGAGGGAACCCAGGACTGGAGGCCGAAATGTTACGGGAAAAGGACGAGGTCTTTTTCATCACTGGGGGTGACTGAAGAGGCAATGACAGAGAGAGAGAGAGTCACACACATGGGGGATTCTGGGATAAGTGGGGGGAGGAGTTGCGTGGGTAAAAGAGGAGAAGGGGAGGGGTCGACTGCAGCGTTATATAAAGAGGGAGAAGGAAGAAGGCGGAGGGATTCTGCGTGGTATAAAGGAGGGGAGAAGGAGAGGGGTCCGCGGTTTTATAAAAGAGGGGAAGGGGAGGGTCTCTGCATGTTATAAAGAAGATGGGGAGGGGTTCTGCATTATAAAGAGGGGAGAAGGGGAGGGGGTCTCTGCATGGTTCTAAAGAGGGGAAGGGGAGGGTTGCGTGGTATAAAGGAGGGAGAAGGGAGGGGTCTGCGTGGTAAAAAGAGGAGAAGGGGAGGGGTTCGTGTTATAAAGAGGGAGAAGGGGAGGGGAACTGCGGTTATAAAGAAGAAGGGGGAGGGGGTTGCATTATAAAGAGAGGGAGAAGGGGAGAGGTCTGCGTTTATAACGAGGAAGGGGCGGGGTCTACGTGTTCTGAAGAGGAGAAGGGGAGGGGTCTGCATTATAAAGAGGGAGAAGGGGGGAGGGCTCTGCGTGTGTTAATATAAGAAGAAGGGGAGGGGTCTTGCGTGTATAACGAGTAGAAGGGGAGGGGTCCTGCGGTTATAAAGAAGAAGGGGATGGGGTTCTACGTGTTATGAAGAGGGAGAAGGGAGGGTCTGCGTAAAAGAAGGAGAAGGGGAGGGGGTCTGCGTGTATAAAGAAGGGGAGGGATCTGGTTATAAAGAGGGGGGGAAATGGGAGGGGTCTACGTTAAAAAAGAGAGTACAAGTCAGAAGGGGCGGGGTCTGCGGGAGAAGAAGTAAGTAAAAGGGGGGGGTCTGCGTGGTATAAAGAAGGAGAAGGGGAGGGGTCTGCATGGTATAAAGAAGGAGAAGGGGAGGGGTCAGCATGGTATAAAGAAGTAGAAGGGGAGGGGTCTGCATGGTATAAAGAAGTAGAAGGGGGGGGTCTACGTTATAAAGAAGTAAAAGGGGAGGGGTATGCATGGTATAAAGAAGGAGAAGGGGAGGGGAGGGGGCTGCGTGGTCTAAAGAAGTGTAAAAGGGGAGGGGTCTGCGTTGTGGTATAAGAAGGAGAAGGGGAGGAGTCTGCGTGGTTAAAGAAGGAGAAGGGGGAGGGGTCTGCGTTGGTATAAAGAAGGAGAGGAAGGGGAGGGGTCTGCATGTATAAAGAAGGAGAAGGGGGGTTGGTCTGCGTGTAGAGAAAAAGGGAAAAGGGGAGGGGTAGCATGGTCATGGTATTTCAAGAGGGGAGAAGGGGGGGGGGTCTGCATGGTATAAAGAAGTAGAAGGGGAGGGTTTTGAATGGTATAACGAAGGAGAAGGGGAGGGTCTTCTGCGTCGGTATAAAAAAGGGGAAAGGGGAGGGGTCTGGTGGGAGTATTAAAGGATGGGTGGGAGAGGTCAGGTTGGCTATAAGGGTATAAAGGAGACGATCTCTACACAGCATTGTGAGGTCCTGGTTCAATGATGACTAAGCCCGGAGTTTACGGAGTGTCCAATGTCACTAATGACAAGTGGGTGGAAGTTAGGGCATGCTGGGTAGACATCTCAAAGTTACTGAGCTCATGGTGGTTCCCCAGGAGATGGTGAGCGAGGAGATCTGGCCTGGGTACCTTGTTTTAGGAGAAGAGCTTCAGGACAGTTTGCTCGGTCCTCTGCTTATCTGGTCACTGATGATCATTGGTTCCACAAACTGATGAGCAAATGCCAGGAAGGGTCCTCTGGTCAGATCCAGCAATACAAGCACCTGGGGGACAGAAAAATACAATGACCATAAATCCCTCCCACAATTGCACCAAAACATTCCACCAATAATCCACCAACTACCTGCGATAGGGGTTCGTCTTGAGTTCCAAAAGGCTCCGGAAGCGAGTGCGCCACTGCGGCTTCCCCCATTGGTCTGTTTTCTACCTCTACATCTTCAAAATTTAATCCATCGAGCCGTCGCCTTCTTAAATGCAGCTCTTGGTGCCTTGTCAAGCAAAGTTCGTTTAACTACACAAACACCGGAGTGATGGGCTTAGAGAGGAAACAGGAAAAGATGAGATGCAGGGCCTACAGATAGTAACATAATTTGAGGTTGGAAAGACTAGTCCATCTAGTCCAACCTTTACCCTACCCTAATGTCTGTATAACAGTTACATAGTAACATAGTATTGGAGGTGTATAAAGACATATCCTATCTATCCAACCTTTATACCCTACCATAATGTCTGTATAACAGTTAAATAGTAACATAGTATTGGAGGTTGTATAAAGACATACGTCCATCTAGTCCAACCTTTATCCCTACCCATAAGTCTGTATAACAGTACATAGTAACATAGTATTGGAGGTTGTATAAAGACTACGTCCATCTAGTCCAACCTTATACCTACCCATAATGTCTGTATAACAGTTACATAGTAACATAGTATTGGAGGTTGTAAAAGACATACGTCCATCTAGTCCAACTTTATAACCTACCCATAATGTCGTATAACAGTTACATAGTAACATAGTATTGGAGGTTGTATAAAGATACGTCCATTCTGTCAACCTTATTACCCTACCCATAAGTCTGTATAACAGTTACATAGAACATAGTATTGAGGTTATAACCTCCATACGATTTGCCTAGGTAAAAATGTCTTACAGACATTAGGTGGTAGGGTATAAAGGTTGATGAACTAGACTGGACGCTATAGTCTTATAACAACCTCACAATACTATGTTACATTTAAACTGTTATCAAGACATTATGGGTAGGGTATAAACGGTGGACGGATGGACGTATTCTTTATAACCTCCAATACTATGTTACTATGTAACTGTTATACAGAACATTATGGTGGGTATAGGTTGGATAGGAAGTATCACTCAATATATGTTACAAATGTAACTGCACAGCATGGTAGGATAGGATTGGACTAGTGGCTATGTTCTTATACACCTCCATCTATGTTACTATGTAACTGTTTATACAGCATTATGGTAGGGTATAAGGTTGGACTAGATGGACGTTGATCTTTAATACAAACCCCAATACTATGTTACTATGTACACTGGTTTACAGACATTATGGGTAGGGTTTATAATAGGTTGGACTAGAGGACATGTCTTTATAACAACCTCACAATACTATGTTACTATGAAGCAGTTATAACGACATTATGGGTAGGGTTATAAAGGTTGACTAGACTATAAGGATCTTGTCAAACCTCAATGTACTAATGTGCTGCATCGTCAATTTCTGTTCCTCTAGATCCTTCAGGGTAGGGTAATGGAAGGTTAATACGAACTTGTGAACTGTTATACAAGCCTCCAAACTATGGTACTTAGCTTAAGACGCTATACCGAATTATGGTAGTTTAAAAAGTTGCTGGCTGGAAGAGTCTTGTTACACTCAGTATAAGATATAAAGACCAATGGTTGGGAAGCTGATATGGACGGTCACTCAGATCGGAGTAGGTCTTTTGACAACCCTCCAGTACTGACAGTCACTTATACAGACTTAATGGTGGGGATTGAAGGTTGGGCAGTGGAGTTATGGTATTCGTATTGTCCCGGTTGTGATGAGACCAGAGGACCCTTCCTGCAGGCTCAGTTACAGTTGTGGAACAAATGATCATCAGTGACCAGGATAAAGGAGAGGACCGAGCAGAAAATGTCATGAGAGCTCTTCTCCTAAAAACACAGGTACCAGCAGATTCCTCCTCACCATCTCCTGGGGGGAGACACATGATATCAGTACTTTGAGAGTGTCACCTAGCAAAAAAGCATGCCCTATCCACCACTGTTCATTAGTGAAAGTGGCAACCTCAGTATTCTCCGGCTTCTCATTGACCAGAGGACCTCACAATGATGTGTAGTAGAGATACGTACCATTCATACCCTTTATAGCCAACCTGACTCTCCTCCAAAAGCCCATCTCTTTTAACCAAAAGACCCATCCCATTCCACGTTTTTATACCACGCAGACCCCTCCCTCTCTTCTTTATAGCCATGCAGAACTCCTCCTCCCTTCTAATTAGTTTATACCATGCAGATCCCCCCCCTTCTCCCTCTTTATACCATGCAGGACCCCCTACCCCTTTTTCCCGCTTTTATATACCACGCAGAACCCCCCTCCCTTCACCACCAGCGCAGAGCCAACAGAAAAATAACCAGTGCTCGTCTTATAAATGAGACCCCTTCCCCTTACTTCTTATACCAGCAGACCCCCCTTCATCACATATCCATTCAGTCCTTCCTTCTTCTTTATACCACGCAGACTCCCTCACACTTCTCATTTTTATACCACGCCAGACCCCTCCCCTTTAATCTTTTACCACGCAGACCCCTCCCCTTCTCCTTCTTATACATGCATACCCCTCCCCTTTATCTTCTTTATACGAATAGACCCCCCCCCCTTCACTTTTTAACGAGACACCCTCCCCTCCTCTACTTCTTTTACCATGCTGACCCCTCCCCTTCTCCTTCTTTACCATATGCAGACCCTCCCCTTCTCCTCTTTATACCACGCGAACCCTCCCCTTTACTTATTTTATCCACGCAGACCCCTCCCCTTCTACTTCTTTTTAACGTAGACCCCTCCCATTCTCCCTCTTTATAACGCAGAGCCCCCCTTCTTATACACGCGACCCCCTCCTTCTCATTCTTTATAACGCGACCCCCTTCTCCCTCTTCATAACACGTAGACCCTCCCCTTCTTCTTTATAACCACGCAGGACCCCTCCCCTTTCTACTCGTTTTTTTATACCACGCAGACCCCTCCCCTTCTTCTTACTATAACACGCAGAGCACCTCCCCTTCTCCCTCTTTATAATGCAGAACCCTCCCCTTCCCTCTTCAGAAACGTAGACTCCCTTCATCTTTATAAACGCAGACCTCTCCCCTTATACATCTTAAATGCAGACCCTCCCCTCTTTTAAACCGCAGTCCCCCCTCTCTCCCTCTTATAACACGAACCCCCAATTCTCCTCTTTTTACCACGCAGACCCCTCCCCTTCTCCCTCTTTATACCACGCAGACCCTCCCCTTCCTCTTTAACCATAGCAGACCCCCTCCCCTTCTCCTCTTTTAAGAGAACCTCCATCTTCTTTATAAACATGCAGGACCCTCCCCTTCCTCTTTATAAAACGCGACCCCTCCCCTTCTCCCTCTTTATACCACGAAACCCTCCCTTCTCCCCCTTTACAATGCAGGACCCCTCACCTTCTCCTCTTGTACCCACGCAACTCCTCCCCCACTTATCCCAGAATCCCCCATGTGTGTGACTCTCTCTCTCTCTGTCATTGCCTCTTGCAGTCACCCCAGTGATGAAAAAGACTCGTCCTTTTCCCGTAACATTTCGGCCGCCAGTCCTGGGTTCCCTCCTGGGACATCACAGTACAAACCACTTGGCCCAGAACAGTGAACCCAAACCTGACTGACCCCCTGATGGGAGGGGACCCTGGGGACAGGAGACCAAGATTAACATAGAGCGGAGGTGAGTCATGGCAGGGGGTCCATTTATTTTAATATAATTGTCAACCAACAGATCTCCAGGTAGAGAGAGTTTAAAGGGAATGTTCACCCATAAAACTAAAAAATGGTCAATTGTCCGTAACCAAATCCCAAGTGATATACCCAGCACATTATTACCTGTATTAATAACCAGATATTGTCAATGCTGTCAATCAAGGCGGTGACAACTGACATCACAACCAATGATTGACAGCTGTTTCCCTGACTACCTCGTCTGCACACGCTCAAGCTCTCTTTGAGCAGAGGGAGGGGGCAGATACCTTTTGCCAGATGGAATAACACTATAAATATTAAAAACCTGGTTACAAATCCATGTAATAAAGTTGGGAAAATAGGGGACATTTACCATTTTTTTGTTTTAAGGTTGGACATGATGAATAAATATACATATATACTGTACAACAGAACTGTATTATATCGGATTCTAACAGGATCGGTGCTTAGATTACAAATATCTTTAATTGTGATGTCGCTATTTTATTCATTGTTATGATAACGGTTGGTTTTATGATAACTTCGGTATAATTACAGGTATTAATTCCCTATAGGGGGATCCTGGTACTAGTCTCTAATTAGGCACTTAGTGATCAGTTGTGATATATAGCGGGGTTGGGATCTCCAATTCATTAACACAATAGGCCATATCTCTTTACTTTCTGAGTTTATTACCAGAAATCTTTCTGATGATTGATAAAGGTTTGGTTTTTTGACTATAGTACCCTTTAAATATGGCTGCCATGGGAATGGAAAGGTAGGTCAGTAGGTGGGTGTACCTGTGTCTGTGTGGGAGTTGGTGGTATCAGTGTTTGTATTTATGACCATGAAGCTAACTTTTGATCACATGACCCTGAAACCTCAAAATATCCCGATTTGACGATTGGTCCCATTAAATGCAAAATAAAATGTCCCGAAATTTGCCGATAACGCCGTAACGCTTCCGCCGATTTCTTAGCTAGAAGATAGCACACTTCTTCTATATGCTCCGCACATCTGTACCGAATTTCATGTCTCTAGCTCAAAACTGTGGGAGGATATACGTCCAAAAAAGCGGCAGAATAAAACGGAAGAAGAAATAGAAAGCCAAAATAAAGGCCGTGACCATCCCTTTAACTGGGGAAACCGTGGTTGGGGTTTTATTAGGAAGTGGAGGATGATTTCCTCGCCCTACACGGATACCCAAGAAATAGAATATTAACACCCGCTGTGCTGTTTGGAGACACCCCACAATCGGTTTGGCAAAGGATACGTTCTTTTTAATTCCAAGCACGGCACGTTAACCTACCCCTCGTAACTATAGAAGTGAGTGTCCCCCTTCTACTTACCCCCGTACAGAGCCTTGACTCCCTAATTTCCTTCCCCCATTCTCTCTGACTCTCTCGCTGTCCCTGGATAAAGGGATATTTGTGGACAATGTAAAGTTATGGTATTCCGTATAATCCCTGTGTGTTCTATATAGAGAGACTCCATCCCGTCACTTCTTCTCATTCACGTTCCAAGTCTAAACATGAACGAAGCTGTTAGAGAAGATCCGGAGAACGCGGAGGCCAGTGTGGTGCTTGTAGGTGAGTTGGTTCCATAGAGGTTTAGAAATAGAGGCAGACTCTGGTGTCGACACCATCAATTATCATGGACATGGTGGGATTCATACAAGGTTATTACCAGTATCTGGGGGGCTCATACTATTCAGTAGACCGTGCTGATGGCCAAAGGAGTTTATTTTTTGGACATCATCATATGATATTATTTAGGTGAGACGAGCTCCTGGCTAGTCATGAGTAAAGTGTTGGTAGCCCTGTGGTCTTACTTCTACCAGTTTAGCCATCCACTAGGATGCCCACTTAGGGGTCTAGATAGTAATCTGTATGACCGTTTCTTGTTGGTAAAAGGATCTCCGTTAATTCTTCTTGGACCAGGTTTGTGGAGTTCCTTGAGCAGCCCACGATGGTTTTATCCGGCTACAGGAGGCTGTGGAACTGGACTCGTGCTGGAGTTCCCATTCCTGTACGATTTCTTTTTGTGCTTCTTGGGCCGAGATCCTCTAATATGGATTACCATGAGATGGGCGTCCATATAAACACTTATGTCTGATAAGGTAGGTGATGAGATAAACGTTTGTCTTTTGAATCCCCTTAGTTCTCTCTATTTCCCATAGTCTCCATCGTCATTTATTAATCTCTGGTTCTCATTTTCATCCTTATTTCTTTAGCAATTATAACTATTATGTCCTTTCACTTGTTTTTTCCATTTTTTGCACGAATGGACTAACACAGTGAGCAGGAACGCTCAGGAAAATAAAGAGGTACCTGTGGAAACTTAGGGCCTTCTCCCATGGTGTAAACTTAGAGGTGCCTTCTCAACACCTGTATAAACGTAGAGTGTCTTCTCCAACCCTGTGTAAACCTAGAGGTGCTTCTCCAACCCTGTGTAAATGAGAGGGGCCTCTCCACCCTGTGTAAACGTAGAGGTGCCTTCTCCAACCCTGTGTAAACGTAGTAGGGGGCTTCTCCAACCCTGTGTAAATGTAGAGGGCGTTCTCCAACCCTGTGTAAATGTAGAGGTGCTTCTCCAACCTGTGTAAATGTCAGAGTGCCTTCTCCAACCTGTGTAAACGTAGAGGTGCCTTCTCCAACCTGTGTAATGTAAGGGGCCTTCTCAAACCTTGTAAACTAGAGGTGCCTTCTCCAACCCGTGTAATGTAGAGGGGCCTTCTCCAACCCTGTGTAACCTAGTAGGTGCCTTTCCAACCCTGTGTAAATGTAGAGGGCCTTCTCCAACCCTGTGTTTAAACCTAGAGGTGCCTTCTCCAACCTGTGTAAATGTAGAGGTGCCTTCTCCAACCCTGTGTAAAACTTAGAGGTGTCTTCTCCCACCCTGTGTAAAACCTAGAGGTGCCTTCTCCAACACCTGTGTAAATGTAGAGGTGCCTTCTCCAACCCTGTGTAAATGTAGAGGGGCCTTCTCCAACCGTGTAAATGTAGAGGTGCTTCTCCACCTGTGTAACTTAGAGGTGTCTTCTCCAACCTGTGTAAACCTAGAGGTGCCTTCTCCAACCCTGTATAAACGTAGAGGTGCCTTCTCCAACCTGTTAAGGTAGAGGTGCTTTCTCAACCTGTGTAAATGTAAGGTGTCCTTCTCCAACCCTGTGTAATGTAGAGGTGCTTTTCCCCACTGTGTAAATGTAGAGGGCTTTCCCACCCTGTGATGTAACCTCGAGGTGCTTCTCCAACCTGTGTAAATGTCGAGGTTGCCTTCTCCACCCTGTGTAAATGTAGAGGTGCTTTCTTCAACACCTGTGTAAATGTAGAGGTGCCTTCTCCAACCTGTGTAAATGTAGAGGTGCCTTCTCCAACCCTGGGTAATGTAGAGTGTTTCTCCAACCCTGTAAATGTAGAGGTGCCTTCCTCCAACCCTGTGTAAATGTAGAGGTGCCTTCTCCAAACCCTGTGTAAATGTAGAGGTGCTTCTCAACCCTGTGTAAATGTAGAGGGTGCTTTCTCCAACCCTGTGTAATGTAGAGGGGCTTCTCCAACCTGTGTAAGTAAAGGTACCTTCTCCAACCCTGTGTAAACGTAGAGGTGCCTTCTCCAACCCTGTGTAAATGTAGAGGGCTTCTCCAACCCTGTTAAATGTAGAGGGGCCTTCTCCAAGCCTGTGTAACGTAGAGGTGCCTTCTCCACCCTGTGTAAACGTAAAGGTCCCTTCTCCACCCTGTGTAAACGTAGAGGTTGCCTCTCCACCTGTGTAAATGTAGAGGTGCTTCTCCAACCCTGTGTAAACTTAGAGGTGTCTTCTCCAACCCTGTGTAAACTAGAGGTGCTTCTCCAACCCTGTGTAAATGTAGAGGGTGCCTTCTCCAACCCTGTGTAACGTAGAGGTGGTGCTATCCTCCAACCCTGTGTAAATGTAGAGGGCCTTCTCCAACCCTGTGTAAATGTAGAGGGGCCTTCTCCAACCCTGTGTAAACGTGAGGGCCTTCTCCAACCTGTGTAAACGTAAAGGTACCTTCTCCAACCCTGTGTAATGTAGAGGGGCCTTCTCCAACCTGTGTAAACGTTAGAGGTGCCTTCTCCAACCCTGTGTAAAGTAACGACTCTCCAACCCTGTGTAAACGTAGAGGTGCCTTCTCCAACCCTGTGTAAATGTAGAGGGGCCTTCTCCAACCCTGTGTAAATGTAGAGGTGCTTCTCCAACCCTGTGTAAACTTAGAGGTGTCTTCTCCAACCCTGTGTAAACCTAGAGGTGCCTTCTCCAACCCTGTGTAAATGTAGAGGGGCCTTCTCAACCACTGTGTAAATGTAGAGGTGCCTTCTCAACCGTGTAAACAGTAGAGGGCCTCTCCAACCCTGTGTAAACGTAGAGGTGCCTTCTCAACCCTGGTAACGTAGAGGTGCCTCTCCAAACCTCTGTGTAAACGTAGAGGTGCCTTCTCAACCTGTGTAAATGTAGAGGGCCTTCTCCAACCCTGTGTAACGTTAGAGGGTGCCTTCTCCAACCCTGTGTAAACGTAGAGGTACCTTCTCCAACCCTGTGTAAACGTAGAGTGCCTTCTCCAACCCTGTGTCAATGTAGGAGGGGCCTTCTCCAACCCTGTGTAAATGTTAGAGGTGCCTTCTCCACCCTGTTAAACTTAGAGGTGTCCTTCTCCAACCCTGTGTAAACATAGAGGTGCTTCTCCACCCTGTGTAAATGTAGAGGGCCTTCTCCAACCCTGTGTAATGTAGAGGTAGCCTTCTCCAACCCTGTGTTAAACGTAGAGGTGCCTTCTCCAACCCTGTGTAACGTAGAGGTGGCCTTCTCCAACCCGTGTGTAAACGGCAGACAGGTTGCCTTCTCCCAACCCGTGTAAACGTAGAGGTGCCTTCTAACCCTGTGTAATGTAGAGGTGCCTTCTCCAACCCTGTGTAAAAGTAGAGTGCCTTCTCCAACCCTGTGTAAACGTAGAGGTGCCTCTCCAACCCTGTGTAAACGTAGAGGTCCCATTTCTCCAACCCTTGTGTAAATGTAGAGGGCCTTCTCCACCCTGTGAAACTTAGGTCGTCTCCAACCCGTGTAACTAGAGGTGCCCTTCTCCAACCCTGTGTAAATGTAGAGGTGCCTTCTCCACCTGTGTAAACGTAGAGGTGCTTCCTCCAACCCTGTGTAAATGATAGAGGGCCTTCTCCAACCCTGTGTAAATGTAGAGGGGGCTTCTCCAACCCGTGTGAAACGTTAAGGTGCCTTCTCCAACCCTGTGTAACGTAAGGTACCTTTCCAACCCTGTGTAAATGTAGAGGGGCCTTCTCCAACCTGTGGTAAAAGTAGAGTGTTTCCACCTGTGTAACGTAAGGACCTTCTCCAACCCTGTTGTAAACGTAGAGTGCCTTCTCCAACCCTGTGTAATGTAGAGGGGCCTCTCCAACCCTGTGTAATGTAGAGGTGCCTTCTCCAACCTGTGAAACTTAGAGGTGCTTCTCCAACCCTGTTGTAACCTAGAGGTGCCTTCTCCAACCCTGTGTAAATGTTTTTTTTTTAAGAGGGGCCTTCTCCAACCCTGGTAAATGTAGAGGTGCCTTCTCCAACCCTGTGTAACGTAGAGGTGCCTCTTCTCTAACCCTGTGTAAACGTAGAGTAGAGGTGCTTCTCCAACCCTGTGTAAACGTAGAGGTGCCTTCTCAACCTTGTAAAAGTGAGGGCCTATCCACCCTGTGTAAAGTAAGCTACGTTTGCTTCTCCAACCCTGTGTAAATGTAGAGGTGCCTTCTCCAACCCTGTGTAAACGTAGAGGTGCCTTCTCCAACCCTGTGTAAACGTAGAGGTGCCTTCTCCAACCCTGTGTAAACGTAGAGGTGCCTTCTCCAACCCTGTGTAAACGTAGAGGTGCCTTCTCAAACCCTGTGTAAACGTAGAGGTGCCTTCTCCAACCCTGTGTAAACGTAGAGGTGCCTTCTCCAACCCTGTGTAAACGTAGAGGTGCCTTCTCCAAACCCTGGTAAGGTAGAGGGCCTTTCTTCCAACCTGTGAAAGGTAGAGGTGCCTTCTCCAACCCTGTGTAAAGGTAGAGGTGCCTTCTCCAACCCTGTGTAAAGGTAGAGGTGCCTTCTCCAACCCTGTGTAAAGGTAGAGGTGCCTTCTCCAACCCTGTGTAAAGGTAGAGGTGCCTTCTCCAACCCTGGTAAGGTAGAGTAAGGTGCCTTCTCCAACCCTGGTAAAGGTAGAGGTGCCTTCTCCAACCCTGTGTAAAGGTAGAGGTGCCTTCCCAACCCTGTGTAAGGTAAGGTGCCTTCTCCAACCCTGTGTAAAGGTAGATGAGTGCCTTCTCCAACCCTTGTAAAGGTGAGAGGTGCCTTCTCCAACCCTGTGTAAGAGAGGTTGCCTTCTCCACCCCTGTGTAAAGTAGAGGTGCCTTCTCCACCCTGTGTAAGGTAGAGGTGCTTCTCCAACCCTTGGTAAAAGGTGTAGAGGTGCCTTCTCCAACCGGTGTAAGGTAGAGGTGCCTTCTCCAACCCTGTTGTAAAGGTAGAGAGGTGCCTTCTCCAACCCTGTGTAAAGGTAGAGGTGCCTTCTCCAACCTGTGTAAGGTAGAGGTGCCTTTCTCACCCTGTGTAAAGGTAGAGTGCCCTCCACCCTGGTAAGGTAGAGTGCTTACTCAACCGTGTAAGGAGATTGCTTCTCCACATCCCGTGTAAACGTAGAGGTGCCTTCTCCAACCCTGTGTAAAGTGAGAAGTGCCTTCTCCACCCTGTGTAACTGTAGATGGTGCCTTCTCAACCCGTGGAAGGTGAAGTGCCTCTCCAACCCTGTGTAAAGTGAGGGGCCTTCTCCAACCCTGTGTAAAGGTAGAGGTGCCTTCCTCAACCCTGTGTAAATGATAGAGGGGCCTCTCCGACCGTGTAAGTAGAGTGCCTTCTCAACCCTGTGTAAGGTAAAGGTACCTTCTCCAAACCCGTGTAAAGGTAGAGGTTGCCTTCCAAACCTGGTAAAGGTAGAAGGCTCTCTCCAACCCTGTGTTAAAGGAGAGGTGCATTCTCCAAAACCCTTAAAGGGCCGATATGAAATCTCTAGTCATTTATACAGTGTAGAGGAGGGATGTCAGGTCATGTATTGTGGTATTTCTGTATGTTCTTCTATTATTATGGCGATTTATGTTATCTGTGTATTGCCCAAATGTAGGCATAGTAAGATGGGGGTACTTCATTTGTCAGCCTTACCCAAATCTTGCAAGACTCTTATATCGATGGCCCTCGTATATGTTGGAGGCAGGGTGTTGCTGACCTACCCACTCTAGGTCGAAACATAAAATGGGCACCCGTGGTTATTGAACCTTAAACAGTAATCTTATTTATTACCAGAACAAATTAAATAAGGCATGTAATTAGCACAACTAGAGGTGACCATAGCATGCACAGAATCACATAAATATCACAACAAGGGATCGGAAACAGTATAAATACAATCAGGTGTTAGTGCCAACCCAGCTCTCAGTCCACTGTATGTGGAATCTTCTACCCCTATGTACTGGCACTATGTCCCTATTCTGGGTGGGATCCCAGGAGCTAGTGCTATAAACTCCTTGTAGGGCTCAGGTCTCACTAGTTCCCTACTCCTTACCTCACCATGGACGATCTATAACAGGAATCTAATCTCACATTACTGGGTCTACCTGTTATCTAGTCCCAGGCTTTACACTATCCTTGGGGAAATCAGGAAGCCAAAAAAGAGCGCTAAGCACACGAGTGCTTCCCTTTTGATACTTTAACAGTGGCCTCTACGTGGCCAAATCCTGAATTGTGAAAACAAAAGGACTAAAGGGTAAACTTAATTTATCAGTTCCCTACGAAACAAATGTATAATGCAGAATAGCACTCGGTAGGTAGCACAAACCCACGTGTAAACATTACAGATACTATTGACTTTCACCTTACCCTGATGTAGTATTATACTAGTAATTAGAAGGTACGAAGAGGATTGTGGCGCATTACAATATATAGCCCCCAGCATCTGTCAGTATCACCTCACAATTACTGTTGCATTAACATCAAACCCTGCCCCAAGACTTACAAACTAATCACTTTTATGTACCCATACAACCTATCAGTATGTCTTTATGACTTGTGGGGGAACCGAGTTGCCCGAGAAACCACACACGCACGGGGAGAACATTACAAACTACCTTGCATATGTGTTCAGGGTGGTGGGTGACAACGAATCAGGACTGTCGAGCGGCTAGAAAGGTATCAGTGTAACCACTGAGCACCGTGCGCAAGGATTTTCTCTGATGGTGGTATTTATTGAACCCCGGGAAGGACAGTGTGTCCCGAAACGTTGTATTTATGTTTGTGCCCCAATAAATGAAGTTTCACTCGTAGTGTGCCTCACTCTATTTCCACTTGCATGTGTAGCCTGGAAGTAGGGGGCTGAGAGAAGCAACTACCAATTGTCGGATAATCGCACAGCAGTGTGCTCGACACCTGGAACCTTACTTTATGTAGTACATTATAAAGTGATGACAAAGGTTGTATTTGTTGGTACAGTCTAGTGTCTCTCTCTTTCTGTTTTAGCTTGCTGTACATTTTAGGGCATTTCTAGATTTAACTTAGTTGATGTATGGGTTGTGATGAAGAGTTACTTTAAAAAAATATTACGTATTTACAATTGTATAGACGTGACCTTCTATGGTAAAAGAATAAGGATATTTTATTTACATGTAGTTAAGGTGAGGATCTTCTTAGTCTTTTTTAGTCTGTGGCTCCCGAGGTTCCCATAGTCCTGTGGCTCCCGGAGGTTCCCCATAATCTGTGGCTCCCGAGGTTCCATATCGTGGTCCCGAGGTTCCATAGTCGGGCTCACCGAGGTTCCCATAGTCTGTGGCTCCGAGGTCCCATATCTGTGGCTCCCGAGGTTCCCATAGTCTGTGGCTCCGAGGTTCCCATAGTCTGTGGCTCTCCGGTTCCCATAGTCTGTGGCTCCTGGGTTCCATAGTCCGGTCCCGTTCCCATAGTCGTGGTCTGAGGTTCCATAGTCTGTGGCTCCTGAGGTTCCCATAGTCTGTGGCTCCTGAGGTTCCCATAGTCTGTGTCTCCTGAGGTTCCCATAGTCTGTGTCTCCCGAGGTTCCCATAGTCTGTGGCTCACGAAATTCCCATAGTCTGTGTCTCCCGAGGTTCCCATAGTCTGTGGCTCACGAAATTCCCATAGTCTGTGTCTCCTGAGGTTCCCATAGTCTGTGGCTCCCGAGGTTTTCAAAGTCTGTGGCTCCCGAGGTTCCCATAGTCTGTGGCTCCTGAGGTTCTCATAGTCTGTGGCTCCCAAGGTTTTCATAGTCTGTGGCTCCTGAGGTTCCCATAGTCTGTGGCTCCGAATTCCCATAGTGTGTTCTGAGGTTCCCAGTCTGGCTCCGAGTTTTCAAAGTCTGTGGCTCTCCCGAGTTCCCATAGTCTGTGGCTCCTGAGGTTCCCATAGGCCTGTGGTCGAGTGTTCCCAATATGTGGCTCCCGAGTTCCCTAGTCGTGGCTCCTGAGGTTCCCATAGTCAGTGGCTCCCGAGGTTCCCATAGTTTGTGGCTCTGAGGTTCCCATAGTCAGTGGCTCCCGAGGTTCCCATAGTCTGTGGCTCCCGAGGATCCCATACTCTGTGGCTCCCGATGTTCCCATAGTCTGTGGCTCCCGAGGTTGCCATAGTCTGTGGCTCCCAAGGTTCCCTAGTTGTTGCTCCCGAGGTTCCCATAGTCTGTGGCTCCCGAGGTTCCCATAGTCTTGGCTTCCGAGGTTCCCATAGTCTGTGGCTCCCGAGGTTCCCATAGTCTGGCTCCCGAGGTTCCCATAGTCTGTGGCTCCGAGGTTCCCATAGTCAGTGGCTCCCGAGGTTACCATAGTCTGTGGCTCCCGAGGATCCCATAGTCTGTGGCTCCCGAGGTTCCCATAGTCTGTGGCTCCCGAGGTTCCCATAGTCTGTAGCGCCCGAGGTTCCCATAGTCGTGGCTCCCGAGGTTCCCATAGTCTGTGGCTCCCGAGGTTCTTCTCTCTCCACCTTGGCCTTTCACTAATTCGGCATGTGTCTTTCATTCCCACACAGACCTTCCATGAAGCTGCCTATCTGGCTGACGACCGTCAGGATCTTCTGAACGCCATCAATGAGTTCCTGGACTGCAGTGTGGTGCTGCCTCCATCGGAGGTGATGGGGGAGGAGCTGCTTCGTTCTGTCGCATTATTTCAGAGGGAAATGCTAAGGAGACGTCAGGGACAGGAAAAAAAGCGCAGGAAGAGATGGTGTCGCTCCGAGACAAGGGTCAGCATTACTTTCCCACAATGCCGTGTCATTCTGTGTGCTCCACCCTGATTTATATGTTTTGTATCTCCGTATGAGACTCCCCAGGGCACTTGTTGGTCCTGACTATAGATCAATCAGTTACCGTCTGTGATTGGTCAGTTATGCCCCTGGTCTAATTAGCGCCATACTGTGTTCTTTATACCAGTAGGTGCAATCAGCCATATACACATGTGGGTTCGGGGCATTGATTGGTTGTCTATTTCTCTGCTAAAAAAGGAATTATGGGAAGTTGTCAATGGTGAGTGCGTTGGTTCCTATTGGGGCCCAGTCCTTAACCTTTTGTCGGGTCCTGGCTTTCTCAATTGAGATTTTGGAATCCTGTGTACAAAAAGGACATCTTTGAAATGGAAAGGGTTCAGAGAAGGGCAACTAAATTAATAAGGGGATTGGGGGAGCTTGAATATGAAGAGAGACTAGAAAGTTACAATTATGTACGCTGGAGGAAAAGGCGCTTGCGTGGGGATATGATTATGTGTATAAATACATTAGCGGGCCATACAATAAACTATCTGGAGATTGTTCACAATAGAACAGTCAAAGGACACGTGGACATCCCTTAAGACTTGAAGATAAAAGGTTTAGGGTTCAAGTTGGGAAAGGGTTTTGTCACTGTGAGAACGGTAAACGCTATGGAACTGTCTTCCAGTGGACTTGTTATGGCAGGTTCATTGGTCAGTTTAATAAAAAGACTGGATGGGTTTCTACAAACAAGGAATGTTACAGTTACTGGTTATTGATACATAAAGTAGAGTTGGGAAAGGGTTTGTCACTGTGAGAAACGGTAAAGCTATGGAACTGTCTTCCAGTGGACGTTGTTATGGCAGGTTCATTGGTCATTTATTAAAAAGCGGATGAGTTTCTACAAACAAGGAATGTTACAAGTTATGGTATTGATACATAAAGTAGAGTGGGAAAGGGTTTGTCACTGTGAGAACGGTAAAGCTATGAAACTGTATTCAGTGGACGTTGTTTATGGCAGGTTCATTGTCATTTTAATAAAAAGCTGGATGAGTTTCTACAAACAAGGAATGTTACAAGTTATGGTATGAGTACATAAGTAGAGTTGGGAAAGGGTTTGTCATGTGAGAACGGTTAAAGCTATGGAACTATCTTCCAGTGGACGTATTATGGCAGGTTCATGGTCAGTTTTAATAAAAGCTGGATGGGTTTCTACAAACAAGAATGTTACAAGTTACTGTGTGATATATAAAGTAGAGTTGGGAAGGGTTTGTCACTGTGAGAACGGTAAAGCTATGGAACTGTCTTCAGTGGACGTTGTTATGGCAGGTTCATTGGTCAGTTTAATAAAAAGACTGGAGAGTTTCTACAAACAAGGAATGTTACAAGTTACTGGTATTGATACATAATAGAGTTGGGAAAGGGTTTGTCACTGTGGAGAAACGGTAAAGCTATGGACTGTCTTCCAGTGGACGTTGTTATGGAAGGTTCATTGGTCAGTTAAAAAAATCTGTGAGTTTACAAACAAGGAATGTTACAAGTTAACTGTATTGATACATAAAGTAGAGTTGGGAAAGGTTTGTCCTGTGAGAAACGGTAAAGCTAGGAACTGTCTTCCAGTGGACGTTGCTATGGCAGGTCATTGGTCGTTTAATAAAAACGGGATGATTTTACAAACAAGGAATTTACAAGTTACTGGGATTGATTACATAAAGTGAGTTGGGAAGGGAAATTTCCCATTGACATTTGGAGTCAGGAAGGAATTTTCCCCCCCCTATAATTATAGTGGGTTTTTTTTGCCTTCTCTGGCTCAACAGTTAGGCAGAAATTAGGATATTGCTAGATGGGTTGGACTGGATGGACATATGTCTTTATTCACACCTACAATACTATACTATACTATACTATGCTGTACTGTACTATACTGTACTGTATTGTATATACTTACGTGCTTGTCTGTACATACATATACTTACTGTACTATACGTACTATCTGTTACATGTATACTAACTACTACTATACTATACTATATACTATACTGGACTATAATGCTACTATACTGTACTATACTATACTAATACCTGTACTATACTGTACCTATACTATACTATACTGTACTATAATGTACTGTACTGTACGTATACTATACTGTACTGTACTGTACTATACTTTACTGTACTATACTGTACTGTATTGATCTATACTATACTGTTACTGTACTGTGCTATACTGATACTATACTGTGCTGTACTGTACTATACTGTACAATACTAGTACTATACCGTACTATATTTGTACTATATCTGTACTGTGCTTATACTGTACATACTATCTATACAGTACTATACTGGTACTATAATAATGCTGTACGGTCCTGTTATATTGTACTGGTATTGCTACTATACTGTACTGTAAATGTACTATACTGAAGGTCCGACAGTACAGTACAACTGTACTATACTATCTGTACTATACAGTTACACTTACTATACAGTTGCTATTACTGTACATACTGTACATACTGGTACATGACAGTACTTACTGTACTGTACTATACATGAGGCTGTACTGTAACTATACTGTAATGCTTATACTGTAGCTATACAGTCACTGTACATACTAGTACAAAAAAATATAACAATACTATTCTGTTACTATACTGTACTGTACTATACGATACTGTGCTGTAACTGTACTGTGCGATACTGTACTATAAGTACTATACTGTACTATACAACAGTACTATCTGTACGTGTACTATAGCTGTACTGTACGGTACTGTACTATACTTACAGTACTATACATACAGTATGTATGTACCTGTATGTACTGTAACTGTACTATTACTGTACTGTTACTACACTATATACTTACTGTGCTATACTGTTACATATAACTGTACAATATACTCCTGTACTAACAGTTTCTATACTGTTACTATACTATACAGTACTGTGCTATACTGTACTGTACTGGTGCGAGAACTGACATACTGTCTATACTGTACCTATACAGTACCTAATGTACTATACTATACTGGTACTATGACATATACTGTACTATCACTATACTGTACTATACGAGGTACTGTACTGTCTTACTCAAACTGTACTATACTGTGCTTGCTCTGTATAGTCTCTACTGTACTGTATATATACTGTACTACCCTTATACTATACGGTTCTGTATGTACGTACGTACTATACTTTACTCTACGTATGTGCTATACGTACTATTAATGTACAATACTATACTGTAATAAACTGTACTATACTGTACGGTACTATCTATACTATACTGTGCTGTGCGGTTGTACTGTACTATCTATACTGTGCTTGTATTGTAAGGTACTGTACTATACTGTACTCTACTGTACTGTAATGTCAATACTATACTGTACTGTGTGACAAACTATACTGTACGTATCTTACAATACTGTATGTACTGTACTGGGCTTATAATGCTAAATACGTACACTATGTACACATACTATACTGTACTATACTGTTACTTACTATACTGTTATATACTGTACGGTATTATACTATTACTGTTGCTCCCTGTGATGGCTGTTACTGTACTATCCTGTTACTATTACTGTACGTACTTTACTGTACTGTACTGTAATGTAACTATAATGTGACTATACTGTACTATTACGGTACGATACAGTACGCTATTACTGTACATACTGTACTATACTATACAGACTTACTGTATATACAGTACTGTACTGTACTTATACTAACAGTACTATATGTACTGTACTTTGTACTATATATACAGTACTATATGTACTATACGTACTATACAATACAGTAATAATAAATGTTACTGATACTGTACAGTACTATACTGTACAGTACTATATGTACTAACTATTAGTAATATACAGCTACTGTACTATACTGTACATACTAGACAGTACTATTACTATACAGACTAGGCTGTACGATACGTGGCTGTACTGTACCTGTACTTACTGTACTATACTGTACGTGTACTATAATGTACTGTACGAACACTATTATATACGGTCTCTACTGTACTATACTGTACAATACTATACTGTACTATACGGTTCTTTACTGTACTATACTATGCAGTACTGTACTGTACTACACTACTATACTGTGCTGTACTGTACTGTGCTATACTGTACTATACTGTACAATACTATACTGTACTATACAGTACTATACTGTACTGTACTATACTAAACTCGTACATACTGTGTGTGCTGCTGACTCTACTATCCTGTATGTACTGTACTATACTGTATCTTACTATTACGGTTCTGTATGTAGTACTATACTGTACTATATGTATATACTGTACTGTGACTATACTGTACTATACTGTACAATACTATACTGTACTATCAGTGCTATTACGTATGTAATACTGTATTACAGTACTTATACTGTGCGGTGGGTACTTATACTATACGATACTGTGCTATGCTGTACTGTACTATCCTTACTGGCTGTGGGTACTGTACCGATACTGTAATGTACGTACTGTACTGTACGTGAACAAATGCTTATACTGTACTATAGTGAACGGGTACTATACTATACTATACTGTGCTGTACTGTACTATCATGTACTGACTGTACGGGTTATACTGTACTTACTATTACTATATTGTACGGTCTGTACATACTATACGGGACCTGTAACTAATATACTGTACTAGACTATGACTGTTCTATATTGTACGTACTTATACTAAATATTACTGTGCGTGCTGGGTGTACTGTACTATCTGTACTGTTACTATACATATTGCTAGTAATACGTACTATACTATTACGTTACTGTACTTACTATACTATACTATACTTATACAGTACTATACTGGACATACTGTACATTACTCTACAGTACTCTACTGTACTATTACTGTACTGTGCTATAATTGTACTATACTGTACAATTTACTTATACGTAATATATGATCAGACTGTACGGTACTATACTATCCTATACTGTGCTGTGCTTGTACTGTAATATCCTATACTGTTGCGTACTGACGGACGGTACTATAATGGCCTACTGTACTATACTGTAAATACTATAAGTACTGTATGTACAATACTATACTGTACTGTACTGTTACTGTCCAATACTGTACTGTACTTAACTGTGCCTAGACTGTACAATACTGTACAATTACTGTACAATTACGATGACTGACTATACTATACTGTACTCATACTGTACAGGTACTTTTACATTACATACTGTGCTGTGCTGTAATGTTACTATCCTGTACTTACTGTACGTGTAACTCTACTATATTGTCCTATACGATACTGTACGTACTGGACTATACGTTACGATACTGTACTAACTGTACTTACAGTACTATACTGTATCTACTGTACTTACTATACAGTACTCTATGTAACTATACAGGACTGTATGTTTACCTATATATACAGTACTATACTGTACTGTACGTACTATACTACAGTACTAGACGTACTATACGTACTATACCATACCTTCGCAACCAGTAATGATCGAGTGCGCATCACCGTACCCACACCACAGTATCCCATAACCTCGACACACCCCACAAATGGACACTCACACACTCACGTCGACAGCTGTTGTTGCCACACGCCTATTGTACCAGTAGACACCGACACCCAGTCATCAGGAGCCGCCCCCCCCCTTTACTGCCGTGGTAGTCCGCCTACTACCTACAACGATCCTCTACTAAACAAGTACTATGCTGGCCGGCAGCTGATATTACTGTGTTGGACAAACGCGTAGACTGTACTGTATACTTTACTGTACTTCTGTTACAACTATAGATACTGTGCTATAACTGTAAATACGGACAATACTAACTGTTACTATACGGGTCTTTCTGTACTGTACTCTGCAGTACTGTACGTACTACAACTTACTATAAATGTGCTGTACTGTTACTGTGCTATAATGTTACTATTACGGTACAAATACTATACTGTACTATACAGTACTATACTGACTGTAATATACTTAAACTGTTACTATATGTGCTGTGCTGTACCTAACTATCGTAATGTACTGTTTACTATCTGTAATATGACGATACCGGTTCTGTACTGTACGGTACTATATGTACTCTACTGTACTGTGCGTAATGTTACTATTACGTACTGTTGCTTAGGTACTATACTGTACATACTATATGCTACTATACAGTGCTCTACTGCCTGTACTATACTGTACTATACAGTACTTACTGTGCCCTCCCAGGTACTATACTATACTTACTGTGCGATGCTGTAAGTACTATCCTATACTGTTGCTGTACTGGACTATATGTACTGTACTGTACTTACTGTACAATGCCTATACTGTAATATATTGTCCGGTACATACTCTATATACTGTGCGGTACTGTACGATACTGTACTACTGTACTGTGTTATATGGTACTGTACTATATATATGGTACTGTTACTGTACTATACTATACTGTACTTTACTGTACTATAATGTACTATACTTATACTGTTCTATAGTGTACGGTACTTACATACAATATACTGTGATGTGCTGTTAATGTACTATCCTGTACTGTACTACTCTATGGTAGTATACAGGACTGACTATTTTACTCTACTGTACTGTACTATTTACATCTACTTAATAACTATACCGTACTATGAGGGACTATAATGGAGCTATACTATACAGTACTATAATGTGACTTAGACTATCGTACTATACATGTACTGATAATATACAGTACTATTACTGTACTATACTATACAGTACTATACTGTACTATACTATACAGTACTATAATGACGATAATAGACAGTACTTACTACACAGTACTATACGTATAGTGACTATACAGACTATTACTGCTACTATAATGTAAATATACTATACAGTACTATACCTTTGGACTATTACTATACTGTACGATAATATTACAGTACTATACTGTACTATACGATACTGTACGGTACTATACTATACTACTACGATACGGGACATAGGAGGGACATAATTACTGTACGATACTAACGTACTGTACGTACTGTACTCTGTACTATTACTGTTCTAGCACTATAAGTACTATATGACTTAAGATACAGTACTATACGGTATATTACTGTCCTATACTGTAATGTACTGTACATATATACTATACTATGCTTGTGCTGTGCTGGACTGTACTGTACTGTTATGTACTGTACAGACTATACTATACGGTTACTGTACTATCCTGTACTTATGCTGTGAAGGTTCTCATTCATCAGGTCATAGGTATATCTGTTGTTTCACTTAGATCAACGGGACTGAAATGTAGTTCTTGAGACGGTTCGCTAGTCAGCCGACTGGCTTTATAAATTCAGAAATGAATAGTACAAGAATCTGTGGCAAGTTATGTACTGGAAAATCACAATTAGCATATCACCCGCCAGGGTAAGGGTGTGATTAGATAGTGGCTAAAGAGGTGGTATAGAACGCCCGAGGAAGGTGTTAAAACAGAATTGTACAGGCAGAAAGTGGTGTCGAAACCCCCCACCTCTGATTTAGGCTGTTCTTTATTCACCTAAATGGCCTCTTAACACCTCTCTTGAACACAGGTCACGTTCCTCGCCAGTATGTTAACATTACAATCTTCAACAGGTATGTACTTTATCCTTAAGATTGCAGATACACGCTGAGTCCTGACCGAGGAATTGGTGTCTGTGCTGGGAACAAACGTTGATTGCAGTTGCTGGTGGTTCCCCCACTACAAATCAAGGAATTATTCACGGAAATGCACCGCATATATGATGTAGCTTCTTGTTTGTGTTGGTATGGGTTTGTGGATGTACCAATTGCGCCTCGTGTGTTGTTCGGTTTTAAGCAGACAAGGATACGGTTTTGGTTTTTTTGAAAATTATTCTAATTCTCGGAGAACCCCTGCCTACATAGGGCATGACCAGGTTCTTCCTCTGTCTGCTTTTCCCCTTCACTGTTGGTATTTGTGTTCTTTTTTCCTTCTACTTCTTTTGACAAAAGGCACCAGGATGGTTAGCACACAGGGTTTAAGGGCTCCTTCTGAGAGGAGATGTGTAGTTCTAGCATTCGCTCTGTGCTAGTGGGGATGTTTCTAGGCTCTGTGCTAGTGGGTGTTCTCAGCGGCTGTGCTAGTGGGGATGTTTCGGTCTGTGTTGCAGGGTTTGATTGACCCCCCCAGTTGTGCATTAAAGGGTGTGTGGGGGGCACGTTCATCGGTATTCGCGTTTTTATTCATTCTTCTTTTTCTTTTTCATTCTTTCCTTCAACATCAAATTACTGATCTGTGTGTGTTGGTTTTTTATGTAAACTTACTTCAGTTTACCTTCGTCCTGACTATAACCAAGCAGTCCAAGCAAGCCGCTGTGTTGTTTTGATCTTCCCTTGTCCATTTGATGTTGGTCTACCGCCTTAATGGGGTTGTGAAGATTTGTACGTCCTCTGGTGGGATGTTAACCACAGGGTCATCCAAATATATGAACCAAGTGGCCTGGGTGCTATGCCTGTAAAGGTATTAAGCGCTGTGTTCTACCTCATACCATGAAAGGTGGCCACAATAGGTGCAAAACTGGAGGAGCCCTAGACATCAAGGTTTTGCTTATAGAACTATCCCTGTATTTGAAATAGGTGTATTAAGACACGTCCAAACAAGGAACACACCTGTTATGGGTTGAGATCAGTCGCTGGTGAGTGCTGTCTTGCACAGCCGGTTTCTCACCATGTCAAAACAGACCTTCCTGGTGGGTATACAAGTGAAGAGAGAGTCAATAATCGGACACCCATAGTTTTTATACACCGATACTATATCTTCATCTTGTTGGTAAATCTGGAGTTCTTGATTGTGATGCTTAGAACTTCCCACCAAATGGCTCCAAGATGTTGAGCTGAGATATTTGCACACCTGTAGTTACAGAGTTGATGCTGCTGGACTTAGTCTTAGGGGGGGCCCTTCATTGTATCTTGGGAGTTACAATATGCATGGAGGCCTCACCAAGGGTCGAGGC